>CM066317.1:12900369-13575369 GCA_033807775.1 Saussurea involucrata | reverse complement strand
CAAAATGAAAAAACTCGAACTCGAACGAGATAAGTTGGAACACGAACGAGAAATCGAACGAGCAAAACGATTTGATAAAGACTTCGAGTTTTTCATAACCACGCATGATCACCTTTCGGGCCCCGCTTTGATGGTTACGGTAGCGAGAAAAGAGCAAATTAAAAAATATCATAATTGGTAGTGTTTTGTATTTTGTAGTTTTTAATTTTTTAATGAATGATATGAATTTTTATTTTTATTATTTATCTTATTTTTATTTATTAAAAAATATATAAATATTTTTATTTTGTTAAATAATTAAATGTATCAATAAAAGAATTAAAAAAAATGAGGTGGCAAGAGGGCTTCTACGGAGCGCTACGGGTCTTTAGGGCTTGAGGAGAGGGTTAGGAGAAAAGCTGATGTGGCGCTTGAGGGCTTCTACGGAGCGCTACGGAAGGCCTTATGAGAAGGTAAGATTAAATCTTAAGTCTTATGAATCACAATGAGATCATAACGTTTTCTAAAACATGACTTGTGAATACAAATTTGTGTGTTTTCTTAATTATACCCACACGTAAATTTTTTTCATTATTACTCAATAATTCAATGATATTAAAAAAATATAGGTTATATAGGGAAAAATAAAAAGTAAGACACTAAAAAATACCAAATATTGAGTTATAAAAACCGTGCATTGGACCATGACATGCAACAGACTTAACGTGAGCTTTGAGTCATGATGGTTGTTGCGACTTAACCTTTTTTTTTCTCTCGAATATAATTTTGATTATCGTTTGTTTTCGGTTTAACTTACTTAATTGTTTGAATAACTTATTTAATCTGTCGTATAAGTATCTTTTAACTTCAACAATAGATATAGATATGGTTAAATTGGTAATTTATATCATGCAAACTCTTAATTAAACACTCAAAACAATCAATAATCAGTGAAGATGTTGACTCACATAATTGGAAATGTTTGTGGATCAATATAGTCCTGTACGAGAGCTTCATTTTGATGTACAACATATTGGACGTGAAATGAAACAAAGTGATTGTGGTTGCTTGACTCTCTTCATGTTTAAGCTAGAGGGTGGCATGCTGCAAAATTTGGACTAAAATAGGTTCGAACCACTGAACTTGTGTGTGAACGTGTATCCTACGGGTACGAATGTTACACTAAGCTAGAAGGTAGGGGTGTTCATCGGTTGACATCCAATTAATGGATGTGAGGGGAACCGAACCGATCCGATCCAATCATCCGTTGGATGTCCGATTTTTCCAACCGAACCGATCCAATCATCCATTGGATGTTGGATTTTTTCAATCCAATGGATTATTGGATCGGTTCGGTTCCATCCATTGGATATTCTCATTGGATCGGATCGGATCCATCCAATGTTTTTGTGTTTCTTTCTAAAAAATTTAGTTTTTATTTTTTACAAATGTTTTTAAATTATAATGTTTTAAAAATAAAAACCTTTTACTTTTGAAACTTTGAATTATAATTTATTTTTTACAAATGTTTTTTAAATTATAATGTATTGGATGATAACCAGATGGGTGGTTGGATGATAATTGGATGGATGGTTGGATGGTGAATCAGTTCGGTTTTGGCGGTTCTGGACTGTCATCCAAGAACCGACCGATCCAAACTGGTTGTTGAAAATTTTGATCCGATCCGATCCAATTACAATTGGATATCCAATCAAGGTCGATCGGTTTTAATTGGATCGGTCGGTTCTGATTAGATCGGTTGACTTTCTGCATACCCCTACTAGAATGGTTCCATCCCCCCTATGGTTTTATTCATTTTCAATTAAACCTCTTCTAGTTTTAAGAACACACAAACGAAACATTATGAATGAACCCTTAACTGTTGAACATCGTAAAATTTTCCACCTACGATGGAAGCATTGGACAGTTACACAGAACAGAACATTGTCTACTCCCACATAAACATAAACCTACCCAACGCAGGGGGCGGATCTAACATGTAAAAGGTGGGGGAATGGCCCACGTTATTATTTTTTTCTCTATCACCTAGTTTAAAAACTTAAATTTTTAACTTTCTACCATATTTCTTCAAGTAATTTTTTGTTTGTCCCCCACCAACCAAAAATAATACCTCGAAATCACCCAAAAAACCCCTCGAGATTGACAAAAAAACTTATAAATCCCTCAAAACTAACAAAAATTTAAAAAACCCATCAAAACTGTAGAATTAGACTAAAAATATATCAGACGCACCATTGTATTCTTCATCTAGAATTATATTTTATCCAAAAAAAATTAGTGAAAATAGGCCTTAGATTAGTAATAAAAACATTTTATTATTGTATCTCGAATTAATCATTGGGTATGTTATGAAAAAAAAATTATTTAATTGTTTAAAGAGTAAATTTATGTTTTTAGTACCTGTAATATGTTAAAAATTAAGATTTTCATCCCCGTTATTTAGAAAATGCGGTTTTCATTCATATAATTTGTAATTCACTTTTATTTTAGTCCTTATGACTAAAAATTTATCGTCGTTTTGATCACCATGGTTTAAAAATCTTTACTATTTTGGTCCCTTGTATTTAAAAGGTAAGAATTAATCTAGGACGAAAACCGCAACAAATTGCAAATCATAGGGACGAAAATTGTAATTTCTAAACTATAGAATGAAAATCGAAATTATTAACAAATCATAAAGACGAAAATCATAATTTACTCTTGTTTACATGTTTAACCATATAAATAGTTTTTTTTTGTTTATCGGAAAAACATGGGTTAAATAGGTTTTTTAACCGTGGGTGTCAGCTTTTTGTGTACCTGGACTAATCTCAGGGTGCGTTAAAGAATAACCACAAAAATCATCAGTGACATTGCAAAACTCAAACGAATCAGATTACTTAAAAAAGTATTTTCTTTGTACGGATTAAAACTGAAATATTACTTAGAGATCAAAGGCTTAATTTGACACCAAATCACTCTCACGATAACACCAAAGCCCTGGCTATGAAGGTTCACTTGCGATTACTCCAAACTATTCGTGGTCGTTTGTGTATTAGTCGGTGCGTGTAAGCTGACTCAAAAACCCACAGTTACAAAAAAAAGTTTACACCAAACTGGGTATAATAAATAGTAACATATCAAATTTGATGTAACACTGATTATTTACATCTATGGAAATAAAAAATAAAAAATATTTAGAATCCTACATTTTCTTACACAAAATTTCACATCATTTTAAGGTAAAATATAATGCAAACAAATATAAAAAAAAATCTGATCATGCAAAAAGAAGCTTCAGTTGCAAAGAAATCAGAATTATTGAACTCATTAAGCACCAATCTTGGTCCTAATAAATCCTAATCATGCAAAAAGAAGTTCAAAAAATAAACCGATCTTATCTCAAACTGAAACGCCTAATGACATCTTCAACGGGTCACACTATATTTTACACCAAATTTAAAAAATAGTGTAAAAAGTAGTAAATTTTAGTGTTAATAGTAATTCTTCTCCAATGGGTAACATTATTTTTTACACTAAAGTAGTGCAAAAAGTAGGATAAATGAATAGTGTTACACCAAATCTAGTGTAATACCCATTCATTACACCAAATTTAGTGTAAAAAATAGAGACCACATTAGATATGGGAATAGTGTTATTTAGACATTGTTTGGCAAAAAAAAGCTAGCTTATTTTTAGGGTACATGTTTGGAGGACCATAAGCTAATTTTTTAAAAACTACTTGAAGTAGCTTATGAGTAGTTTTTTATAAATATTTCAATTATGCCCTCATTAATATTAATTATTATTTATTAACTATTTTTTTAATATGTAATTTTTGGTCATTTAAATGCTTATAAGCTACTTTTTGCCAAACATGACTTTTTCATCGGTTAGCTTATCGGCTATCAACTAGCTTACCAGCTAGCTTGTAAGTCTTGACCTAACTTATAAGCTAGTTTAAGAAACATGGCCTTAAACCAAATTTAGTATTTAATGTAAGATTTAGGGACTAATCGGGAGATGTCTAATCATGAATGAACGGAGAACACACCTGATGACAGAATTTTACACACATCTTTCAAACCATTTAGAATCAACAGATCGCGCCAGATCCAAGCCAAATAACTGATGCCAGAACTATTAACGCTACATTGAAGATGAATTTACCGGCGGTGGTGGAAGTAGAGTGCTCGGAAGCAGCGACGGCGGAGGAAGGAGGAGATGGAAGCGGATGAACACGAATCGTAACTTTCATACCGTTAAAGCAACCGCCGGTGCCGCAGATGAAGTAATACCGCTGCGATTTGTTGAGAAGAATGAAGTCTTTTCCACTGCTCCAGTTCCCAACGGCACCGTCGAGCGTACAATTATCGTACCCTGTTTTGTTCACCTCAAACACATTGTACTGCGTTTTCAGATACCTAAATGCTGCAAACGTTATCCATTCAAAATACGCAATTAAACGATTGAGGATTTAGATCCACAATTTTTGATGTTAGAAGCATAAACAGGATTCGTTTTCGTGATCATTTTACGTTTCGATTTCAGAATTCATCGATCGAGGATACTTACAGATGAAGTCTCCGACGTAGAAGGTATGATTTTTGGACCAGAGAGTGTAGTTGATGCCGGGATTCCAACCTCGGTTGGCGCCAACAATGTGATCGGTGGCGGAGACGGTGGTTGCAGCGGCGGCGATAAGGAGGAGACAAGTGATAAGCTGAGTGTGGCGTGAGGTGGACATCATTCAGTGGTGTGGTGCCACTGCCAGCTAATGCTTACAGTGTTTTGCTGTTTCTGCAAATATAGCAACGTTGGGGTCCATGTCATGAAGATAAATCAATAATTTTTATATCAATATTTATTTTAAAATATGAATATATGTACAACATGTATGTTAAATTGGACAAAAAGTTGATAATCGGCAACTCCAACCAGCCCCATACGGAACCTGCCTCCAAGAACACCAATGTGAGGGACATTTTTTGCCTAACTCAGCGGCTGAGCCTAGTGGAGGGGTCTGGGATCAAACCCAGGACGGCAAAGTCACCCCACCCCTTTGCCAACTGAGATACACGCCAGAGGCACAACATGTATGTTAAATGGTTAATGAACGAGACTCATAGTTTATTCCATCTGATTAAAGTTTTAAATAACGTGAGACGTGATCACGTGACGGCTAAACTGAGCTTAAGCCTTAGAAGCCATGGCACGACCACGACATTTTCAATACGTGTTTTATGGTGACAAATCTCTATATCTTATATCATATTGTATATAAAGATTTATGTTTTATATTATTACTCAATGAGTCAACGACAATAGACAAGTTAAATCAGGTTATATATTAAGAACTAGCGAATAAGACATTGAAAACATAAAGAAAATAGTTGTGATCTAGGTCAGACACTAGGCCATGGCGTGCCACAAGCTTAAGTGGTGTGAAATCGTCGCGACATGACAGTTATTGCGGCAAGATTTTTAGAACAGTGGCTATGATATAGAAAATAGCTTATTCAATAAGATTCTAAAAATGTGTTTTATGCTGAAACTCAAGTTTTTTCAAACCTATTCTTTTCCAATTTAAAAAACACCTTCATTCATCTATGAAAAACCCTCTCGATCTACACAGACAAATTAATCCACACATTTAACTTTATACATATAGAACTTAATGAAAAACTAACCAAACAACCCCTATCTTTGTTTCTTGAAAGTACAAAACATCAATCCCATCAAGACTACGTGGAGAAAGCTGATAGAGCTCGAAACGAATGCCTTCATTCCGGTACTAAATAATTGATGGAAATTATCAAAAATAAGTGTTTTGATTCCACTGCAATGGTCCTGTAACAACCCGTCTCTTATGGATAGAAAATTAGAATGCGAGCTCTTTGGGTGCGTTTGGTATGCAGACAGGATAGGACAGAACAAGGTGGGACACGACATAACAGGACAGGACAGAACAGTTGTTCCACGTTTGGTAAGACAGAACTGGACAGAACAGATAACATTGACCAAATTACCCTTACTAAATTTAAAGAATGAATAAAATATGAAATAGAAGGTTTATTTGATGTTTTAGAAAATAATTAGATTTTATTTTAAGATTATATTGGTAAAACATAAATTTGTTCCACCTTTGTTCCATGGGGTGGGGTGGAACAGGTATGTTTCAGTTTGTTCCACCTTGTTCCAGTCTGTTCCACATAAAAACCCTGCCAAATATGGAACAGTAGACCCTGTTCTGTTCTGTCCTGTCCTGTCCTGTCCTGTCATGTCATGTCCAGTGTACCCGAGGTTGTACTTTGTAGGCTGCAAAGTTCTCACCATGGTTCTATAAGTTGATTTAGAGGATATTGAGTCAGTCTTCTGCTTTAAAACCAATTTCTAATTTAGCAATCATACTCACAACCACTACAATTTCTAAAACAGAAATCCTAGTTGGTACTTTTGCAATCCAAATGATATCCAAATGAAATCCTTGTTGTGGATGCTCTTATACATCATATGACAATATTCTGCTTAGTAGTTTTCTTTTACGTCTTATTTGTTTTTCGTTCTACTTTTTCATTTTATAGGGCTTAACCAAAAGAAAAATACAGGATATGTTCATGGTACAAAGGAAAACAATAATAAACATGTTTTGAAAAGGGGTAAAAAGCCACAAACACATACATGAGAATTGAGTCAGTCTTCTGCTTTAAAAAAATTGGCCTGAACTTTTGTAAAAACCATAACCGGTCCCGGACCATCGGACTATAACCGGTCCCGGTCGGTTCTGGACCAAACCGGACCCAATTTGGCAATCTCTAATCTCTAAGCATATACATGAGAATTGGAATAAAATTGGCAAAAATGAGACTATTTAACAATATTTTCGAGCTTTCATGTTGTTCAATGAAATGTAAAACTACGTGTGAATATTGAACGGAAATTCTGTACAAATGTTGTAATAAAATTGTCTAAATATTTACTTTAAAAGTTTTATTTATAAATTACAACTATTGATTTGTCAGAGGTTGTTTGTTCGTTTTCCTAGATAAGAAGAAAGGTTTTTGTTTGGAAGAGTTTTTCATAGACAGAAAAAACATGTTTTTTAATTAGAAGGGGCAGGTTTGAGGGAAAAAAAACTTGACTTCTATAAAGCTCACATCTAGAAGCTTACTGAAGAAGCCATTACCAAACAGTAAGTCTTGTATAAATAAGTTGTGAATCCAATTAAGCTCGTTAAGCTGCTGAGAAACGGCCCTATGGCCTAAATTTTTTTTTTGATAACCGTGGGTTTCCGGGCCAGCTTACGCCGACTAATCCCCGGGCGACCACGAATGGCCTGGAGTCATCGCAGGTGAACCTCCATGGCCACAAGGGCTTTGGCAGTGTCTGGATTTGAACCCTGAGTAGATAAGCTTCCACTACATCTCCCAAGGGCTTTAACAGTACACCACAACCCAAGTGGTTAATTCTTTTTATGAGTTGAAAAGGAAAAGGACCAATAGTGAACTAAATGTGCAACTTGTGTTTTTCATACATATTTTCAACCATTTTGTGTACACTTAGAAACCTCTTGTTGCCAAGATATAAGCAAAAAAGTATTGCAAGCTCATCAAGTAGAATTTTCTTTACAAGAGCGCCTCACTTTTTAACCTTAAAAAAACAAGATTCACATATTGATGGCAACAAAAATTAACAAGATTCATGCTCCTTTTCTGTTGCTGCTGCTGCTGCTGCTCGTAATCCCGAATCTACAACGGCATCAATCTTCTATACTTGAAAAACCATAAAAACGAACTGAAAATGACAGCTCCGGTAACCCCGGTGATCACCAGAACCCATGTAAATGCCGAGGGATTATCAAACAATGGAATCATAAAATTCATGCCAAATATGCCTGCGACCACCCCAAAGATGGCGACCACGAATGTTGCAGTAGTCAGTAACAGCTCAAATTGAATAAGCTGATTCCGAACGTTATCCTGCAAGTCGAATATGTATGATTTAGCAACTAAAAACTCCATGTTTTGGTTTTCTTACTTTTCAATTACTTCCTATTTTTTTTTTGAAAACCTTCTCAACACTTGAGGCCCGTTTGGTTTGATGGAATCTTTTCGAGGGATTTGGATTTCGTGAAAGGATTTGGGATCTTTGGTGTGTTTGGGAAGTGGGCTTTGGAATGGAATTGAGTTCCATTCTTTATACATAATTTACAAACGCAAATTATAAAAAATTATAAAAGTAATTAAATTATCTTTTTATTAACTCATAATTACAAGACAAGTGTTTTTCCATATTTTAAAACATTATTACAAAGAAATTCAATGAAATTCCACGAAATACCAACTAGCCCCATGGGATTTCTAAATCCCATGTTCGTGGGATTTTAAATCCAAGCATTCCTTCAAACCAAACATAGGATTGGAATGGAATTCAATTCCAAATCCCTCGAAATCCCACCAAATCCTGCAAACCAAACGGGACCTCAGGCAGAAATGCTCTACTCTCTCTAGGGTAAAGGGTAGGGGACAGGTCAGCGTACACCCTACTTCTAAGTGGGCCATACTGGGTGTGTTTTGTTTGGTTTTTCAACTAAAAGCTCCATATGGTAAACTAAATTGATCATATGCTCGCTAGCATTTTGATCGGTGGGAAGCAAACTAAAAGGGTTTAGGGTTGGACTCCAAACTCCCTCCGTCCCAAAATAAGTGTCTACAATTCTATTTTAGTTTGTCCAAAAATAAGTGTCCACTTACATAAATAAGTTTGTACTTTCTAATTCTACCGCGAAAAAATTCATAACTTCCTCTATTATTAATAATAAAATTGTCATGTAGTTAATTAAAAAGTGTAATAATTACAAATTTTTAAAACCGTGTGCTTTTTTCAATGTAGACCTTTAGTTTGGAACAAAGGGAGTATATTTTTTTGGCAAGGGATGACCTATGAAGACCCGGTGGGTCCCGTGCATACGCTCAACCGATTTTCACAAGTAGAATTTTTTTGGGGTATGAAAGGTGTACACGCTAAACTTTGATGGGTACTCCAGGATATTAGAAAATACAAGGGACATCAACCAAAAAACCGAAAAAGTCCCTCAAATTCAACCAAAAAACTTAAAAACCCCCCCAAAACAATGGTATTCAGCTAAAAAAACAAGACGACTTTGCGGGGCTTTGATCCACCTTAAAGGTGAACCTGCTCGACAAAACACTTGCCCACCACGGGGACTTGCGGTCTTGCAGCTAATGTGGACAAGGTGGTGTGGAGAGGTAGAGGGGTGGATTGGAGGAGGGTATAAGCGTCAACAACTAGGTCCTAGAGCCTTAAAAAGGATAGCTAGTTATGCACGTCTTTTCATCGTTTTACCGCCTCTTCATCTTTACTTAGTTTAGTAGTCGCATACTTTCCCGTATGCCTTTAATGTCCTACTTTTTCTTCAACTCTTCCATACTTCTTTTCGTACATCTATTCCTCTCTTTTTTTCTTCCACATTTTAATAAATCTTTCGGAACCAAATCTTTTTACATATTTTTTTCTCAAAACCTTTTCACAAGTCAGGGGTCGTCACGGAAATAGCCTCTTTAGAAGTAAGGTTTGTGTACATCCTACCCTCTACACCGAGTGGGATTTACTACATTCATTTCGTTTGCTTTTATAGTTTTGGCGCATAAAGTAAGAAAACATACCAGTTGGATGTTGATGAAGTCTTCAGTGTCATCTATGTATTCCTTCAGCTGGTACAACACAAAATGAAGTCGTTAACGAAGTTGAAACCAAACCGATCAACAATCCAACTGAAGAGGGAGGATTAAACGAGAATGCTAACTATTTAAGATAATACAAAAACGGCCAAATCACGTACAAAATCACATGTGATTTTACATTACCGGTCAAAAAAAAGTGTGCGAGTTTGGCCACATCTTCATGTCGTGTGAATCACATGTGAATTTGTACGTAATGTTAGTGAATCACATGTGAATTTTTACGTAATGTTAGTGTAAAATCACATGTGATTCGACCGTTTTCTCATTCTCTTAAACATGTACCCTTCTCGTTTGAACCCGATTCCACAACGGAAAACAAAGAAAATTGATTATCTTGGAGTAAACTAAAGTACCGATGTCAACTTATTCAGAGTGCTATCAATGACAACAAAATAAGCCTCCAGAAGCATCTCCAGTTCTTCGATGTTTTCTGTAGCGCTTTCCGAACTCCTCATGCTATCATGCCTACTCCTTGCAATACTCAAAGTTTTTTCGAGTCTTCGACTTTCGGGAGGTGAAGAAACTGGAGAAACCGGAGCAGAGATGGATTGTGTGCCATCGATTGATCGGTGTCCGATCAGAGATTGTTCTCCACCGTAAAACAATGAATCCATTCGCCGTTTCTTCTCAGTCAGGTACATTTCCGCCATATCTCCGTCATCATCCATCAGCTGCTCTATTTCATCTCTTACCTGTATGCAATCGATCGTAAAAATAACAACAAATCAGAGGTCAAGATGCATCTACAGGTAAAAGAAGACGAAGGATTGTATGAGAAGAAGAGTTAAGGTGAGAAGGACCATTGATCACTTTTAATCTCAAACCCACACATGAATCGCGATTGATACGGGGATTGATCCGGTGCATCTCATCCTAATGTGCATTCAAGGGTGGAGTACCCTTCTCAACATAACTTTCATTCTCAGTGGAATCCAACCCATAAAAGAAAGGGCTAAATGCATCAACATGTAACCAAGTTTGCCTTAATTCCTATTTAGTGTAACAATTATATTTTTTTCTCAATTAACGTAACAAAGTTTCAAAAGTTTCTACTCCCTCCGTCCTAAAATAAATGTCCACGATGAAAAAGGCAAACAGTTTTAGGAATGTATAATTATTACACTTTTTAATTACAAAAAGACAATTTTACCCTTCATTGTAGAGAGAAATTTTATGCACCTCATAATTAAGGGT
This sequence comes from Saussurea involucrata, assembly GCA_033807775.1. Classification (NCBI taxonomy): domain Eukaryota; kingdom Viridiplantae; phylum Streptophyta; class Magnoliopsida; order Asterales; family Asteraceae; genus Saussurea; species Saussurea involucrata. Next base: position 13,564,432 of record CM066317.1, on the reverse strand, counting down.
AAAATAGGAAACTGGAAATTTACTTTTGAAAGTTGACACTTATTTTGGGACGTGGGGGTATTTTTTTACACATTTTGACCGGTAACCTGCTAATCTTGTAACATTTGATACTTTGGATATCAAGGTTATCGTCCACTCCGCCGTAACCCTTTTCGTAAATATTTGGTAAATGGGTATCCACGTCATCAAATGTTACAAGATAGTAGGTTACCAACCAAAATGGGTACAAAATAGAAAATTTTAAAACTTTGTTACATCAATTGAGAAAAAAAAAGATCTTCATAACACTAAATAGGAACTAAACCAAACTTTGTTACATTTAATGCATTTTTACCTAAAAGAAAAGAGAGAGAGAGAGAGACTAATATGACACCTTCTGGACCCTTCGAGTCAATGCAACAAGTCTGCTTTTCAGTCTACGAACACGTTCCAAGTTTAAAGTACTGATCTTTGATGTAAGTTCATCTAGCAATGGATATGCTTCAATTTCTAATTCTGCTGCCTGATGAATTCAGAGAAAGATTTTTCTTGTAAAAAATTGATCAATATATTTTTAGTTTGGAAGCTACAACATTTTAACATAGAGCTATTAAATATTTAAGCATATTTCAATTATGCGATATGTTATGGTACTGATAGAAGAGAGTCTTGGTCCACTTTCGATTAATATACAAAATAGCACATGTAAATTGTTGAATATCTAGCAGACTAGCAGTACTTTCTAAGGAGGTTAATTAGACGAAGGATTGTGTGAGAAAAAGAGTTAAGGTGAGAAGGACCCTTGATCACTTTTAATCTCAAACCCACCCATGAATCATGCTTGATACGGGGATTGATCCGGTGCATCTCATCCTAATGTGCATCCAAGGGTGGAGATCCCTTCTTACCCTTCTCACCATAACTTTCATTCTCACCGGAACCCAACTCTATTAATTAAGAAGACGAATAACTAACATGCATGATTCATCAAATAACAACTCTAGAATACAGGGGTCCGAGCGGGGTTCGGTGCACAACTCAAACCAACTTTTGCATGTAGAATCTTTTTGGGGGTATGAAAATAGGTCCGTTTAACTTTGAACGGTGCTCCGGGGTATTAGTAAAAAAAACATCAACCAAAAAAACCGTAAAAGTCCCTCAAAATCAACCCAAAAAACCTAAAAAGTCCCTTGAAATCAACCAATTTTTTTTTAAAAAAATCCCTTTGAAACGGAGGAATTAGGCTAAAACACATTGGACGACTTTGCGGGCCTTTGATCCACCTTAAAGGTGCACCCTCTCGACAAAAAATCTTGGGCCCGCCACTGAGAATAACATTATTGGATCAAATGTATTTGCTTCTGAATGAGAAAAGTAATATGAGATAGATGGAAGTAGCTAGATTGGCACCCTGTAGAAACTAAACCATCAGAGCAAATGGAAGATATTTCTAATCACAAAGGAAATTGTGTTTCAACTATCAGATTATAAGCCAGAAAGACACCTTTAGAAAGATTATTACCACAGATCTAGATGGTAAAGAAATAGTTTTCAATATGATATAATAATGATATTATATATAGGCCTTTCCAATGGATATATAGAATCTAGTAAGTTCCAATTTCTGTACAACTCTATCACGAAACAACCAATCAAAATGTTCAATGTTTTAGGATCCTGGAAATCTCACCAGAAAGTCAACAAACCGAGGGGGTGAAAATATTTGTCACTTTTTAATTCACCAAATAAACCAAGCATGGGATCGAACTCTAAACCTCTATGTTATTTTGATAAGATCAAACCCATTAATTTTCATTTATCAATAATGTGAATTAAGACCAAAATTCAAATAATTTAATTATTTGTTTCATATGTATATACCTGCCTGAAATGTGTTAAACAACTACCACTTGCTAATAGAGCTTATGAGAAGCTTTATACTAGGATTCTTTTGCAACAAAAAATCATACACCGTTGATCAAGCTTATTTCTGTGGTTATTGACTTATTGTTGATAGCTTCATTGATTGTCTTTCAAATAACAATGACTCCTCAATGAGATATTTAGCTTCCAGCCAAGGTATTATTATTATACATTGTTTCGCATAATTTATTGAAATTAATAGTTCCAGTTACAATCTAATGTCTTGTTTTAATCAAATTTTAGATAGTCACATAAACATCCAAGAAGATAAAAAAGGTTGATTTCACTAATAATGCTTAAAGAATGAAAAAGAGTAGAGTTAAAATTAAAGGAAATAAGCATAGTACAGTTAATCCTCTCTCATCGGTCCTAAGCTATGCGGTTAATTGCGGTGCAAGCGGTGGTAAATTGCGGTTCCGAGAATAGCGGCGCAATTTACCGTTATTTCACCGATATTTGACGTAAAATAGCGGTCCGCAATACCGATATTCTCAGCGGGGCCTCTTTTGAATCTGATTCTTACACTTTTGTCTTTTTTTGGGCTTTTATTTTGACTTGGGCCCTTATTTTATTTTAATCCATTAAGTTAACGCTTAGCAGTCAACGAATTAATGAACCACTATTTTTGGATACATATATATATATATATCTTAATCCATTAAGTAATGTATGCATACATAGGGTAAGGTTTAGGGGAAAACCTCAAAAAAATGAAAAACTAAGGAACACCCTGGTGGCCCTTCATCTAGACGATATTCATTTGTGCATGGTGCATACAAGTAATTTGTAACATGCACACGTGCATAAAAACCAAAAAACAACTTACTTTACTTGTATACACAAGTGCATACCGTCCACATGAAGGACTACCCGGGTGTTCCTAGGTTTTTCATTTTTTTGAGGTTTTCCCCTGAACCTCCCTCTGCATACATTTATATTATATATGATTCTAATAATTATTATAAGAACCGCTAATTCTAGACGCTATACCACCGCTATAACCGCTATTTTGTATTTTGACCGCTATAACAACATAGGTCCTAAGTTCCTAATAATTTTTTTTGGAAATAAATTTATGTAATGGTGAAAAGATTATAATTTCTAGCTTAAAAAAAACACATAAACAACACCCTAGTGCTTAAAAATTGTAAAAATTATTGGTTATAAGACAAACCTGTGCATCCAAAAATGTACAAGCAGCCTCGAGAGCAACTTCTAGAGCCCTGAACTCAAACGGCAAATAGTCAGGGGACGTGTTCCCAAACATATCACCAAAGTTTTTATTTTCTATCCTTCTGTTCAATTCCGGGCCTTCTGACTGCCAAACCTCACCGCCCCCTGCAACTCTCAATCTTCGTTGTAGTTCCACCACATATTGTAACACATAGCTATCAAGAGAATTCAAAAGCAGAACTTCATCGGCTGTTATAATACACCGAATCTGCTCCAAATTTACAACAATGGCCTTCTCTCTTCCCAGAATTGTGGAGGGATAGACAAATAATGGATCAAGTAGGCGAAGATCTCGGGCAGGAAGATCACAACGCCGCATCATAGTGAACTTGTCAACCTCAATAACTTGGGAGTCCCCAGTAGCAGCATCAACACGAATCCATGAACGAAGACCTTGGCCACGCTTTTTAAGGCCTAAAACATCCACCCCTTGAAAAGGCTGGCGACCAGATGCAGACGGCCTATAAGATGTGTCTCTAAGGTTTATAGCTGAGGCGGGTTTTGGTGGGAGTAGGCGCTCTTTTAGGTCTGCCATCAGAGAGGTTTAACTGCAGAAATGTGTGTGTAAACCATAAGGATCAAATATATCCAAGAAAAATGCAAATAGACAAATGTTTGCTAGTTGCTAATAAGTCGTTCATGCCCAGTAAACGGTGGACAAAACATAACCAATGAGGCAGTAGGTGAAGAATCGTGTGAGAAGTTGAGGTTAACGTGAGAAGCGTGAGAAGTGGATCTGAACCGTTGATTGCTTTTAATCAAATGCCCTCCCATGAATTGCGGCTTAGAAGGGAATTGATCCGGTGCATCTCATCCTAATGTGCGTCCACTTCTCATCCAACTGTTTAACCACTTCTCACACTTCTCACGTTAACCTCAACTTCTCACTGAAACCCAACCCTGAGGCGGTAAGCATCAATTAGAACAACCTGACTTCCACTGATAACAATTAGTAACTTCAATCTGCATAGGTTATTTACTTATTTTCTCCCATTTTGTCTTTATTATAGAACCTACCGTTATCATTTGAACACTTGCCCATGGTGTCAAATATGGTACCTTCGCATGTGAAATTATTTGAACATTATGCAGCAAGTAGAATTCTTAATGTTGACTCTTTTATAACAAGCCAAGAAACAAAAAAAAAACACAATACAATCCCAAATAAAGTGGTATATTCTCAGCAATGTTGAGAAAGTATCTAGTCATGACATAACAAATATGGCAATGTTGGCCCAATCTGAAATTCATGAGTCACCAACATATTTTCTAATGATTTGCCATAAGATTTACCTATATTTGTAATGACATGCCCAAATTCCCAATAATAGATTATGAGATTTTACATAACATTCGCAAACGGCAAACTCCAAAAATAGATGAAAGAGAATTGCGATTGCAATAAACAGTTCTCCACATGTTCAATTTCTGAATCAACCCAATTTTAAAGCCTTTCAACGAGATGAACAAAAATCAACACAAATTGAGAACTGAAAACAACTAATAAGAAAAACACGAACCAACCACAAGGGATTCAACATAAGAAAAAAAAACGAAAGGAGAAAGAGGTCACCTACTTCCTCCCCTACCCGAACAAACAAAATTAGGGTTTCAACTTCTCAATTGACAGAAAACCCGATAACAAATTCAAACACTTCTCGATGATTAGACAACCTAAAAAAAGCAGCAAATAAAGTATTGGAATCAAATCAAACAATTAATTCACAGAACAACACGTAAAGACATATATACATATGTACAGAAACATCAGTATGTATGGACTTACAGATGCATGTGTTGTATTGAATGCAAATAAAAATTATCTTGGAGGCGAAGCAACAATCAATGACATGGGCAGAAGTGCAGAAAGGTGTACTGCCGTGCCGCCTATACTATATATATACATACAGACTTGGTGTATCTATATGTTGAAGAACGAAGCCATGGTTGGAATCTAGAAACCAGTGAATCAGGAGCGTGATGTACTTTGAACCATAAACAGATTGCCTCCCATGATTTTCTCCCAATCATATCATGATTCATGCGTGATTGCGTCAGGCGCAGATAGAGTTTACTAAACGACGTCGTACCGACGATTCCACCCGACGTTTTAGTGATTTTATGAAAATAAGAGTAAAATAAGAGTAAATTACATAAATCGTCCATGTGGTATGGTCACTTTTTGGATATAGTCCCTAAAACGAAAAAATTACACTGAGCGTCCCTGTGGTTCGACTAACCGCACGCAGAGGGTCCCTCACTCTAACGAACGCTGTTAACCCAGTTAACCCAAGGGGTATTTTGGTCTTTTTACGCCTGTTTTTGTCTTTATCCTAAAAGAAAACTAAAAAACAAATAAATAAATTAAAAAATACCCCACCCCCTACACCCACTACCCCCCTCCTCCTCCTTCTTCTTCCTCACGACACCCCCACCCCCTTCCTCACCTTTCTTCTTCCCCACCTCCAGCCACCACCTCCGGCCACCTTCGGCCACCACCTACAACCGCATATCGTTTTCTCTCTCTCTCTCTCCCTCTCTCTCTCTCTCTCTCTCCTTCTTCTTCCTCTCCACATCCTCCGACCATCCTCCCCTTTCTTCCCCATTTTCCGGCAACACCATTTTTCCGGCGATACACATGGCAACTGGTTAATGTAGTTATTCATCGCTATCATCTTGATCATCTTGGGTGAGTGAGATCAATAGATACCAGCGCTGTTAGGGCAAAAATCGAGAGCAAGAGAGAGAGAGAGATCTGAAAAGGGTGGCAATTCGATGGTGTAGAGGGTGTGGCTGTGAATCATGAGGGTGGGAAGAACTCAAGTCTGAAATCCTTTGTTTCTGAGCTGTGGAATCGATAATTGCAGGTCGATAGATATGAAGAAATCGGGATCTTGCTGCTGTAAAAAAATCGACAGAGAGAAGGGATTATGTTGGTCTGTGTTCGTGAAAAATCGCAAGAAATGGCAGTGTGCTGTTGTTGGGTTAGAACTCGTGCGATTGGGTTCTGTAGGTGGTGCGATTGTGCAGGGTTGTGGTAGTGAATATCGATTAGAGAGAGAGATGATCGTGAAATTGAGTGAGAAATGATGTTTGATGAGGCTAAAATCGATAGAGAGAGAAATAGCTATGGTTTTGAAACCCGCCAGAGGAAATTGAGGGTTGTTGCGTTTTGGTTGCAAGTGGTGGAATCAAGAAGGAGGTGCGACTGTGAAGTCAACAACGGGACGGCTATGTGCGAATGAGGTCTGAAATCGACGAGAGGAGTAGGGCAGAACTCGATATGGAGGTCTGTTGGGTCGATTCTGCGGTCGAGAAAGGGTGCAGGGAGGTGGTCGGCGGGAATGGAGGTTGATGGTGAAATGGTGCGCCGGTGATGAAATCGTGAACAGTAGAAGATGGAGGGTGGGGGGTAGGGGTATGGTTTCTTTATTAATTATTTTATTATATTTTTTTATTAGGAAAAGGACAAAAGAGAGAGTAAAAAGACAAAAATACCCCTTGAGTTAACTGGGTTAACAGATTCCGTTAGAGGGAGGAACCCTCTGCGTGCGGTTAGTCGAACCACAGGGACGCTCAGTGTAATTTTTTCATTTTAGGGACTATATCCAAAAAGTGACCATACCACAGGGACGATTTATGTAATTTACTCTAAAAATAAATTACATTTTGAGTAAATTGTGATTTTAGTCCCCGTGGTTTGTTAATAATTTTGATTTTTGTTTATGTGGTTTAAAAATTGTGATTTTGGTCTTTATGGTTTGAAAGTTATTGTTATTTTCGACTTGGACTAATTGATGCTTTTTAGTATATTAGAAATGTACTCGCACGATGCAAACGCGATACAACTCGGTATTAATGTTTTGTTTTATATTTTGTTTTTGTCAATTTTAGTATACACTTTTGTGTGGTTATCTTATAAATTTGTTTAATTTAAAAATTTTACTTTTAATTTATTTTAGGTTTAACTGATTTTAGAATGAATAATATAATGTTTTTTATGAAAAAATTAGGTATTATATTATAATTCAATGATTATCTTAGTTATATTTTAGATTATTTATATACAAATAAGATGTTTATCTTATATTTGATTATATTTATCTGTAAGTTAGTTATGAATTCAAATATGCAACTTTAAGAAGTTGTACGTATGTTATGTATCATTTACTTATAATCCTGAATTTTAAGTAATATGTATTAATAAACATTACACGCTGCATAAAAATTTGTCTTTTGAGTTTTTTCTCAAATGCTTTATAAAATAGTATAGAAGATATTAAAACAATAAAGAAATGTAAATTACGTGAACCGAAACAATAATAAATAGAAGCTATTAAGAACGAAGATAACAATGAATTACAAACTGTAATTTCTAAACCATAGGAATGAAAATCAGAATTGTTAACAAACTACAGGGACAACAAACGTAACTTACACTTAAATTTTTGGTCCTTGAACTTTTGTGTTTTCAACTTTTTTGTCCCTACAGTTTATAAACTATAGCTTAACCATTACAGTTTGCGAAAACACTTAGGATTGGTCCTCTCTTTAACGAACGTCAATTTTCATCTGTTAAATGAAGGGGCGTTTCGGTTCTTTTTTTCTTTCTCTATTTCTGTTAAAAATAAATCAACATCTTATATATTATATTAAACAAATGAATCTAATTTAACATCCCCCCCCTCTTCCTCACCTCATTAGTCGTTCCCATCTTCAATTACCTTCCCGTCTCCAAACTGAACCACCATCTTCGTAAAATTATACTTGAAAATGATTCATGCTTTTGTTATTTTTTATTTCGTACATGATCAATTTGCATATGGATTAAGTTGCATCTTCTAGTTAGAATTGTTATTTGGAATGATTGTTGATCGTTTTATAAATAAGGATGTTACAGAAGATAATCAAATAGAAACTAAATCGAAAAAAAAACTATATAATTTATAGGAAAATTAATTAAAATGCCAAAAGTTTGACCATTTGTTACCAAAATGCCACAAATCTCTCCCATCTTACCGAAATGCCACAAAAAACCGTGGTGGGCCCCGCGATCGCGGGCCCCAGGCCCACGTGTCACCCAGGTTTGCCCACTTTGCCCGTGTTGGTCCCTCAAGAATGCCCGCGGCCCAGCTTTCCCCCCCCCCCTCAAGAATGCCCGTGTTGGCAGTTTTGGTCCCTACCCGCGTTGGGCCCCCGCGATCGCGGGCTAACCCGCTACTTTTCGAATTTACAGTTTGGTCCCTGAAGTTTGTTGCAAATTTAAAAAAAACATTAATGGTCCCTATAGTTTTTAGGTTATCATTTTATGTGGTTTTTAATGTATTGTTTCCTTTCCATTTTAATGTTTTTAATATAGAAATTCACTTAAGTTATTTAACAAGGAAAATAATTAACAACATCATATAAAAATTATTGCAAATCATCTTCCCAACCAAAACGGATACAGTGCATGTAAACAAAGAAATCTATTACTGGAAGGCGTCCTGGAGTCCTGTGATCAAGTTAACCTTTTCCTTGATCACGTCCTTCATTCCTATGTAGTCCGATTCGAGTTCTTCTAGTTCCTCTTCAGCTTCCTTAATCTCTCGTTGCAGCTGCCGAACGTGAGCCCTAGTCATGGCCAGTTCTCGTTTCTTCTCCGCTAGATACTCCATTTTCCCTTGCTGAATCCCCCTGTTATGGTTCCACATACCCTTTACCTTTTCGATACCAGCGTTCGCCTCATCAATGGCTTTTTGCACTGCGGGAGTAATTCGTTGACTTTGTCGAAGACCCGTCGGCATAAAATCATACATTGGTGGGGTTCTCATGCCATTATCGAAGTAGTAATTGTCGGATGCCATCTCCCAGTCTGCTTCCTTCTCAGGCGTGAATGGAAAATCGGCCACAGTTCGCCCACAGTTTGTCCACTCCTCCTCTGTTTCTGGTACCTTCCAGGTACTCCGGCGACCTCCATCGTTCAGTGGTTGGTAGGCTCCCGAACGTGAAGTTTCAGCCACATTCGCTGACCTGTTCCCCTTGATCTTGAACCTCCAGCCATGGTTCGTCTGAATAGTTCACTGCATGATTCGTCTGAATAGTTCACTACAAGATTCGTTTGAAAAGAGCCTGTAAGATTCGACTGAAAAAGTAATTGCAATATTCGTCTGCTCTTGAATAAAGGTCTTTCATTATGCAGAAAATTAGTCTTTAACTAGTCAAACAGAGCTAATTAATGAGAATTTAGATCAGATTTATATGGTACTGTCAAATGCAAGTTTCTATAATATATATATTGTTCTACATTACATAATACCAATTTTTGCATCAGAAGGAAGACACCAAATGGCCGAGATGATATTTTTAAGCATTCCAACCAAAGAAAACTCGGTTTCGAGAATAAGAATTCCATTTAACAAAAACCCCTTCGCTGGTTCATTGAGTTCACTCAGTAGCATATATATATATATGGGTTTTACAAAACTTTGGACACATTTATATATATATATATATATATATATGTTATATATAACTAACTCTTAGTAGGTTTATGTTCTCCTATATGAGAGTTTCGAAACGATATATAATGCGTCCAAAATGGAGTATGTGTGAAAGAGATATCGATACTCAAAGTTGAGTAATTGGATGAAATTAGCAAAAACCAAATGAAGTAAACACTAAGTCAATCACAATACTTTAACAAAACAAGTTAATACTAAAAATAACAATTATTTAATGTTACATAAACAACCTAACTTTGCTTTATTTGACAATGTGCATAAATGGACTCCGCCATATGTATGCGAAATGCATTGGCCTCGGCCACGGTGTGGTCAGGGTGTACAAATACCACATCGTTATTTATCAACATGCTGGCATTACGGCATACCCATACACCGCAATCCGCATTCATCCCGGCCTGCTAGGGTGTATTCTTGGCGAACTTATGGCGAAAGAGCTCTGACCTATCGCGACGCCTCGTGTCCTTGACCCGACAAAAGAAGTCAAATAGCACAGCTTTAAACCTTCTCATCTGGTCTTCCAATTGGTCTTTGAAGAGACTGGCATTGTCGCTGTCATATATGGTCATGGTCATAGCGTCAAGCTCAAACACTCCAAGCAGCCAATGTTTGGGATGAATGCATATTGGGATGTACACCTGAAATATTACAATATTAGACAACTTAGTTAGCAACAAAACAACTTAAATAAAATAAGAGTAAAACGATTTACATACCACATCGAGGAGAGCCCAAGAAACCCCTTCCACGCCATTGCATGAGTTGGCCACGGAGGCGGGACCTTGATGGGGGAGCACCAGGTAGGGAAAGAAAATAATGTGCATCATGGTCCACCTCGTGTCTGTTCTACGAGATTTTTGGAGCAGCGAGACCCAACAATCCATGTGCTATACATAAAAATAGATTGTTAGACATGTAATATAAATATATTTGATTATATGACTATAGTTAAACTTCATACTAACCACATCCTGTAACTCGGACTCCAAAGGGTCATCCGCCAGCAATACTTGGAAAAAGCGGGGGGTGATTTCCAGGCTCAAGTAAGGGACGAATATCATGGGGGGGAGGTGACCAGTCTTGCACATCCTCAATATATCGGATGCCGGTAGACGCTCCGGTGAAGCCACCTTTCCCTTTCTCTTTTCCGCCTTCTTTCTTCCCTTGTTTCCCCCCGCAATCTTTGCTTGCTTTTTAGGGGGCAGTGGTGTCGTAGATCCTTGTTTTCCAAACGGGTAACTCAACCATTTTGAAAGTTTATGCTGCCGCTTTTGAGGGAGCGGGGTCACTTGTGGATCTACAACATCCATCGGGTCATCTTCCGGCTCCGAGAAGTGCTCCTCGAGAATAGGAGACCCATCGTCTGAAAATTAAGTTATTAGATGTTTTAAGTACAATTTAGGAAATGTTCACAATTAAACCAAAACTACCAAAATAACTTACAGTATGCATGGAAGGTGGCTGTGTGACGAACGTCGACCCCGACATTTCCGGCATGTAATACTCTCTGGCCGAACCGCCAAAGATGTTCGTGAATGCTGAGGTGTATGCCCCCGACATCCCGGCCCCCGACATCCCGGCCTGCATGACATTGATCATTATAAGAGTTATAAAATTAGGAACAAACATATAACTATAATGGTTACTCAGTGTCACTTACACTCTCCAGGATAGTAGAATAGGATGTGGTGGCGAACGTCGTTTGGGAGGTGTATGCCCCCGACATCCCGGCCTGCGTGACATTGATCATTATAAGAGTTACAAACTTAGGAACAAACATATAACTATAATGGTTACTCAGTGTCACTTACACTCTCCGGGATAGTAGAATAGGATGTGGTGGCGAACGTCGTTTGGGAGGTGTATGCCCCCGACATCCCGGCCTGCGTGACATTGATCATTATAAGAGTTACAAACTTAGGAACAAACATATAACTATAATGGTTACTCAATGTCACTTACATTTTCAGGGAATGACGGATAGGATGTGGTGGCAAACGTCGCTTGTGCCCCCTGTCCGAACGGAGCGGGGATCGGTGTCGTACTCGACGGCTAAAACAAATTTAGAACGTAATATTAATATACAAACTAAATAAACGTGGCCAACAAATTAAGTTAAACACTAACATGGACAGCGCTAAACTGTCTGTAGACTCCCTCCAGAAACTCTACACGTGACTCTAGCGGCCCGTGGATGTAGTCCCACAGGTACTCATGACAGCCACGATGTGGCCCGTAGGAAGGGGCCGCCTGATATGGATCGTAAGGGGGCGGCTGGTAGGAGGAGGAAGGGGGCGGCGGATAGGAGGAGGAAGGGGGTTGCTGATATCCACCGGAAGGGGGCTGTCATCGTCTTCCTCATCTTCGTGAGATGTGGAAGGAGAGGGACGTCGAGCCTTTGCCGCCTCTGCGTCAATAAAGGCCACGCTGTCTCTGTACCAATCCGTGTCCATCTCGTCGGCAGTAGGCTCAAGGCGAGCGAAAGGCAAGAGTGGCAGCTAAATATATGATAAAACATAAAAAAATAATAAGCGGGACTAACGTATGCAAATTGTAAACATAGTAAAAGAACTTACATGTCTATATTCATTGAAGAACTGAACCCAAAGCGACCTACTTAGGGTAACACGCTTGTCCCAACGAGTTCCCCTAAGTAATCGGTCGCCGCGCTTGACGAAATATCGGATTGATGCGGGAAACATTTCCAAGATCCATATCTGGAATTAGACAAGAAGAGCAAGTACGTAAAAAGAAAAGCCAAACAGTTTGTATGTATTATTAACAATTGTTATACTACGTATCTAACCTTGAAGGCGTATGTAAAACCACAAAGGTTCATCTTTCCATGTCGATCGGAGTCGCGTCTGGTTATGGCTCGGTGCAAGATTGAGTAGCAATGTGTCCAGATATGGCTACCCCACGGGTAGCTGTTAAACTGCTCAAGGTCCTCGACGGCCCTAAGGACCGTCGAGGAAGCATACTGGCTATACTCACGGCCCATGAAGCCCATATCCACGATCACCACCAAGCATACACGGACAGCATCGGCGTCGCTTAGGGCACTAAGGCCCTCTTTCATCATGTCCCGGGCTGCCTTCAGCTTCAAATGAGATGCTGAAATGCCCCAAACCCTAGGAACGAAGGAGCAGTCTGCTAAGGGAGGAAGGGGGGAGCCTCTCCAAAACGTAGTCCTGTAATTAGACAGAACTCACGACGCCCAAAATGCAATCGATCGCCGAAGAAATCAAAATGCATCTCCTCCGGCTCAGCGTTGGCGTCCTCGACCTCCAACTGTAGAAACATGTGTACTAGCGTAGGGTCGCCAGCAGAGTAAGACACATCCATCCATGGCCCGAACGGTGTCCCTCTAAAGATAACCTCAAGGGTATCCGCGCGATCACCTAATCCCCTAAAGCGGTTTCTTAAGTCCTCGATGTAGGCAACTTTGCACTTTAGCGTCAAGTCGATGTTAAAGAAATCCCTCTACATAGTCATTCACAAATGTTATAGTTAGTGTTATATATAAATGTTGCGGTTTATTTTATTTCAACGTATAATAGTGTTATATATAGATGTTGCGGTTTATTTTACTTCAACGTATAATAGTGTTATATATAGAGGTTGCGGTTTATTTTATTTCAACGTATAATAGTGTTATATATAGATGTTGCGGTTTATTTTATTTCAACATATAATAGTGTTATAAATAGATAAAGTGCGGTTTATTTTATTTCAACGTATAATAGTGTTATATATAGAGGTTGCGGTTTATTTTATTTCAACGTATAATAGTGTTATATATAGATGTTGCGGTTTATTTTATTTCAACGTATCATATTGTTATATATAGATGTTGCGGTTTATTTTATTTCAACATATAATAGTGTTATAAATAGATAAAGTGCGGTTTATTTTATTTCAACGTATAATAGTGTTATATATAGATGTTGCGGTTTATTTTATTTCAACGTATAATAGTGTTATATATAGAGGTTGCGGTTTATTTTATTTCAACGTATAATAGTGTTATATATAGATGTTGCGGTTTATTTTATTTCAACGTATAATAGTGTTATATATAGATGTTGCGGTTTATTTTATTTCAACGTATAATAGTGTTATATATAGATGTTGCGGTTTATTTTATTTCAACGTATAATAGTGTTATATATAGATGTTGCGGTTTATTTTATTTCAACGTATCATATTGTTATATACAGTAGCGGAGCTACATGGAGGCCAGAAGCCACCATGGTGCCCCCTGGAATGTAAAAAAAATTATTTTCATATTAAAATTTAAAGCTCAATATAAAAATAGCCCATTTAATATTGAGTGGGTCTCCCTAAAATAATAACTGATACGCCTCTCACAACTCACATCCTAATTTTCATTTGTCTTCAAGGCTCAAGCTATAGAATCCCACATCCCACGAATCGCACGACCAGCCACCGCCCACCGCCCACCACTCCACCAGCCACCAGGTCTGCATCTGCTGGTTGTTCCTCACCGCCGGCGACGGCGTCGGCAACCACAGGGTGTCAGGAGCTCAGGGCATAGACAACTTCTTCTCCTTCTCGGCTGTTCTTCTCCTTCTCGGTTGTTGCCTGTTTTGCTTTGTTGAATCAATAATATTGGTAATTTGTCAACATTTGGTTTCATTTGTAACTTGTAATTTGTAATCTGAAAGTTCTGAATTTGTTCCCCTTTTTAGTTGGTTTAGATTATTAGATAGTTAGGGCACAAAATTGTAAAAACAGAAAATGAAATTAAAATTCTGAATTTCCGATTAGTGATTATCGTTCTCAATTCTCACTGTTAGTTGTTCTTGTGTAAGTTGTGTGAGTTGAAATTTGTAACATTGATAATTTTCACTGTTAGTGGTAAGTTACAATGTAGCTTGTGTGAGTTGAAAACTTACAATGTAAGTTCACTAAGTTGTAATCTCACTGTAAATTATCACTGTTAGTGCCTTAGTGGTAAAACTTATGTAAGTTGTAATCTCAATGTAAATTATCACTGTAAATTTTCACTGTTAGTGGTAAAACTTACAATGTAAATTACAATGTAACTTGTGTAAGTTGTAATCTCACTGTAAATTATCAATGTAACTTGTGTGAGTTGAAAACTTAAACTCTACTCACTGTTAGTTTGTAAACTCTACAACTCTACTCACTGTTAGTTGTAAATTATCAATTTTGTTGAATCAGTGGTCAGTGGACCTCAATCTGATGGGTGTTGCTTAGTTAGTTAGTTAGTTGCCTATATTTTGTAGAGTTTGGTATTTGTGTTTTACTCTGATTTGAAGGCTTCTGTGAGTTCTGTCCACTGGTCGTTTGGCTTTTTGATTTTTTAGCCACTGTCATATTGTTGACTATTTTTATATGAGGCTCCCCCGATACAAATTCCTGGCTCCGCCCCTGGTTATATATAGATGTTGCGGTTTATTTTATTTCAACGTATCATAGTGTTATATATAGATGTTGCGGTTTAGGGACCCTAGTTGTCATTCTTAAAAGTTTAGGGACCTAATTGGCATTCTTAAAAGTTTAGGGACCTAAATTGTCATTCTTAAAAGTTTAGGGACCTAAGTTGTCATTCTTAAAATCGTAGGGACCTAAGTTGTCATTCTTAAAAGTGTAGGGACCTAATTGGCATTCTTAAAAGTTTAGGGACCTAAATTGTCATTCTTAAAAGTTTAGGGACCTAAATTGTCATTCTTAAAAGTTTAGGGACCTAAATTGTCATTCTTAAAAGTTTAGGGACCTAAGTTGTCATTCTTAAAACCGTAGGGACCTAAGTTGTCATTCTTAAAAGTTTAGGGACCTAAGTGGCATTCTTAAAAGTTTAGGGACCTAAATTGTCATTCTTAAAAGTTTAGGGACCTAAGTTGTCATTCTTAAAACCGTAGGGACCTAAGTTAACATTTTTTATAAAAAAACACATTCTTAACAAATTTTTTTTATAAAAACACACTCTTAACAATTTTTATAAAAAAACACATTCTTAACATTTTTTTTATAAAAACACACTCTTAACAAATTTTTTATAAAAACACATTCTTAACAATTTTTTTTATAAAAACACACTTTTAACATTTTTTTTATAAAAAACCACATTCTTAACATTTTTTTAATAAAAACACACTCTTTAGAATTATTTTTATAAAAACAATCTCTTAACAATTTTTTTTATAAAAAACATTCTTAACAAGTTTTTTTTTTATAAAAATACATTCTTAACATTTTTTTATAAAAACACACTATTTAGAATTATTTTTATAAAAACAATCTCTTAACAATTTTTTTATAAAAAACATTCTTAACAAGTTTTTTTTTTATAAAAATACATTCTTAACAATTTTTTTATAAAAACACACTTTTAAAAATTATTTTTATAAAAACACACTCTTAACAATTTTTTATAAAAAGACACATTTTTAACATTTTTTTATAAAAACACATTCTTAACAAATTTTTTTATAAAAAACACACTCTTAACAATTTTTTTTATAAAAACACACTCTTAACAATTTTTTTTTATAAAAAAACACATTCTTAACATTTTTTTTATAAAAACACACTTTTAAAAATTATTTTTATAAGAACACACTCTTAACAATTTTTTTTATAAAAACACATTGTTAACAATTTTTTTTATAAAAAAACACATTCTTAACAATTTTTTATAAAAACACACTTTTAAGAATTATTTTTATAAAAACACACTCTTAACAATTTTTTTATAAAAATACTTCTATAACAACATACACATTATAACATACAAATATCACATTCAAACATAAAACCATACATATCATATATCTTAAAAATGTTAAACATAGAACATATTCAAACATAACAAAAGTTATAAACACTCTAACAACATACAAATCATATATCTTAACTTAAAATAACATACAAAAAATAACAAAAAAACATAAGGAAAACATATCATAGAGGTAATACGAGACATCTTCACAAAACTCGAACACGTGTTCCACACGACAAAATTGAGAGAGTGGAGAAAATTGAGAGAGAGTTATTAAAAAATTTGAGATGGTTTAAAATAATGAGAGGTGGCCGAAGTTGGTCCCCCCCACCCTTTATATAGTGCGGCTATGAGAATAAAAATTAGGGTTTTTGTCTTCAAATTTTTTTAGGGTTAACCCTGTGCCGACGCGTGGCGGGTTAGCCCGCGATCGCGGGCTCTCAACGCGGGCAGGGACTAAAACTGCCAACACGGGCATTCTTGAGGGGGGAAAGCTGGGCCGCGGGCATTTTTGAGGGACCAACGCGAGCAAAGTGGGCAAACCTGGGTGACACGTGGGCGGGCCCTGTAACAACCCAAAAATTAACATACGAGCTAGAAGCTACCTCTTTAGTTCATAACGCCAAAAACAGTTCCACATAGTCCCACTAACAAGATTTACGATACAGGGTTCGCGGAAATAACCCTAAATACAGCTGAGAAAATCTAACTAAATATTTCAAAGGAGGTTCTTCTAATTCCTTCTAGCGCAAGCTCCGATCCACGTCTTGCCAAAACTCTAAACGTGCCCTCGAATACTGCTTACCTGAAAAAGGTTTTAATTTTGAAAAGCGAGGGTTAGACCATAAGGTCTAGTGAGTTCCCTTCACACCAAGTCACACCAAAATATTTCAGTTTATAAAATCAGTTATGAAAGCATTGTATAAATCATAACTAGCACACAGAGTTGATATGCACACATTGACACATGCTACTGGCACGCGCTAAGGTCACACACACCGTGACAGCGCAATCGGGCACACACCGCCCATGTCACACACCATGACAGCGTAATCGGGCACACACCACCCATGTCACACACACCGTGACAGCGTAATCGGGCACACACCGCCCATGTCACACACACCGTGACAGCGTAATCGGGCACACACCGCCCATGTCACACACACCGTGACAGCGTAATCGGGCACACACCGCCCATGTCACACACACCGTGACAGCGTAATCGGGCACACACCGCCCATGTCACACACACCGTGACAGCGTAATCGGGCACACACCTTTAAACCACACATATAAGCCACACTTATGAATCGCACATTCGTACCTTGCCTTGAAATAAAAGCAGTTGAAAAGTACACTGTTACATAATAATCTTCAAACACACTGTTTCTTTATTTGAAACACATACTATCACACAACTAATCATCACTTGAAACAGCAGCAGTTGTATAACACACCGTTAGATAAAAATCCACACCACACACTTTTCATCGTTTGCCATAAAAGTAATTGAAAAGCACACCGTTAAATAATAACCATGCCATACACTAAACCTTCAGTTTGTAATAAAAGCATTTGGAAGAACCACCATTAGACAGTAATTGTCAACCACACACATGTATAAAATTTAGGTTTAGAAAGACTCACCTGACGTCCTGCTTAATCCTCTTACTAGATGGATTCTCCCTTCAACTGCACCTATAAGGATACACACTACCAAAATAAGTCACCTGATTGAACTTCACACTCACACGGTTAACCCTTCGGACTAACAGACTGCACTACAGTGCCACACCACAACTTTTCGGACACTTTACCCGGACAGCCAAGTCTATCCGGACAACCAGAGCTATCCGGACGTTATACCCGGACAACCAAAACTATCCGGTCACACTACCCGGACAATTAAACTATCCGGTCACACTATCATCCAGACATCGTGATTCGTCCGGACACTACCTTAATTTGAAGGTTTCCGGACGTGACGAGGAGACTCAAAACGCAGAAAAATCATTAAATCTCTTGTCCTAATTCTCCCAACACTTCCAGATTGATAGATATGATCGATAACTACATAATATCCCCTACCACTATTCCTTTTTAAACAGATTAGATGAGAAAACCCAATGAACTCATAAAACCCACATTTCTCTACCAAATACACACAAAACATGCTAACTTAAAGAGGAATAAGATTGTATTACCAGAATGATTGGTGATTCCGGAATCCCTCTTCAAAACTCAGTTGAAATCGTTGCTTCTCTTCCTCTATTGCCAAAATCCCTCTCTTGCTTTTTCTCCCAGCCACACACACAACACACTCTAGGAAAAGCTTAAATGAGCAATTAGGGTTTTCTTATTCTTTATATACTTTCCTCCAAAAACACAAAACTTTCAATTTTCCCACTTGGACCACGTAGCTCCTAAATTTCCGAATTTCATCAAAGATTTCCCAATTATTGGCTAAATGAAAACCGGTTATTACAACTTCCACCCCTCAAAAGAATTCTGTCCCCGGAATTCCATCTTCGAACAATTCTACTATCATCTCCCCACACAAAATACGTCTTAGGCAGATAGCACTTTCTCACATTAATTATACTGGCCACCTTCCAAGGATAACAATCAATCACACGCTTTCATCACAATATCACCCTCTACTACCACCATACCAAATCAACGGTCCTTCACCCCGAGCACTACATTCGTCTACCTTCTTCTACTTCCTTCTCAAACAATATAACACATCTCCAAAGCTTACTAGAATATTTACACTTGTGACCACTCACACAAGCTAGCTTTCCTCGACACTTATACCAAACACATACACACCAGTCCTCTTCCTCACACTCCCACTAGGAGTTCATGCACCCATCGGCGACGTTCTGAAAAACATTGCTCCCCACTTTCCATAACACATGCCACGCTTTCTCCTTCCCATTTTATCACTCCATCCAACCTACCGTCCCAATTACATCCGGCTAGAATGGAACGTTCCCCATCCAACATTGACCACTCTAAACACGAAATTTCAACAGTTGCTATGCCTAACCAACAGTTCCACCACGCTTCAAACTAGAAGTTCCACTAAGTCAATCCGAAACAACACTCAATGCTAGAAACGACCACACACTCCTCATTTCTCAATCGATAATAATCCATTCCTTTACATTTCCTTTACACCCTTGCTCAACATTCTCAAAGATTTCGTATCTACTATGAAACATCATAAACTAACCAACCCGAGAACATACAATTTCCTCCTTAGCTAGTCACCCTCTGCCACCCCATTCTTTTACCCTCGGGTAACAATACCACACGTCACATAATCATCCCTACGTCCCCACACATAATTTTATCACATCTGAACATGTTGGGAACTGAAGATTTGCAAAGTATGGTTAGTACTGCCAGAACAACAATACTACTGCCAGAGCAAAGTTAGTACTACAAGTAAAAGTTAATGCTGCTGGAACAATGTTAGTACTGCTTGTGCATAACGATGTTAATACTGCTTGTGATCATAATTATGGAATGCGAGAATGTTGGAGATAAAGATGGAATGATTTAAGATAAGCATGAAAGAATATTCTGAAGATCAATTTTGTTTTGATAGTTATCTTGTAATTATTTAGTATAAATAGATTTTGATAGATAGCTATTCGAAGAGAGTCATTAGAATTCGTTTTTGTTTTAGAGAGAATTAACCTCAAGGTTTAGAACCCTATTTCTAGAGAAGTAGAAGTCGTCTTGTTGAGCCTGTTCAACAAGATTGAGGTTTGGTTGTAAACTTGTGAGTTGAAGTATTGAATACAAACAGATTGTGTTTTCTGATTAGTTGTTCATTGAGTGTGTTTGAATTAAAGTTCTATTCCGCAAGATTCTTTAATTCTGATTTCTAAGTATAATTATTCTTGTTTGGAATCGATCCTGACAAGTGGTATCAGAACTTGGTTTCTTAGAAATCTACAATCATTATGGAGAACACAGTTGAATCAAACAGTACTCTTGTTTCAAAGGTTCCCATGCTCAGGCCTAATGAGTTTGACATGTGGAAGATTAGAATCAAGCAGTATATTTTGCTTACTGATTATTCCATCTGGGATATTATATAGAATGGTCCATGTGCTGAAGGAAGGGTTGGACCAGATGGCAAACGACCCCCTCCAAAGACTGATGCAGAAAGAAAGGTTAGACAAACAGAGATGAAAGCCTTAAGCACTCTGCTTTTGGCTATTCCCAATGAGTATCAGCACCAATTTCATCACTGCACTGATGCTCAGATTTTATGGAATGCATTGGAAAAGAGATTCACTGGTACCAAGAGCACCAAGAGGAACCAGAAGGCAATTCTTAAGCAACAATATGAAAATTTTACTTCTACAAAGAATGAGTCTATGACTCAAACTTTTGATAGATTTAATAAGTTGATTGGAGAATTGGATACAGTTGGAGTTCGTATGGAGGCTGATGATGTAAACAGGAAGTTTCTAAGATCATTAGGTGAGGAATGGACAATGTATACTGTGTCTTTCAGACAGAATGACCAGTTAGAAGATAAAGAGCTTGATGATCTTTACAATGATCTTAGGGTATTTGAAGCAGAGGTTGAAGCCAAGAAGAAGCCCTCAGGATATGTGTATAATGCTGCACTCCTATCAGCATCAACTGATTCTACTGCTAACCCTGAATCAGTTAGTACTGCTGGTGGAGTCAATCAGGAGAAGGCCAATGATTCTGTACTAGAAGCTTTCTTTTCTAGTCATGTTAACTCCTCATTAATTAATGATGACTTAGAACAGATTAATGCTGATGATCTTGAGGAGATGGATATCAAGTGGCAGATGGCTATGCTTTCTATGAGGGTGAAGAAGTTTATAAAGAGGACTGGGAGAAACAACTTTTCCCAAAGAAGAGAAGATGGTGCTGGGTTTGACAAGTCTAAGGTGGAATGATACAAGTGTCATAAGATGGGACACTTTGCCAGAGAATGCAGAGGTGGAGTATCTCAAAACAACCATCAACAAGCTCAGACTGGAAGCTTCAACCAGAACAGAAACTCTGTTCAAGCCCTTGTTTCTCAACAAGGAATGAGATTTGATTGGAGTGATCAAGCAGAAGAGGCAATTCAGAATCATGCACTCATGGCAGAAGTCTCAGATCTTCCTACTGAGGTAAAATCTAATCTCTGTTCTCAAGCTTGTATAGACACTGTGAAAAGGTATAGAGATCACAACCAGGGAATGTGTGATGACCTTAAGAGATTAGAAAAGGATAGAAGAGATTATGTAGTGATTGTTGAGAGGTTTGAAGAACAAATTAAGGCTTTTCAAGCCAATGAACTTCAACACTCATATGATACAAACTACTGGAAGTGGGAAAAGAATGGTCTGGAGTTCCAACTGAAAGAGTCTAGGGAGGAATGTGAGAAATTAAAAGGAGAACTTGAGAAAGTAAAACTTGATGTTGAAAAGTTTTCATGTGCTTCTAAAGTCATGGACACCATAATAAATAATCAAATCCACAGTAAGATGAAACCAGGCCTAGGGTACAATGCCACACCCCCACCCTACAACAACACATACATCCCTCCTAGGTCAGACCTGTTAGAAACCAAGGATAGGAAGGAATTACCTGAAGGAGCTACTAAAGTAGATCCATTAGATGAAGTTGTTGTTGAGGATAAAACTGAAAAAGAAGAGTCTAAGAAAAGGAACAAGAATGTCAGTGGTGAGATCCCCTTAGAGAATTACATCAAGACTAATGAGGAAGGTGAGATGAAAAGATCTGAAAAAGGAAAGGGAGTTCATTATACACAGACCACTGTTGTGAATTCCAATACTTGTGAACATTGTTCTTGCAAGAATTCTCAAAAGAATGAACCCCAAAAACATGATAAAAAGAGGGGAAATCAAAGAAACTGGAATAATCAGTGGGCTAAAAAACAAGGAGTTGATCTGCAAAGGATTAACAGACCAAAACCTTGTTTTATCTGTGGCAAATTGAATCACCTTGCCAAACACTGTTATTTCAATCCTATTAACCAAAGGATAAATTTTCAAAGAACTTTTCAAAAATCAAATGGTTATAGGAAGCCTGTAAGAAACCATGTGGCTAAGAAACAAGCTAAATCCAAAAGCCACATGAGGAAAAAGATTGAAAAAGAATGTGTCACAATGTGGGTTCCTAAAAGCACTAGTGTTAGTACTGCTGCCTCAGATAGTACTGCTGCTAGCTGTGTTAGTGCTTCTAACACTGTTAGTACTTCTTCTAGAAGCAATACTGCTGCTAGCAGTGTTAGTACTGCTAACACTGTTAGTACTTCTTCTAAAGATAATACTGCTTCTAGTGTTTGTGCCGCTAGACCAATCATCTTGACAAAGTACTCCAGTACTGAAGTTCCTCAGGTTGAAAAACTTATCCAAACTGAATGTAAGTACTTTGATGAGCAAGGGAGACCCAAGACCACTTTGGCTTGGGTTCCCAATAAAAACTAATTGATTTATCTTATGTGCAGGGCAACCAACAGCTCAAGGGGAAGAGCATCTGGCATGTTGATAGTGGTTGCTCCAGGCACATGACAGGTAACATGGCCTGCCTCAAGAATTTCAAAAGAATTGATGGAGGACATGTTGCTTTTGGGAATAATCCTGCAGGAGGTAAGATAAGTGGTAAAGGTGATGTATCAAAAGGTAAGATGACATTTGAGGATGTTTACTATGTTGAGCAATTGAGATACAACCTGTTAAGTGTATCACAGGTCTGTGACAAGAAACATAGTATATTATTTACTGATTCTGAATGCATTATTCTTGCTCCTGGATTCAAAGTAGTTGATGAAAACATGATACTATTGAGAACTCCTAGAAAGGATAATGTGTATTGTTTAGATTTAGAAAGTGTTTCATCTGATTCATCCCTAAACTGTTTGGTATCAAAAGCTTCAATGGATGAATCATCACTTTGGCACATAAGGATGTGTCACATGAATTTTAAAACAATGAATAAACTTGTTAAAAATAATCTTGTTAGGGGTTTACCATCAAAAGTTTATTCATGTGATGATCATTGTGTTGCTTGTCTCAAAGGCAAACAACACAAAACTTCTCATAAGTCCAAAGAGATAAACACTATCCCAAATCCTCTTCAGTTGTTGCATATGGATCTGTTTGGCCCTACAAATGTCATGAGCATTGGCAAGAAGTCATACTGTTTAGTTATTATTGATGATTACTCTAGATTTACTTGGGTATATTTTCTGAGAACTAAAGATGAGACAAGTGGACTGATCAAATCTTTTATTCTTAGAATTGAAAACCAATCAAATCAAAAAGTGAAAGTCATTAGATCAGATAATGGGACTGAATTTAAAAACCTTGATCTAAACACCTTTTGTGAGGAAAAAGGAATTGAGAGACAATACAGTGCTCCTAGGACTCCACAACAGAATGGTGTTGCTGAGAGAAGGAATAGGACACTGATTGAGGCTGCTAGATCTCTGTTAGCTGATTCAAAATTACCCACTACTTTTTGGGCAGAAGCAGTTAATACTGCTTGTTATGTCCAAAACAGAGTTTTAGTAATAAAGCCTAAAAACAAGACACCTTATGAGCTTTTTCAGAAAAAGAAACCATTTATTGGATTTTTCAAACCATTTGGGTGTCCTTGTACAATTCTCAATACCAAATCTCACTTAGGTAAGTTTGATAGCAAAGCAGATGATGGTTTTCTTGTTGGTTACTCATCTCAGAGTAAGGCTTACAGAGTGTTTAATACCTCTTCTAGAATAATTGAAGAAAGTGACAATGTCAAATGCAATGAGAACACACCAAATCCTATTGGTTCAGGTCCTGATTGGCTATTTGACATTGATTCACTCACTAATTCTTTGGGTATCAGTAGTGATGTAAATGCAGGACAAAGGGATGCACCACCATCAGATCACAAAATTCAGTCTGTGATATTTCCACTCCCTACCATTGATCCTGTTGACTTTTGTGAACAAGAAAAGGAAGCTGAACCCATTCAGAATGAAGACGAGAGAAGAATAGAGGAAAATCAGCCTTCAAGTCCAAATTCCAGAGAGTCTGAAGTGACTGAAGAAGCTGAAGAAAATCCAGACTTAAATGAGTCAAATCTGGATGTGAACTTACAAGAGGAATCTGGTCATCCATCAAGAACTCAGAAAAATCATCCTTCTGAGTTGGTAATTGGAGACATTGCTTCTCCCATGATGACTAGGAATCAAAGCAGACTTCAAGAGCTACAAAATCAGCAAAATACAGTTAATACTGTACTCACTTGCTTTCTATCCCAAATTGAGCCCAAAAAGGCTTATGATGCTATGAAAGATCCAAGTTGGATAGAAGCAATGCAAGAGGAGCTGCTACAGTTCAAGCTACAGAATGTTTGGAACTTGGTGGACCTTCCAAAAGGTCATAGGGCAATTGGCACCAAGTGGATTTTCAGAAATAAGAAGGATGAGAGAGGAATTGTGATCAAGAACAAAGCCAGGCTGGTTGCACAAGGGTATACTCAGGAAGAGGGTATAGACTATGAGGAAGTCTTTGCTCCAGTTGCAAGGATTGAGGCAATTAGGTTGTTTCTAGCCTATGCCTCATATATGAAGTTCAAGGTCTACCAGATGGATGTAAAAAGTGCTTTTCTATATGGGACTATAGATGAAGAAGTGTATGTCTGTCAACCCCGTGGATTTGAGAATCCATTGTATCCTGACAGAGTGTACAAGTTAAAGAAGGCACTTTATGGTCTACATCAAGCCCCAAGAGCATGGTATGACACCCTGTCTACCTATCTCTTGGAAAATGGATTTGAAAGAGGAATCATTGATAAGACCTTATCCATTAAAAGGAAAAAGAAGGACACCCTACTTGTTCAGATCTATGTGGATGACATTATCTTTGGATCCACAAATGATCACATGTGTAAAGACTTTGAGGAGTTAATGCACAAGAGCTTCAAGATGAGTTCCATGGGTGAACTTACTTTCTTCCTTGGGCTTCAGGTGAAACAGAAGAAGGATGGGATTTTCATATGCCAATCCAAATATGTGAAAGACATCCTGGATAAGTTTGGATTATCAGACTCAAAGCCAGCAAGCACACCAATGGAGACACACAAACAGATCAATGCTGATCTTGAGGGGGAGGATGTGGATGTCCATCATTACAGATCAATGATTGGATCACTCATGTATCTCACAGCCTCTAGACCAGATATTATGTTTCCAGTATGTGTATGTGCCAGATTTCAAGTTACACCAAAGCAATCACACCTTCATGCAGTCAAGAGGATATTTAGATACCTAAGAGGGCAACCTAGATTAGGTCTCTGGTATCCTTATGAATCATCCTTTGATCTACTTGCATACTCAGATAGTGACTTGGGTGGAGCTAACATGGATAGGAAGTCTACTTCAGGTGGATGTCAGTTTTTGGGTGCAAGACTAGTATCTTGGCAGTGTAAGAAACAAACCACAGTGTCCTTATCTACAACAGAAGCTGAGTATATAGTTGCTGCAAGCTGCTGCTCTCAGGTTCTATGGATACAGAATCAGATGTTGGACTATGGGGTAACATTTCTTCACACTCCAATCTTCATTGACAACAACAGTACTATTAGCATTGTTAACAATCCAGTCAAACACTCAAAAACAAAGCACATAGAGATCAGATATCACTTTATTCGAGATTGTAATGAAAAGAAATTAATTCAAGTTGCTAAAGTTCATACCAATGACCAGTTTGCTGATCTATTCACAAAAGCTTTTGATGTGGGTAGATTCACTTTCTTGGTAACAAGTGTGGGCATGATCAACCTTGAATAAAGTCATGATTTTCAGTTTTTATACCTGTATTTCCTTCTATATTTGGTACTACTAACTCTTCTTCTCAGGATCTTCTGTATGACTCAGATTGACAAGTGCTGAAAAGTTACTACTGCCAGTGCATAGTTACTACTGCCAGTGCATAGTTACTACTGCCAGTGCATAGTTACTACTGCCAGTACATAGTTAATACTGCTTCGTACTTAATACTGCATGTGTCGTTAATACTGCTTTAAAAGAAAAGTAGGGCTAATACTGCTATAAATACCTCTTTCATCCCGCCAAAGTTCATAACGTCTCTTTGAATTCTATTCATCTCTCTCTCTTTCTAACTATTCTCTCCCAAGAATATCTGTTTTCTGTCAAGAATCCTCAGGTACAATGGAGTTTATCGACGAACACAACGAGATTGCCATGCTCCAGAAGCCAAAACAGTCCGCAGGTTTTCACGACATTGTGGATTTCCTCAAGTACACGCATATATCCTATGCCCTAACGGTGACCCCGACAATCTACACCGAGCATCAGAAGCAGTTCTGGGAAAATGCCATCGTGGTGTCTGAAGATGGGCAGAAAATCATCAAAACAAGGGTGTGTGACAAACCCTTGAATGTTACAGAGGAGCTTATTCGCATCACTCTTCGATTGGATGATGCCTCAGGTATGACGTCTATTCCTAATGACGATCTATACTCAACTTTAACGAGAATGGGGTATGAAGGTCCCATTGGAATCTTTAAGTTTTTCAAGTCTAAATTTTCTACACAATGGCGATTCTTTGTTCATACCTTAATGCATTGCATTTCAAAGAAAACTACTGGATGGAGTGAGTTTAGCAGTACCATTGCTTATGCCCTGGTCTGCTTGGCCACTGCCAGGAAGTTTAATTTTTCACAAATGATTTTCAATGATCTTGTGTCAAACCTGGAATCCAAAAAGAGTTTTTATATGTACCCAAGGTTTGTCCAAGCAGTGATTACTCAGGAATTGACGGATTTGCCTCAATTTACTGAGGTATATGTACCTAAACCCCCTAAAGGAAATATCTTCTCAAATATGAGAAGAACTTCCAGGGACTCGGAAGGAGTTGACACTCCATTGTTCTCTACAATGATGGGTGTGTCCCACACACAAGAAGGTATGGCATCAGGGTCAAGGCCCTCATTAGACCAACCCACTGATAGCCAAACCCCACCTTCAATCACCAAAGAAATTCCTCAGTCCATTCTTCAAAGACCCACTCCTCTCATAACCAAAAAGTTTACAAGAAGAATGGTACACAAGGCTCCTTCCCTTGATGTACCTCCTACAAGCCTAAAGACTTTAAGCCCTCTATTGGAGCATTCTCCAATAGAGAATATCGAAAGGGAAACCACAGGGGTGTCTCCCAACCCCAAGAAGGTGCTCACTAAGGAGAAGGTTGAGCATGTGAGTAGCAAGGCTGCCACTACTTCTGCTAGCACAGAGAAGGACAGTGGTAACATAACTAAGACCTTCCTCACGGCAACTCAGAATGCGAAATCATTCAGAGGTCCCAGGTGCCAAGAAACCACGGGGGTAGGCAGTGCTTTTGCTAGGCAAAAGACACCTACTAAAATTTCCAGTGATCCTTTAAAGGAAGTAAAAACTCCTAAACAAGGTGAGGATAGATATACATATGAGGAATTGATGGAAACCATTGCCAATATCAACACAGATGTTGTAAGTCAGCAAAAGGAGATAGATGGACTCAAGAAAGTGGTCCTATATCAACAAACACATCTTGAGAAGCATAAGAAGCTGATTACAAAGTTGATGCACAGGAAGAAGAAAGCTCGGTATGTTCTTAAAAGAAGAAGCCCCAACAATGATGCTCCCAAAAAGGGGGAGTCAGAAGCTGAATTCAACATGGAGAGTGCACAGGAAAAGGGGGAGAATGAGTGTGTTGAAGAAATTGAAAAAGAAGCAGAAACTGATCATGCAGCAGAAAAGGTTAATGTTGCTGAAATTCAGAAAGAAGCAGAAACTAATCATGCAGCAGAAACGGTTAATGCTGATGAAAGTCAAAAAGCAGAAGCGGCAGAAACCATTCCAGAGGCAGCAGAAACAAAAGAAGCAGCAGAAACCATGCAAGAAGCAGTATCTACAAAGGAAGAAGCAGCAGAAACAAAAGAAGCAATAGAAACCATGCAAGAAGCAGTATCTACAAAGGAAGAAGCAGCAGAAACAAAAGAAGCAGCAGAAACCATGCAAGAAGCAGTATCTACAAAGGAAGAAGCAGCAGAAACAAAGGAAGCAACAGAAACTAAAATGCCTACTTTGGAAGAAGTTGAAGTTGCAGAGGCTTTGATTAAAGCCAAACATGACACTCCTAAAAAGCAAGAAGAAACCCTGGGTGAAAAGTTGGTGTCACTGAAAAGAGCAAGAACCAAGTCTATAGCTACCAAGAGGAAAGTTGTCAAGAAACCTAGGGTAGAACCAGTGGTAGAAGAAGAAAAAGAAGAGGATGTTCCAGAAAAGAAAGATGATACAAAGGTTGCTGAAGAGGAAGTAGCAACTCCATCGGGTCAACCAAGTAATGCTCAATGTAATATGTATATCACTGTGGTTGATACTGATCCAATCAAAGTTGACCCATTATCTTCCATGCCTCCTGAGATCATCTTCTGGGATACCTTGGTAGATCAGAGAAAGGAGTACATTAGAGTCAAAAGAGCAGATGGGAAGTATGAGGTATGTTCTACATGGGGAAGACTTATCAGAATGTGCTCTAGATCTGACGTAGAGGAGATGTACAAAGTTGGAATGAAGCTGTATGGAAATATGCTGAATGAGAAAGGGATGTCTATCACCAAATTGGTTCTTGAATACCTGTGCCTAATGTTCAAACCAGAAGCAGTTCAGTATATGATAGAAAGAAATTTTCAAGCCATTACCAACTGGATGCTCATTGAAAAATGTGGAGTGTATGTCATCACACTTGACTATACATATCATGAGTATTATTTGGTGGATGTTGCATACAAGCACAACAAGAAAAGGTTGAATGGAATGCTACATGCTAAGTTGGCTTGCAACAAGGATTCTGAAATGGGAAGATACTTGGTGAGAAGGATTATCAATCAAAGCCTGGGTTTGAATCCTGATTTATGTGTTCATGATTAGGTTTTGGAAGCATCATCTGAAGAACTTGACTTCTCAACCTAAAAAGTCAAGTTAGGGGGAGATTGTTGGGAACTGAAGATTTGCAAAGTATGGTTAGTACTGCCAGAACAACAATACTACTGCCAGAGCAAAGTTAGTACTACAAGTAAAAGTTAATGCTGCTGGAACAATGTTAGTACTGCTTGTGCATAACGATGTTAATACTGCTTGTGATCATAATTATGGAATGCGAGAATGTTGGAGATAAGGATGGAATGATTGAAGATAAGCATGAAAGAATATTCTGAAGATCAATTTTGTTTTGATAGTTATCTTGTAATTATTTAGTATAAATAGATTTTGATAGATAGCTATTCGAAGAGAGTCATTAGAATTCGTTTTTGTTTTAGAGAGAATTAACCTCAAGGTTTAGAACCCTATTTCTAGAGAAGTAGAAGTCGTCTTGTTGAGCCTATTCAACAAGATTGAGGTTTGGTTGTAAACTTGTGAGTTGAAGTATTGAATACAAACAGATTGTGTTTTCTGATTAGTTGTTCATTGAGTGTGTTTGAATTAAAGTTTTATTCCGCAAGATTCTTTAATTCTGATTTCTAAGTATAATTATTCTTGTTTGGAATCGATCCTGACAGAACAACCTATAAGCGAATTCCGAGCAACGACTTCCACTTATGCTCATTCCATATCGACAATAATCCACCGTTTGACCTCACAACGCTCATGACCACCAGGCCTCGCCTGCTCATTAAGTATAAGTTCCCACTATCTTGTCCACACAACCCTCATACACTAGATTGCTCCAACCTTACTGTTACCACTTGACCACTAATTTGCAAAATATACCGTTTCACTTCGACCCCAAATAGGTTAACCAACACTAGTGATACCAATCCATACACCTATCATTTCCCAACCACACTTGTCACTCTCCCAATACTAGAGAGTAAGCAAGCACATCTCTATCATTCTATACCTGGGTTGAAACTCTCAAGATCTTAATCCACCGACATCGGGAACTCCTAAAGTAAAGACTCATCAAAGGCTAGGGACTCACCTCCAATCACTTATTTTCTTTAAGAGTCCTCAAGATTGTACTTCACACGGACACTCATTCTGAGCATTCCAAAAATGCTTCTTCTAGGTAGCAACAACAATTACACCAATAATAATTTCACAATACACACTAAGCCGTTGTCATCATGACAAGGTTAGAACTCCACACATACCATTACTCTCCACACACTATCCACCACACGCCGCACACTACTGTTACTCTCCATACACTTACACCTCCATCGACTATCAGAACAAAAGTGAGCAAGCACACCCATGCACCTGTAAATTCAAAATGACATTGGCCAGATGTGATTTGAATTTACCTTACATGAAAGTCCTCACCACCATCATCCTAGATCCTCGATGATTACGGTCCTCACTAAAGGCTTCCTATAACTCAGTTGTGTCCTTCTACTCCACAGTTTAAGTTTAGGCCCATCCGGTCACCTAAATCTCTTAAACTAGGGCTCTGATACCATTTGTAACAACCCAAAAATTAACATACGAGCTAGAAGCTACCTCTTTAGTTCATAACGCCAAAAACAATTCCACATAGTCCCACTAACAAGATTTACGATACAGGGTTCGCGGAAATAACCCTAAATACAGCTGAGAAAATCTAACTAAACATGTCAAAGGAGGTTCTTCTAATTCCTTCTAGCGCAAGCTCCGATCCACGTCTTGCCAAAACTCTAAACGTGCCCTCGAATACTGCTTACCTGAAAAAAGGTTTTAATTTTGAAAAGCGAGGGTTAGACCATAAGGTCTAGTGAGTTCCCTCCACACCAAGTCACACCAAAATATTTCAGTTTATAAAATCAGTTATGAAAGCATTGTATAAATCATAACTAGCACACAGAGTTGATATGCACACATTGACACATGCTACTGGCACGCGCTAAGGTCACACACACCGTGACAGCGCAATCGGGCACACACCGCCCATGTCACACACCATGACAGCGTAATCGGGCACACACCACCCATGTCACACACACCGTGACAGCGTAATCGGGCACACACCGCCCATGTCACACACACCGTGACAGCGTAATCGGGCACACACCGCCCATGTCACACACACCGTGACAGCGTAATCGGGCACACACCGCCCATGTCACACACACCGTGACAGCGTAATCGGGCACACACCGCCCATGTCACACACACCGTGACAGCGTAATCGGGCACACACCTTTAAACCACACATATAAGCCACACTTATGAATCGCACATTCGTACCTTGCCTTGAAATAAAAGCAGTTGAAAAGTACACTGTTACATAATAATCTTCAAACACACTGTTTCTTTATTTGAAACACATACTATCACACAACTAATCATCACTTGAAACAGCAGCAGTTGTATAACACACCGTTAGATAAAAATCCACACCACACACTTTTCATCGTTTGCCATAAAAGTAATTGAAAAGCACACCGTTAAATAATAACCATGCCATACACTAAACCTTCAGTTTGTAATAAAAGCATTTGGAAGAACCACCATTAGACAGTAATTGTCAACCACACACATGTATAAAATTTAGGTTTAGAAAGACTCACCTGACGTCCTGCTTAATCCTCTTACTAGATGGATTCTCCCTTCAACTGCACCTATAAGGATACACACTACCAAAATAAGTCACCTGATTGAACTTCACACTCACACGGTTAACCCTTCGGACTAACAGACTGCACTACAGTGCCACACCACAACTTTTCGGACACTTTACCCGGACAGCCAAGTCTATCCGGACAACCAGAGCTATCCGGACGTTATACCCGGACAACCAAAACTATCCGGTCACACTACCCGGACAATTAAACTATCCGGTCACACTATCATCCAGACATCGTGATTCGTCCGGACACTACCTTAATTTGAAGGTTTCCGGACGTGACGAGGAGACTCAAAACGCAGAAAAATCATTAAATCTCTTGTCCTAATTCTCCCAACACTTCCAGATTGATAGATATGATCGATAACTACATAATATCCCCTACCACTATTCCTTTTTAAACAGATTAGATGAGAAAACCCAATGAACTCATAAAACCCACATTTCTCTACCAAATACACACAAAACATGCTAACTTAAAGAGGAATAAGATTGTATTACCAGAATGATTGGTGATTCTGGAATCCCTCTTCAAAACTCAGCTGAAATCGTTGCTTCTCTTCCTCTATTGCCAAAATCCTTCTCTTGCTTTTTCTCCCAGCCACACACACACAACACACTCTAGGAAAAGCTTAAATGAGCAATTAGGGTTTTCTTATTCTTTATATACTTTCCTCCAAAAACACAAAACTTTCAATTTTCCCACTTGGACCACGTAGCTCCTAAATTTCCGAATTTCATCAAAGATTTCCCAATTATTGGCTAAATGAAAACCGGTTATTACAGGCCCACCGCAATTTTTTGTGGCATTTCGGTAAGATAGAAAGATTTATGGCATTTTGGTAACAAATGGTCAAACTTTTGGCATTTTAATTAATTTCCCTAATTTATATGCTTTAAAAAAGTACTTATAAAAACATAAAAACGTAATTTATATTAAACTAATCAAAATTATTTTATCACAAAAATCAAGTTTTTTAATATACAAGATTAGAAGATATCGGCCTTTCTTTTTGAAATCTTAAAAACATCCTCTAATTTTGATTGATTGAAACAAAAGATCAGTATTTTTATGAAATATATAATATTTATATACGATAAATGAAACAAATAAACTCACATACCCTCTTCACCTTTGGTGAGGTTTGAACCCATGACTTCCTACAAGGCCAAGAGCTCTAATACCGCTAGGCTAAAGACCCTTTGGTATCAGTATTTTTAAATGGTTAAACAAAATGTTAGAGCATCTCCAATGGAGGTTCTTACAAGAACCTCCTTTTTGCATTTTTTTGTGTCACTTCATTTCCAACTCATTAAAATGAAATTGTATATAAAAATCCACAATGGTAGTTCTTATAAGAACCTCATTTTTGTGGGTCTCATATATTTATAAACATAAAAAACTATTATATATTTATAAATAATATCAAGTATTTAAATTAAATACCAATAGAAATGAGAAATATGTCATTTCACACCAAAAATCAAGGTAAGAACCGATGTTCTTGTTTAAGAACCTAAAGTAGGTTGGGTTCTTATAATAACTCTCCACAATGGTAGTTTTTGGCGGATCGATGCTCATGTGGTTTATAACATTCGCAAGATATTACTGATTTTAGACGTCTTAACTCTCAACCGATATTGTTATATGATAAATCATTTTTGATATAAATATCCGATTTATTGTAATATGTGTCTCAAATCTCACTTGCTAAACTTTATGTGATGCATCCCAAAAAAAACACTTAACTGTCTTCTAAAAACAAACATATAATATAAGATATCTTGTGTTATTCTCATTCACCATTTCAATTTGAAATTCATTGTTAGTGATATTTTTTAAATTTAACGAGTTTTTTCAGAACTTGGATGATAATACTCTATTATTTACCATGATTTTGTCTCTTTAAGAGAACTGTATGCAAAGTTATCACCATGAAATCTAAGTTTTTTTTTGGAAAGGGTATCTCAGGCACAACCCGAACTAATCCCTGGCAATTTTGAAACTTAAAGATGTTTTATCAATGTTGAGGACGCCTGGGATCGAACCCTGGGTAGATGGGATATTCCACTACATCACCCAGGACGATCAACCACTGCGCTACAACCTGATTGACATGAAATCTAAGATTTGATTTAGCAATGTTTCTTTTGTTTGTTGCAATGCTAGGTAAAGTTCAATCAAATGTTTTGAAATCCGACAAAAATGTAAACAATGTCCTTCCATACTGCAACCACATTTGTTTCCATGGGCGGACCTAGGTCAGAGCATACGGTGACACGTGTCACCGTATTGTTTCTCCACCGTAAGGTAAAAAAAATTAGGTTCGTGAAAGGTGTAACTGTATCAATTTGATTTGTGCCACCATATATATTTTGAAACTACAATAAGAACACAACTTTCCCTTGGTAGAGTCGGTTTGAAAGACTTTTATTCTACTCAAGATCCGGGTTCAAGTCTTGTTAGAGACATTTTTGTAGTTTTTAGTTAAATGGTGCCACCATTTGAAAAAATATCTCTATATTTGTTTCTTATAGTTAAAATATCTCTAACCTCCAAACCAACAATGATTTTGTGAAAAATATCTCTATATTTGTTTCTTATAGTTAAATGATGTCACCATTTGTGTTAGAGTATTATTGTTAATATGTACAGTCCAGGGTTCATTCTGTAATTACTTGTAACTTACTTAGTATATATAGTTCTCTTAGGGCTTATTATTAGGTTAATCTATCTTTTGTATTCTTCTTCAATATATGAAAAGCACGGCCGATTCCAGCCATCTCAAGTCTCATCTACCTATCAATCGAATCCCTCATCAATTAACATGGTATCAGAGCTGTAGGTATGTATTATCTACTCTCCTGCCCTTTTCGATTTTGACTTGTTTACGGTTCGATCTGTCTGCTCGCTTTGTTCGCCGTAAAATCGCCCTAAAATCGACCTACTTCCGGAACACTACTTCTGGTACTCTACTTCCGGTACTCTACTTCCGGAACACTACTTCCGGCATACTACTTCCGGTACTCTACTTCCGGAACCTGCTTGCCACCATTCCGGATCTTCCTTGATTCCGGAATGTACATTACAGTACCTTCAAAACAGGGTTTGTTAACAAATTTTGGAACTCGCAATTAACCACTTCCGAAACCTGTTTATTTTCTGTTTTGTCTACTTGTTCAAATGGCTCTTAATTCCAGTCACTCCAATCCCATCTCAGTTGTTCTCAATGGGAACAACTACGTTCTGTGGCATCATCACATGTCCATTCTCCTCAAGTCTCATGGACTTTATACTTATGTCACTGGTACGTCTACCATTCTTGTTCAAGAGGAAAAGGAAAGTGCAGTCGACTTTGCAAAACGTATGAATGATTAGGATATCGCGAATGCTCGCATCCTCGGATTCATAAACGCTTCTACAACTACTGAGATCAATCAGTAATTCCTCGGCTATACCACAACAAAAGGACTGTGGGATTTTCTTGCAAACAGGTACACTTTAACAGGACTATCCCATCAATATCAGTTGTGGACTACCTTTCAGAACAAAAGACAACTGCCTGATCAGTCCCTCAACTCCTACATCTCTGAGATGCAAGCTCTTAGAGATCATCTGAACTTGGGTGCACCTCAAATCTGTGATGAAACAGCTCGGAAGTTTACTGCTTACTTTAGCCAACTGCATTTGGTCACTATCCTAATGGGTCTCACTGACCGCTTTGAGAACGTTCGAGCTTCACTTCTACACAGGAATCCATTACCTACTCTTGAAGAGGCCATCACTGAGCTGCTAAGTGAGGAAACTCGCCTTCAACAATGGTTTCCACTACCATCAGATACTGTGCTCTACACCTCTAGCTCAGGAAAACCAAAAGGTAAATGGGGCAACAATGATCAGTCTAAATCTGCGGGCAAGGGGAACAACAGTGAATGCACATTCTGTCACTCTACTTCTCATCTTCTCCTCAACTGCCCAGTTCGAAAATGTCGCTGGTGTGGGATCACACAGCCACGTCACTATGGGTCTGATTGCCCAAAACATCCAAGGAACTCGGGTAACCAAAGGCAACAGTCCCGAACTCAATCAGTTGTTGGCTCAATCACTCAAGATCACCCATCGCCAGCAGTTCCGGCACAGCATAGCAACAACTCAACGCCTGACCTTATGGAACTCATGCGCCGAAATCAAGAGCTTATGGAGCAACTCATGACAGGTTCTATGGGTATGAATTCTCAATGCAATACCTCCGCATCAGGTAATCCCTGGCTATTTGACTCTGGTTGTTGTAACCACATGACACCTAAGGTTGACGGGTTTGTCTCTAAACAAACTTCCAGCATGTTTACATCATTTCGTATTGCTGATGATACTCGTTTACCTGTATCTTTCAGTGGGACTGTATCTACCCCCAACATTCAATTACCTGGTGTGTTGCATATACCTAACTTATCTCTGAGCATGATTTCAGTCACCCCAGCTTATGGAAACCGGTCTAATTGTTTTATTTCACCCTTCTGGTTGTATTGTGCAGGATCCAAAGACCAAGCAGATCCTTGGAGTAGGCCATAAAGTTGGTCGGATGATTGAAGTGGTCTACCTCCATCTTCCCTTACCTTCATTAAATTTTGCTGCTTCAGTTTCCAGTACTCCTTCTTTTGAACTATGGCATGCGCGTTTAGGCCATTTATCATTAGCTAGAATAAAAGTGTTAGCTAGTTCAGGATTGTTAGGCAACACTTCTGTAACACCCCAAATTTCCATTACATTTATGGGGTTGAATTGTAATTTAGTCTGAGTTGTGGACTAAATTGTAATTATAAACTCTAGGGTTAAAATGGTATTTTGACCTAGGTTTGTAGTTAATGTGAAAATTAACTTGAGGGGTTGTTTAGTCATTATTTGATAGTTGATGTTACCTTAAGAATAGGTAAACATCATCTTCTGAGATAATATCTCAGATGTGTTTTCTTGAAGTCGGTTGAAAAAGTTAGCAGAGAGAAAGAAGAGAAAGGAGAAAGGAGAAGGAAGAAAAGAGAATTTGAGAGAGTGATTGTGTGGTAAGAATTTGAATCATCTCCTTGTTTTCTTAATCAGATTGTTCTTATTTGGTTGAAAACATCTCAATCAGGTTGTGAATCAGAGAAAGAATTGGGCTTCTGGGTTGAACTTCATCAGGTGAGTTCATCTTATCTCAAATTATTTTAAGTTGAAATTGAAATGGAATGATGTATAAATTGTTTGAAGGAATTGGTATGTTAGTATGGAAATGTTATCGATTAACAATCTGAATTTGTATGAGTTTTTGGGAGTTAATTTGACGTAAAACAATTATACTGATTCGAAGTTCCGGTATTTGATGGATTTGGTACCGGAACTATAAAAATACCGGAAGTGAAGATTTGGTACCAGTAATTGAAATTACCGAAAGTAGAGATTTGTTACCGGTATTTGAAGATACCGTGAGTGAGATTTGATACCGGTACTTTAGGATACCGGAAGTGGGCTTGGTCTCGGTAATTGGAGTACCGATAATGGGCCATTAGACCTGTATTTTGGATTTTAGAAATTTGGGTTGAATTATGATTTTAAATTACGGAAATGGTTAAGGATTCAATATGAATTTATTTATAAAGCAAATAGTAGTTAAGGACCTCATCTTAATTAGAGTCCGGTTTCGGAATGCTTCTGTAAAATAATTTTGGAATACTTTCTGATTTTAGTATTTGGAAGAGGATCAATTAAGAATAAAGAAGCAATCAATTGTTAATATTCTTAGGTTAAGAATATGTTGTGGATTAAAGTGTGATATGTTTGATACATACACTTTAAAATTGAAATGGATCCATAAGGCATGCAAGTTAATCTTAATTGTCTTTAATGGGACAGTTGTTCTCATGTTGTAACTAGAAATAGGCATCGGGTCATCGGGGGCAACTTAGTACGGTCTTATGGGAGCCGGATACTAGCCATTGACCACATGGTGTAATTTCTAGTGAATGAGTGTACCTTGATTCATCGGGGGCCCGGTTATGAATCGCGATTTATTGATCCCATTGGGGCCATTGATTTTAAGGTAATGAGAAATGTGGAATAGGCATAAAGTAATTTGTAATTCCCATTTCGTAAAGGCGTTGTGAAATGAGGAATAGGCATAAAGTAATTTGTAATTCCTATTTCATAGTATGACGTGAAACGTGGAATAGGCATAAAGTAATTTGTAATTTCCGTTTACGTTTACGTGGAAATGGAGAATAGGCATAAAGTAAATTGTAATTCTCATTTCGTAGTATAGAAATCGAGGAATAGGCATAAAGTAAATTGTAATTCCTGATTTCTATGGGAAGGTCAGAGATAGACATAAAGTAAATTGTAATCTCTACTTCCAGTCCCAAAATTGACATAAAGTAACTTGTAATTTATTGGATAAGAGCAATAATCTAGAATCTGTAATGATTAGTAGTAGGCTCTTAATTGTGATGATATGACTCTCTGAATGTAAGTCATATCCACATGAATAGGAAAAGTATAATTGCTATTCATATTAAATGAATTGAATAGGCAAAGTATAATTGTTATTCTTGTTAAATGATTGAATAAGCAAAGTATAATTGCTATTCATGTTAAATGTTTGAATAGGCAAAGTATAATTGATATTCATGTGGAATGATTGAATAGGCAAAGTAGAAATGCTATTCATCGCCTATAATGTGGATTGTTAATCCCATTTCGGGAGGCTATATGAAATGAATTGAATATGCAAAGTAGAATTGCTATTCACATTG
Source organism: Saussurea involucrata (assembly GCA_033807775.1). Lineage (NCBI taxonomy): Eukaryota > Viridiplantae > Streptophyta > Magnoliopsida > Asterales > Asteraceae > Saussurea > Saussurea involucrata. The sequence goes on along the minus strand of CM066317.1, from coordinate 13,525,571 downwards.
GAAAGATTGAATAGGCAAGGTAAAACTGCTATTCATATTGAAATAGAGGAATAGGCAAATTATAGTTGCTATTCGTGATTGAGATATGGAAACGTGAATTAGATGAAGTGTAAGTGTTGTTTTCACTTATTTTTGGTGGATTAGTGATGGGCATTATATAAATGCTATTTATGCTTTCAATTCCAAGAAAAGGCATGGCGATTGATTGTAAGTCCTTAGACTTGATTGACAAACTAGAATCTTTGATGATTCGTAGTAGGCTCGCGAATATGATAAGTATGACTTTCTGAATGTTAGTCATATTCATGGATCGAGTATGTTCCCGTCACTGTGATACGAATACGAGTACGGTAAGAATGGGGGCGAACAGGTTTGTTTATATGCTTGAATAGTTGAGTTTCAAGTTGTTAATGTTTTAATTTGAATTAGATGTTCTCACTAGGCGTTAGCCTAATTGTTCAAATTCAATGTTCTTACCAGGTACAATGTTAGAGAGGTAATGGGATGTGGGACGAGTGCTTTTGATATTCAACCTTTGATGATAAGCGGAGAACTTAGACGATGCGAGGAGGCTATGGATGGATTGCTTAGATAACCAAGTTAATCTAATTATAAGTTGACATGATTAGATTAATAGGTTACTTAGAGAATTCGTTTTGTGTAAGAATGAACTCTCACAATAATCCTCTGCTGTTTTATAAAAGATTGGTTGATATTCGTATGTACTTTGTGATATTTTAAAAGTTCAAAATTGGCCCTGATTTTTAGGGTGTTACAACTTCCTCTGAAAATGTTTCTTGTTTATCTTGTCAACTTGGCAAACATCATGCTTTACCTTTTCAAATTAATGAATTTAAATCTGCTTCTCCATTTGATCTTATTCATTCTGATGTATGGGGACCAGCACCACACCCATCTATGGGAGGTGCTCGATATTTTGTCATTTTTATTGATGATCACACACGTTTTACATGGATTTATCTCATGAAAAACCGCTCAGAGCTACCTAAAATTTATATTACCTTCGCCCGTATGATTCTAACCCAGTTTTCCAAGCCTATAAAGGTTCTTCGAGCGGATAATGCTATGGAATACAAAGAATCGTCTCTCCTCTCTTTTCTTCAATCTCAGGGTACTCTTTCTCAGTACTCCTGTCCTGGCACCTCTCCACATCCTTGACATTGTCCGTACTCTGTTAATCTCAGCCAAGTGTCCAGAACGCTTTTGGGGTAAAGCAGCCTTCACGGCTGTCTACACCATCAACAGACACCCGACTCCTATTCTCAATCAAAAGTCTTCGTATGAAGTACTCTATGGAGTCTCTCCTGCATATGAACTCCTCAAAGTGTGGGGTTGTACTTGTTTTGTTCAGCTGCAATCTCATGAACACACCAAACTCGAACCTCGTTCTCAATTATGCTGCTTCCTCGGCTATGGAATTGAACATAAAGGTTATCGTTGTTGGGATCCAGTCTCTAAAAGACTTCGTATATCCCGTCATGTCACCTTCTGGGAACATCTTCCCTTCTCTACGGTGTCTAAATTTCAGGACACACCCGCTCCTTCTACTTCTTTCTTCACAGACACGTCTATCTCATTGGACTCACTCCAATTAGATCCCATACTCTCCTCACCATCTGTTCCACCTCCTTCCTCCTCTTCTCAACATGAACCTTCACCTGTCCCATCTGAGCCTTCACCTGTCCCATCTGAGCCTTCTGATCATGATCAATCATCTGGACCACCTCCAAGGACTACTTCTGAGCCATCTGGTGAGTCTATGTATCCTAGCTCCTCTCAACCACAAGATGAAGTACGACGCTCCGATCGGGTAAGACAAGTTCCTTCTCACCTTCGTGATTATCATTGTTATGCCACTTTGCTGTCCAACCATGAACCCACTTCCTACAAGGAAGCCGCTTCTAACCCTGTTTGGCAGCAAGCTATGACTGAGGAACTTCAGGCTCTTGACAAAGACAATACATGGGAGTTTGTACCTCTCCCACCGGGCAAGTCACCCATTGGTTGCAAATGGGTCTTCAAAATCAAAACCAGATCCATTGATCGATACAAAGCACGCCTTGTGGCAAAAGGCTTCAACCAAGAATATGGCATTGATTACGAGGAAACGTTTGCTCCTGTGGCTCGTGTCACATCAGTTCGTAGTGTTCTCGCCATAGCTGCCACCAAAAGATGTCCACTTTATCAGATGGATGTCAATAATGCCTTTCTAAATGGCGATCTCGAAAAGGAAGTCTACATGAGACTCCCTCTAGGTGTGACCTCCCATCAGGGTCATGTTTGTCGACTTCGAAAAGCCCTCTATGGCCTCAAACAAGCTCCTCGTGCTTGGTTTGAAAAATTTAGCAATACTGTCATCTCATTGGGGTTTTCTTCGAGTAATTATGATTCTGGCTTGTTCACTCGGCCTACTGCTGCAGGTACTATCTTACTCCTATTGTATGTTGATGATATGATCATTACCGGCAGTGACTCAACAGGTATCATCCATCTCAAACAGTCTCTCAGCTCATGCTTTGAGATGAAAGATCTTGGTAAGCTACATTACTTCCTTGGCCTTGAAGTTCTGTCAGACTCTTCCGGCATCTATCTCTGTCAAGCCAAGTACATTTCAGATCTGTTGTCCAAAGCTGGAATCACGGACAACAAAGTTGCATCTACACCCATTGAGCAAAATCTGCACCTTGCTCCCAATGCTGGCACCCCGCTGCGAGACCCTACCCGGTACCGTCAACTAGTTGGTTCTCTGGTCTATCTGACTGTTACTCGACCGGATCTTGCATATGCAGTTCATATAGTCATCCAGTTCATGGCTGCTCCGTGCTCCGATCACTATGCATCGGTCCTTCGTATCCTTCGATACCTTAAAGGGACAATGTTTCATGGACTTCACTTCTCGTCCACATCGTCCTTAACTCTTCGTGCCTTTTCCGATGCTGATTAGGATGGAGACATAACTGATCGTCGCTCTACCACTGGATATTGTTTCTTCCTTAGAGACTCTCTTATTTCCTGGCGCAGCAAGAAACAATCTCTGACAGCTCGATCTAGTATTGAAGCTGAATATCGAGCCTTGGCTGACACTACACAAGAACTTGTATGGCTACGCTGGTTACTATCTGATATGGGTGCTCATCAGTTTTCCCCAACACCATTGTGGTGTGATAACAACGGTGCTATTCAGATTGCTCACAATGATGTCTTTCATGATCGCACAAAGCACATCGAGATTGACTGTCATTTCACCCGCCAACATGTTCTTCGAAAGACCGTTCGACTTCTCCCAATCTCAACCATTGATCAGACAGCAGACATCTTCACCAAAGCTCATCTTTCGGGGCGTTTTCGGGCCCTTGTTTCCAAACTCAACTTGGCTCATTCTTCCCCTACTTGAGTTTGAGGGGGGGGTGTTAGAGTATTATTGTTAATATGTATATTCCAGGGTTCATTCTGTAATTACTTGTAACTTACTTAGTATATATAGTTCTCTTAGGGCTTATTATTAGGTTAATCTATCTTTTGTATTCTTCTTCAATATATGAAAAGCACGGCCGATTCCAACCATCTCAAGTCTCATCTACCTATCAATCGAATCCATCATCAATTCTAACAGTTTGAAAAAAAATCCTGGGTCCGCCCCTGCTTGTTTCTATTCACCAATATCGCACGTCTAGTGGTAATTACAATTCTTATGATTAGTGTGATTAGTACATGCAAAATTGCAACCACATTCATGTCCTCGAATATTTATTTTTCGAATTCACTTTAGGGAATGTGAAAAACTAGTTAAAGACGAATCTTTAATTTTCATCAAAAGTTTGTCGATTTGTTTGATTACACGAAAACATAAAGGTTGGTCTTACAACACTTTTCACTATACGATTAATGTGGAAGGCATGAAAAATGGAAAATGTTTTTCCCAACATGTTTTTCACTACTAACATTTGCTCAATGGTATTTTAAATGGCAGTAAGTTTATTAAGAATCATTTTCATTCGCAGTTTCAAATATCTTGTAACGGTTAAATGAATCCAATTGTAACAAGTTTTTGGAAAAAGAAAATGTTGCTTTTATTGGTCATACATATCTTTCGTATTTCTCTAAAATGGTAAGCAAGTTTCTAGATGTAAAATATTCATTTCATTCATTGGTTGTGTTTTCACGCAAGTTTGTAGTTTTCAGTGTTGAGTTCTGGTTAAAATGAAAGTTACGTTGAGAAGGGTAAGAGAGGATTTGAACCTTTGTGTTAAACCAAGATCTAATCAAGATAAAGAAGATATGAATTTGTCATCTCATTCATCAAGAACATTGTATACAAGATATGAGTGTTGCACTTTCTCTCTCTAAGATATGAGTTATGTATATTAAGAGTGTTTCTAAGAGTCTCTTAAACTAACCTACACAAAGGCTATTTACAAAACACATTACAAGGAGTAAACAACACAATACAACTCAATACGTTGACTTTGACTTTGACCTTTCTATATTTAAACCTTGAAGACATATTGCACTAACAATCTCCCCATTGGATTCAAGGTTTAAACAAATGCGATCAGCAAGCTTTAGCTTTCTTGAATCTTCGGTCTTCATCAAAGCTTGTCAAAGTCAAAACGTCATCCAATCTTCAAACGGCAAATAACGAACTTCTTTCTTCGAACAGGAGAATATGAATCTTCATACAAAGCTTTTTAATACAAGAAGCACAAGTTCAAGAAAAAAAGATCACTGAAAGGATCAATCGATTTTCCTCAAACTCTTGAAGAATTCTCCCCATTTCCATTGACTTGAGAATTTCATTCTTCAGTGTCGATCTTCATAAACGCGCGAGTTCAAAAGAAAGAGATCACTGAAAGGATCAATCGATTTCTTAAAAACTCTTGAAGAATAAAACTCCCCCTATCCTTTCTTGAAACGACGTCTTCTTTCTACAAATCCCCCCGTTGACATTAAAACGAATCTTTGATTTTAAACTTTCTTTGACATGAAATTGATGTAGACATTCTCCCCCTTTTTCGATGAAAGTGAGCATCACGAGCATCGAAAATCTTTTCAATTTCAGTCACGGACAATCTCCCTCTTCAAAAATATTTCTTCCCCTTGAAAAACACGAACAATCTCCCCATAAGCGAAAGATCTTGCTCCCCCTAAACATAAGAATTGTAGAGCAAGTTCATTTTCTCCCCCTGAAAATTTGCATAAAATTTCATCAGCGCACAATTTACCAAACTTATATAAGGAAAAATTGAATTCATTGAACGACGTTTTATAACAACTAACATTTAATCATTTGAACACCGAACAAAAGAAATTCAACTTTATGAAATGTAACAGATATTTCCATCAAGTGAAATCAAATGCATGCGTTTGGATTCAAAAACAAGACATCATCGCATATCGAGTTACAAAAGTTCAATTTCAACCCCTTTATAAAATCTATTTGGTGGACTAGACGCACCAAAATGCACCAGATTAATTGTAATAACTCATGTCCACAAATCTAATGTATAGGAAGGTTGGGGACTTATTTGCAATAAATGGACTTTAAGGGATATGTCAATTTGGGGAATAAGAAGGTAAAACCTCTCTAAACCCTTCCATTCTTGTTACCTATGTTTTGGAGGCTAAGGAAGGAATGGAGAGAAAAGGGGATGAAGATTCATTGATTGTTCTTAGGAAAGATCGGAGGAGAAAAAGCATTGTGCAAGGATTTGAGTTCTTCATTTGCAGAGATAACCCTTTCTCTTCATCTTTAGGTCTCAAATAATGAGTTCTTGGTTTTGATTTGGAAGTTTTCTACCCATTTGGTCTCTTGATTATGATAATATTCTTGTTGTCTCTTGAGCTTAAGCATCATTTCTCCATGGTTGCTTCAATTGAGTCAAAGGTGTTAAGCATCAATTAATTTTTTTATACCTCCTAAGATAACCCCGTTTTTCATTTTGTTAAGGTATTTTTTACGAACGAAATGATGAGTACGATGGTTTTTTTGTTCATTTGGGTTCTTTCTTTTAGGTTTATTTAAGTCCGTTCGTTTATGTTCATTTAAGTTCGTTCGTTTACGTTCGTTTATGTTCATTTAAGTTCGTTCGTTTAGCTCTTAATGAACGAACATAAACGAACACGAACAAACAAAATTTCTTAATGAACAAACATGAACACAAAAAAATTTGTCGGTTTACCGTTCGTGTTCGTTCGTTTCGTTTACAACTCTAGTTCACTGTAGTTTTGTTTTTATTTAGAATAGACATCTCGACTATGGATGTATGTATCCACTTCTTTACTTTGATAATGCTTTATGTTGACTTGAGATTGTTAGAACCCTTTTTGGGCTTTGTTTTATGAATTTTGAATTTGATTTATGGTATTTGGGATGTTACATTAATTCCCTTTATTTTCTCGCACGATCCTTCGTCTTAGTTTATGCCAAATAGTTCTTTACCATGATCCTAAAAAAATATTGTATTAATGCACCTTATAACTAATACAAGGAATTAGAGGTGTTTATTTTTGGGCTTGGACTAAATAAAGATTATCACAACTTATTTTTTGTTTAACAAGTCTAATATATCAAACTCAAATTCCTTTTTATGAGAGCTAGATAACTTGCTATTACCCGTCCTATAAACGAGTCAATCATGCAAACAGATAAAGACGATGGTACCTATAAATTAATGTCCTTCGAATAAAAAGCACCATATAATCATTCAGCCACAAGATTTAACACGACTTAATCAAATCTTATAATTACAAGCCACATAATCATATAATGATTTGGTAAATACTTTTTTTAATATTAAAAACAAATAATTAAGGTACCAAAAAAATTGTTAAAATGAAAATGTCACTCTTTCTTCCTCACTTTTTTCTTGAGGCAAATTATTTTCGATTAGAGTAGCCCCACTCCTACATCAATTATCGTGACGAGGACAACGTTGTATGGGATGGTGGAAAAGGTTTGTCATTTACCAAATTTATATATTTATTCTTAAAAATAAAGATTCGTTACATGAATTTACTTATTTTAAAATTAATTTAATAAATGAATAGATTATGTGTTTCATTTATGGTTATATATTTGTTTTTTTTAACTCTGGGGCGAAGCTACCTTGTAACAAGGGTTAGTAACCGCTGACCCTCAACTTTTGAAAAACAATTGATATACTAATTTTTTTAATACTTAAGGATTTATGGGTTGAATTTACTTCTATTTAAATCATTCTTTGGTCCCATTAACTTAATAGTAATATTTCATGGGCTACAAATTTTGACCATGAATGTTGTGAATAATAGGTTGCACACTAGAATGGATGATCAATGGATGAACGATTGATTGATTTCTTATATTAAAAAAGATGTTTTCATTAAGATAGATAATAAAAAAGACATCACAAATAAGTTTTAGAAAATGAAAACTAATCGACATCACTATTGAAACTGTATAGGTTGGTGTTTCAACAATATACGATCATTACTTTTGCTTGCTATTTTCAAAAAAGAATAATACTTGCTTTCTTTAATTTGTTTTATTTATTATTGTTGTACCTCCTAGACTAATATCCTGGCTCCGCCACTGTTTCTATGGTTGTATTTTTACAATGAATTGGACTTAAAATACAACCACAAAGACCGTTTAATTTATTTAGGGACCAAATTCATTAAAAAATGCAACCATAAACTCATTAAAAGAATGTAACCACAGATGTAACTCGTTAAAAAAAGGCAACCACAACTATTCCAAAATTACACGTCTCACTCATGTCTCACCAGTGAAATTAAGATATAAGACATGTTGGATTTTATATATTTTTAATCTTATTTAATTCAAGTTTATATTTTCTCTTTTGATGGTTTTATATTCCTTCGATTTATGGACATGAATGAGACATGATAATTTTGAATAAGAGACTTTTATTCACCATATCGTATAAGAAAGAGACGAACGAGAATTAAAAACACTTTTAATCATAAGAACGAAACATTTAATTAATTATAAAATAGAAAACATATACAGATTTGTATGATACTAAGGGGCTGTTTGGTTGGTTTTCCATTAAGTCCTGTATGAATAAAGTTATCAGTGTGGATTAATTTGTCTGTATAGATTGAAAAGGTTTTTGTTTGGGAGGGTATTTTCATAGATTGTATGACCATGTTTTTTAATTGGGAGAGACTGGTTTGGACAAAACTTGACTTTCTGCATAAAGCTCCCCCCTTAAAAGCTTAATAAATAAGTCACTTTCTATATTATTAAGCCACTACCAAACAGTCATGTATAACTGATTGAATAAGCTATGAGTCCCATTAAACTCATTAAACTGCTAACAAATAGATCCTAATTATAAATAATAAAATTTGTTATATACAAAGAGACACCGATGTCATCAACATTTTACTTAATTTTAATATAAATAGATATAAATATTTTAGATGTACGGGTTAATGTGTGAAGAATAATCGCGAATACCTGCTCCTTCCCAACCCATCCACTCTTCCCACATGTCCCAATCTGGATCGTCCATTCCTCTCATGCTTTCATCCAACGGTCCATCTTCCTTTTCTGCTTCACTTCTTTCACTCCTCAGATTACTCATCACCACCTGTTTGTTTGTTTGTTTGTAGCACATCAAACTTCAAACCACAATCTCTATGTTTACAAAACCAAACATTTACATCAAACATAGAAAAAAGACATAATTTTATAAATATATAAAAACGTCTCCAACAGATATATTATAAAGAAAAAGTTTGATGATTTAAAAGAGTTTTGTACTCTAACACGTATGCTATATTTTATGGTCAAATATAAAAATAAAGAATAACATTTTAATTCTTTCCACCAAGAAAACATATTGTAAATAAATATTTATAATTGATTTTCAAAAATAAAAAATTATAATAGAAAAAAATATTAAATGAATGTTAACGTAAGAAGTGATTATCAACCGCTATAAGAAAATAGAAGCGCGTTAGGATAAGGGTCTGTTTGTTAGCAGCTTAATGAGCTTAATGGAACATATAGCTTATTCAATCTGTTTGGTAGTGGCTTAATGATATAGAAAGTGACTTATTTATTAAGCTTTTAGAAGGGAGTTTATGCAGAAAGCCAAGTTTTGTCCAAACAAGTCTCTCCCAACTAAAAAACATGGTTCTTCCATCTATGAAAACACCTTCCCAAACAAAAACCTTTCTAATCTATACAGACAGATTAATTCACACACGATTAATTCACACAGACAACTTTATTCATAAAAGGCTTAATGGAAAAGCAACCAGACAGCCCCTAAGATGCAATGAGATACGATGCACCGGATCAATTCCATTCTAGACGCAATTCATAAGATAGCACTTGATTAAAACTTAAAAGTGATCAACGGTTCGGATCCACTTCTCACACAATACTACGCCTATAGTTAAAATTGTTAAAATAGAATACTTGTTTGAGTTGAATGACTTTTTCATCTATTTAAAAAGTAAACAAACATTTATTTGTTCATATCCACTACTTCTCACTGTTAACTCAACTTCTCACACGATCATACGCCTATAGTTAGAATTGTTAAAATAGAATACATGTTTGAGTTGAATGACTTTTTCATCTCTATTTTAAAAAGCAAACAAACATTTAGCAAATAATAGGTATCCATCGGTTGGGTTTCGGTTCCGGTGAGAAGTGTCAAATTTGGTGAGAAGCAACTGTTGAATGGTAAACGGACGGACATTAGGATGAGAGATACCGAGATAAGATGCACCGGATCATGGGAGGGTATTTTATTAAAAGTGGTCAACGGTTTAAAAACACTGCTCACCAAAAATGACACTTCTCACGTGATGAATCACCTGGGATCCATTACCCTAGATATAGTTTATGCGATTATGAATTTAAAAGTGAAGGCATATGATTGATAAGTAATTTCATTTACATATTTAATTAAATAAGAATGAAAATAACAAAACTAAAATAAATTTTCAAGAACAATTATCGAATGCTTGTTAAAATTATTTATTTAACAGACAATAGATCAAAATAAGAAGAAACTTACATCATAAGCTTCATTAATTTGTTGAAACTGGATTCCACAATCGCTTCCTTTGCATACATCCGGATGATACTGGAACACAACAATGAAATTTGATCAAAAACAAACAGAGATTTTATCTTAGTTCATCATATGATACGAAAACTAAATAAATAATCTGCGCCGTTGATCTAATTCACGGTAAATCTAGATTGAATCCTTGAGTTATGGTGATAATAATTTGTCCTAATTAAGGAATTAATGCAATGATAAACTGAAATTAGCATTGTTGAATTAAGGAAACATTCAATGAATCAAATCGATCATGTTGCGTTGTTCAAAAAAAATATTAGAAGATCTAATAATCGAATGGTTCTAGGTCCATTATTAGTAGAAAACGTACCTTCAAAGCAAGCTGTCTGAAAGCTTTTTTGACCTCAGATTCAGAAGCTCCAGGATGAATCCTCAGTGTTTTATATGGATCTGAAGCAATAGAATTCGTGAAATCACAGCTAACTCGAAACCTCTTACCAGCACCACCGCTGATCGTCGTCTTCTTCTTTTGAAGAATTTTCAGTTTCCAAAACGACGATGAAGATGAAAGGCAACCATTGATAACTCCAGATATAGTCGCCATTATCACTTTACGTTATCTTCTCAATCTAACTTCAAATCAAATCATACTTGGCCCTGCGAAATACGAAATCAGCCTCTGTCTATTGAAACTTCAATACATACATAGATACATACAAACAAACGTATATACATATATATATATATATAGTTTGTGTGTGAAAATGAGTGTGAGAAACCATGAAATAGCGATCAAACTTACCGAGAGTTGAAAGTCGCCATGAAATTATTAAGAAATCGAGTGTGAAAACTGAAAGGAGTTGATCGTTGAGTGCAGAAATGGTCAACAACGGAGAAGACAACGAATCGTTTCAATGGTGTGTATATACAGACAGAGTAGAGGCATAGAGGGAAAGAGATATGGGCCGTTTGGGGGTTATTGCCTGAAATAGCCATTTTAGCCACTTTCACCCCTATACTTATTTATAAACTTTAGTTTATACCTTTTACTTTTATTATTTTAATTTTACATTTAACACATATAATCGTTTATTAACTAAAACACGTTAAAAAAATACATTTTAATTTTAACAAGTTACACCATTATAATCGTCTCTTCGATACGTTCGAAATGAGCCCAATCTTGAACTTTTTTGATTTATATATTTTAATGTATATCATATATACTACATAAAAATATTTTTAATATTTACAATTCATACATTTATAGTTAATTATTTAATTTATGGTACTCTTATAGTTATTGCGATAGGAGTGTAAAACAAAATTAAGAATACGTTAAAAAATGAATTTCCGCAGATAAAAAATATTTTTTAGGTAGTGTATATGATATATATTAAAATATATAAATCAAAAAAATTCAAGATTAGACTCATTTCGAACGTATCGAAGAGACGATTATAATGGTGTAACTTGTTAAAATTAAAACGTATTTTTTTAACGTATTTTATTTAATAAACGATTATATGTGTTAAATGTAAAATTTAAATTATGAAAGTAAAAGGTATAAAGTAAAGTAGGTAAATAAGTATAGGGGTTGAAAGTGTAACATTTCAATAAAAATACAAAACGTACTCACAGAGTCTGGAAAAGTTAAGCACAAAGATCTCTGTGCGCAAGTTTAATTTTCCTTCAAAAAAATTTATAAAAAAAGATTTTTTTCAAAACTTACGCACAAAGATCTTTGTGCGTAACTTTTCATAACTCTATGCTTAAGTTTTGATTTTCCAACGTGGAGCCTACGTGGCTATTCAGAGAAACTTACGCAGACATGTAGGATGAGGAACTTACGCACAGAGAACTCTGTGCGTAAGTTTTTTTAAAAATCAATTTTTTTTGAAGGAAAATCAAACTTACGCACAGAAAACTCTGTGCGTAAATTTTGGCTATTTTGGGAATAAGGTTATCAAAGTGGCTATTTAGTGAAACCATGGGTGTGGAATGGCTATTTCAGTCAATAACCCGCCGTTTGGGCCGTCGTTATCCATGGTTGTCAGATCAGAGATGTCCTAACGATGACGTGTCTATTTGTTATTGGGCGAATTCAGTTGCTATTTATTTTATTGAAGAAAGATGCTATATGCTATTATTCTAAGACTTTTTTAGTTAATATTTAAATCGTAATAAATAACAAATTTAATAAGTTTACTTTTTAATTTGAATAATGGATTTTTTTTTGAAAATAAATGATTGCATCACGATCGTGTGATCGTGTTTCGGTCAAACCATCATCCGATCAGGAGAACAATCCTATCATTAAACTTTCGACCGTTACAGAAAACATTAATACAAAGCGAAATGAAAGACTGAAAAACACCGTAACATTTCGGACAAGATAAAAAACGAAAGTGTCTCGTAGTCAAGTGAGCCGCTTCGTTAGCTTGTCTATCCACCGCATGGATCGAGATAATCTCCCGACGAACCTGAACTTCCCGAGGAAAGTCAAGGCCCCTGCAGTTCCAACTGGAGGCGATCAATGAATTGATTCCTCTTCTTTTTTGCAAAATCACAGGCTGAAGGTAAGGAGAAACAGTGGGAAAGTGCCACTTTTCTTTGACGATTTCCTCCTTTTTGATAGTGGATATGGTCCACTTTACTTTCTTGATTTTTCCTATCTGCTGATCTTGCCAAGTAACCGAAATGAAATTATTTTCCTTACTTTGGTTGTAGGGGTATCGGAATTTCCAACGTTTCCGGTATTTCCACATTTTTGCTACCCTTAACGTTACCATGTACTCTCCAGAGGCTTTGACAATTTCACCATAGGCATCGTCATAAAAGTCGTGGAGTTTGGAGGCGATGGTCGAGAGATCTTCCATTGTATCACCGATTAACGTCGTTATGGTCGTCGAAGTGTAGCCGAACGGCTTCTTCTCATATATGAGAGCCACAGAGGGATTTAGAAGTTGAAACTTCTATAAACCGAAGCACGTTGATGTTGGGGAACTCACCGGAGGTGGGTTTAATTTTGAGATCTGAGAGAGACAAAGAGAGAGAGTCCCAATGGCAGCAGGCAGCAGCGGGAGCGTAGCAGCAGCAGCGGCAGTCGGCGTAGCAGCAGCGGCACAGCGGCAGCAGCAGCAGTCGGCGTAGCAGCAGCAGCGGCGGCGGCTTCGGCAGGCAGCGGCGGCGACGGATCTCTCTCTCTCTCTCTCTCTCACTTTCTCTCTCGAAACCCTAGTTGGAGGGACGACGCGGCCTCTCAATAATGGATTTAAAAATTAGAAATTGAACAAAATAACCAATTTCCTCAACCTTATTTGCGAAAGAGTGAATTACACCGGTGGTCCTGTGGTTTACTCAAAATTTGGATTTGGTCCATAAAGTACATTATATACGGTAGTGGTTCCTAACTTTTTGATTTACTTTCACTAATGGTTCTTCTATGTTAAACATATGAGAACCATGAATGAAAGTAAGTTAAACATAGAAAGACCATGAGTTAAAGTAAATTAAACATAGAAGAACAATGAGTGAAAATAAATTAAAAAATTAGAGACCACCATCATAGATGGCGTACTTTAAAGACCAAATCCAAATTTTGAATAAACCACATAGACCACCGGTGTAATTCACTCTTTATGAAATCAAAATTTTATTTTGGCCAAAGTTTAAGCAAATAGCTAAGGCCTTCCGTATCGTACGCGGGCTCGGAGCGGGTTGCGCTAAGGGGGGGGGGCCTCGGGTTCAGCCCCGGGTTCCAAAACCCGTTCAACCCGATGCTTTTTTTTTAAATAATTTGAAAATAAATAAATCCAACGGCTATATTTTTATTTATTTTTTAAATTTTTTTTTCAATTTAATCACACTATATATATTAATCCAAACCCATATTATTTTTCACTCAAAACTCTCTCAAACTCTCTTAAACCCTCTCAAATTCTCTCAAACTCTATCAAATTTCATCATGAATCCAAACAAAACACCTACATCCCGTCGTAACCGACCGGATACACCGCAACCGCAAGAAGATCCGGAGCTTGGTTTTCAAGCGTTTGCACAACAAGGTTATCATCCGCACTTTTCGCAACCAATTCCGCCACAATTTTCGCAACAATTTTCGCCACAAAATCCGCCACAATTTTCGCAACAATATCCGTAACAATTTTCGCAACAATTTCGCCAACAATATCCGCAACAAATTCCTTACCAACTTACACGTCCCGGTATGATTGAACAAGGTTTTACTCCGGCCAACTACAATATTCCTTCACCCGCAATCAATCTCGCCGACGACATTGTTCCGGAAACCCAACATTCTAGCCCGCACACACCACAATCCATCTACACACAACCATCAAACCCGAGACCAACGAGAAAAGGAAAAAACAAACAATATGAAAATAGAGCCCCCAAACAGATGTGGAGTAAAGAGGAGGAACTCGCGTTAGTGTCGGCGTGGGTTGACGTTTCGGAGGACCCCGTTATCGGTAACGCACAAACCGGTGATAATATTTTTATTGTTATTATTATTATTATTGTTATTATTATTATTATTAATATTATTAATATTATTAATATTATTATTATTCTTGTTAATATTCTTATACTTGAATTTACATAAATGTAGAAAGTTTTTGGACCCGTGTATGGCAAGTGTTCTTTAGTTTAATGGGTCGCGCCAATTATAGAACAACTCATCAACTCAACACCAAGTTCAACGACCTCAATAAAAGAATAAATTATTTTGGCGGCATCTACAACAACTTGCTCACTAATAGAGGGAGCGGAATGAGTGAGGCCGACATTTCACGAACGGCACACGAACGGTACCGAGCACAACTTGGGTTTGCTTTCACTCACGAACAAGCTTGGGAAGTCCTCAAAAAATGTCCAAAATGGGGAGCCGTTCCAACGATGACGACAACTTCATCGCGGGGTTCAAAACGTACCAACCCTTCCAATGATGACGATGACGACAACTTCATCGAGCAACTTCAACGACCCATCGGGAGAAACAAGGCAAAAAAAACATCAACGAGTAATACGAGCGGGTCGAATACGAACAAAAGTATTACTCAGTTGTTCACGACGTTCAACGAGAAGATTGATGATACAATGGAGTACAAAATGAAAAAACTCGAACTCGAACGAGAAAAGTTGGAACACGAACAAGAAATCGAACGAGCAAAACGATTTGAAAAAGATTTCGAGTTTTTCATAACCCCGCATGATCACCTTTCGGGCCCCGCTTTGATGGCTATGGTAGCGAGAAAAGAGCAAATTAAAAAATATCATAATTGGTAGTGTTTTGTATTTTGTAATTTTTAATTTTTTAATGAATGATATGAATTTTGATTTTTATTATTTATCTTATTTTTATTTATTAAAAAATATATAAATATTTTTATGTTGTTAAATAATTAAATGTATAAATAAAAGAATTAAAAAAAATGAGCTGGCAAGAGGGCTTCTACGGAGCACTACGGGTCTTTAGGGCTTGAGGGCTTGAGGAGAGGGTTAGGAGAAAAGCTGATGTAGCGCTTGAGGGCTTGAGGGCTTCTACGGAGCGCTACGGAAGACCTAAGGAAGGTACAACCCAACTATGAAGTACATCCTATGTATTTATATAAACTTGTTTTTAAATTTAAAAAAATATGTATGCAAATACGATCTTTACACAAATTCTTTATGCAAATATAAATCCATACAAAAGTTTAAGTAAAAGTTTAATTTGTTCTAAAATAATTTTTTCCCATTTAAGTGCATATTTTCCGGTTCTATGATTAAGGGAATGTTTGGGAATTGGGATTGCTTATTTAAATCAATTTATGTTTTTGTTTTGTAAAAGTGTTTATCAACTTATATAATATTAAACAGGAGCTTTATAAGACTATGAGTATCGCTTTCTATCTTACCATCTGAACCCTGATGCCACCTCAGCGCCACATCAGCTTTTCTCTTTCCTACCCTCTTTATCCTAAAGTGGAGTACCGCTTCCTATCATACCCTCTGAACCCACTCTTACCCGCACCCACCGAACCCGCGGTACCCGTACCGTGTACCCGGGCTGCCCGCCCCAACCCGGCCGTGGTACCCGATGGCGGTACGCACGGCCTAATAAATGTTTGAATTAACTTATGGCGGTACCAAAACATAATAAGTGGAGAAGTTGTTTTTAGGGGGTATTTGAGATTGCTTAGGCCATCCGTACTCGAGCGGGCTCGGGCTCGGGTTCACGCCTGCGGGTTCCCCGGGTACCGCGGCAACCGGGTACGCCCATGGCGGGTTCAGCGGGTTAGGGGTGGCGGGCTCGGCGATCGGGTTCCCCACCCCGCTCATACCCGAAGGAGTTTCTCATTTTTTTTTATTCCAAACGGCTCTTTTCCAATTATTTTTTTTTTAAATTTTTTTTTTCAATTTAAACACTATAAATCAACCTCAAATCTCATCCATTTTTCACACCAATTCTCTCAATCCTCTAAATTCTCTCAATTCATTTTTCACTCTCAATTCTCTCAATCCTCTAAATTCTCTCATCATGAATTCAAACACCCCACCCACACCCCGTGGTAACCGATCGACGAGGTCGGATTCACCGCAAGAAACCCCGAACATTGGTTTCCAACAATTTCAACAAAATCCTTATTTTCCGCAATTTGCCCCGAACGTTGGTTTCTCACAATCTATTCATCCATTTTCTCGTGAAGGCTTGATCCTACAAGGTTTTGCGCCACCAAATTTCCAACTTCCTCCACCCGCTTTCAACACCGGGATCGATCTTGAAGAGATTGTTCCGGAAACACCACAAACGATCTCCACACAACAATCATCCCCGGATCGACAACCAAGCCCAACACCAAACCCGTCACCAACGCAAAACCAAAAAAAGAAAAAATTTCAAAAAAGAGCCGCCCGACAACCGTGGACTAGAGCGGAGGAAGTGGCTTTAGCGTCGGCGTGGATCGACGTTTCGGAGGACCCCCTTGTCGGTAACGCACAAAACGGAGGTACTATTATTATTATTATTATTATCATAATAATTATTATTGTTATATAAATATAGATAGCTTCTGGGGTCGCATCGAGAAGGTGTTTTATACGTTGATGTGTCGTGAAAAATATAGAACACATCATCAACTAAGCACCAAATATAAAGATTTAAACAAAAAGGTACAACAATTCGCCGGCATCTACAACAACTTGTATAATAGTAGATCAAGCGGATCGAGTGAAGCCGATATTTTAAAAGCGGCACACGTCCGGTACGCAAATGAATACCAAACTGCCTTCACCCATGAACAAGCTTGGGATATCCTCAAATTATCTCCAAAATGGAATACGGTTCCAACTATGACAAATACATCCCGGAGTTCAAAACGTACCCACACTTCCGATGAAGACGCTGAAAATGTTCAACGACCCATCGGGAGAAACACGGCAAAAAAGGCAGCAACGAGTAGTACGGACGACAACCGCCTTTACTTCGAAATGAGTGACTTGAGAAGTAAAATTGATGATTCGGTTGATTACAAAATGAAAAAACTTGAAGTCGAACAACAAAAGTGGCAAGTCGAACAACAAAAGTGGCAAGTCGAGTTGGAAATGCTATATGAAAAAGACTTCGAGTTTTTCATTGCCCCGCACGATCACCTTACGGGAGCTGCTTTGAATGCTACTTTGGCGAGAAAAGAGAGAATTCGACAAAAACATAATTGGAATTTTTAATTTTATTTTGTAATTTTTAATTTTTAATTTTATTTTGTAATTTTGTAATTTTTAATTTTATTTTTATTTTTATGAATGTTATGATTTTTATTAAAAAATTAGATGAGGTGGCATGTGGGTTCAAGAGGTTCAAAAGGTTGGGGTACGGGATTTGTGGGTTCAAAAAGGTTCAAGAGGGTTCAAAGTGGAAAACTGATGTGGCGCTGATGTGGCGCTGAAGGTTCAAAAGGTTTGAACCTGGGGTACGGATGGCCTTACTGGTTTCGTCCTTATGATTTACAATTTTTTATTTAATTTATTTATATATTCATTAGCTATTATTTTCAATTTTCATATACTGGTAAAGTTAATTATGTTTCATAATAAAAAATCAAATCAAATATTAATAATGCTTAAATTTTCCCTTAAATTTCATCATCTGTCAACTAAAGCGAAGAAAAAATCGAAAATGCAAGTTAGATGTTGTGTGTAGAAAACAATTTCACCTTATGTGTCATATACTTGCACGATTCATGTTTGGAATATGTAAAATCTCATTAAATTACTTTTTAAAAAGAAAAGGGAGATTACAGCATATATTGAGGAGAAATAATTAAAATTTAGGTAATGTGAGAGCATCTTCAACAGCTATGCTAAAATGGAAAAAAAAATAAGATTTTAGCATTTTTGTTGCTCCAACAGCTATGCTATCATCTATGCTAAAATAGAAAAAAGAGGTGAGAGATTATAAAAATCTCTAAATTTAGAGAAATTTATAAATAGATGGTTTTCCTATAAAACTAATCATTACCCCTAAAAAGCAAACTTTTCTTCTCTCAACTTTCCATATATTTGAATATTTTAATAATATAATTAAATAAATTGAATATTTTAATAAGATAATTAATACTAGAGTTGCTAAAATAGCATAGTTGTTGGAGTTGGATACAAATTTTTTTAGAGTTTCTGAATCTTTTTACTCTATTTTAGAAAAACTTTAGCAGAGCTGTTGGAGATGCTCTGAGACTCCAACAGGCCTCCAACCAAACCATGACCGGACATGCACAGATTGTCAAGCCCCTATTATAGTAGGACCTGCCTATGATACCATGATTATTTTATGTAAAATCTCATTAAATTACTCTCCAAATTTGCTTTTGAGTAGATAATGGACGTTCCAACATATATTGAAGAGAAATGATCAAAGTCTAGCTAAAGTGGGACCTCGACACGCTCCCTCCAACAAAGGCTAGACGGGCATAGATTATCAAGTCTATAGAGTGGTAGGCATTGGGTTTTGTACCATGTGAGAATATGTGGAACTCCATTAAATTACTCTCCAAGAGAGATCTCGAAGAGAGAATGGCCGTTCAATATATATTGAAGAGAAATGGTCAAAATGGTGCTAAAGTGGGACCTCGACACGCCCCCTCTAACAAAGGCTAGACATGCACATATTATCAAGTCTATAGAGTGGTAGACATTGGGTCTGATACCATGTGAGAATATGTGGAACTCCATAAAATTACTCCCCAAAAGAGATCTCGAAGAGAAAATGGACGTTAGAAATGGTCAAAATCTAGCTAACATGAACAAGCCCCCGCTAACAAAGGCTAGAGGGGCACATATCGTCAAGTCCTAAGGGTGGTAGATCTTGGCTCTGATACCATGTAAGCTTATAAGGAGTGAATGGATAGTTCCAACATATATTGCCGAGAAATTGTCAAAATCTGAGACTCCAAACAACTGAGATCCAGATCCATTCTTCAACAAGAACAAAAAGATTTGTACACAATCAAACATTGTTGTTCCCTATCAAAACTGAAAGAATATTATGTTTCACAAACCCAGTTCCGTTATCGATCGCTTGATACCAGATTTCTTGCCGGCAATCTGTACCGTAAGTCACCCTATATCATAAAATATGAACAAGTTTCCCTGAAATTCACTGATATAAAACGATAAAATTATTTTACCACTAATTTGGTTCTTTGCTGTCGGATGATTCAGACCGTTGATCTGGCGACGGCTGTTCCGAAGTAGAAGGTCCAGATTTAGGCGACTTTTTGAACTGCACCAAAATCATCGTCATGTTGTCGCAACCTTCACCACCAGAGGTGGGTGCCAAACACCTGTCGAAGACCTTCTCGCACACCGCTGACAGCTTAGTTTCCTGTATCATTTCTGGATCGTTAGATTTACCATCATGAAACCACCGGAAAAAACCACAGTTCTACAACATAATAAAACCAAACCAGTACAGCCCATTCAGACATAGGGTCTGGGAGGTAGGAAGTACGGCTTGATAATATTTGTTAGAGCTTATTAGAGCATCTTCAATAGCTCCTCCAAAACGGAGAGAAGTATCTTAGTTACCCGTAGAACCCAGCCTCCTCAAACCATACCAAAGGTGAGTAGAGTGTGTGAGCTCATTTGCCGTGTATAAATAGGGTTGGGTTCCAGTGAGAAGTTGAGGTTAATGTGAGAAGCGTGAGTAGCGGTTATCAACCGTTGGATGAGAAATGGACGCATATTAGGATAAGATGCACCGAGATGCACTTCATCAATTCTCTTCTAAGCCGCAATTCATGGGAGGACATTTGATTAAAAGTGATCAACGGTTCATACCCACCACTTCTCACGCTTCTCACGTTAACCTCAACTTCTCACATGCTCCTTGGCCATATAAATATTTAGTATATATATAAAAAAAGAGATGAAGGAGATTGAAGTTTTTTCTTTTGGCTCCAACAGCTTCTTCAAAATGGAAAAAGTAGGAGAGGGGAAAATTCTACAATTTGGAGAACTCTCTTAGGGGCTGTTTACTTGTAGCTTAATGAGCTTCACTCACTCATCCATACATGAGTGTTTCTTTACGGCTTAATCGTTAAGCCATTAAGCTAAAATGGGTATATGAATAAACTAGAAATGCCCAGAAATAATCCAACCCTCTCTCTTTGGCTTCTCTCTCAAACCCATTGGTCTCCCGTCCCTGAGACAGATTTATCAGGACATACAACTTTTAATGATATAATTAATTAATGTTGAGGAATCCAGGGGCGGACTCACATTGTTATTGGGGGGGGGGGGGGGATGGGCCCCCATGAAAGACAAAAAAAAAGTATCAAGGTTAAAATTTTAAGTTATCTGATGTTTATATCGTGTGTCCCCCCAGTAAAACTTTCCCTGGGACCCCACAAACCCTAGCCGCTCCCCTATCAACCAAAAAAAGTGTCTTAAAATCAACCAAAAAACCAAAATTAACTCTCGAAATCGACTAAAAACCAAAAAAGTCCTTCGAAATCGACAAAAAAGCTTAAAAAATCTCTTAAAATCAACCAAAAAACCTTTAAAAAGTCCTCAAAACGTTGGATTTAGGCTACAAATATATCGGGCAATTTTACGGGCATTTAAGCTACCTTAAAAGGGAACCCCGTAGGGAAAAATCCTGGATCCGCCACGGGAGGAATCTCTAAAATGGAGCAACTGTTGGAGTTGAATATAATTTTATTTTGTTGGAGATTTTGACTTTTTGCTTCTCTCTTTTGAAGAAATTATGGAGAGATTGTTCTGTAGAAAAGTAAGTTTTGAAAAACATGTACAAGTTCTTCTCGGAGTGAAATGTATCTACGAGATTCTAGTAGGAAGAAACGTTACAGTTTTTAGTTGCTCCCGTACGAAGTCCACCAGTTGCTGGCTCGACATGCAATCCCTGTTTCAAGAAGGAAATTCTAAGCATTATATATACATCATGTAAAGTGATATATGAGTAAAGATTGTTTTAAGATAATTATGAAACAAAAATGGATCTATGTTCTAAGAGCAGGAAAAAAAGGTAATAATGAATTAAATGATAATGCATAAGATCATATATACCATAAGATCAAGGAGATTTGAAAGGTAGAAAACAAGAGTGATTATGAGTCCATTCCCCCAGAAGTCCAAATTTTCGTTCCACGTTAAACGGAGAGGAATGAAAAATCATTCCCTGTCATTTTCATTTTCATTTTCATTTTCATTTCCATTCCCATGCCCAAACCAAACGCCCCCTTATATTCACGCCATGGTCATGTATCAGGAGGCCTTCGGTATGTGAAACAATACTGGACATGATAGAACAAAAACTTGTTGTCTCATGTTTGGTGCGACAATTAGATTGTTAGATTGGGATAGGATAGGACTGAGTGGGACAAAAATAGGTGGAACAAAATCAGGGAGCTGAGACAAGATAGGTAAATTACTAAACTACCCATGTCAGATTAAAACCTTCCACAATTCTTTCACCTGCCTACCTCACTCTCGCAAATCCAGTCCAGTCCAGTCCTATCTATTAGAAAGGTCCGTCCCTATCTGATAGCACAAAATTATAGATGATTGATAACCAAACACATGAATGAAAAACTTACCAGATTCCGTCACAAGCAAGAACCAGAAAATCATCATCCTCGCAAAGCTCAACCTAATCGAAGGAGGGGCAGAGAGAAAGTGAAGATCAAGTAGTGTCATATGGATGCACAGTCGGAAGCATATGCTGCCCAATTCTCATTTCTCCAAATGAATACAAGTAACTTGAAGAATTTTATAAAATAAAAGCGTAACAAAATGCTTCTACGCACCGTGTTTATATCAGGATTGGCGGTCAGAATTTGCTTTTCAGGAGGCAGAGATTTATCCTTCTTCAGTTCCATGTCCCCTGAACATACGATGAAGTAAAACCACAAAGAGCAATGGGGAAAGCAAGCACTCTTATAGCAAATTAATATAGGCGAAGGATCGTGTGAGAAGTTGAGGTTAACGTGAGAAGCGTGAAAGGTAGATTTGAACCGCTGTGATCACTTTTAATCAAATGCCCTCCCATGAATTGCGCCTTAGAAGGGAATCGATCCGGTGCATCTCATCCTAATGTGCGTCCATTTCTCATCCAACGGTTGATAACCACTTCTCACGTTAACCCCAACTTCTCACCGGAACCCAACCCATTAATATAAGAATAAAAGCAGACATATGAGAAGTACCAATAGCCCTAGTCAAGTTTAGGGTCCCGTTAACTCGACCACAATGAATAAAACCGCCAGCTTTTGTTATCCTTTCCTTCTCAGCCTCAAGATCCGGCTTGTGGTCTTTTGATAAATTATATGCCTTCATACAAGATTAAGTGCATGTTTACGTAGAAATGCAGACAAAAAAAACTAGTCACATGTCAAATGAAAAATAGTAAAATACACAAGCATGCCAGGATACACTACAACAGACAATGATGAAAGAACACATAACTGATAGAAGGCTATATTGAAACTATAGCACATACAATTGGTAAAACATGATTTAATACGGAGATGCAGGCGAAGGATCGAGTGAGAAGTTGAGGTTAACGTGAGAATCATGAGAAGTGGATCTGAACCGTTGATCACTTTTAATCAAATGCGCTCCCATGAATTGCGCCTTAGAAGGGAATGATCAGGTGCATCTCGGTGCATCTCATCATAATGTGTATTCATTTCTCATCCAACAGTTGATAACCACTTCTCATGTTAACCTCAACTTCTCACCGTCACCAGAACCCAACCCTATAGATGCATTGGATAAAAGGAGTAGAGCGGTTGTTTCCGTGAAGATCCCCCAGCTTGTGCAAAGTGTGCGAAAAAAGGATAAATCTTTGCTAATTTTTTTTACCAAAATGGAACATAAGAACATTCGAAAAAGACGAACTTTTGCAAACAAGAAAGGCAATGCTGAAATTTGAAAACTGAGTTAGAGGGTAAGCAACAACAATCAAACAGACAAAGCATACAAACAAAAGCAGGCATAAAAAACATAACCAAGGAGGGGCGGTCACTGAGGCGTGCCTCAATACGAGGCGGCAAAAAATAGCCCCAAAACGTACGCCCCTCCCACTGGAGGTTGAATGTACGCCTCTGCCACTGAGGCGGTCACTGAGGTGATGAGGCGGTGAGGCGATACTGAGGCGAACGTTTCACAGCCTTCCTGAATCCAGTCACTTTTTTTACTTTTAGTAACTATTAAGCCCAAAAAATAAGCCCATTATTAAAGGAAACTGAAGCATTGCTACTTTTATGCCTCTAACGGTTATCTTCTCTCCTTAATAATTATCTTCAAGCTATAATTTATTGATATCTTCCAATTATAATCAATATCTTCTACCTATAATCAATATCTTCTACCTTCCTATAAATTGATCGACCAATTCAAGACTAGAAATCAAAAACACTAAACTTAAGTATTACGAATTCTGGAAATCTGGTTTGCTTCTCCTCTCCATCAAGACTCCAACGATTTGGTTTCTCTATCTATTGCTTCATTCACAACCGGTAAGGTTTCTAATCTCAATTTTCAAACTTCTCTGCTTCTGCTTGTTTTTTGCTGCAGCCTGCATGTTCTTTATTGTTTTTAACTTTGCCACTTTGGTTGATGTTTTGTTGAATTATGGGGTTTATAATTTGATTATTTGATTTTGAAATATTAAATTATGTTTTTTGGTCAAGTGTTATGGATTTATTAATTTTATTGATTAATTTTTTGAGGCTTACGCCTCACGTACCTAACTGGAAAACGCCTCGAGGCTCGATTCCGCTTTTTAAAACCTTGCCCCTAGTCTAATCTAGGACTCAGGAGGTCTAACTGTTGGCTCACTAACCCTACCCCCATCCTATCTCCCTTCCTCCAATCTAGGCTAGCTACAAATCCCCACCCCTAGTCTGCTACCCTAATCTTGCGTCTACAAGAACTCCTATTAGAGGCCATGTCCTCTGCTACATCAACCTATATATAGATAGATAGATAGATAGATAGATAGATAGATAGATAGATAGATAGAGAGAGGGGTTCAGAGGAAAACCTTAAATAAATGAAAAACTAAAAACACTTTATCAACCGTTAGATTAGATGATCTTATGGATGTGATTAAACGGACGGTTACAACAATATTTTTTAAATTAAAAAACCTCAACCCCCCTATTTTTTATTCGAAAATATACGAAAAATGAACAAAATTTGAGCGAAATAAATTGCACCAAATAAACGATCATATTTTTCTCGTTATTTTGACATCTAGATTCAAATACTTTTTCATCTGTTTTTTTCGTGGTTTTTCGGTTTTCCATTTATTTAGAGTTTTCCTCTGGACCTGACCCTATATATACACACACATACACATATATACACATTCATACACATATCTTCAAGATAAATATATTGCTAGTCCATGCAGTTGTCTGCTCAGTAGAAATTTTTAATACAGACTGAAAGGGAGTTATCCTATAACAAAAAGATTGTCAGTGTTAGAGTTCCAGAATTCAGATAGTTTAAACTACAAACAATGTTACCTGACCCTTCCGAGATATCACACAACGAGAATCACCAGAATTAGCTACAACAAGTTGGTTATTACGTATGATTGCGACACAAGCCGTGCAACCACATGTCGGTCCTTCATAATTAGAATGTGGTCCCTGAATCAATGAAAGCACTGTATGAGCCATAGTAGCAACAGACTAAAAACGGTTAATGGATCTACCATGGTTAAAGAGTGTCACGATATAGCTTGTGGGTTTTATGGGTGTACTATTTAAGTTCATTACAGTTCCTAACACTTGACATGCACACAAGATATATATATATATATAGGCAAAAGATCGTGTGAGAAGTTGAGTTAACGGAGAGAAGCGTGAGAAGTGGATCTGAACCCTTGATCCCTTTTAATCTCATGCCCTCCCATGAATTGCGGCTTAGAAGGGAATTGATCTGGTACATCTCATCCTAATGTGCGTCCATTTCTCATCCAACGGTTGATAACCACTTCTCACCGGAACCCAACCCTATATATAGGGTCAAGTTCAAGGGAAAACCTTAAAAAATGGAAAACTGAGGAACACCCTGCTAGCCCTTCATCTGCACGATATGCACTTGTTCATACAAATAAGTAAAGATGACATGCACAGAGTAAGTGGGAACAATCCAAATACATATTAGTTATTTGGTGCTTGCAAAGAATGTACCTCCTCAACAGACCAATCATCATTTTGACCTTTTTGTTCACCACTCTTAGGGGACCAAATTAATCCTTCCATCATGCCACTGAACTGATCTCTTTTATCTCCCAATACGGCCAACTCTCTCCAGCCTCGTTGTCCACACATCATCTCATCCATTCTACATAAGGATGCAAACTTGTTCTGATAATAGACAAGATGGATAACAACTATTGGCAACAAAAAATAACCAAATTCTTCAGTAACAGAATATGGTTGCTTAATACATACATTCACAAAGTCCTATAACCCCTGACCCCTTGTATGCTTTAAAATATCTATGACATAAAAAAGAAAATTGGTAACCTGAGGAAAGATTTCTGGGCAGCGGTGCCAATATCACCACTGCAATAAGCTTCATGCTTGACCACTTGTTGGTGAAGAAACTTGGCACAGAACTTAGACACTGCCTGACCTGCAAACTAAAAGGCTTAGTAAAGACAGCATAGCCGGTGATGACAGATGAACACAGCTTAAGCAAATTCGAGTGTATTATTCTCCATCCCAGGGTCAAATCTTCGTATACTCTTTAAAAACATCTTGTTCTTTTAACAAACACCGTGCTGAGAAATATTGAACTTCTTTTTCAAGCATGCTTATTCATCACACAAGAATGCTATTAATGCCACAAAAGAACTAGGAAGTTTAAATGTTCACCAATATTCTACTGCTAGCCATGTAGATTGTAAGAATCTATAAATCAGTGGTTTGATGAGAATATTAGTTGAACTTCTCTTCTACCTCAAAACAATAGACCCAGGTTTTGTACCAAATAGCTGGGATCTATGACATTAATCAATTTTCTGCACTTAAATCTGTTATAGCAAGGAAATTGCCTACCCAGGGCAGCAAAGGATATTTTTAACGACATCTAAATGTGCTTTGCCTATCATGTTTCAAGTATATACTATGATATTAATATAGTCACTCTTCATATTCCATGACCTCATTGATATGTCATAAACGTTCAAACCATCCAAACTATCTTCTCTTGCTTCTACATCCTATTGCAGATATATCTGGTACCTCTATGAGTAATCACTTCAAATTATCTAACTCACTTTCTTCAAACATCCTTGTAGACTTTTCTATCTACTATACTTCAAAATATATCTGGCTGATAGTCATCCTTTAAAAATTTTGATTTCAGCTTAACAGGTACATGAGCATTCAGGATTTCTACACCATATGTAGCCTCTTCCTCTTGATTAAAATCAAGCAGAAATACTTCTCTTGTTGATTAAATAATGTCTGTTGCACTTCAAATGACTACAAATCCAAGTCATCTACTCCATTCAGAGGAAGAAACTCTTGACAGCATAGTTCTGTATAGCACATGGCCTTCAAATTGTAACACAAACTTTAATCAGCATGTTAAGTTTTGTAAAACCTTCATTTCAAGGACACATATAGATGGATTAATGTTTACCAACAGTTTTAGACAAAAGGTGCATGACATCATAAAGGCAAGAGATTGAAAAGAGTACACTACCATGTAAAGACAAAAGAAAAAGGAGCACCAAACAGGTATCACTTTAAGCAAAAAGAAAGTAAAACATTGGAACCCTATAATGAGCATTGTGAAATCAAACACTACAAAAAGAAATCCTTCAATAATTCAACACGTCTGTTTTATTAAAGAAACGTAAAAGAAAAGGAATGCGTGAAATTATCAACATTAATGTCAAAAGATGAAAATGAGTGATGAGTCAAATAACACCAAAAATAATATTCAAAATAGGAAGTTCTCAAAGAACTAAAAAGTTGATTTAGATTCATTAAAATGCTGTAATGCTGTCTATGCAGGCTGCAGCAAGAATGTTATCAAGTCAAGAAACATAACATACATTTACATGTGTGTATTAAGCTCGTACTCTTACCTCCATGGCCATCATAAACACCAAAGAAAGACGTTGAACAGTCCAAATCAGGATAAGCAGCATGCTACCGAACACCTCATACCAAGAAGGCAGGCAAAAGGGTGAGTAAACTATATCAACGATAAATTCCAGACACTGAATCAAAGGCATCAAGTTTACACCCTACCAATACGAATATGAAAAAACCACAAGGGTTGTGGCGTACTGGTTAAGGCCCTGGGGATGTGGTGGAATATCCCATCTGCCCAGGGTTCTAATCCAGGCGTACACAACAATTGTGGCCACTGAGGTTTAATCAGGGTTGATGTCTTACAGTCATAATTTGCCAAGGGATTCCTTCCCAAAAAAATACGAATATGAAAACACCAACATCATGAGTCACTTTCCCTAAGCTAATGCAGTTCCATAAACATAAATTAACTGAAGTTAAGGTTGTAATCAGAGAGAGACAGAGAACGAGAGCAAAAGATTGATACAAATAAAGAAGACACGGATACATAGCATGTAATTACAGTACTATAAACTAATTAAATTGCCCAAGAATTACAGAATAACATTTGAGTATCCAAATCAACCATATTCGCAGTTTGTAATTCCATCATCTTAGCAAATACGTGATCTACAATAATCCAACCTACAAGAACAATAATTTAGTTGCCAGAACATAGTCTACACTAGGTACTTACAGCATCTTCCATCGATGTACGCCACCCCTGCATGGATGACAACCCATATCTTAGGTTCTCGTTCTCACCATCCTGGGAAAACTTCTCTGTTTTAGGCGCGCTTAGGTATATTCCCATATCTAGTAATCTTCCTGTGAAACTATCACTGACAATATCACCAAAAATACAGGCACAAATAAAAATCAGACGTTATATCCAGTTACTGAGAAAAGATAAAATTTGATCAAGTCATGTTTCAATTATGCAAGCATCCAAAACTAACATAGTTATAGAAGCATATACTACAGGCACATACAAAATAAAATGTTATACGGAATCTAAACCAAACATATAAACACAACCCGTAAACTTTCACACCTAATTGAAATTGTAAATTGCAACAACCAGATTTCGTTTAATAAGGTCAAACAAAAAATGAATTGGATCAACAGATTTTATTTCGAAAGATGATCAACCACATCACACCTCACTCAATATCACTCATTCAACAAACAACAACAAAAAAATATCATTGCATACGTTGCATGGTTGACAAAACAACAACCGAACTATCCATAGTTCAATCACAAATCGTAAATCGTAGAAAAAACCCTAGCAATAAATGATGGATTGATGATCGTAAATTAAACAATAAAATTGAAACATTGAGAGAGATAAAGAAGATGATTATCGAATAGGAAGGGCATATCGAATCGTAATTTAGATTTGAAACTGTATCATTGAATAATTAATCAAGGATATTGAAAGAGATTTAGAGATAGACTCACGGTTTGCAGAGGATTGGATCATCCGTACAGTGTGTTCCGATGGGCGCCGGTGGTGGTTTGGGGGTGGGGTAGGGTGGAGCATAGATAGTTTTTTATAGTTAAAATTTTGTTTGGATGAATCGTTGACGCCGCTTTAATATGGGATATATTTGGTCGGGTCGGGTGGAATAACCTCATTGGGCCTCGTTTACCTCGATCTATATAAATCGTGGCAATGTCGATCCTTAGTTTTGTGTTGGATGGCTATTGCATTCTGAATTATCTTCATCTTTCAGTTATTCCTCTTCGATTGAGAAGTGAGTTCTAATGAGACCTATGTATCAATTGAATTTTTTGAGACATATTTAACTAATGCCTATTTGGTAAGAAGTAAACCTCACTTTTGGTCCCTGTGGTTTGCAAAAAATAACGAAAATGGTCCCTAGAGTTCATTTATTACAAATTATCCACTATTGTTTGCATTTTGGACTGGTTTTGGTCCCTCTCACTAACGGAGCTTAACCCTCATCCATTAAATGAAGGGTATTTTAGTCTTTTTCTTTATTATTAATTGTTTTTATTTTTTATTTTTTGACTTTTTTATGTTGACTTTTCACTTTTATTTTTTTATTTTTTGATGCTCCTCTCTTCTTCTTCCCCAACCCCAAACCTAAACCCACATCCATACATCTTTTTCCCCAAATCCACATCCATACCTCCAACTAAAAAACATACTAATGTTTAAAGGGAAATTAATTAAAATACCCAAAGTTTGACTTTGACTTGCCAAAATACCTATTTTCTCGTCGAATTTGCCGAAATACCCATTTTTCTCGTGGTGGGGCCCGCGATCGCGGGACCCACAACCACGTGGCACGACGTGGCACCGGGTTTGGCCAATTCTCCCGCTATGCCCCCTCAAGAAACCCCGCGGCTACAACTCCCCCCCCCAACTATGTCCGCGGGACCACTTTTGGCCCCTGGCCCGCGATCTGATCCCGCGGTAGTCCCGCGATTTTGCCTATTTTACATTTTGGCCCCTCCAGTTTGGGGCAAATTTAAAAAAACATAAATGGTCCCTATAGTTTTTAGGTTATCATTTTATGTAGTTGAGGTTTTTAATGTATTGTTTCCTTTCCATTTTAATGTATTTAATATAGAAGTTAATTAAAGAAAATGTTTTCCCCATTTTAAGTTATTTAATAAGCAAATTAATTAAAAGATCAGTTATTGCAAATCATCTTCCCAACCGAAACGGATACAGTGCAGGTAAACAAATAAATCTATGACTGGAATGCGTCCTGGATTCCGGTGATGAAGTTAACCTTTTCGTTGATGACGTCCTCCATTCCCTTGTAGTCATCTTCGATTTCTTGTAGTTCCTATTCTACTTCCTTAATTTGTCGTTGCACCTCCCGAGCGTGAGCCCTAGCCATGGCCAGTTCTCGTTTTTTCTCCGCTAGATACTCCATTTTCCCCTGCTGAATCCCCCTGTTATGGTTCCACATACCTTTTACCTTTTCGATATCGGCGTTCGCCTTATCAATGGATTTTTGCACTAAGGGAGTAATTCGTTGACTTTGTGGAAGACCCGTCGGCTGGGTACAATGATACATTGGTGGGCTTTTCCTGTCATTATCGAAGTGGTAATTCTCCCATGCCATCTCCCAGTCTTCTGCCTCCTCAGTCGTGAATGGATAATCGACCGGAGTTCGCCCATTGTTTCTCCACTCCTCGTCTGTTTCCGGTACCTTCCAGGCATGTGAAGCCAATTTCAATGTTTTTATATCTTCATATCATTTACGGATGTTTCGGTAAAATGTTACAATTAAATAATTCACTAAAGTTAAATAATTATTTATGAGTAGGAAACTCAAAAGAAAGATAAACAATTAAATAATTCACTAAAGTTTATGGACCTAAGTTGTCATTCACCAAAGTTTAGGGACATAAGTTGTAAAGTAGCAAAGTTTAGGGACCTAAGTTGTAAATTAACAAAGTTTAGGGACCTAAGTTGTAAATTAACAAAGTTTAGGGACCTAAGTTGGCATTCACTAAAGTTTATGGACCTAAGTTGTCATTCACTAAAGTTTAGGGACCTAAGTTGTCATTCACCAAAGTTTAGGGACCTAAGTTGTAAATTAGAAAAGTTTAGGGACCTAAGTTTGCATTCACTAAAGTTTAGGGACATAAGTTGTAAAGTAGCAAAGTTTAGGGACCTAAGTTGTAAATTAACAAAGTTTAGGGATCTAAGTTGTAAAAACACTCATTTTTTTATAACCAACACTTTAACATTTTTTTAGATGAATAACACCAACTTTTTTTATAAAAAAACACTAACATTTATTTTATAAAACTCACTCTAACATTTAATTTAAAAAAAAACACTATCTTTTTATAACCAAAAAAACACTAACATGTTTTTTTATAAAAAAAAATTAACATTTATTTCTATAAATAACACCAACTTTTATAAAAAAAACACTGACTTATTTTTTATAAATTCACTCTAACATTTAATTTTTAAAAAAACACTATCTTTTTATAACCAAAAAACACTAACACCTACTTTTTTATAAAAAAAAATTCACATTTATTTCTATAAATAACACCAACCCTTTAAAAAAAACACTAACTTATTTTTTATAAACTCACTCTAACATTTAATTTTTAAAAAAAACACTCTCTTTTTATAACAAAAAAACAGTAACACCTAATTTTTTATAAAAAAAATTAACATTTATTTCTATAAATAACACCAACTTTTAAAAAAAAAACACTAACTTATTTTTTATAAACTCACTCTAACATTTATTTTTGAAAAATACACTCATCTTTTTTTAACAAAAAAACACTAACATATTTTTTATAAAACCACTTTAACATATTTTTTTTTTAAATAACACCAACGTTTTTTAAAATATGTTAAACAACAACATTCAAACAACAAAGTTCAAACAACAAAGTTTACATATCATATATTTTGAAAATTTAAGATAACAACAAGAAACTACAAAAAGTTAAGAAAAATGACTTACCACATCCCTAACACGTGATATCTTCAAACCGAGCGCGTAATCGACACGAGAAGTAGAGAGAGTTGGGAGAGAGTTTAAAAAATGGTATGGTGGCCGGATGTTGGTCCCCCACCCTCTCTCTTTATAGCCGACATTGGAGGGTGGGGGTTGGGAAGAGTTATAAAAAAAGTAGGGTTTCAACCCCAGCCATACACGTGACAGCTAAATCCCGCGATCGCGGGACCCAATCGCGGGACAAGGGCATTTTGGTAACCGCGGGCATAGTTGGGGGGGGGGGGGGGGGGAAGTTGTAGCCGCGGGGTTTCTTGAGGGGGCATAGCGGGAGAATTGGCCAAACCCGGTGCCACGTGGTTGTGGGTCCCGCGATCGCAGGCCCCACCGCGGGAAAAATTGGTATTTCGGCAAATTCGACGAGAAAATGGGTATTTTGGCAAGTCAAAGTCAAACTTTGAGTATTTTAATTAATTTCCCATGTTTAAATTACAAACTTAAAACACACACACACACACACACACACACATATATATCACTTAAAACACACACGCACACACACACACACATATATATATATATATATATAAACACATAAACACACACAAAAATATATATACACACAGTATGTATATATATACATGCAATATATATATATATATAGAGAGAGAGAGTAAATATATATGTATATGCACATAGTAAATATATATGTATATGCACATAGTAAATATCTATACACACAATATATATATATACAGTAAATATATATACATTTAGTAAATGTATATATGCACACAGTAAATATATATATACACACAATACATATATATATATATATACACACACACACACACGTAGAGGATGAGATCAGTGGCAACAATGGTTGTTGCAATGTGTGTGTGTTTTGTTTTCATCAAGATGATCGATGGGTTCATGGAGGAAGAAACATAGAAACTCATATATGTTTGTGTTTTTTAAGTGTATATATATGTGTGTTTGTGTGCTTTTAAGTGTGTTTATATATATATATATATATGTGTGTGTGTGTGTATATATATATATACATATATATGTGTGTGTGTGTGTGTGTGTGTATTAAGTGTTTATATATATATATATGTCTGTGTATGTGAAATTTAATTAAGTGTTATATATATGTGTGTATGTGTTATATATATATATATATATATATATATATATATATATGTGTGTGTGTGTGTGTGTGTGTGTGTGTCAGAAGAAGTGGGTTTGGGAAGAAGATGAGAGGGAGCAGGGGAAAAGGTTGGGTAGGGAGAAAAAGACTAAATTGTCCTAGAACTAACGTTTTTATTTAACCTCCGTTAATGAGATGGACCAAAACCGGATCAAAATGCAAACAGTAGTGGCTAATTTGTAATAAATGAACTCTAGGAACAATTTTCTGTTATTTTTTGCAAACCACAGGGACCAAAATTTGAGGAACATTTTGATAATCGTTCATATAAACGATATATACGTGTGTACAGAAGTAGTTAAGGTTGGTTTTTTGGTTTTTATTCATGTATGTATTATACACATGTGCATATGTATGTATGAATGTTATAAATTACTTGTATGTACATATGCATACCAATTATCAGGATGTTCCTCAGTTTAAAAAAAAAACTGGTTTTCCATGAAACTCCGTCAATTATTAAAATTGTACTCCTCCCTCTCAAAATAAATGTTTACATTACTATTTTAGTTTGTTCTAAAATAAGTATCCACTTTTAGAATAAAATGTATATTTTCTCATTCTACCCTTAATTATGAGATTGAAAAAAACAACATTCTCTATAATTACGGGTAAAATTGTTCTTTTGCTAATTAAAAGGTGAAATAATTACATTTTCCTAACATTTTGTGTCTTTTTTATTGTTAACATTTATTGTAGGACAGATGAAATAGTTTGTTTGTAACTTAGGGGGTGTTTGGGATTGCGTTTGAAAACAACTTATCTCCTTATTGCGTTTCCACGCCGGAGGTGAGTGTTTGGATTAAAAAAAAACTCATTATCACGTTCCAGGAAAGGAGATAAGGAGTTTTTTGAGAAGCAACTTCAGACTAACTTTTCTGGAACGGAGATAAGTTATAAGCAAATAAGCATAAGTTAAAAATATAAGCACTCCCAAACACCCCCTTAATAAGAGTATCCACAATGGAGTTAGGTTTTTATTGGGGTTTTTATAAGAAACTCTACTGTGAGACACATGTTCTTGTTCAGTCACATGTTTTTACAAGCATTCAGATGTTTGAACAAAAACTCGAGTTTTTATATGCATTTCTTTTCTTTTTTTTTATTATTTCTTAACCATTTTATTTTCTTTTAATAAATCTACAAAAAATATAAATTAAAATTGATTAAACAAAATATATATTGGATATTATAAAATATACATTAGTTTTGTTTTATTTTTCGTTCTATTAAAAGAATTACAAGTTTTTATATTTTGTTTTAATAAATTTTAATTTCAATTATTATATTATATGTTTAAATTATTTTTACATATTTTTATATATATATAATATATGTTAGTCCCAGATGGCTAATAAGAACAAGAACAGGTATTGTAGAAGGGGGAGTTGAATACAATACACATATTTTTCACTTAATTTAATTTTTTATTGATTTATAAAATCAAGAATTACACATAGAACACTTAGATTGTTGTGGAAAGAACAGATGAAATCTATTCTAACAATCTTCACAGAGTAAAACTGAAAACAACACAACTTCTAAAACACAAAGATTAAAAGCTATTAAGTTCAAAGGAGGAGAAAAACAGAATGTCTTGTGCACTGAGAAATCTTCAAGAGTAAGTCGTTTGCATGGAGAAGTCTTCATTTTTAAATAGTACCATGAGCATTTAATGATGAGACACTTGTCACTTTGTCATTTGAAAGTCAGGTTTGACTCTCAAAAGTTGAAGTGTTTTTTCATATTTTTCATGGTGCTCAAAAGCTTTGATGGTGACAATATTTAAGAATGGAAAAAAGAACAGATGAACATTTTTCCCCTATACCAGATATTACCTTTTTGATGAAAACTTTTCTTAGAAAGGAGGCAAGGGAGGATCCTCCTATTTTGAGGATCTCACCGATTTGTCATGGAGAAAATCGGTGAGATGACTTAGTTTGAGTTGAGAAGTCCATATTCAATCCACATTGGTAGATTTACTTCTTCTTGATTTCGGTTGATTTTTGACTTCACGAACTTTGAAAACATGACTAAGCTATTACAAAGAACCTAAGATTTATCTAGGTATAAAAGATGTTTTTCAAAGAATGTAAGGAGATCAAGAGGTCATCTTCAAATCTTTGATAACCCAACAATATATTCATTAGTTTTGTTTTATTTTTCGTTGTATTAAAAGATTTACAAGTTTTTATATTTCTTTTTAATAAACTTAATTTTCAATTATTATATTATATGTTTAGATTATTTTTACATATTTATATATATAATATAAAATTAATTTATTAAACATAGTAAAATATTTTTTCTATTTTTAAAAAATATACCAAATTACTATAGATATATATAGATGACAACACGACACGTGATTCACTTCACATACCTCTCCTTCAAAAAATGAAAGGGAAAAAAACATCAATTATCAATTATACTTTCAAATGCATACAAATATTAATTAAAAATTAAAATTAATATAGAAAAGTGAAAATTCAATACTTATAATTGACTTTTCTATAATTTATAAATATAAATATAATTATATTAGATTTATATAATAACTTGTTATAAAATTATATTTTATAAATTACAAATATCAAGATTGAGGTTTTTATAAGAACTTTCATTGTGGACTTTTGTATAAGTTCTTATTTGGATGTTGTAACACCCGTAATTTTTGGATAAGTACAATTTCGAATCAGCGTGGAACCGATCTTTAAGAAAAATATGAAAAATAGGATTTTGGATTAAATCCTAGATTTTATGATCTTTTTTTATGGGGAATTCAAATACGAGTCCAACGGTCCTTTCCGGAGCGAAAACGGAGCTAAAACGAAGAAGTTATGGCCAAAACAACTTTCGGTACAATTTCGGCTAATGTGACCAGCGAAAGTGACACTTGTGTCACTCTCGCTGGTTTTGTACCGAGAGCTATTTGACCACGGCGAGAGTGTTGTGTCACTCTCGCACGTCACTTTAGCCGTCGGGTACCTGGAGCATAAATACGGGATTTCTAGCCATAAACTTCATTTCCTCATATCTCACTCATTTCACCTCCGTTTTTGGCGATTCAAAGTGCCATGGTTTCGGTTTTTAGAGCTTTTCAAGGATAAAGTGTTAGTTTTGAAGTTCATTGGAAGATTCAAGGGTTTTTGGTGGTGGTAAGTCTCTCATTTCTCACTCTCAAATCTCTTCTCTTCTCTCCAAATCGTTTCCTCTCTTTCTCTCACAAACCCTAACTGATTTTGGGGCTTTTTCATGGAGATTAATGTGTTCCTTCTCCATTTTATGCTAGTGGTTTCATTTATTGATGCAAGAGCAAGTTTCATCCACAACACTAGAGATTTTTGGGGTTTTCTAGGTTTTCATCAAAACCTAAGTGGTGAGTTCATCCTCCTAGCTTCTATACTTTCATATGAGTTATAAATGTTCCATTGATGATCTCCTAGTGTTTTGTTTCTCCAATTTCGGTTTGGATGATTTTTGTGGAAGTTAGGTTAATATTGAGTTTTGGTCAAAGTGGAGATTTTTATATAAGATGTTTGAGGAATGGTTTTAAAGTGGATGAATATGAATATTCATGATTGGAAGTTATGAATCTAGGTTTTTGGAAAATTTGGCTTGAAAATACAAACTACTTCAAAGGAGCATACGTTTGGAGAAATTCTAGATTTAGCCTAAATCTAGCAAGGTGAGTTCAAGTTGATTTGTGAAAACGTTGTACATGCCAGAATGTGTGTTTTAAAGTAATTGTGTGCTTTATGTGAAATTATCTCTTGTTGAGTTATTTGGTGGGTTTTGGTTTAATCAAAGTGTTGAACTTTACATATCTTGTAAAACACCCACATTTGGGGATTTGGAGTGATTGATGAATAAATCACGAGTAAAAGAGGTTTTGTTAATTTATTGCATAAGTAAAGAGGATTTGGTCAAAATACACTTTTGGTGTTTTTGTGATTATGTGATAACTATGATGTGGCGTATTTTAAAGTGTGAACGTGTGGGTTGGGGATTTTGGTAAATCCGACCATGTGAATGTTTTGAGAGTTGTAAACATTTATTTTGGGGTCGATGGCTGATATGCATTAATTATTTAATGCATATTAAGTATTTTTCTTTCCATTTTGGTGTCATTTTATCTTTAACATCCCTAAATTTGAGTCATTTTATTTACTTATTTTCCACTTTATTGTTTATTGGAGCTAGAGTAGTGAATGACCTGTTTTATGATTGAGAATGGCTGATTTTGTTCATTTTGGCAGAGTTTTCTAGTGCAGATCCATGCTGCAGCACAACATGCCTGGGCAGATTACTTTTTTCTTGGGACGTGGAGCTGGACTTTTTGGCTATGTGATGCTTATTGAAGAAGCTTCCAATTCTGGCTGGACTTAACTTAATGCATTTTTCATTTTATATTTTGTCAAGACTTTATTTTGTACTTTGTCTTAAATACTTTGGGACCAAGTCTTGTAAATGACTTTTGTGCCCTTCCCTTTTCTTCCTATATAAGGAAAGGTTGGGGTTAGTATTAGTTTTTACCTAGTTACCAACTAATTCTCTTGCTATTATTATTATTTTGAGTGCAAGTATTTTCGAGATTCCTTGGAGATCTTACAACATCAAGTTTTATAATTCAAGTGTTTTTGTTTGCAACTCTTGTTCTTCTTGCTTCTCATATGCTAATTCTTGCAATTTACATTCCTAGTTAATTATTATTCTTGTAATTTACATTACTAGTCATTTACTATTCTTGCAATTTACATTTCAGTCATTTACATTTATGCAATTTAATTTACGTCATTTATTGTTTTCATTACTTTCCGTTATGAGTAGCTAAATTTATTAGTTCGGGTGTTAAACGGAAAGGTGGGATTTTAAACCAAAGAAAGGTGGACGTTGTTTCGCAATAACAATGTTCCATCATTTCATTCAAGTTTTATAAAACCAATGACACTTCTTGACGAATTGATCACTTGCTAAAGTGTTAAATTGCCGTGGACTTAGAGATAAGCCACTGAATGCACGTCAGTTTGAATGATATGGGAAGTAGACTTGAGAGAGTTACTGATAAAGTGACAGTTATCATCCATGTTTTTCTAAACTGATTTATTCTCGACAAGTGGTCACTAATCTAAAGTGTTAAAGTATAGCGGACTTAAAGATAAGCCACTTGGAACACACCAACTTGAATGATATGGGAATCAGCTCGAGAGAGCGGTTTTTGATACAAAGAGATTTGGTCGTCCATATATTTTGAGAACTTTATCCCCCACTATAAATAGTTGGAGACTACACCGAGAGGTGTCTAGTTGAATCTAAACAAAGCCGTGAGCCAGTGGGGCAAAGCGGACAATATTGTGTCGTGGTAAGCGGGGTGTTACAAATGGTATCAGAGTTTATAATTGGAGACTACACCGAGAGGTGTCTAGTTAAACCAAAACACACCCTCTGATACCATTTGTAACACCCCGCTTACCACGACACAATATTGTCCGCTTTGCCCCACTGGCTCACGACTTTGTTCTTGGCGACCTGGCGAGGACTTCCCAGGGGGTCACCCATCCTGGTACTACTCCCACCCAAGCACGCTTAACCACAGAGTTCCCAAGGAACCCGCATGCTTGTGGCCCCAAAACGCGTTGTGTCTAGTAAGGCCAAGGTTTACTAATATACCCAGCATCTCTCCTGCCCTCTAAAGGATGTGGGATATGCCTAAGGTGTTACACCCCCCCCCCCCCCTTAGGGACTCATCGTCCTCGATGAGGTTTTCCCCACCATCCCGAACGGCACAGGAGTGGTGTAACGACCCGGTTTCCCATAACATACATAATATATAACAATTAACATTTCATACATAACGTCGTTACTTTCATAACAAAATACATGATAATTCACATTCGGTCTCAAAGTCTCAAACTATACAATACAGAAATGTAAACATATCCTAATCTTCATCAGCTAGCAATCGCCTCCTATGCTTTATTCTTCCCTTTGTTAACCAAAGATCCTTGACCTGGAAAACATATTTTTGAAAACAAAATGAGGGTTAGACCAAACGGGTCTAGTGAGTTAATCCCGGTCCTTTCCAAAATCATTATAAAACCTTTTTATGTAAATCCTTTGTATCAAAATAGTTTAGATAAACCTTTGGTAATCCTTTTGTAAAATATAAACATACCACACGTATTTAAATACCAATCCAGACTCGTGCATCGTGTATATCTCATCCACCTTATTCCTCCACAAATGGCCATATTAGTTGGTAGCAAGCCAACTAATAAATCAACAACCGGTCCGCACACCGGAACCCGGCTACCCGTCGGTCCGCACACCGGAACCCGACTACTCACCGGTCCGCACACCGGAACCCGGCTACTGTGCACTTGTGTAGTGTAATGCACCAATAAATATAATATCTTACTATATTATAAACACAAAATATTCACACCTTGATCGTATATCCATTCCACACATATCCATCTCATATATATATAAACACAGATATATATATTCCAGTTGAAAACGTTTTAAAGTAAAACTCACCTGTTAGCTTAACAAAAATGCTTTCAAGCCTTTTCCACAGATTCAATCTTTCACTTCGAATTCGCAGTATCTGAAACAATTCAAATACAATCACTATTCACCAAATAGAACATCTAAGACTCTCTAACAGGCTGAGAATCCTAAATAACCTATCAAACTCTTATCCTCAATTGTTCCCCTACGACGACTTAACAAGGGTTCCGCTACCCGGTTAGCGGATGGGGTCAAGGGGCAACGCCCTTGCGGGGTCTGGGGGCAGCGCCCCTAGGAATTCATAAACTATAGTTAAAAGTGTCTAAAATCTCAAAATGATCAAAACAGCTAAAGTATCCGGATACCTCAAATTATCCGGACAACACAACTTTTCCGGACAGCGTGACTAATCCGGACAACAGGACTTTTCCGGACGACCTATACAATCCGGACGTCATCCGGACACCAAGGTAATCCGGACAGCATCTGGTATCTTAACTCATCCGAAAACTATAGAAAAGGGAGACTTACCCGGATATTGACTCGTCCGGGCACCTTAGAATATCATCCGGACAACACCAGCTAAATACCCGGACACTACCAATCACCCTATCCGGACACATTCATGGTGTCCGGAAACTGCTGCTGTTCACCCCTATTTTTTGCCCAGAAATCGACAGAACTAACCCTAGATACGAAATCAGTGTTTCTACTCCGATAGGAACTATCTATTAACAATTATAAACATACTTTGTGAAGGAAACATACCTGATTTCACTTTCAAGTACACCAAGTGACTCCTCAACCTTAGTTATCTTCTTTTCTCTTTTTTTTTTTCTCTCAAACACACACTTACACACACAATTTCTGCTGATCTAGAAAATATCTTATGGCTTAAAAGATAATAATTCTTAACATAAAGGGTTTTTAACTAACGAACTTACCCGGGGTATTACAAGTGGCTCTGATACCAACTTGTAACACCCTGAAATTTAGACAGTAAATATAGGGGATTTCCGAAAAATGGGTAAATTTAAACTTCAAAATATAAGCCAACTATAACTCCTAAATGCAATGGGATAGTTTGGACAATGATTAAACATAGAAGTATTGGGACATAAAACACAACAACCTATTAATCTAGGATTAAAGTAAGCTAGATTAATCCGGGTGTCACTATATCTCCAAAAAGTCTCTCATCTCAAATTCCCAAAAGCCCGACCCTCCAAGCTCCTAGCATGGTCGGCAACTCAACAAGATATAGACACCGCTAGTGGGACCTGTAATCCACAAACATGCAACATCAAGTATTAGACAAAAGTCTAGTGAGATTTCATGAAATGCACATTTATATAATTGTGACAAAAGACATAAAATAATGTTACTGGCTCCATGTGATCTAAAATTACCACAAATCAACTCGTTAAGCGTTCCCACCTGAACATAACTATATAACCGAGAATCATTTCTTTAACAATAAAATACGGGGGAGACCCGTTACCATCGGGGTGACAAGAACACGGGAATGGAGTCACCCACGATGTTATCGGATTGCACCTCAAGTCCCGGTCCTAGTTCCCATGCCATAAAGAC
Source organism: Saussurea involucrata (assembly GCA_033807775.1). NCBI lineage: Eukaryota > Viridiplantae > Streptophyta > Magnoliopsida > Asterales > Asteraceae > Saussurea > Saussurea involucrata. Next base: position 13,484,086 of record CM066317.1, on the reverse strand, counting down.
ATCACAACCTCAAACCATCCCATTATCATGCCTTTAGTGCCTACTCCGTCGAGTTGCACCTCAAGGACTTACGGGACCACATTGCACATCGGAACTAGACGAGTTACACCTCAAGGACCCCAACGTCCCCTATTGCCTACTCGCTAGTGATCCAAATACGGTCGACAATAAAATGAACAGTTAACCCATAAAGATCTAAATCCTCGTGCACAAGGAGATAGACCACCACAATTCCCAAACATCATAATTCATTTATCAAAATATAGGTTTCCATATAATTATAATGAATGAGTAATACCGTGTATCAATTAGCATGTGAGTTACATAATATACCTTACCTCGAAGCGTAAAATCTCTATATACATTTCTAGCAATTAATGACGGTAAACCTTTATCCATTCTCAAATATACCCATTGGCTTGTCATATAGGAGAGCCTATAACCATACACAATAAGCATGTGTGATCCATGAGTATGACTAATATACACATGATTCATAACAATATATATATATACATACATATAATAAATACATGTTTGTACATATATATATATATATGTGTGTGTGTATGTGTGTGTGAATATAGGTTTAAACACTTGTATACATATAAAGTTTCAAATAAACAACTTGGGTAGAACCCTAGATGTTGGCAACTTTCACATATGAGCAAAATTCACCATCTTAACATAAAATATTAAGTAAAATACATAGAGGCTAAGTATACTTACCAACTTGGGTTTGTAGAGTGAAAGTCCTAATTTGAAGAAAGCCTAGATTAACAAAAGATTTCAAGTTAGCTTCCCATTAAGAGTAATCATACCCTAAAATAGAGTTGGTTGGCCAAAATAACTCACCTAAGGGTTTGCAAGTAAAACCCTAAAAATATGAACCCTATATCTTTTGGAGTTGACTTGGTTCTTAACATTGAGACTTGGAGATCTTCTTAAAGGTTTGGAGAAATAAATTAGGAAACCCTTGTTACAATCAAAATGATCACAACAATAATTAATGAGGAGGAAGAATTAAATGAGAGGGGAGGTGGGATGATCTTGGTGTCGGACGAAAGGAACAAGAGAGAAAGAGATGTGAAAGAATCGCATTCAATAAAAAAAAGAAAGTGTCGGCTGCCAATAAATGTTTTCCTCCCCCCAAAAAGACTGGTCGCCGCCCTAATAAACCCACGAATTTTTCCTCGCCGACGAATGTGACTCGCGAGAGTGCCCCCGTCATTCTCGCCGGGCACTCTCGCCCCATATGTACCGTAAGTTTTAGACGCTGCAGGGGTAGGTCTTCAACGAGAGTGGTCACCGCGAAAGTGCCCCGGCACTATCGCCGGGCACCTTCGAATCACATGTACCGCCGATGATTTTTTGAGTAAATGAAGATGCACGTGGCTTGTAGCTGTTGGACCTCTTTGCTATGCAGTTTGAGACTTAATTCCAGCCACACACATACTTAATATTAGGAGGGATTAGTCACCAACACATCTTGGTTACGTGTGAAACTTATACTCCATACTAGGGGTGTAAATGAGACGAGACAGCTCGCGAGCTACTCGAGATCGACTCGATCAAAGCTCGGTCAACATTCGACTCGAATGTGCTCGACTCGAACTCGAGCTCGACTCGACATACTAACGAGTCGAGTCGAGTTACCTGATACTCGACTCGATAAGCTCGTGAGATACTCGAATTAATTTTATATATAATAAAGTCTATATTATTACTTATTATATTTATTAATTATAAATAATAGAAAAATTAAAATTAAATAAATTAACAAATATAAAAAATTAACAACTTAATATTAAGGAAAGAAAATATATAGTGTCTTGGAGGTCTTAAAAGTTTCTTAGTCTAGCGATGTGGGAGGCTTGGAGCATCTCTTTCAGTTTTTTCTGTCCCACATCGATGGTTTATCAAAAACTCGGTCAAAGCTCGGTCAACACTCGACTCGAGATCGACTCGGTCAAAGCTCGGTCAACACTCGACTCGAATGTGCTCGACTCGAACTCGAGCTCGACTCGACATACTAACGAGTCGAGTTGAGTTACCTGATACTCGAGCTCGACTCGCATCATTTACACCCCTACTCCATACAAGCATGTAAGTACACATGCACACACACTCACACGAGGCACTCAAGAGAGAAGGAAAACAAGAATGGGTCGTGATGGAGATATCCATTTCCAAATTTACAACCAATTTATTATGCAAGTCTTTTTAATTAAAAATAAAACAAAATCTGTGTAATTAAATTGGAAGGATTTCCATTAATAAAAATATAAAACATAAACCGTATAACTAATTAATGAAGCTTTTAATTAATCATAAGACTTAATTTGTATAATTAAATAAATAACGCTTTTCAATTAGTTAAATTATAAAATACACCTACACAACTAGGGGTTCACTTGTCTAAAACTTTCGGGTGTTACAGTCCTCCTCACCTTGAAAATGATTTCGTCCTCGAAATCTTGCCTTTGACGTAAAGAGAATAACGATTTAGCGATAAAGGCCTCAAAATACGACCTCTTACAAAAACTCTCTCTCTTCCATGAGAGTGCCTTTAAGGCCTTAACCTAGTTCAAACTCTAACTAGAACTTGATAAATTCTATCCAACTTCCACATCGATTTTGCTGAAACTCGCTTCTAAACTTCACCTCGATATGCTACACTAATATCCGGAATGAAATTTGAACCAAGCGCCTTCCAAACACATGATCTCGATGGTCTCCCAACCTGAGGAGACTCATACTACCTCAATAAGGTTTACGACCTTATTGACCTTGATTGCTCAATTCTCATTCATTCCCATAAATGAATTCACTCTTAAAGGCTTCTATTTAACCTCTATTGTATCGTCCGATACTCTCCATTGTCCTTGAAACTACGATGGTCCTTGTACAAGTCAATCCGACCATAAACGATCATATTCATTTTAGTGCATGTTATTCTTTACATTGGTGACATTACCCTACCGCTAAGGAACTCACACAAGTAATCTCGAACCGTTCACTCATTAGCCATTACCACTAGTGTACCAACACATAGCTTCCTCTACTATAATCACTTGAATAGGATAAATTCCACTTAATATATACTTTGTGTTGGTGCAAGTGTACCCAGCTTTAATATTGTGATATATTTTTGGTACACATAAAATCACATCTCCATATTTATTTTGATGATTACAAAACACACCGCATTCTTTGTTATCTAATATTTTATCTGAGTGTGCAGCATTTAAATAATCTCGATAATTTTATCTGAAGAAACCAAGACTGAAGACTTTCGTCGTTTTATTTTTAAAATGATAAATCACCCTAAAATAATATACCACTTGGATATTTCTAAAAACCCAATTTTAATTAATTAAGGTTTATTGAGAAGATCCAGCAGATTGGTTGCGTCTTGGAGAAGTTACCTATTTCTGACGCCGGCATACCGCGAAGGTTCAGGCGGTATACCGCGGCGGCTTTCTGCACCTCTGATTGATTGAAAGGCTTTTTGTCTGGGCGGTATACCGCGGTGTTTAGCCGGTATACCGCGGGTACAGTCTGCACGGTATACCGCGGTGTTTAGCCGGTATACCGCGGGTACAAGTTTACGTTGGTTTTGCAGGGTTGACCTTCTCTTCTGACAAGTACCTTTTTCCTCTGCACGGTATACCGCGAGAGTTAGCCGGTATACCGCGAAAGCCTCAGGCCATGTTGCTCATCCAGTATAAATACATACAAGCACCAGCCTTCAATGCTACCAACTAACAATAACTCTCCCTGCATTTGATAAAGACTCTGCAGCATCTTCTCTTGATATTTAAACTGTTAGAATTATAAAACACGTTTTTGAGTAAGAAATCTTGAGTTGATAGCAGATTAAAATCTCTCGATTAGTTGAATCAGCAACACAACTCAAGTGATCAAACTCTCTAAAAATATCCAAGTGATAAATCTTATTCAAGAGTGATTATTCATATTAAAATTATACCCTCTTGTAAGTGTTTGAATAGAGTGAGTGATCCACATAAATCTCTCAAAGTAGAGTGATTCGCGTTTGTTGTACTAAGGTTTGTGTTCTACCGTAAAGAACACGTTTTCGTATTGGATCTCCGAGAAGTGTTATTTTCTCGAGGTGGACTAGCCAACTTTGTGTTTGGTGAACCACTTTAAAAATATCGTTGTCAAGTATTTTCTTTCCCTTATCTATTTACATTTCCGCTGTGCTTTTAAATTATATCTGTTTATATAAATTGCTTTGCATTTATATTTATTTATATAATATCTGTGTATCTGTTTGTATTTACACTCTTCTGTATTATTCCGTACTTACTCCGTATTTATTTATAAAAAGAATTTTTGAAAGTAAAAGTTTTAAATACAACCTTACCCCCCCCCCCCTAGGTTGTCCAACACTTTGGGTATTCCAATAAATCTCGACATCTTGGATATTCTACTACTTGAACAAACAATTTCCACGAGAAAATGACAGTAGGTATGCCCAACCATAACTTTCCTTAAAATGTACCACCGTAAAAGGTTTTTTTTTGGCATTCCCTCGTCGAAATTCTTGACTAAAACTGTATAATTCAGCACAACCTCCAAATCCATAATCCAAACGGCCATAAAGCTCACCATCCGAAAAGATTCTCAAAAATTTCTTTAATTAACCATTCTAGTAATTGGTCATGTTCCATCCCAGAACGTACCAATAGACCCCTGAGAAAGTTGATCATCCCCAACTCATCAATTATATAAATCTCATATTTCAACCAAACATCGTTCATTACAAATGATAAAATCATTACAAAGCCATAAATCTTAACCATCGATACCAATTCACCAACATCTAATTTCCTTAGAGTTACCACATATATTGTAATCACTCCAGAGGACTCAACGGAAGTACCCCAAGTACTCCAACGGTTCATGACTTCAAAAATCAAAAGTCGCGACCTATATATCACAAAATGAGTATGCAAAACGTTGGTACATCAACAAATACTCCATCCCTAGTTTGCATTTTTCATTTTATATTTTGTCAAGACTTTATTTTGTACTTTGTCTTAAATACTTTGGGACCAAGTCTTGTAAAATGACTTTTGTGCCCTTCCCTTTTCTTCCTATATAAGGAAAGGTTGGGGTTAGTATTAGTTTTTACCTAGTTACCAACTAATTCTCTTGCTATTATTATTATTTTGAGTGCAAGTATTTTCGAGATTCCTTGGAGATCTTACAACATCAAGTTTTATAATTCAAGTGTTTTTGTTTGCAACTCTTGTTCTTCTTGCTTCTCATATGCTAATTCTTGCAATTTACATTCCTAGTTAATTATTATTCTTGTAATTTACATTACTAGTCATTTACTATTCTTGCAATTTACATTTCAGTCATTTACATTTATGCAATTTAATTTACGTCATTTATTGTTTTCATTACTTTCCGTTATGAGTAGCTAAATTTATTAGTTCGGGTGTTAAACGGAAATGTGGGATTTTAAACCAAAGAAAGGTGGACGTTGTTTCGCAATAACAATGTTCCATCATTTCATTCAAGTTTTATAAAACCAATGACACTTCTTGACGAATTGATCACTTGCTAAAGTGTTAAAGTGTCGTGGACTTAGAGATAAGCCACTGAATGCACGTCAGTTTGAATGATATGGGAAGTAGACTTGAGAGAGTTACTGATAAAGTGACAGTTATCATCCATGTTTTTCTAAACTGATTTATTATCGACAAGTGGTCACTAATCTAAAGTGTTAAAGTATAGTGGACTTAGAGATAAGCCACTTGGAACACACCAACTTGAATGATATGGGAATCAGCTCGAGAGAGCGGTTTTTGATACAAAGAGATTTGGTCGTCCATATATTTTGAGAACTTTATCCCCCACTATAAATAGTTGGAGACTACACCGAGAGGTGTCTAGTCGGGGTGTTACACCGAGAAATTATCTCTTGTTGAGTTATTTGGTGGGTTTTGGTTTAATCAAAGTGTTGAACTTTACATATCTTGTAAAACACCCACATTTGGGGATTTGGAGTGATTGATGAATAAATCACGAGTAAAAGAGGTTTTGTTAATTTATTGCATAAGTAAAGAGGATTTGGTCAAAATACACTTTTGGTGTTTTTGTGATTATGTGATAACTATGATGTGGCGTATTTTAAAGTGTGAACGTGTGGGTTGGGGATTTTGGTAAATCCGACCATGTGAATGTTTTGAGAGTTGTAAACATTTATTTTGGGGTCGATGGCCAATTGAGGAATTAAAAGGTAAAGATTTTGGGTAACGATGCATTTTGGTTTACGTAACCGTGTGAGTGACACGTATTTAACCAAACGTTTATTTTGACCTTAAAGGCCTGACTCATACTCAAATGAGTCTTTTGAGTATTTGCCGGTTTTAGAGACTCGAGGTGGAGTCTTGGATGTGTTATATGCTTAAGTGCATTTTATTTGAATATGTGTCGGTTTAAGTGTTGGTTTTATGTGTGAAGACCGTTTGATGTTTTCGTGTTCTTAGTACCTTTGGGACTAATGAACCTCGGTGAATTATATGCATTGTTGAGTTATGAAAGAGTTGCACATACGTATACATATAGATGCATATATGATTTGACTTCATTGGGAAGGTGGCAATGAAGGGGTTGTGAGACTATCATGCCTCGGAGCATGTGTTTGCATTTTGTGGGCTAGATGCATTTTCATTTGCATGAATTGATGTTGATAAATGATCATTAGATCTTTTGAGCAGAGGGCTCGGTTTTGGACTCGGTTGAGTCTTGATGGCATTCGCCCGATTTTAATAAGCTCGACGTGGGCTTGGGGTTTGCATTGCATGAATTGCATCATATTTGAGGTTTACATGATTTGAATGCATTGGTTATTCTTTTGGGGTCATGTATTTATATTTAAGTCGAGTAAACTTGTTTCGGATGGTGGTTTTCCCAAGGTAAAGATCCAGTAGGATTGAACTTGATGGCTTGGACTAAAGACCTAGTATGGTTGATGTCTAAGAAGGGCTAAAGACCTAGTTTTGGTTGATGCCGGAGATGGACTAAAGACCTAGTTTTGGTTGATGTCTAAGATGGACTAAAGACCTAGTATGGTTGATGTCTAAGATGGGCTAAAGATCTAGTATGATTGATGCCGAGGATTGACTAAAGACCTAGTATGGTTGATGTCATCTGTTTTGTACATCCAAGAAGCTTACTGACATTTATTTAATCGTGGTTTAATTTATGTGTTGGCCACATTCGATGAGATCGGGTCTCCCCCGTCACCGAAGGGTATTGATTTCGGGTATTTTATTTATCCGCGTTGTCGAGGTTATGTTATATGCATACGAATTGTTTCCATGATTGATGGACGGGTTTATGTTTCATCCATATTGGATGTTTTAACTATTGGAGTTTTATTCGCTATGACGATTATTTGAGAAATTATTATTTAATTAACTCTTGATGGAGTTTTGGATTTCAGTCCATTGCAGAGAAACGTTTTTCGTTGGAAGCTTTCCTCTCAGAAATTGTGTGTGTTTGGAAAATGGGTTGTCGATGTCTTTTATACAAACCCTTTTAGAAAAACATTTATTTAAGTTGAAGATGTCGATTTATCAAATGATTTGCTCATGATGTAAAATCTTGAACTCACTAGGCGTTAGCCTAACCTTTTTATTTTTCGGCATGTGCAACAGGTTCAGGTTGGGAATATCTTTAGCTACACTGCGAAGTGATGAGTGCTAGTAGAGTGCACGAGAAGTGAGATGCTTAGCGAAGTTTTCCGCACTTTTGGGATTAGCAACTTTTAATTGGGTTAAGTAACACCCGCCTAGAGTCGTTAGCTGTTTAATTAGCGATGTTTAAACCTTGAGGTATTTTCAAGGATGATATGTACTTTTATCATCTTTTAGTTTAATTTATTGAAATTAAAGTTAGTTGCTCATTCCAATTTTGAGGGTGTTACAAGTTGGTATCAGAGCATAAGTTTGAGAGAATTAGGTGTTGATTTTTGGATACCTAGACTCAAACTAGCGTTCTTTAAGTAAATGAGAGCAAAATTGCACCATTAGGCACTCTAAGATAGGTTATTTGGAAGTTGTTGGAGACACTAGAAACGAGGAGTCACGTCAAGAGTAGCAAAGATGATCATGTACGGTACGTTCATAATTGCACCTGGCCAGTGTTATGGTGAACCTATCAGTTACATGAGAGTACTTGAACGACTCTAGCGTGATGACCGTTGGGGTAGTAAAGAAGTTCTAATTGAGTGGTCGTTAGAAGAGGTTGATGATTTAAGCCTTTGCCATTTGGAGTGGCGGTAAGCATGGTCAATGCATTAAGTGGACCGTTCAGGTCAAAATTGATGGTTGGATTGGAGCTATAGGCTTATTGGATTGACCTTGATTCGAGGAGAAGTGTGGGGTTAGACGATGTGACCTTCCATTTTGCGTTAAGATATTGTAAACATCTGGATGACGATAGTGTGATCGGAGGAATTGGAGGAGTGTGACCTAGACGTTGCGTGCCGACTGAATATATGCACGAAATTTATTTTATTTTTAAATCAAATTGCATCAATTATTTTTGTGTTTCAAATCGTCGTGTGGACGGTGATGTGAAGTCTTGGAAAAACGTTTGACACGCACAATATTTTAAACCATGATTTTGAAACGTGCATGGAAATTATCTTATTGCAAATAATTGTAAATCTTGTCGAGACATGATTTATTCCTTGTTGTGTTCACTACTACTTTCGGATACTGAGATATCCATGCTTTAATGTCGTTTATGGTTTTGGATAAGTAACCGCGACTTACGACTTTAACATTGGATCTCCTCCACATATGTTAACGTCTGGACGGAGAGTTACATTCCCTTGTGTCGGTGTTGAGCTTTAATGGGAATTTTGAATTTTTGTGGGTCTTGACGAAGAGGTGTCGTTTTATTTTGCGTTGCAATAAAAAGGAGATTTTGGAATTTTGATGATTTGGTCATAACGTTGTTTTATGCGATTTGATTATTGAAAACGAAAAACTTTGACACCATTTACTTGGTTGGATGTTGTTGAGTTCCATCGAGTTTGATGGAAGTTTTGTGGAGAAGGATGGTGTTTCGTTTTATGAAGTTTTGCGGTGCATGGGTGACACTTTGTCGTGTGCATACTTGAATGATTGTGTGCATTAAGATATGGGTTTGAGTGAGTATTGCATCTCATGCGAATTTTGTTCAAAAATGTGCTTTATGTCGTATTGCACCAAAAAGAGTGGTTTTGGAGTTTTAATGCCACATGGCTTCTTCTTTGAAAATCGTGGTAGCATATTTTGTTGCAACTTGCTAAGCGTGCGAACTGATTTATACGTGGCGTGAGGAATGCATATAGGAGCATCTTGATAGTACACCTCTAATGTTCTGTTTTATGCACTCTCGTTTGCTAGCATTTTGATGTTCTTACTCGCAGATGCACTATATTGATTTATTGACATGGATAGTTTTGTAGCCACTATTGTGGGACGTTAATGCGCATCGCTTGTGCGGTTTAAGGTTTGAGGTTGATTTGAATCATTTTATGTGTCGATCAAATTATGTGCACGTATTGTTTTCCGGAGTTTTGAGAAAAACACATTGAGGTGTGCAAGCCTAGTCAAATGATTTTGTTTCCTTGTCATTATATGACTGAAAGAGGAATTTTGAAAATTTAATTTAATGAATCTCTACTTGAAAATTTAGTATGGACTACCTAGTATGTGCTATACTATTTCATAGTAACTACTAAGAAAGTGTTACAAAATGGCATGCATAATTTTGATTTGAAATTCATTTTCGATGTTTAAACCGATATTTCCAAGTGATGAAGTACCTTGTTATTCGATTTTAAAACTGGGATGATGACCCAAATCATGTCATGTTTTAACCAAGGTGTGTATGAATTGTTTCTATGTGAACGAACTGACACATGTGTAGTTTACTAACGAATTTCAGTTGTGACGTTTTAGGGTTAAAAAGAGAATTTTGGGAATTGATGTCGGGTAGATCCTTCTTTTGAAGTTTGTACAAACAGACTGTTGAATGCTAATTTAAGGTAGGAAATTACCTTGCGTGTTTGGCATAAGAAAATCCGTGATGGGACCCTAGTGGTTCATTTTTTAAAAGTTGTTGAATACGCTTTGCGTTTCGTTAGTAACCTGATTTGTAATGAAACAGTTTTCAAAATGATTTTTCATATGTGGGACGAGTGTGTCCAGGTTTACGCATCTACCGGATGAGTAGTAGTAGATTTTTATGCGTATGTTATATTGATATAAAAACCTTTGTGTTGAAAAATCTAGTGAAAACTTTATTGGCATATTTGTTGAGTTTGTCACTTGAAAACCTTGAACTCGTTAGGCTTGGTGAGGTTGAGCAACCCCAATTAGGGGTGAGGACGTGTAGAACCTTTAGATGAAAGATTGGGTTACTAACGCGTGTTAATACCGTTATCCGTATGGTGTCGTTTACGGGGTCAAATTATTTCTTGTTGACAACTGAAATGTGGGACTTGCGGTATCTTCTGATAATGCTTATGGTAACCATTTTAAATTAATTGTGGGATTGGTTGTGATGAATCCTAAGAGGTTCGATCGTGATACATAGTTTTAGCGGGATGACCCTCCTTGTGTGGTAAGAGAAGATGGACGACTGGTAATTAGACGTGTTTTGGAAGTGGTGTAATCGATGGGTCAGCGAAGACCGTCGGTGTTGGAGTCTAATGGGACTCGTTAGAAGTAAGTGCCATTACAACAACGGGAACCTTAGATTCGGAGGTTCATTGATTTTAGATGTAATCAAACCTTGGACTAATTGAAAAAAATTAAGAGTGTGGGGACACGAGTTAATTTAGACCGGCATCCGTCGTCAGGAAGTATGGAACACCTAAGGTTGGGAGACAACCAAAGTAGATTGATTGGGAGTTAATCCAGTAGATGGAGCGTTCACCCGGACATAAGTGCAATGTGCCTAAGAGGACATTGTTGGTAGACCTGGCGCACGAGTCGTGTCGTGTCGGGTTCGTGTCGGGTTCACGGGTTAAACGGGTTGAGAGTGCCTAACCCGAACACGACACGTTTAATAAACGGGTCAGAAAATCTCAACAAGAACACGACCTGATTTAACCCGTCTAACCCGACACGACCCGCTAACCCGTTTAACCCACTAACCAATTTAACCCGTTTAACCCATTTAACATTTATAAATATTAAACTTTTAATAGGCTGCTCCAACATAATAGGGTGCACCAACTTAGAGGGTCCAAGCCAACGGACTCAAACCACCAAGCTAGGGTCAAGGGGGTGATGCAAATGAAAATACAAGGGGTGATATCATATTTATAGTGGGCATAGAGCATAAGGTTTTTGTTTCCCACCAATGTGGGATGGGAGGAAATCCCACTTCCTTGTGAAACATACAGAAATTGACAGCTCCTATATGCCATAAGTTACGATATATTTCTTCCATTTAGAAGCCAAATTGGACACTATCATCTAAATGAAAGTTGTTCATTGATATTTTGGGATTCCACATAAACTAGATTCATGCAATTCGGAGCTATAATCAGACCGCTACAACCTTTACAAAAACAGTGCGCAGGTTCTTGTGTACAATGTGAGCTGATTCAAAAACTCAGTGTTTTGACACATTTAAACTCATAATTAGGACTTTAATTCTTCATAACAGTTCTTAAGGACATTCTAAGCTTTCCAACGGTATATCGTACACCTCATTTGGACCAACGGTTGATTTTCTATGAATTTTCTAATAACATGGCAGAAACTTTAAAACTCATAATTGACAACTCCTATATGCCATAAGTTACGATATATTTCTTCCATTTAGAAGCCAAATTGGACACTATCAACTAAATGAAAGTTGTTCATTGATATCTTAGGATTCCACAGAAACTGGATTCATGCAATTCGGAGCTATAATCAGACTACTACAACCTTTACAAAAACAGTGCGCAGGTTCTTGTGTACAATGTGAAAACTCAGTGTTTTGACACATTTAAACTCATAATTAGGACTTTAACTCTTCAAAGCCCATATTTAATTGTCAAAGCCCATATTTAATTGTCCATACATAAATAGATAATAGTCAAAGCCCATATTTAATTGTTCAAAGAATGGCCTAATTTAAACGGGTTAAACGGGTCAATTTCGAGTTGAATTTTTTAACCCTAACCTTACCCGTTTAATTTTTGTGTCGTGTCGTGTCAACCCGTTTACTTAAACGGGTTGAAATGTATTACCCAAACCCGTTTATTTCGTGTCGGGTTAGCGTGTCGTGTCAGTTTTTGCCACCTCTAATTGTTGGTAAGGGTTGCTTGAGGTTGGTCATAGCAGTCTGCATGGGGGAAATTAGATTCCAATGGGAAGCTATTAGAGCATGGTCAGTGTTGAGTTGGTTAGCCTTTGGTTGTAAAGGATCTAGATTTCGAGGACGAAATCATCCTAAGGTTGGGAGGATTGTAACACCCGTAATTTTCGGATAAGTACAATTTCGAATCAGCGTGGAACCGATCTTTAAGAAAAATATGAAAAATAGGATTTTGGATTAAATCCTATATTTTATGGTCTTTTTTATGGGGAATTCAAATACGAGTCCAACGGTCTTTTCCGGAGCGAAAACGGAGCTAAAACGAAGAAGTTATGGCCAAAACAACTTTCGGTACAATCTCGGCTAAAGTGACCAGCGAAAGTGACACTTGTGACGCTCTCGCGTGTCACTCTCGCTGGTTTTGTACCGAGAGCTATTTGACCACGGTGAGAGTGCCCAGCGAAAGTGACACTTGTGTCACTCTCGCACGTCACTTTAGTCGTCGGGTACTCGGAGCATAAATACGGGATTTCTAGCCCTAAACTTCCTTTCCTCATATCTCACTCATTTCACCTCCGTTTTTGGCGATTCAAAGTGCCATGGTTTCGGTTTTTAGATCTTTTCAAGGATAAAGTGTTAGTTTTGAAGTTCATTGGAAGATTCAAGGGTGTTTGGTGGTGGTAAGTCTCTCATTTCTCACTCTCAAATCTCTTCTCTTCTCTCCAAATCGTTTCCCCTCTTTCTCTCACAAACCCTAACTGATTTTGGGGATTTTTCATGGAGATTAATGTGTTCCTTCTCTATTTTATGCTAGTGGTTTTATTTATTGATGCAAGAGCAAGTTTCATCCACAACACTAGAGATTTTTGGGGTTTTCTAGGTTTTCATCAAAACCTAAATGGTGAGTTCATCCTCCTAGCTTCTATACTTTCATATGAGTTATAAATGTTCCATTGATGATCTCCTACTGTTTTGTTTCTCCAATTTCGGTTTGGATGATTTTGGGGAAGTTAGGTTAATATTGAGTGTTGGTGCAAGTGTACCCAGTTTTAATATTGTGATATATTTTTGGTACACATAAAATCACATCTCCATATTTATTTTGATGATTACAAAACACACCGCATTCTTTGTTATCTAACAATTTATCCAAGTGTACAATTCTTGATGAACACAAAGTTTTTATCTGAAGGGTTCAAGACGGAAGTTTTACGTCGTCATTATTGTGTATATTTAATAATGATAAACACCCTAAAATAATATACCACTTGGATATTTCTAAAACCCTATGCTAATTTTAAAATAAATTAAAATACCTTTTATGGATGTACTTGTGGACAAAGTTCAACTCTCAAGGTCTCCCATCTTCTCAACAATGTGCTGGAACACAACAAATGAAAAGAGAAGATGTCTTCTAGAAGCCATAGGTTTTGTTGTTGATTTCTCATTGGTTGATGCTTCAAGTGGTTGCCTCTTTTTTTTCTCTATAAATAGCATGCAGGGGACGAAGACCAATTCACAACTTTCACAAATCTGCATTTGATCAAGACTCTGCAGATCCTCTCTTCCACTTAAATCACTTATCAAAATTATAAAATATTTTTTGGGTAAGAAACCTTGAGTTGATAGCAGATTAAAATCTCTCGATTAGTTGAATCAACAACACAACTCAAGTGATCAAACTCTCTAAAAATATCCAAGTGATAAATATTATACAAAGAGTGATTACCATATTAAAATTATACACCTCTTGTAAGTGTTTGAATAACGGGTGTGTGATCCATTATATCTCATAAGCAAAAGCTAGAGAATCAGTTACGTTTCCTTTGTACTTGGTTTGTATTCTACCGTAAAGAATACTTATATTGGATTGTGTCGGGAAGTGTCTCGGCTGGTGGTTTACCCGGTTGGTAAATCACTAAATCTTGGTGTCGGTATCTTTTATCTCTTTCCTTTATTTCTTTATATTTCCGCTGTGCATTTAATTATATCTGTTTATATAATTGTTGTATATTTATTTATACTTATACTCTGCTTTTATTTATACTGTATTTATTTATAAAAAGATTTTTGAAAGTAAAAGTTCTTAAATACAACCTTACCCCCCCCCCCCCCCCTTAGGTTGTCCAACAATTGGTATCAGAGCAGGGCTTTCAAAATTCTCTGCTTAAATATTTTTTAATGGCTCAACAAACTAATATTATGTTTTCAAAACCTCCTATGATAGATACTGAAAAGTTTGGCATTTGGGCCGAACTATTTGAATGTCACGTTCGTGGCAAAAATCAAAGAATTTGGGATATTATAGAAAATGGGAATTTTAATCCTACTATTGTAAAAGATGATCTTATTGTTGATAAACCTTTAAAAGAATGGACTCCCGCTGAAGAATCTCATGTCTGTTTAAATTTTGAAGCTAAGAATATATTATATGCTGCTTTAACTACTGATGAAATTGAAAGAGTGTATACATATAAAACTGCTAATCAAATCTGGGAAAGTTTAAACAACACTCATCGTGGAAACACACAAGTTAAAAGTTCTAAAATAAACATTTTAGTTCATGATTATGAATTATTTGAAATGTCAAAAGATGAGTCAATCGACTCAATGTTTAAACGTTTTAACCTCATTATGACTACTTTGAAAGGATTAGGTCGCACTTATCCTAATGAAGATTACGTAAGGAAAATCCTCCGAGCACTTCCTTCGGAGTGGATGGCAAAGATTACATCATTAGAAGACTCCCGTGATCTCTCCCTAATGAAGCTCGACGATCTCGTCGGCAATCTTAAAGTACACGAAATTGCACTTAAAAGAAACAAAGATCGGGAGCAAGTCAAAAAGAAGTCGATCGCTCTTAATGTCTCAACTCCGAATGACAAAAAGAAAAAGGAGGAAGCTAGCACTTCAAAAGATCAATCCGATAAACTCAACGAAGTCGCTATGTTGGTAAGAAACTTCTCTAAATTTTTTACTAACAATAAATTTTCTAAAAATAGCAGATTTCAAAGAAACGGTAACTACCGTCGTGGCGGTGAAAACCGGAGTCGCAACTTCCATAAAAGAGAAGATAAAGTGAAGAAAAATGACGACTCAAGGGACGACGAAAAAGCCAAACCAAAGAGAGGTTATTGTTACTCATGTGGTGATAAAGACCACTATGCCAACGAATGTCCTAAAAAGAACAAATTTCAAAATAAAAAGGATAAAGCCTTCGTTGGAGGCTCGTGGAGTGGAAGCGAAGAAGAAGACGAATATCAAGCTATTTGCCTTATGGCCGAAAGCGACGACGAGGTAAAATCTTGTTACTCAGATTACGCTAGTGATTATGAAAATGAAGATGAAAATAATCTTGACGAATTATATGAATCATTCCATGACATGGCCGCTCTTGCAAATAGGTATCAAGATGAAATCTCAAAATTAAAAGAAACCGTATCTGCATGTGAAAAGAAAATTAATGACGGTAAACAAAAATCTGCAAATGATATGGATATAATTGCTAAATTAGAAACTAAATTAGGTGAAAAGGATTTTTGTAAATCTTGTGATATTCTAAATAAAAAAATTGCATGTTTAAATAAAAAGACACATGAAGATATTATATGTACAAAATGTGATATTCTTAAAAATGAAAATGCATGTTTAAAAGCTAAATGCGATTCATATGAAAAGGACAATCTATTAGCTAAAGCATTTCAAAGTAGTAATGAAAAAGTTCTTAACATGCTAAATATGTCTAACCGTATAAAATGTAGAAAATGTATTAGTTCCGATGCTTGCAAAGAAAAATGTTCTTGTATACCAATTAAAAGATATTTTGAATCACCTAAAGTAAATACAAGAAATCGATATATGCAAAAACCTCCGTATGTACCTAAAATGAATAATGTAAAATATATACCGAGAAAACCGTATGCTCGCATGTACCATGATAAATATTCTAGACCGAAAAATAATGCGAATATAAATGCTTCTTTTTATGTGTATGATAAATACAATCGCAAAATTAAAATGGTAAATAAATGGATTCCAAAAGGAATGTTTAATAATGATAATCCCGGTGGTATGCGTTTATGGTTTTAAATATGTTACATATATATGCAGTTCTTTTTAATTCTATATATAATATATTTTCTTATATGTATTATATATAAATAATATACTTTTGTATGTACTTTTTGTTTATATATACATACATACGTACTACATATAAATATATATTTGTTTTGTTTAAATTTTTTATTGTTTATATATTAGGTTTGACTTTCTATTTACTTATATATATACCTCATATATACGTATATCATACATATATTTATATATATTCTATTCAATTCTTTTGTCTTACTTATATATATAAAAGACTCTAAGTCCTTTATATATTTTTGTTGTTGTCATCTTGAAACTAATTAAGAAGGACCCACGAGAAATGGGGACCATAAAAGTTACATCCTTATTATTGTAGATAAACCTTGATATGGATTGAATACTCGATAGTGGTTGCACTCGTCACATGACCGGAAATAGCAATCTCTTTTCATCATATGAGTCATGTGATGGTGGACAGGTAATTTTTGGAGGAAATTCCAAAGGAAAGATAATTGGGAGAGGTACAGTTTCTTGCAATAATGTTAAATTTATTAATGTTAATCATGTTGATAATTTACACTTTAACCTGCTAAGTGTTCGCCAACTTTGTAAAAATGGTATAACTGTTTTGTTTGAAGAAGATTCTTGTAAAATCTTAAAAAACGGCAAAGTTCTTTTAAATGGTTTTGTAAAAGGAAATTTATATATTTGTAAAACTGTTGTAAATGAAAATGTTTGTTTATCTTCTGTTTATGATAATTCTACTTTATGGCATAGACGTTTGGGTCACGCTAATCTTAGATTAATTCAAAGTTTAAAAAATAAGGAGCTTGTGAGTGACCTTCCAAAATTAAAGTTTGATAATCTTTTTTGTGATGCTTGTCGTGTCGGCAAACAACATCACGTTTCTCATAAATCAAAAAATGTGATTTCAACTCAAAGAGTTTTAGAACTTTTACATATGGGTCTTTTTGGCCCTATGGCGATTCAAAGTTTTGTAGGAAATTTTTACACTTTGGTTATTGTGGATGATTATTCCCGTTATACTTGGACTTTATTTTTGAGACATAAAAATGAGGCTTTTGAAAAGTTTAAAATTTTGGGAAAACGAATTCAAAACCAACAAGGTTGTACGATTGTTTCCATACGTACGGACCATGGACGTGAATTCGATAATGATGTCCAATTTGGTGCCTTTTGTGATAAACATGGTATAACTCGTAATTTTTCGGCTCCTCGAACACCTCAATCTAACGGGGTTGTTGAAAGGAAAAATAGAACGTTACAAGAAATGAGTAGAACCATGCTAAACGAACATCAAGTTCCCCAAAAGTTTTGGTGTGATGCCGTTGCTACCGCGACCTATGTGCTTAACCGTGTCCTAATTAGAGGAATCCTAAATAAGACACCCTATGAGCTTTACCGTGGTAGAAAACCTTCCCTAGCCCACTTGAAAGTTTTTGGATGTAAATGTTTCATTTTAAACACCAAATCCTATCTAACCAAATTTGACCCTAAAGCCTATGAGGGAGTGTTCCTTGGTTATTCTTGGAATAGCAAAGCCTATAGAATCCTAAATAAGGAGACCATGGTAGTAGAAGAATCCCTAAATGTTAGCTTTGACGAGAGTCCTCCCAAACCCAGTGCACCCTTAGCAAATGACAATATCTGTGAGGGAGATGTCTTAGCACAACAACTTAGTACCTTGGATTTAGGTACCCAACCTTCTCCAAATAATATTGAATCTAGTGATGCCCCTTTATGTTTTATTCCACAAAGCCTAGATGATCCTAACCTTAGAACCGCTCGAGGCCATCCCGTAGATCAAATTATTGGTGACCTCAATCAAAGAACAACTAGATCTCAAATTCATATCCATTGTGCATTTCATGCCTTTATCTCATCCATAGAACCTAAAACCATAGATGAAGCTTTAGGTGATGAAGATTGGATAATGGCCATGAAAGAAGAGTTAAACCAATTTACTAGGAATGATGTTTGGGACTTAGTTCCTTGCCCTAGTAGTCAAACCATTATTGGCACAAGATGGGTCTTCCGTAACAAGGTAGACGAGAACGGTGGAGTCACACGGAACAAGGCACGTTTAGTTGCCAAGGGGTACAATCAACAAGAAGGTATAGATTATGATGAAACCTTTGCACCAGTTGCAAGGTTGGAGTCTATTCGAATGCTTCTAGCTTTTGCAAATGCTAAAATTTTTAAATTATTTCAAATGGATGTTAAAAGTGCTTTTTTAAATGGTGTTATAAATGAGGAGGTATACGTTTCTCAACCTCCCGGTTTTGAAAATTTTGAAAATCCGACACTTGTTTATAAATTGAAAAAGGCGCTTTATGGTTTAAAGCAAGCTCCGCGTGCGTGGTATGATAGATTAAAAACCTTTTTAATTCAAAGTGGTTATATTATGGGTAAAATAGATAATACTTTATTTGTGAAATATGATCAAAATGATATTGTAGTTGTGCAAGTATATGTTGATGATATTATTTTTGGTTCCACTAATGAAAAACCGTGTAATGAATTTTCTGCGAAAATGACAAGCGAGTTTGAAATGAGCATGATGGGAGAGTTAAAATACTTCTTAGGATTGCAAATCAAACAATGTGAAACTGGTATTTTTATTAGTCAATCTAAATATTGTAAAGATATGTTGAAAAAGTTTAACTTTGAAAATGTCAAACCCGTTGAAACTCCAATGACCACAAACTTACAATTATCTCGTGACGAGGAGGGAAACGATTTTAATGAAAAGATTTATCGTGGTATGATTGGTAGTTTATTATATTTAACTGCTAGTAGATCTGATATTATGTTTAGTGTATGTTTATGTGCTCGTTTTCAATCTTCACCTAAACAAACTCACTATGAAGCTGTCAAGCGTATTTTTCGATATTTACGAGGTACTACTAATCTTGGCTTATGGTATGCAAAGAAACCCGAGTTAGAAGTAACGTGTTTCACCGATTCCGATCTTGGTGGATCTATTGTTGACCGAAAAAGTACTAGTGGGGTATGTGCCTTTATAGGTCTCTCACTTGTATCTTGGTTCTCTAAGAAACAACAATCCGTAGCTTTGTCTACCACCGAAGCGGAATATGTAGCCGCCGCAAGAGCATGTGCTCAAGTCCTTTGGATGAAACACACACTTACCGATTTTGAGGTACACCTAACCAAAATTCCAATTATGTGTGATAACTCAAGTGCCATTAACTTAAGCAAAAATCCCGTGTTACATTCTCGTACCAAACATATTGAATTGAGACATCACTTTTTACGAGATAATGTTCAAAAAGGCCAAATCGTGCTTGAAAAGGTTGATTCGGAAGATAATTTGGCCGATATTTTTACTAAAGCTCTTAACAAAAAGGTTTTCTTTAAATTAAGACTTGGTTTAGGCATGCTTGAGTATAACCCTTGAGAAAATGCTAACTCTCAAATACTTCATATTTTGAGGGGGAGCATCTTTCAAGGGGGAGCATAGCGTCTTTCCTAACCCTTTTTGCTTTGACAAAAGGGGGAGAGAAACCGAGTATGCTCTCGTGTTTAGCGTTGTGTTTGTCATCATCAAAAAGGGGGAGATTGTTGGTGCAAGTGTACCCAGTTTTAATATTGTGATATATTTTTGGTACACATAAAATCACATCTCCATATTTATTTTGATGATTACAAAACACACCGCATTCTTTGTTATCTAACAATTTATCCAAGTGTACAGTTCTTGATGAACACAAAGTTTTTATCTGAAGGGTTCAAGACGGAAGTTTTACGTCGTCATTATTGTGTATATTTAATAATGATAAACACCCTAAAATAATATACCACTTGGATATTTCTAAAACCCTATGCTAATTTTAAAATAAATTAAAATACCTTTATGGATGTACTTGTGGACAAAGTTCAACTCTCAAGGTCTCCCATCTTCTCAACAATGTGCTGGAACACAACAAATGAAAAGAGAAGATGTCTTCTAGAAGCCATAGGTTTTGTTGTTGATTTCTCATTGGTTGATGCTTCAAGTGGTTGCCTCTTTTTTTTCTCTATAAATAGCATCCAGGGGACGAAGACCAATTCACAACTTTCACAAATCTGCATTTGATCAAGACTCTGCAGATCCTCTCTTCCACTTAAATCACTTATCAAAATTATAAAATATTTTTTGGGTAAGAAACCTTGAGTTGATAGCAGATTAAAATCTCTCGATTAGTTGAATCAGCAACACAACTCAAGTGATCAAACTCTCTAAAAATATCCAAGTGATAAATATTATACAAAGAGTGATTACCATATTAAAATTATACACCTCTTGTAAGTGTTTGAATAACGGGTGTGTGATCCATTATATCTCATAAGCAAAAGCTAGAGAATCAGTTACGTTTCCTTTGTACTTGGTTTGTATTCTACCGTAAAGAATACTTATATTGGATTGTGTCGGGAAGTGTCTCGGCTGGTGGTTTACCCGGTTGGTAAATCACTAAATCTTGGTGTCGGTATCTTTTATCTCTTTCCTTTATTTCTTTATATTTCCGCTGTGCATTTAATTATATCTGTTTATATAATTGTTGTATATTTATTTATACTTATACTTTGCTTTTATTTATACTGTATTTATTTATAAAAAGATTTTTGAAAGTAAAAGTTCTTAAATACAACCTTACCCCCCCCCCCCCCCCCTAGGTTGTCCAACATTGAGTTTTGGTCAAAATGGAGATTTTTATATAAGATGTTTGAGGAATGGTTTTAAAGTGGATGAATATGAATATTCATGATTGGAAGTTATGAATCTAAGTTTTTGGAAAATTTGGCTTGAAGATACAAACTACTTCAAAGGAGCATACGTTTGGAGAAATTCTAGATTTAGCCTAAATCTAGCAAGGTGAGTTCAAGTTGATTTGTGAAAACGTTGTACATGCCGAAATGTGTGTTTTAAAGTAATTGTGTGCTTTATGTGAAATTATCTCTTGTTGAGTTATTTAGTGGGTTTTGGTTTAATCAAAGTGTTGAACTTTACATATCTTGTAAAACACCCACATTTGGGGATTTGGAGTTATTGATGAATAAATCACGAGTAAAAGAGGTTTTGTTAAGTTATTGCATAAGTAAAGAGGATTTGGTCAAAATACACTTTTGGTGTTTTTGTGATTATGTGATAACTATGATGTGGCGTATTTTAAAGTGTGAACGTGTGGGTTGGGGATTTTGGTAAATTCGACCATGTGAATGTTTTGAGAGTTGTAAACATTTATTTTGGGGTCGATGTCCAATTGAGGAATTAAAAGGTAAAGATTTTGGGTAACGATGCATTTTGGTTTACGTAACCGTGTGAGTGACACGTATTTAACCAAACGTTTATTTTGACCTTAAAGGCCTGACTCATACTCAAATGAGTCTTTTGAGTGTTTGCCGGTTTTAGAGACTCGAGGTGGAGTCTTGGATGTATTATATGCTTAAGTGCATTTTATTTGAATATGTGTCGGTTTAAGTGTTGGTTTTATGTGTGAAGACCGTTTGATGTTTTCGTGTTCTTAGTACCTTTGGGACTAATGAACCTCGGTGAATTATATGCATTGTTGAGTTATGAAAGAGTTGCACATACGTATACATATAGATGCATATATGATTTGACTTCATTGGGAGGGTGGCAATGAAGGGGTTGTGAGACTATCATGCCTCGGAGCATGTGTTTGCATTTTGTGGGCTAGATGCATTTTCATTTGCATGAATTGATGTTGATAAATGATCATTAGATCTTTTGAGCAGAGGGCTCGATTTTGGACTCGGTTGAGTCTTGATGGCATTCGCCCGATTTTAATAAGCTCGACGTGGGCTTGGGGTTTGCATTGCTTGAATTGCATCATATTTGAGGTTTACATGATTTGAATGCATTGGTTATTCTTTTGGGGTCATGTATTTATATTTAAGTCGAGTAAACTTGTTTCGGATGGTGGTTTTCCCAAGGTAAAGATCCAGTAGGATTGAACTTGATGGCTTGGACTAAAGACCTAGTATGGTTGATGTCTAAGAAGAGCTAAAGACCTAGTTTTGGTTGATGCCGGAGATGGACTAAAGACCTAGTTTTGGTTGATGTCTAAGATGGACTAAAGACCTAGTATGGTTGATGTCTAAGAAGGGCTAAAGACCTAGTTTTGGTTGATGTCATCTGTTTTCCACATCCAAGAAGCTTACTTGCATTTATTTAATCGTGGTTTAATTTATGTGTTGGCCACATTCGATGAGATCGGGTCTCCCCTGTCACCGAAGGGTATTGATTTCGGGTATTTTATTTATCCGCGTTGTCGAGGTTATGTTATATGCATACGAGTTGTTTTCCATGATTGATGGACGGGTTTATGTTTCATCCATATTGGATGTTTTAACTATTGGAGTTTTATTCGCTATGACGATTATTTGAGAAATTATTATTTAATTAACTCTTGATGGAGTTTTGGATTTCAGTCCATTGCAGAGAAACGTTTTTCGTTGGAAGCTTTCCTCTCAGAAATTGTGTGTGTTTGGAAAATGGGTTGTCGATGTCTTTTATACAAACCCTTTTAGAAAAACATTTATTTAAGTTGAAGATGTCGATTTATCAAATGATTTGCTCATGATGTAAAATCTTGAACTCACTAGGCGTTAGTCTAACCTTTTTATTTTTCGGCATGTGCAACAGGTTCAGGCTGGGAATATCTTTAGCTACACTGCGAAGTGATGAGTGCTAGTAGGGTGCACGGGAAGTGAGATGCTTAGCGAAGTTTTCCGCACTTTTGGGATTAGCAACTTTTAATTGGGTTAAGTAACACCCGCCTAGAGTCGTTAGCTGTTTAATTAGCGATGTTTAAACCTTGAGGTATTTTCAAGGATGATATGTATAAGTACTTTTATCATCTTTTAGTTTAATTTATTGAAATTAAAGTTAGTTGCTCATTCCAATTTTGAGGGTGTTACAGATGTTCCACCACCGTGAATGCTCTAAGTTTAATGAGACCCACAACTTATTCGTTCAGTTATAGATGATTGTTTGATAGTGGTTTAATGATATTAAACATGACTTATTCAGTAAGTTTCTATGGGAAATTTTATTCAGAATGTCATTCTTGTTTCAAAAATCTCTCTCCCAATTAAAAGAACACATTCCTTCCATCTATGGAAAAAATTTCCAAACAAATAATTTTCAATCTATACAGATAGATTAATCATTAATTCATACAGAAAGCTTATCCATACAAGACTTAATGAAAAACCAACAAAACAACCCCTTAACCTCGATTTTGTACTTATTATTTTAGTTCTACTTGTATGGTTTTATGTTGTTTTGACAAATATGAAAGTCATTGATCTGTTATTAGTTTAATAAAGTATAAAGTTGTATTAGTATAACTTAACGAATAATATTGTATTTTAACATGTTTGTTAATTGATACAGGGACAGACCGATGAACTTTTTTATACGGTGCCACCATATTTTTTCTTACGTTTTTTTATCGACATGTCTTCATCTTTTTACCAACATTCAATCAGAGACGTAGCCAGAATTATAATTTAGGGGAGGGCTTGAAAATCTCAAATTTAGATTGTCGATTGAGGTTATTCAAATAAGAGGTAAATGTGAGATATGCGATTAATGTCAATATTGTGCACCACTTGGCACTTGAGATCCGTCCATGAATTGATATCAGCTAGTTTTATAAAATTTAAACCTAAAACTTTAAAATGAAAATGATAATAAGTTTAAAGTTTGAATTTTTCTTGAATACGAGGTAATTGTTTTATATATAAAAAAGGACGTGATAGTAAAGATAATTAGTATGAATTCACATTTGTGATCAAAAATTTGAAAATTTAATTAAAATTTTGAAGAAATATATATCTCTCTCTCTCTCTCTCTCTAAATCTATACTATCTTATAAAGCATTTAGGATGAAAGTCTTAAAGTCTTAAAAACAATTTTTAATGCATAAAGTCTTAAAGTCTTAAAAAATTAATTTTATTTTTAAAAACTAAGCTGGCGATTTTAGTGTTAATAGTTATCTCTAATCTTATTTTACCCTGGATATATGCATACATACCCTGGATAACAGATTTTAGAATTTAAAAACTTAATAGTTATCTCTAATCTTATTTTACCTCTTATATAATTCTCTGCTCCATTCATAGTTGTGCATCCCTGCTGCAAAAATAATTCTCTCCACTGGTAAGCTTTCTGCTGCTTCGTTTCCTGTGTGAATAATGCATTACCGGTCAGAAAGCTTTTTTCAATTGCCATTGGTTTATCATGGATTGTCGTTTGTCAAATTTGTTTTTGGAGCCAAAATTATTGATTTTTGGTTGAAATTCTTAAAGTCTTAAAAAATTAATTTTATTTTTAAAAACTAAGCTGGCGATTTTAGTGTTAATAGTTATCTCTAATCTTATTTTACCCTGGATATATGCATACATACCCTGGATAACATATTTTAGAATTTAAAAACTTAATAGTTATCTCTAATCTTATTTTACCTCTTATATAATTCTTTGCTCCATTCACAGTTTTGCATCTCTGCTGCAAAAATAATTCTCTCCACTGGTAAGCTCTCTGCTGCTTCGTTTCCTGTGTGAATAATGCATTACCGGTCAGAAAGCTTTTTTCAATTGCCATTGGTTTATCATGGATTGTCGTTTGTCAAATTTGTTTTTGGAGCCAAAATTATTGATTTTTGGTTGAAATTCTTAAAGTCTTAAAAAATTAATTTTAATTTTAAAAACTAAGCTGGCGATTTTAGTGTTAATAGTTATCTCTAATCTTATTTTACCTTGGATATATGCATACATACCCTGGATAACAGATTTTAGAATTTAAAAACTTAATAGTTATCTCTAATCTTATTTTACCTCTTATATAATTCTCTGCTCCTTTCACAGTTTTGCATCCCTGCTGCAAAAATAATTCTCTCCACTGGTAAGCTCTCTGCTGCTTCGTTTCCTGTGTGAATAATGCATTACCGGTCAGAAAGCATTTTTCAATTGCCATTGGTTTATCATGCATGTACACATCAGATTCATTACTGTATCCATCCTGTTGTTTGATTAACCTAACAATAATGATATCTTAATGCTATTTTGTTACTTTTTGTGGCTTACAGTCGATAATGTTACCATAAGTTCATAACTTCTATTTGCTAAGATGTGCTTTTTTTGGTTTCTAAGCATTTCTTGTAATCATTTTATATGCATGATGGTCTGGTCTTCGTAATTTTGCAATCTTCTTTTATCTATAATGATTTTTAAAACTCTAGATCAATGTTTGATTGTTCCCATATACTTTATATTAGTGCAAACTGCACTAATCTTCTTCTTTTTTGACAATTGGATCAAATGTTTCAATTAATTGTTTATTGAATTGTCTATCACATTGTTTAATTAAAAAAATATGTATTACAGAATAATGGATGGGAAGAATATTACTCTTATTAACCACCTTGATATACAAGAAGATGATTTTACTGTCAAGGTTAGAATCATCCGTTTGTGGAATCAACCGCTGTTCAAGAATCCTGAACAAAGTTATTCCATTGAGATGATATTAATGGATGAAGAGGTAAAAAATTACTTGTATTTGAATTTTTAGCTTCCTATTCATCATATCTTCTTATTTTTCAACAATTCTGATTTTTCTATATCCATTTTTTCAGGGCACTAAAATCCATGCTAATGTTCTACAAAAATGGGTGCCAAAGTTTAAAGATTTGCTTCAAGAAGGGGCTGCCATATTCATAAAAAATCCTACAATTGCTCGACATGCCTCAAAATACAAGTTAATTGATAATACAAACAAGTTAAGTTTGTATTACAAAACTTCGGTGTCTAGCTGCTTGGATTTTAATGGTTCCCTATTTGGTTTTTCATTTGTCAAATATCAAAGCGTGATATCAAAGATGATTCCAGAAGATACAGCAGTTGGTTAGTTAATTAATTATTTTAAATTTACTAAATTTTTTAATATATGTTATTTATGCCATCATTCTTTATACTAATTTTTTTAATCATTATATAGATGTCATTGGTGAGGTTGTAGCATGTGAGACAATGGTGAACTTTCAAGATGGCAAAGGAAAAACGAAGAGACGACTGCAAATTGAAATAAAGGACTTGGAGTCGGTATTTTTATTTTAATTGACAAACGTTAATATTGACACTTCTAACATTATTCCTTTGTTAAACTTTTTTTAGAGGGCTTAAACTGCATGTCACATTGTGGGATGATTTTGCTGAGCAATTCAATAAATATGTTTCAATTCATAAAGACGAGGGTCTTGTCGTTGTTGTAATTCAATTAGCAATGGTCAAGATTTTCCGAGGTTTGTCTAACTTATAAAATATGTATTTCGTTTAAGCAACAATATATTAACTTCAAATATTAATTCTTTTTCAGAAAAACCTTCTCTTTCAAATTCATTTAATGGTACGAGGTTGTTCATCAATTCTGAAATTGATGAAATCAAGGATTTCAGAAATAGGTTAGTAAAGTTTATTTCTTAATATATATCTTATGTGTTCTTATTTTTTAATTTACATTGATCCGTAATTATATTTCCTATTAAACAGTCTGCTTGGGTTGAGTGGCGAATCTAAATCGTCACAACAACTTACAATGCTTTCTGGATTGTCTTATTCATATCGTGAAGATTTTCTAGACAACAACAGTAAAGCAAATATTGCTGAAATTAGCGAAACTGTTGAGGTACTTATTATTTAATATCATTTTCATTTATTCAATCATTCCATTATATCAATAATGCACTACTTTATACAGGCGAAGTCCTTGATTATTTTAGGCATAGTTAAGGCATTTAGCAAAGACATTCCTTGGTTCTACATGGGTTGCAAAAGGTGTAGTAGAAAGGTTCGACCTACGTACATTGTCACAGACAAAAATGATGGTTCAGGTCTGGTTGAAGAGACAGAAGAATTTCAATGTGATTCTGAAAAATGCAAAGGGCAAGACACTGATGTTTTGCCAAAGTAAGTATTATTTACCTTAAAATGTTTATCTATATCTTTTATATTATTATATTGATGTTAAAATTTAAAATTATTTAGATTCAAAATTCCTTTGAGAGTTCAAGATGATACTGGAATTGTATCGTTGACATTGTTTGATCGGGAGGCCAACAAAGTTTTTAATAAATCTGCGATAGAACTATATGAAAAGATTAAAGAGGTAATTTTATTTATCTTAACTATTTACGTTAATTTTAAAATATTATGAATAATGTTTATTAATGTAAAAGTTATATTTATTTTTTTCAGCATGGTGATTTGGAGATGTTTCCAGATGATTTGAATGTTTTGCTTGATAGAAAGTTTGCCATAAAGATTGAAGTTAATAACTACAACATCAAAAACAGTTGTTTTGTTTACGGTATTTCAAAATTAACTGATGATGAGAACATCTTGAATGAGCTGGAAATGAGGTTTAGTGCTCAACGGGTAATAATTATCATTACCCGAAACTAAATTTCAATTGAGCTGCATATTTTTGGTTGTCTAACATTTTTTTATAATTAATTATGTAGCCTGCTGAATCCGATTCTGTAAACATTCTTTCAACAGATTTTGGTTATGTGGAAAAGTTAAAGGTATTATAGATAACTTTTAATGTAGCTGTTAAATTTATTCATTATTAAGGAGTTTCTAAAATAACACATGTCACTATTATCTTATTTGAAGGATGTTGTTTCATTTACGGGTGAGAATGCAACTCCAAACAATGTAGATAACAGCACGGCAGATAGTCCGGTATCACAAGAAAAAACGTATCAGAAAAGGATATGTAAAGGTGTCGATCTGAAGCGTGATTTTGATGAAGTTTATGATGTCGATGATGCAATGAAAGGGTCAACAACAAAATCTCCTAAAACATGCATTCCTTCAAATGAGAAAGAAGAAGTCATTACAGATTTGATAATCCCCAAACTTGAGAAGTAATTTGTTTTTTCATGATGGAAAACTTTTCTAATTGTTTTGTTTACGATTTTTAGCGGTTTTCATTTTGTTTGAATTGTTTTTTAAGACAAATTTCTAAATTATTATGGTTATTTGGTTATTTACTTTGTTTCATCTTTTATTTGGATTATATTAATATATTATATATTTGTTGGGAACTGAAGATATGCTAAGTATGGTTAGTACTGCCAGAACTACATTAATACTGCCAGATCAACGTTAGTACTGCCAGAACAAAGATACTACTGCTAGATCAAGTGTAGTTACTACTGTCCGTGAAGAGTTACTACTGCCAGTGTTCTAGCCATTAATACTGCCATGTAGTTAATACTGCAGGTGTGGTTAATACTGCTTTGTAGTTAATACTGCAGGTGTGGTTAATACTGCTTTGTAGTTAATACTGCCCTTGTAGTTAATACTGCAGGTGTGGTTAATACTGCTTTGTAGTTAATACTGCAGGTGTGGTTAATACTGCTTTGTAGTTAATACTGCTTTGTAGTTAATACTGCTTTGTAGTTAATACTGCTTTGTAGTTAATACTGCTTTGTAGTTAATACTGCTTTGTAGTTTATACTGCTGTGCAGTTAATACTGCTTCGTAAAGCTCAGTTTGTTCTGAAAAGGCGAAGCTCAACCACTGATGCTTCCAAAAAGGGGGAGTCAGAATCTGATATAAACATGGAGGATGCAAAAATTGAGGGGGAGTATGAATATAAGGTTGAGGGGGAGGATGAGCAGGGTACAAAAGTTGAAAAGGAAGCTGAAAGTGAGAAAGCAACAGAAACGGAAACAGCAGCAGAAACGGTTACTGCTGCTAATATTACAAAAGAAGCAGAAACGGTTACTGCTGCTAATATTACAAAGGAAGCAGAAACGGAAACAACAGCAGAAACGGTTACTGCTGCTAATATTACAAAGGAAGCAGAAACAGAACCAGCAGCAGAAACGGTTACTGCTGCTGAGGTTGCAAAAGAAGTAGAAACAATTGATGCAGCAGTTTCTGAAAGAGAGAAGGAGGCAGTACCTGCAACTAAAACCGAGATTGATGCAGAGATATTTTGGATTGTGAAGGAGAGTGTTGAAGCAGCAGCATTAAAGGTTATAAAAGAAGCAGTAACATCTATAGCAGCAGAAATGGTTATTGCTGCTGAAAAACATAAGGCAGCAGAAATCATCCCTGAAGCAGCAGAAACTAAGGAAACAACTGAAACCACTCCTGAAGCTGCTAAATCACTCAAAAGAACCAAAATGGTGTCAAGCAAAAGACCAAGAACAAAGTCCATAGCTTCAAAGAAGAAATTTGTAAAGAAGCCCAGAGTGGAACCCATCATAGAAGAAGCTAAGGAGGAAGTTGTGAAAGAGAAAGATGATCAAAAGGCTGCTGAAGAAGAAGTGGCAACCTCATCAGGTCAACCAAGCAATGTACAATCACAATCAAATGCACAATGTGATATGTATATTACTGTGGTTGATACTAATCCAATTAAAGTTAAACCATTAGCTTCTATGGCTCCTGAGATCATCTTCTGGGACACATTGAAAGAAGGGAGAAAGGAGTACATTAGAATAAAGAGAGCAGATGGAAAGTTTGAAGTCTGTTCTACATGGGGAAGACTCATCAGAACATGCTCAAGATCTGACATAGAAGAGATGTTCAAGGTTGGAATGAGGCTATATGGAAACATGCTGACAGAGCAAGGTATGTCTATCACCAAGATGGTTCTTGAATACTTGTGCTTAATGTTCAAACCAGAAGCAGTTCAGTATTTGATAGCAAGGAATTTTCAAGTCATTACCAACTGGATGCTCATTGAGAATTGTGGAGTGTATGTCATCACTCTTGATCATACATTTCATGAATATTATTTGGTAGATGTAGTATACAAACACAGCATGAAAAGGTTGTCTGGAATGCTGCATCTAAGTTGGTAAGTGGCAAAGATTCTGAGATGGCAAGATATCTGGTAAGAAGAACTCTCAATCAAAGTCTGGGATTGAATCCTGATCTAGGCATGCATGATTAGGTTTTGGAAGCATCGTCTGAAGAACTTGACTTCTCTTTCTCTTTCACAACTTAGGGGGAGATTGTTGGGAACTGAAGATATGCTAAGTATGGTTAGTACTGCCAGAACTACATTAATACTGCCAGATCAACGTTAGTACTGCCAGAACAAAGATACTACTGCTAGATCAAGGTTAGTACTGCTGAGACATTAATGCTGCTGGAACAATGTTAGTACTGCTGGTGTCTTACGAAAACTGTTAGTGCTGCTTATGCATATCGAAGTTAATACTGCTGGAACTTCATTAGTACTGCTTGAGAAGATTGAAGTTAATACTGCTTGTGATCAGAACATGGAATGCGAGATTGAAGGAGATAAAGATGGAATGATTGAAGATATACTTAAAAGAATATTCTGAAGATCAATTTTATTTTGATAGTTATCTTGTATTTATTTTGTATAAATAGTTGTTGATAGATAGCTATTAAAGTGATACGAAATACAATTAGAATACGTGAGAGTTTTCAGAGAGAATTAACCTCAAGGTTTCGAACCCTATTTCTAGAGAAGTAGAAGTCGTCTTGATTGAGCCTGTTCATCAAGATTGAGGTTTGGTTGTAATCTTGTGAGTCGAAGCAATGAATACAAACATCTGTGTATTTTCTGATTTATTGTTCTATTGATTGTGTGAATTAAAGTTCTATTCCGCAGATTCTTTAATTCTGAATTCTAAGTATTAGTAATCTTGTTAAGATTCGATCCTGACAATATTATTACTTTGTTCAATCTGAGTTGGTGTTGTTAAATAGTATATTATCAATTTGAGCATTTTAAACCGGGTAAATATATAAGTTGGTTTGGTAATTAAATCATTTTAAGTTTCTTTTGGTTAAATTCTCATTTCTTAAATATAAAATAGTCCTATTATGTTTGGGACCAATGTTCCATGTATTGCTACGATTACACTAACAGAAGTGGATATTATGATATATTGGATATTATGATATATTGTTTTCTTTAATTTGAAAAGAAATTATTGGTCTTTGTACCATTTATATTTTTTTACAAGCAATGATAATCATCTTTTTTGTTTGTTTTTCGTGTTAATAATTTTGTTTGTATCAATTAACGGAAGCCAGTTGAATTGTTTTGTGTCAACTATAAATACAAATGTGGACATTTATTTTCGGACGGAGGGGTATTTATCAGTAATGTACTTACGCAATTTTTGTGCAATTGAAGCAGCCTCAGCAACACGGCTGTCATCAGAGAATAGAGGGGAAAGTTCCATCAGGTCGCCAGGGCTACTGTTGAATTCCATCAGGTACTAGAATACAGAATCAACAATAGGGTGTTAAAACATTGCAAAGAAAAAAATCCACGATCCCTTCCCAAACCAAACATGAATCGTTTTATTCATTTGGTTCCCATGCTCAATGTAAATTCACATATCAAAGTAACTAGAAAGATTGGCTGTTTGGCAGTTGCTGAATGGTGTGGTGCAGAATGATTAAGTGGTCAGAATGATTAAGAGGGTCTTATGATATAGTACAATATGAAATAGGATCGTTTTGTAATTGTTTAGAATGAAATTAGAGTGCTAAATGGTTAAGGGAGGCCCACGATACAAAATCATTCAGAAGGTTTTAGAACCATTAAGGGCAGACTTTTTTTTGTTAAGCAAGATTCACCTAAAAGCGATTCAGAGGTTGCCTCTTAATGGAACTATTAAAAGGTAAACAAACGGCCAAAGAATCTCCTTCTTCTAGAGGGATCATCTAGGAAGCGAGTTGTTTGGGCTGTTTGAAACAGACCATAACAAGTAAACAATCAACTTCCATGAATAATCAATATTTCATAGTGTTAATTTTAGTTTTAATTTTAGTGAATAAATGATATTACAAAATTAATTTTAATTTTAAAAACTAAGCTGGCGATTTTAGTGTTATCTATAACTGGCGATTTTAGTGTTATCTATAGCTGGCGATTTTAGAATTTAAAAACTTAATAGTTATCTCTAATCTTATTTTACCTCTTATATAATTCTCTGCTCCTTTCACAGTTTTGCATCTCTGCTGCAAAAATAATTCTCTCCACTGGTAAGCTCTCTGCTGCTTCGTTTCCTGTGTGAATAATGCATTACCGGTCAGAAAGCTTTTTTCAATTGCCATTGGTTTATCATGCATGTACACATCAGATTCATTACTGTATCCATCCTGTTGTTTGATTAACCTAACAATAATGATATCTTAATGCTATTTTGTTACTTTTTGTGGCTTACAGTCGATAATGTTACCATAAGTTCATAACTGCCATTTTTTAAAATGCATTTGATTGCTGTTGACTACTTTCAGTTGCTGGCAAACGTTACAGCCAGAAATACCCACAAAACAAATTTAAGGCATATTTCTAACGAGCTTTCTAATGCTGTACAATTGATATTTTGCCTTTAATATCATGCATCAAATTCTAAACACCAGATATGTTGTTCAAAAAGACAATTCTTTTACTTTTCATTTTAAATGTTCTATCTATCAACAGCATCTATTTTCTAACTTTATAGTTAAATGAGGTTGCTTTGTAGTGCTCAAGAGAGAAACTATAAGGATGTCAAATGAATATTTTGTGTTCTCATAATTGTTTCATATAGCTATGGGCTATGAAATAGTCTTCAATTTCTTACTTATTGATGACACTGTTGAAGTACATTTATTTGTAAGTGTTTATAAGTAAATACTTCTTTTGATTATCCTTTTCACCTCAAGCAAGATAGTATTCTTTTGGGAAGGAGGAAGGAAGATATTATTGATTTTTGGTTGAAATTCTTAAAGTCTTAAAAAATTAATTTTAATTTTAAAAACTAAGCTGGCGATTTTAGTGTTAATAGTTATCTCTAATCTTATTTTACCCTGGATATATGCATACATACCCTGGATAACAGATTTTAGAATTTAAAAACTTAATAGTTATCTCTAATCTTATTTTACCTCTTATATAATTCTCTGCCCCTTTCACAGTTTTGCATCCCTGCTGCAAAAATAATTCTCTCCACTGGTAAGCTCTCTGCTGCTTCGTTTCCTGTGTGAATAATGCATTACCGGTCAGAAAGCTTTTTTCAATTAAAGAATATGGATTATTCTTTGGCTATATTAGAAGATTTGGCCACTTGAATGGCAATTGGCAATTATCTAGGATGGGTTTCTTCAAGTTAGAATTTTATTTTATTAGGTTTTTTGGGAGGTTTTGTTGGGCTTTTTCTTATTAAGATTATAAGATGTGCTTTTTTTTTGGTTTCTAAGCATTTCTTGTAATCATTTTATATGCATGATGGTCTGGTCTTCGTAATTTTGCAATCTTCTTTTATCTATAATGATTTTTAAAACTCTAGAGCAATGTTTGATTGTTCCCATATACTTTATATTAGTGCAAACTGCAAATGTATTCTTTTTTGTTGATTGTTTTTCACTCATTTTCTTATATTAGTGCAAACTGCAAACATATAGTTTCTGGCGATTTTAGTGTTATCTATAGCTGGCGATTTTAGAATTTAAAAACTTAATAGTTATCTCTAATCTTATTTTTACCTCTTATATAATTCTCTGCTCCTTTCACAGTTTTGCATCCCTGCTGCAAAAATAATCCTCTAATCAACTGGTAAGCTCTCTGCTGCTTCGTTTCCTTGTGTGAAAAATGCATTACCGGTCAAAAAGCTTTTTTCAATTGCCATTGGTTTATCATGGATTGTGGTTTGTCAAATTTGTTTTTGGAGCCAAAATTAATGATTTTTGGTTGAAAGTTCATGGGACAAAGCAGAATGGATTTTGGTTGGGAATTGGAAGCTGTTGTGGTTTCTGTATTGTGCATGTCTGTATCTACTATTTTTGTAAATTGTTCTGCAATTAAAGAATATGGATTATTCCTTGGCTATATTAGAAGATTTGGCCACTTGAATGGCAATTGGCAATTATCTTATGATATAGTACAATATGAAATAGGATTGGCTGTTTGGCAGTTGCTGAATGGTGTGGTGCAGAATGATTAAGTACAGGATCTTTTGATATAGTACAATATGAAATAGGATCGTTTTGTAATTGTTTAGAATGAAATTAGAGTGCTAAATGGTTAAGGGAGGCCCACGATACAAAATCATTCAGAAGGTTTTAGAACCATTAAGGGGCAGACTTTTTTTTGTCAAGCAAGATTCACCTCTTAGCGATTCAGAGGTGGCCTCTTAATGGAACTATTAAAAGGTAAACAAACGCCCAAAGAATCGCCTTCTTCTAGAGGGATCATCTAGGAAGCGAGTCGTTTGGGCTGTTTGGCTGTTGCTGAATGGTTTGGTGCAAAATGATTAAGTGGTCAGAATGATTAAGAGGCTCTTATGATAGAGTACAAAATGAAATATGGTTGTTTGCTTATTTTTCAGAATGAAATTAGGGTGCTAAATGGTTAAGGGAGGTCCAAGATACAAAATCATTAAGAGGGTTTTAGAACCATTAAGAGGCAGACTTTTTTTTGCCAAACAAGATTCACTTCTTAGCGATTCAGAGATTGCCTCTTAATGAAACTATTAAGAGGTAAATAAACAACCCCTTAAAGTACCTTTATCAGCTCCATCGTCTGGCTAGCAGTCTCTCTCTGTGAATCTGCACTCTGGCATTAAAGAACACAAAGATTGAAATTTTGAAACAGAGAAACACAACACCAGAGAGTAAACCAAACATAACCAGTATATTGACTCATATTGATACTAGAAAGTATTACTTCTAATGTATGAATTGCTAAGTACAACTAACTTATGGTAAAATAAATAATTTTGAAGAAACAAACATCAAATCGATTTCGAGAGGTGATGAAGGCTACCTCGATTTGGAGAAGGCGATGATGGCGGATGAGAGGATCTTCGACTGCAGAAGACGATGTATAATCGATTTGCTGAAAGCTACTTCGATTGTAGACCTCGATTTGGAGTTCGATTTGGAGGAGCATATGGGAGGCTGAGGGAGTCGATGGAGGCTGAGGGAGGCTGAGGGATGCGATGGAGGCGATGGAGGTTGAGGGAGGTGATGAGATCAAGGCTGAGGGGTTTTAGGGCAAAATGAGATATTGTTTTCGTTAAAAAAAACAAACGATCTTAAGACCATTGCCTTTTTGAACACTATTAGAAAAATGTTCAAGATTAAAAACGCATGATAATTAAATTCAATGTTAAAAAAATTTGGTTCTTTTGTATAAGTAGAGATTTTTATCAACCATCAGAATATAACACATTTAATTTGGAATAAATCTTTAATACTATAAATACATACAAAACCACTTAATTGTTTACTTTTTTTCTTTTAATTATAATTACGATATAAATAATTTGGAAGCTTAGAAATGTTCTTACATTTTCGTAAACTAAGGATGTTCTTTTTTGAACATGTCCCTATATATTAGAGATGGCATACCCGGCCGGATCAGGCCTCACTCCAAACCGGGCTGAAACACTATTTCATTCGTGATCCAATCTAATCCACTAATTTAATATAAATAATGTTATTAATTACTGAGATAATTAAGAAGATAATCATCAATATTTATTAAAAATATATATTTAGAAATAATAGCTCTTTAGAGATCAAAACTATTGTTGAAATCTTATACCAGTACATAAATGAAATAAGATGCGTAGTTGATTTTATTTACAAAGCATCTTATTGAACATTAGGAGTTGTAGATGCACAATGAAACAAAGTTGGAATCTTAGAAAAAAGAGGACGATAAATATCAAAACTCTAAATATTAAAATTTTATAAAATAAAAATAGAAATACCAATTAAGTTTGTTGTAACGATTGAATTAAACTAAAAACGTGTCGAGCATAAGACATAGTATAGTGTTTTAGTCAAATGATCAAAATCAATTCATTTTTGTTGTTATGCCTTAAAACTGCTTGTTATTTTAGAATAAAGTGTTTTATTTGTAGTTTTACATATGAAATCTTGAGTGCCATGTTGCATTTTTCATCTTGTGCTTCGTTTGTTTTTATTCGATTGATAATGGATGGATTAATTGTTAATTATATAGTGATTCTTTTATTAAGTGACAATAGAAATAAAGCAATTTTATTATGTGATTTTTTGTGATTTTCATAATTTTTTTTAATTTGTAGAAATGGATTTAGGGTGGTATGCTGAACATTTTTCAGCACTACAATGTCCTCATGTTTGGTGGAACTTTTCATGTGTCCGAGTTGAATTTGTTTATGAAGATGAAAATCAAGAAAAACTATATATCATCTTACTTGACCAAAATGTAAGTGAAATTGATCATATTTCAGTTTTGTTGAAAAATATATTTTTTAAAGATACTAATATTTATAATTACATGTTGTATATTTATATATGTTAGAGGGACAAAATGGCTGCAATTGTTCCACGTAGTTTGATGGATGTCTATAGACAAAGAAACTTGGTGGGAGGTGTTTTCCTTTTAGAGCATTTCCAAATTCAGGGAACCAATTATGACTATCCGAGGTATGAAAAATATAGTTTTCTTCGTGCCGAGTATGAAATTTTGATCGGTAGAAACACAAGGTTTACCCCATTGCCGGGGGATGTTCAAAGAGGATTTGTGTTTTATCCATCGGTGCCTTCGATAAGAACACTTGTTGAAGATAGGACGACAAGAAAGATGTTAATTGGTAAATTAATTTTTTTAGTTAAATTTAAATATATTTAAATATTTTACCATGTCAAATTGATATTCAAGTTTAAATTTATATATCTTAGATGTAGTTGGAAGAATCATAAGGGGAAGACGAGTTACGTATGAGAGAGATTATGGTGTATTTCGATTGGGTTCGTGTGATTTAGTTTTACAAGATGAAACGTAAGTTTGAAGTTGTATTAAAATTTAATCAATTACCAAATTAACAAATTGGCCAAATTGTGTTATTACTAACTTTGCTATTTCTAATAGGGGGCATGAAATAAAGTTGAGGTTGTATGATACAAGAGAAACACGTATTGGGATGATAGCTCGGGCCATACAAAATAATTCAATAATTTATGCATCTCGGGTTAAGCTTATCCATCGATATCCAAGTATAATATTTATTAATTTTACTTTTTTGTTTTTATTTCAATTTAAAAATATAATTTTACTAAAAGGGTATTTTCTAATTTTTTTCAGTGAACGTTTTGAATTCTACGGCTTTAACCCAGATTGTCTTCAGTCCAGAAATGTCGGAAGCATACAACTTAAGAATTATTCCGAGTTGAGAATATATGATCAGTCAAGTTGATTATTATTGTGTTTTTTGTGATTGTTGTGAAGATTTTTGGAACATGTATTTGTTAACTTTTGTGGTATTTTTATTGGTTATATCGTTATTTTGAACATGTATGTGACAATTTAGTGAATGTTTTCTAATCGTTTTGAACATGCATGTGACCATTCAGTAAATGTTTTGTGAATGAATGTTTTCTAAATGTTTTGAACATGTATGTGTCGATTCAGAGAATGTTTTGTGAATGAATGTTTTCTAATCGTTTTTAACATGTATGTGACCATTCAGTAAATGTTTTGAACATGTATGTGTCCATTCAGTGAATGTTTGTGAATGTTTTAAGGTATGCAATGAGGATTGTCGATAAAGAAACTACAAATGTTGATGTCTCCCAAAAAGAAACACATAAAAGGAGAAAAATAGGGTTTGGCGAAGGAAGTGGTCAATGTATGACAAACATGATAAATACCCCTTCAATGGAGACAATGCAAGAGAATATCAATGAAGCAACCTCTGACGGTGCGTTAACTTTTGCGCAAAGGAGACAAATTATTAATCGAAACAATTATCAACGACGCAAGGAAAATAAACGTGGAGTACTGCTACCTCTTTTTGACGAAGTCGTGAATCAAGAATCGCCAAGTTAGTATTTCTTTTTCATCTCGATCTTACCATTTATTTATAATAATCTTAATTTTCATATTCTAATGTCTTACATAGCGCTTGGCGAAGGAAGTAGTCAACACATGACAAATATCTCTCCCATGGAGATGACGCGAGAGAATATGAGTGAAATAACCCCCATGAGTGCGTTAACTTCTGCTCAAAGAAGAAAGATTGTTAATCGAAAATATTATCAACGAGGCAAGGAAAATAACAGAAATCTTGTTAATACGCAAGGAACAAGCCAATTACGTTCGAGGTTGACACATGATAACTTCAACGGTAAAAACTATGCATTATTATTATTTTGTACTTTTCAATTGATATAAAATAGAGACTAAATGAAATTAGGTATTTTGTCATAGGCATTCAAAATAAACGTGGAATACTGCAACCTCTTTTTGACGAAGTCGTGAATCAAGAATCTCCAAGTTAGTATTTCTTTTTGATCTCTATCTTACCATTTATTTATAATAATCTTAATTTTCATATTCAAATGTCTTACATAGCGCTTGGCGAAGGAAGTAGTCAACACATGACAAATATCTTTCCATTGGAGACGACGCAAGGGAATACCAGTGAAACAACCCCTGTCAGTGAGTTAACTTTTGCTCAAAGAAGAAAGACTGTTAATAGAAACTATTATCAACGAGGCAAAGAAAATAACAGAAACGCTGTTAATACACAAGGAACAAGCGTTATCAGTGAAACAACCCCTGTCAGTGCACTAACTATTGCTCAAAGGAGACAAATTATTAATCGGAACTATCGTCAACGAATGAGGGAAAATAATAGAAACATTGAGACCCAGCACGAGGATCCATACAGTTTTGTTTATGATGGTGTCCCTACACAACATCGTCTCTTGAAGGAACAAAATGCATGTGAACATTGTGGAGCAAAACTGTTCGAATTTGAGTTCCCTTCCTTTTGTTGCATGATTGGGAAGACAAAGTTGGCATACTCACCCATTCCTGGAGAACTATGCAATCTATTTACAATGGAGTCAGAGTTAGGCAAAGTGTTTATGCACAATATTCGTGCATATAACACAAACTTTTCCTTCGCGTCAATGGGAGTAACTTTGGATAATAATGTGAACAATATGTCATCTGGAGTATATACGTTTCGTGCTCAAGGAGCAATATATCATAGAATTGATCAATTAGTTCCTAGGGATGGAAAACCTAGGTACTTACAACTTTACTTTTATGATGCCGATTCTGAGTTTTCGCATAGACTACAATGGCCAAATCTTGATAGAAACGTCACTGAAATTTTGACTCGTGTGCTTTCTATAAATCCATACGTGAGAACGTTTCGAACCCTTGCGGAGCTAGGACCTCTCGACAATTATAGAGTCACGTTGAATGCTTCCGTGGAACTTGACCAGAGGGTGTACAACCGACCGACCACATCTGAGGTTGAAATACAAGTATTTATTTTATCTTATTTAAAATAAAATGCATCATATGCATGGTACTAAAGAAAATTCTACCATTGTACAGGTTGCTGGTATTTGGGTTGAAGGAAATGACAACATCACTGCATATAGGAGAAGTATTGTTGTGTATGGGAGATCCGACTACAGTAAAAGAATTGAACATCACTATAGTTGTTATGATCCCTTATCATATCCTTTGTTTTTCCCCAACGGTGAGTCTGGATGGCATCCGAGGATACCCAGACATGGAGTATGCATCGATGAAATTGTTAATGAGGACGAAAACTTGGACGAAGATCTTGAAGGTACGAACATTATCACATATATTTCTTACCTTATCCACTCATTTATTAATTTATACTATTGAAAATCAATACTACGCAGACGTTAGCTCGGGAGGGGGTAGGAAAACAGTAACGATGCGAGATTATTACTGTTACAAGTTCCAAATTCGGCCGACTAAGAACGTGATTCTATCGGGGGGAAGATTGTTTCAACAGTTTGTTGTAGACATGTACATCAAGATAGAGACTTCACGTTTGTATTTTATTGAAAAAAACCAGTCGAAGATAAGATCAGATTTATACCAAGGTGTTGTGGATTGCGTCAATGCTGGTGAGGGTCAACCAAGTAAAGTTGGACAACGGGTTGTGCTTCCTGCAAGTTTTATCGGAGGCCCACGTGATATGCGGAGACGATTTATGGATGCCATGACTTTAGTTCAAGATGACGGGAAACCTGATATATTCCTTACCATGACGTGTAATCCAGGATGGCCTGAAATCCGTCAAGAGTTAAAGGACGGTCAGAGGGCACAAGATAGGCCGGACCTTGTTGCAAGGGTTTTTCGTGCCAAATTGGAGGATCTCAAAAATCAACTCTTCAAGAAGCACATCCTCGGCGAGGTTAAGGCATATGTTTATGTCATCGAGTTTCAAAAACGTGGATTACCACATGCACATTTACTCATGATAATGAAGCCGCAACACAAGATTACAAACCCAGACCATTACGACAAGGTCGTGTGTGCCGAAATCCCGGACCCAACAAAGTATCCTGAAATGCATCAATTGGTGATAATGCACATGATGCATGGTCCTTGCGGTCATTTAAAACCATGCAGCCCTTGTATGCAAGGTGAGCCAAGAAAATGTCGTTTTAGATATCCTCAACAATTCAACGACAAGACGACGCAAGCAGATAACTCATATCCGATGTATAGGAGGAGAAACAATGGAATACAGGCGGACGTCCGAGGCGGTATCCTAGATAATAGATGGGTGGTCCCATATAACCCAAAGTTGCTAATGATGTTCAACTGTCACATCAATGTTGAGGTTTGCTCAAGTATAATATATGTGAAATATATTTTCAAGTATGTTTACAAAGGTCATGACAAACAGGTTATTCATGTCGATCCTGATAGAGAAGAGGTTGTTATTAACGAGATAAAAAGATTTCAAGATGCACGATAAGTTTCTCCACCTGAGGCGATTTGGCGGATTTTTAGCTTTCCTCTATCTAAAATCCACCCTTGTGTGATGGCTTTGCAGGTCCATCTTCCGAATAAGCAGTTTGTTAGGTTCACAGAGAATGATATTATGACAGATATTGTTGACAGAGAGAAGGATAAGAGATCAATGTTGACCG
The DNA here is from genome assembly GCA_033807775.1 of Saussurea involucrata. Lineage (NCBI taxonomy): Eukaryota > Viridiplantae > Streptophyta > Magnoliopsida > Asterales > Asteraceae > Saussurea > Saussurea involucrata. The sequence continues at coordinate 13,442,605 of CM066317.1, read as the reverse complement.
CATTTTTTGAGAGGAATAAAACAGATATGAGTGCGAGACAATATTTGTACAAAGATTTTCCGAGACATTACACATGGAATGACAAAACACGTAAATGGAATACTCGGAGCCGAAGACCAACGAGAGGACGACTGGTTCATGCTAACCCTGCTGAAGGAGAACGGTATTATCTACGCCTACTTCTCTCGCATGTTAGTGGACCTACATGCTTTGAAGATCTTTACACGGTTAATGGCGTATTACACCCGACATTTCGAAAAGCAGCTCTTGAGAGAGGTTTGATAGAGACCGACGGTAATTTATCGCATTGTCTTGCTGAGGCCTCCTTATTTCAGTTTCCCAATGCTCTTAGACGACTATTCGCAACGATCTTGATTTATTGTGAGCCGGGAGATGTTCGCAAGTTATGGGATGAACATTATGATTCATTCTCTGAGGATTACAGACGACACTACGAAAATGCTGAGATAGTCCGAAATATGGTTCTTACAGATATCTCGGTCTTTTTACAATCTATGGGTAAGAACCTCGATGATTTCGATCTTCCAAACATAAATGCAGCCGCCAATTTAGAATCACGGGCATTTCGTGAGGTACAAGAGGAGTACTCCATAATCGTGGAAGACGAAGATTTGCGTGCCCGAGACTCTCTAAATCCCGACCAGAAACATGCATTTGATGAGATCATGAGTCATGTAGATAATGATCGTCCGGGTGTGTTTTTTGTAGATGGTCTAGGTGGAACCGGAAAAACATTTATGTACAAAGCTTTGCTCGCTAATGTTCGTTCCCGTGGATATATTGCACTTGCGACCGCTTCATCGGGTGCCGCCGCTAATAACATGCCAGGGGGGAGAACGGCTCACTCTCGGTTCAAGATTCCTCTCAGTCTTAGTAATAATTCTGTGTGCAATATAAAAAAACAAAGTGGAACTGCTCAACTACTCCGAGATGCAAAAATAATCATCTGGGATGAAGCATCAATGGCAAAGAGGCAAGCAGTGGAGGCACTCGATAGAACAATGCAAGACATCACTGGGGTGCAACTCCCATTTGGTGGAAAGATAATGATTATGGGAGGTGATTTTAGACAGGTGTTGCCAGTAACGAGAAAAGGTACCCGAGCACAGATTGTAGACTCTAGCCTACGGATGTCACCTATTTGGTCTTCGATTAAAAAGTTGCGGTTAACGATCAATATGAGAGCACTTACTGATCGATGGTTTTCAGATTTTCTGTTACGAGTCGGTGATGGAGAAGAAGAAAATGTGGACGGAAACTTTATTCGCATACCTGATGACATGGCCATTCCTTACACCAAACAAGATGAATCGAAGGATGCTTTGATCGATGCAATATTTCCTTCTCTGCAAACCAACGGGACTGCTTCAGATTATATCGTTTCAAGGGCGATACTAACAACTAAAAATGAGCATGTCGACGAGATTAATGATCAGTTGATCGAAAGATTCTGCGGAGAGGAACAAGTTTACTATAGTTTTGACGAAGCAGAAGACGATAAGAATAACTTGTATCCAGTGGAATTCTTAAACTCACTGACTGTTAGCGGTTTGCCCCCTCATTACCTCCGACTTAAAATTGGATGCCCAATAATACTGTTGCGGAATATCGACCCTTCGAATGGATTATGTAACGGCACAAGGTTGATATGCAGAGGCTTTCAACCGAACGTCATTGATGCGGAAATAGCTGTTGGTTAACATACTCGTAAGAGGGTATTTTTACCAAGAATTCCTCTATGTCCGTCCGAAGATGACATTTTCCCATTTAAATTGAAGAGAAAGCAATTTCCAATTCGACTTTGTTTTGCAATGACAATTAATAAAGCTCAAGGACAAACAATTCCGGTGGTAGGTGTTTATCTACCAGAACCGGTATTCTCACACGGGCAACTTTATGTGGCATTATCCAGAGGTATATCACGTGGCACTACAAAGATATTAGTGAAGCCTACCAAAAAGTTCAAACCGAAGGGAGTTTACACATCAAATGTGGTTTATCGAGAGGTTTTGAGTGATGATTGTATATGATTAAAGCATGATTGTAATTTCTATTTTGTTTAAAGCATGATTGTAGTTACTACTGTCCGTGAAGAGTTACTACTGCCAGTGTTCTAGCCATTAATACTGCCTTGTAGTTAATACTGCAGGTGTGGTTAATACTGCTTTGTAGTTAATACTGCAGGTGTGGTTAATACTGCTTTGTAGTTAATACTGCTTTGTAGTTAATACTGCTTTGTAGTTAATACTGCTGTGCAGTTAATACTGCAGGTGTGGTTAATACTGCTTTGTAGTTAATACTGCTTTGTAGTTAATACTGTTGTGCAGTTAATACTGCTTCGTGGTTAATACTGCATATGTCGTTAATACTGCTTTTGAAAATCTAGGGCTAATACTGCTATAAATACTCTTTTAGCCCGCCAACGCTCATAACGTCTTTCTGCATTCAATTATTCTCTATCGCTCTAACCTCTTCTCCCTAGAATCTCTGTGTTTTCTATCAAAATCCTCAGGAAGAACAACGATTATGGAGTTTGTCGACGAGCATAATGAGATTGCGATGCTTCAGAAGCCAAAGCATGCCGCAGGATTTCACGACATTGTGGATTTTCTCAAGTCCACACATATTTCTTATGCCCTAACGGTGAATCCGACTATCTACATCGAGCATCAGACGCAATTCTGGGCCAATGCCACCGTGGAATCCGAAGATGGGCAGAAAGTCATCCAAACAAGGGTATGTGACAAACCCTTGAAAGTTTCAGAAGAACTCATTCGCATCACTCTTCGACTAGATGATGCCTCAGGTATATCTTCTATTCCCAATGAAGAACTATACTCAACTTTACAAAGAATGGGGTATGAAGGTCCCATTGGAGTTTTTAAATTCTACAAGTCAAAGTTTTTTACTCAATGGCGATTTCTTGTTCATACTCTTATGCACTGTATTTCAAAGAAAACAACTGGATGGAGTGAGTTTAGCAGTACCATTGCTTATGCCTTGGTCTGCTTAGCCACTGCCAGAAAGTTCAATTTTTCAGCAATGCTTTTCAATGATCTTGTATCAAACTTGGAATCCAAAAAGCAGTTTTATATGTATCCAAGGTTTGTTCAAGAAGTGATAACTAAGGAATTGACGGATTTACCTCAGTTTGATGAGGTATATGTGCCAAAACCCCCTAAAGGGAAGGTTTTTTCAAATATGAAAAGACTTCCTAGGGACTCGGAAGGAGTTGACACACCATTGTTCTCTACAATGATGGTTGTGTCCCACACCACTGAAGGTATGGCATCAGGGTCAAGGCCCCCATTAGACACACCCACTGATGACCAATCCCAACCTTCCATCACCAAAGAAATCCCTCCGTCCATTCTCTTAAGACCCAATCCCAAAATAACCAAAAAGTTTGAAAGAAGAAAGGTACACAAGGTTCCTTCCCTTGATATATCTCCTAAGAGCCCGAAGCCTTTAAGCCCTCTGTTGGAGCATTCTCCAATGGAGAATATCGAAAGGGAAACCACAGGGGTGTCTCCCAACCCCAAGAAGGTGCTCACTAAGGAGAAGGTTGAGCATGTGAGTCGCAAGGCTGCCACTACTTCTGCTAGCAAAGAGAAGGTCAGTGGTAAAATAATTAAGACCTTCCTCACGGCAACTCAGGGTGAGAAATCATCCAGAGGTCCCAGGTGCCAAGAAACCAAGGGGGTAGGTAGTGCTTTTGCTAGGCAAGAGACACCTGCTAACACTTCCAATGATCCTTTAAAGGAGGTAAACACTCCTAAACAGGGTGAGGATAGATATACGTACGAGGAATTGATGGAAACCATAGCAAACATCAACATTGAGGTAATGGATCAGCAGAAGGAGATAGATGAGCTTAAAAAGGTGGTTCTTTATCAAAACACCAAGATAGAGAAGAATAAGAAGATGATCACAAAGCTGCTACAAAGAAGAAAGAAAGCTCAGTTTGTTCTGAAAAGGCGAAGCTCAACCACTGATGCTTCCAAAAAGGGGGAGTCGGAATCTGATATAAACATGGAGGATGCAAAAATTGAGGGGGAGTATGAGTATAAGGTTGAGGGGGAGGATGAGCAGGGTACAGAAGTTGAAAAGGAAGCTGAAAGTGAGAAAGCAACAGAAACGGAAACAGCAGCAGAAACGGTTACTGTTGCTAATATTACAAAGGAAGCAGAAACGGTTACTGCTGCTAATATTACAAAGGAAGCAGAAACAGAACCATCAGCAGAAACGGTTACTGCTGCTGAGGTTGCAAAAGAAGTAGAAACAATTGATGCAGCAGTTTCTGAAAGAGAGAAGGAGGCAGTACCTGCAACTAAAACCGAGATTGATGCAGAGATATTTTGGATTGTGAAGGAGAGTGTTGAAGCAGCAGCATTAAAGGTTATAAAAGAAGTAGTAACAGCTATAGCAGCAGAAATGGTTATTGCTGCTGAAAAACATAAGGCAGCAGAAATCATCCCTGAAGCAGCAGAAACTAAGGAAACAACTGAAACCACTCCTGAAGCTGCTAAATCACTCAAAAGAACCAAAATGGTGTCAAGCAAAAGACCAAGAACAAAGTCCATAGCTTCAAAGAAGAAATTTGTAAAGAAGCCCAGAGTGGAACCCATCATAGAAGAAGCTAAGGAGGAAGTTGTGAAAGAGAAAGATGATCAAAAGGCTGCTGAAGAAGAAGTGGCAACCTCATCAGGTCAACCAAGCAATGTACAATCACAATCAAATGCACAATGTGATATGTATATTACTGTGGTTGATACTAATCCAATTAAAGTTAAACCATTAGCTTCTATGGCTCCTGAGATCATCTTCTGGGACACATTGAAAGAAGGGAGAAAGGAGTACATTAGAATAAAGAGAGCAGATGGAAAGTTTGAAGTCTGTTCTACATGGGGAAGACTCATCAGAACATGCTCAAGATCTGACATAGAAGAGATGTTCAAGGTTGGAATGAGGCTATATGGAAACATGCTGACAGAGCAAGGTATGTCTATCACCAAGATGGTTCTTGAATACTTGTGCTTAATGTTCAAACCAGAAGCAGTTCAGTATTTGATAGCAAGGAATTTTTAAGTCATTACCAACTGGATGCTCATTGAGAATTGTGGAGTGTATGTCATCACTCTTGATCATACATTTCATGAATATTATTTGGTAGATGTAGTATACAAACACAGCATGAAAAGGTTGACTGGAATGCTGCATGCTAAGTTGGTAAGTGACAAAGATTCTGAGATGGCAAGATATCTGGTAAGAAGGACTCTCAATCAAAGTCTGGGATTGAATCCTGATCTAGGCATGCATGATTAGGTTTTGGAAGCATCATCTGAAAAACTTGACTTCTCTTTCTAAAAGTCAAGTTAGGGGGAGATTGTTGGGAACTGAAGATATGCTAAGTATGGTTAGTACTGCCAGAACTACATTAATACTGCCAGATCAACGTTAGTACTGCCAGAACAAAGATACTACTGCTAGATCAAGGTTAGTACTGCTGAGACATTAATGCTGCTGAAACAATGTTAATACTACTGGTATATTACTACTGCTAGAACATTATTAATACTGCTGGAACAATGTTAGTACTGCTAGTGTCTTACGAAAACTGTTAGTGCTGCTTATGCATATCGAAGTTAATACTGCTGGAACATCATTAGTACTGCTTGAGGAAAATGAAGTTAATACTGCTTGGGATCAGAACATGGAATGCGAGATTGAAGGAGATAAAGATGGAATGAATCTTTTTATTCATTTGGTTCCCATGCTCAATGTAAATTCACATATCAAAGTAACTAGAAAGATTGGCTGTTTGGCAGTTGCTGAATGGTGTGGTGCAGAATGATTAAGTGGTCAGAATGATTAAGAGGATCTTATGATATAGTACAATATGAAATAGGATCGTTTTGTAATTGTTTAGAATGAAATTAGAGTGCTAAATGGTTAAGGGAGGCCCACGATACAAAATCATTCAGAAGGTTTTAGAACCATTAAGGGGCAGACTCTTTTTTGTTAAGCAAGATTCACCTAAAAGCGATTCAGAGGTTGCCTCTTAATGGAACTATTAAAAGGTAAACAAACGGCCAAAGAATCGCCTTCTTCTAGAGGGATCATCTAGGAAGCGAGTTGTTTGGGGTGTTTGAAACAGACCATAACAAGTAAACAATCAACTTCCATGAATAATCAATATTTCATAGTGTTAATTTTAGTTTTAATTTTAGTGAATAAATGATATTACAAAATTAATTTTAATTTTAAAAACTAAGCTGGCGATTTTAGTGTTATCTATAGCTTGCGATTTTAGTGTTATCTATAGCTGGCGATTTTAGAATTTAAAAACTTAATAGTTATCCAGAGGTATATCACGTGGCACTACAAAGATATTAGTGAAGCCTACCAAAAAGTTCAAACCGAAGGGAGTTTACACATCAAATGTGGTTTATCGAGAGGTTTTGAGTGATGATTGTATATGATTAAAGCATGATTGTAATTTCTATTTTGTTTAAACAAAAATTTAGACATAAAAGACTTCAGTTATAAACCAAACCCAAACCGTATGAATATTGCATGATTGTAATTTCTATTTTTATTTTTTGCTTACATTTATTTGAATATTGCATCCCGCCACATTGCGCGGGTACTAAACTAGTATATGAGAAAGAGGTTAAAGAGAAAACCTCAACAAAAAAACGGAAAATTGAAGAATACCCTAGTGCCCTTCATCGTGTCCCTATTATTGCATCTTTATAACAATTTGGGTCTTTAAGGCCATCCGTAGCGGTAGCGGGTACCGCATCGGGCTCGAAGGACGTGGCAAGTGGGTAGGGAGCGGGTTCAGGGCGGGTACGGGGGAGCGGGTTCACCAACCTGATCAACCCGTTGTGATTTAATTTTTTTTATATTTTTTAAACAATACCGTTGTAAAACGGCTATTTTACAAAAAAAATTTTTTTCAAATTAATCACACTATATATATTAACCTATACCATCTTATTTTTTCACACCAAAACATACTTTCTTCCATTTCTCTCAAATTCAATACCTTCTTCCATTTCTCTAAAAATTCATCATGAATCCAAACACCACACCTACATCCCGTCGTAACCGATCGGATACACCGCAACAAGACCCGGAGCTTGGCTTCCAAAGGTTTTCTCAACAAGGTTATGTTCCGCAACAAGCGTTTTCTCAACAAGGTTATAATCCTTATCAATTTACACGTCCTGGTTTGCTTCAACAAGGTTTTACTCCCGCCAATTACAACCTTCCTCAACCCGCAATCAATCTCGACGACGACTTTGTTCCTGAAACCCAACAACCGCACACACCACAATCGATCTCCACACAACAATCAATCCCGGAACCATCAAACCCGACACCAACGCAAAAAGGAAAAAAGAAAAAAAATTTGAAACAAGACAAAAACGACAGGTGTGGACTAAAGAGGAGGAAGTGGCGTTAGTGTCGGCGTGGGTTGACGTTTCGGAGGACCCCGTTGTCGGAAACGCACAAAAGAGTGGTAATATTTTTATTATTATTATTATTATTATTGTTGTTATTATTATTATTATTAATATTCTTGTTATTATTCTTATACTTGAATTTATATAAATGTAGACAGTTTTTGGAACCGAATCTCGAAGGTGTTCTATGATTCTATGGGTCGCCAAGATTATAGATCATTTCATCAACTGAACACCAAGTTCAAAGACCTCAACAAGAAAATTACGTTTTTTGCCGGCATCTACAACAACTTGGTCAATAATAGATCAAGCGGAATGAGTGAAGCCGGCATTTTACGAATGGCACACCACCGGTACCAAGGGGAATTTGCGGTTGCTTTCACCCATGAACAAGCTTGGGATGTCCTAAAAAATGTCCAAAATGGTCACCGGTTCCAACGATGTCGACAAATTCATCCCGGGGTTTAAAACGTACCAAACCTTCCGATGATGACGATGAAGATGTTCGGGTCGACGAGGTCGAGCAACTTCAACGACCCATCGGGAGAAACAAGGCAAAAAAACATCAACGAGTAATACGACCGGGTCAAATACGGACGAAAGTGTTACTCAGTTGTTGACGACCATAGGCTCGTTCAACGAGCAAATTGAGGGTACAATGGAGTACAAAATGAAAAAACTCGAACTCGAACGAGATAAGTTGGAACTCGAACGAGAAAAACGATATCAACAAGACTTCGAGTTTTTCATATCCCCGCATGATCACCTTTCGGGAGACGTTTTGAGGGCTACTTTAGCAAAAAAAAAGAAAATTAGAAAATATCATAATTTTTAGTGTTTTGTATTTTGTAATTTTTATTTTTTTAGTGTTTTGTATTTTGTAATTTTTAATTTTTTAATGAATGATATGAATTTTTATTATTTATCTTATTTTTATTTATTAAAAATATATAAATATTTTTATTTTGTTAAATAATTAAATGTATAAATAAAAGAATTAAAAAAGATTAGGTGACAAGTGGGTTCATTGGGTATGGGTACTCCACTTTTGGGTAAGGATTGGGTAAGGAGGGTAGGAAAGAGAAAAACTGATGTGGCGCTGAGGTGGCAAGTGGGTTCATTGGGTACGGGTACTCATGGCCTAATGTACTTACAAGGATCCAAGTAATTGATTTATTTATGGGTCAAACTCATTAAATAACTGCAACACTATAGACTCAGCTCATTAAAAACTGCAACAATATGGTTGTAACTCGTTAAAAATGTAACCATACGGACTCGTTTCGTTGATTTTTCAAAAAAGAAACAAGAACCATTAAAAACACCTAACCACAAGACGAAACATGTATTACTCATAGTTTATGGAGTAAACATTTAGAGAGTGCTCCTCATCCGAGGCTCCCTCTCTGACAAAAGACATTTTGACTTAAGTCAACTTGCTTATAAAATAACTTTTGTTTTGTTTAAAAGTCAATTCTTATCTCATTGATCAACATTACATCTTGTAATTTCTCATAATTTTTTAATATTAATTATGTACCTATAGTTTCATTTTTGATATGGATTAGATCCCCACATTAGTTCCGTTAAATTTTCTCCGTTAAATCATGGTTATTATGGTATTACTTTTTTTCTTTACTATCTTTTAATTTATACATGTTATATTTAATATTATATATGTTAGAGAAACGATGACTAATAGTCTAATAGTGGAAAAGTGGAAAACGGTTTTTTTTGGAAAGTGTAACAATCCAAATTCTAGTAGGTTTTAGAGTTTGGTGGCCAAAGTGAAATAAATGAAAGTTAAGTTCAGGGACCATTCCTGTATTTTGTTGAAGGTATTTATATGCACAAACTTTTAGGGCAGTCCCCATTTGCAAATCAGTATTTTTGGTCTTGTGTGTGTGGTGACGTGAAGCAAGGAAAGAAGGAAGAAGAAGAAGAAGGAGGAGGCATTAGAGAGGAGAAATCAATCAGGTAATCCTTCTTAAGTTCGTATTCTGTGTAATTTAGCATTTACTTCTTCTTTAGCTTGGATTCTATGATTGAAACCAGTGATTTCTTAAGATTTCCCCATTTTCCCTAAAAGTGGGTTTTATGGGTTGGTCTTAATGAAACGATTTTAGAGGTTATAAATGGATTAAGTGAGTATTTGGGGTTAGTGAATGAACCCTTGAGGTTATCTAATCAAACTAATGACTAAAATCGGGTTAGAAATCAGTTTTAGAATTATTAAACTCGAACAGCCGTGTTTTTCGGACACCAGCCTTCGGTGGTGTCCGAATAGGTTGCGGATGTCCGGGTAAGTGCCCAGTGAAGGTGTCCGGGTGGTTGAAGTCTCCGGATAAGCTTTGTGTCCGGATAAGTAGTGTCTCCGGATAAGTAGTGTGTCCGGATAAATAAGGTGTCCGAAAAAGTAGGTGTCCGAAAAGGTAAGGTGTCCGGAAAAGTGGGTGTCCGGAAAGGTAAGGTGTCCGGAAAAGTGGTATCCGGGCAGCAGTTTTGAGTTATTTATCTGATGTGGATCCATTGCCTTAGGTGTTCTGTGGGTGTAGCTTAAAGGTGTTTAAGAAGTGCATTGTACGTCAATCAAGGTGAGTTCCCTAAATCCTTTTTATAACGCAAAGTGATACATGTTTTAACTGATTATGGTTCTTAATGAGCATGAAACGTTTACGAGCTGATTTGCATGTTTCCCACGAATGCACTTACTTTATTCAAAGAAATGTTTAAGCATGACTATATGAAAGACATGGTTTATAAAGAGCATAGTTGGCATGTTTACATGTTTGCACGAACATATGTGTACATTATGTGGAGTCGGTCTGCACTGTGGGATCAAAGAGAGGTTATCGGGGTCTTAGGACTCTTGGTTATGTATGATAGACCGGTGGGTTGGAATCCGTTTCCCTCCTATCCGGTAGAGGGGAGTCCGTGGGGATTCCAAAGCGGCGAGAAGGGAGTCTGTTGGGGCCCTGATCGCATTATGTTTATGTGGTCCATTACACAGTGCAGTACCATGTTTGATGATATTTATGGGTCATTGATAAATGTTTTCCAAATGTTTTTATTTGCTGTTTTCGGAGGGAATTCACTAGACCTTTTGGTCTAACCCTCGCTTTCAAAACTAAACCATTTTCAGGTAAGCATGTTAAGGGTTCTTCCAGTAAGAACTAGGAGGCGATAAGAAGTACTTGAAGCTTAGAGTAACTTCAAGTTTTGGCTATGATGACTATAGAATAGCTCTCGGTTGTGGATTTAGAGACTTCCGCTGTCAATTTTGTTTAGTATGAATTATTGATGATATAAAGACAAGTTTTTTGTAATTCGAATGCTTATTTGTGGTTGTTTGCCTGCTATGAAATCTGGGACGTTACAGAAAGGATGTCATAGGCTATGCCTAGACTAATCCTTTGGCAAATTATGACTGTAAGACATCAACCCTGATTAAACCTCAGTGGCCACAAGTTGTGTACGCCTGGATTCGAACCCTGGGCAGATGGAATATTCTGCCACATCCTCCCAGGGCCTTAACCAGTACACCACATCCCTTGTGGTTAATGGAAAAGTGGAAAACGGTTTGCAATTTGACTTGTTTCAATTTTTCATTTTCATTGTGACTAGTTAGAGCATCTCCAACAGCTTCTCCATTTTGAAGAAAATGGAGAATATGAGGATTTTGGGCTCTACTTTTGCTCCAACAGCTTTCCCGTTTTTGAGAAAATGAAGAATATGAAGATTTTAAGCTCTACTTTTGCTCCAACAGCTTCCCCCAAACTATCTCCAAAATGGAGAAAGTAGGAGAGAGAATGAGTTTTTCTCCAAATATAGAGATCACTTCAAAAGGGATTATCAAGTGAGAGGACCAATAAGAAACTTTGAAAATAAATATGTAAAGAACGAAATAATATTTTAATAAATGAATGAAATATTTTAATATTATAATCAATGTAACTTTGAAAATAAATATTTTAATTCTCCAAAATGGGGAATCTATTAAAGATTAATGTAACTTTTTTTTGGAGATTTTGACTTTTAGTTCTCTATTTTAAAGAAATTTTAGAAAAACTGTTGGAGATGCTCTTAATTCAATTTTTGTATCATTCTTATCAACTAAAATTTATTTGGTCTCTTATTATATAATTCCCTCGTTCTAAATTAAGTATCCATATTTTTATTATAATATTTTGCAAAATTAGTATTTATTTTCAGAAGTTAGTTTTTTTCATTATATATTTAATTACGAGATGGAGAAAAATTCCATGTATATTATCATGTGTTAAAGTGTCATTTAATTATAAAAAATGTGTGATAATTACGCGTTTCTAAAATGATATATCATTTTTCATGGTGCATTTATATTTAGTTTGGGCCTCCTTGAGTATTTTTAAGTGGTTCACCAAGTTGGCTTGTTAGTTCAATTTTTTTGAGCCCACTCAAAACACTAATACACTATAAAAAATTAAAAAGTTTTGAGTAAATTACGTTTTTCGTCCCTATGTGTTGTTTAGAATTGCAAATTGTGTCCTTATACTTTCAAAAGTATGGTTTTCGTCTACGTGGTTTACAATTTGCTGCCTTTTCGTCTCTGCGATTTACTATAATTTATTGTTTTTTCGTCTTTTATGGCTTACAATTTATTGCTATTTTTGTCCCTCATGCTTAACTATATTAAATTATCTCATAGACGAAAATATCAAAGAATTATAAACCACGGGTGAAAATCGTAATTTCAAAAGTACAAGAACAAATTTCGCAATTCTAATCAGATCATTAGGTTGTCATTTGTATATAACGACTTCCCAAAAGACTGTGTAATCAAAAGCCACGTACATGGGCAAATCTAAGTTTATACGACTCATTACAAAGACGAGGACAATACAGTTTCCGTCAAAATACTATTTGTAACTAATTGTCTCAAGAGTTACCACACATAGTATAATCCACTAATATCATATACTAGTTTTCCTTACCACTAGCACTACTCCCGCACCTTGTTCTGATGCTGAGATACACGTCGACAAACAAAAGCAAATAAAAAACACGTCTGATTTACTCAAAAGCTTTTTATGATAAAACTTTATCTTGATACAAAGATACAATAAATGGACCACTATAATATAGATAATCAATTATGAGGTCAATTTATATTCAATGATAGTGTTTGAGAGTTGGAATGAATCTTGAAATAAGAAAAGAGAGAAGGATTGTATTTAATGCTCAAAAGTTGTGTTCCAAATTGTAGGGCATGGTATATGATTTAAACAATTATGGCATGTGCTTAAATCATCTTCAACAACTATGCTAAAATAAAAAAAAGTGGGATTTTAGCATTTTTGTTGCTCCATCAGCTATGCTATCCTTTATGCTAAAATAGAGAAAAGATGATAGAAATTGTAAAAATCTCTAAATTTAGAGAATCTCTAAATAGATGGTTTGTTCCCAAAAATAATCATTACCTTCAAAAGGCTAACTTTTTTTCCTGCAACTTTTCATATATTGAATATTTTAATAATATAATTAAACAAATTGAATATTTTAACAAGATAATTAATATTAGAGTTGCTAAAATAACATAGGTGTTGGAGTTGGATGCAAAACAATTTAGAGATTTTGAATTTTTTTACTCTATTTTAGAATAAATTAACATAAATGTTGGAGATGCTCTTATGTTCGCAACCAACTCAAACGTACGTTTGTATAAATGTTTTCTTCAATCATGTTTCAACCATTTAAGGTATTGTACGAAAAATTCAACGTGGACGGCCAAGAAATGACCATATGGATGCCTAGATTTGTCCATTTAAATAAATGCACCAACTTCGCATTAAATGTGTTTTTTACTAAATTATAAGTTGTTTGTTAACGGTTTAATGAGTTTAACGTAACTTACTGTTTGGTGGTAGTTTAATGATGTAGAAAGTACAGTAAACTTTATGCAGAAAGTCAATTTTTTTCCAAACCTACTTCCTCCAAAACAAAAATTCTCACAATTTATACAGACAGATTAATCCATGCATAACTTAATACAAAACCAACCAAATAGCCCCTTACTCAACATATACATGTAGGGGTTCAAACGAGAACACTCATGTTTTACAAAAATACGAAACAATTATTGGCCTCCAATTTATTTAAGTCATAATAAACATCGAAAAAGCAATAGCACTTATGTGATAAATAGCAAGATGAGAACACTTGTGATTTACGCAAATGCGAGAACACTTGTAAGTTATAATATTGTTTTGCTGATAAATTAACTGATGAAGAAAGCATGTTTTACAAAAACTAGTTGATAAACATGTAACTTAACCAAAAGTGCATCTTATAAATTAGTCAATTATAATATTCTATAATACAAACAATATAGTAAGGAAATAATAAAGAATACAATGCGTTAATTAAAAGAATTTAAAGTTGATAGTTATTTACTAGAAATTTTGAATTTGTTAAAACAAATTTTAGAAAAGAACTATATTAATTAAAGATTTTAAATAACCATTCCATATAATAGGGATAAAATAAAATTGGTCAATCTCGCATATCTTAATGAATTATTAAATTTTTAAAAAAATATAATTAATAATTAAACTAAATATTTTATTAAAGTCATTTAACAGTTTTATTATTTATGAAACAAAATAAATATAATTTTAATATTTATGTAACTTATATAAACATATTTAAAAGTGTTATATTTGATTTTTAATAACTAAATATATTTAATAATAATATAAAAATAATTGATATGATTAACAATAATTCTAAATAATTAATTATGAGTGTAAAGCTAAAACCAATATATAATTTTAAATTAATATTAAATAGAGTACATTGAAAATTTGGTCCATGTGGTTAGTTTTTCTCATTTTTGATCCCTACAAAATTTTTACTACAAGAAAAGAAAAGTAGAAAACGCTTGTGATATGCAAAAATGTTTGGTTTTGGTCATTTTTTTTGTAACTATGGGTTTCCGGGCCAGCTTACGCGCACCGACTAATCCCCCGGCCAACACGAATGGCCTGGAGTCATCGCAGGTGAACCTCCATGGCCACAAAGGCTTTAGCAATGCCTGGATTTGAACCCTGGATAAATAAGCTTCCACTACATCCCCCAAAGACTTTACCAATGCACCATAACCCAAGTGGTTAGTTTGGTTTTGGTCCTGAAGCTAACACCGTTAGGCTACCTCCGTTAAAACCCCAAAGTATTCAGAGGATATAGATTAGATCCATGTGTTATATATATGCCATTGTTGTGTGGATCAAAGTTGGAGGGAGAGACAAAAAATTACGGTGCGTTTGGTTCGACGGATTCCGACGGAATTGGACGAAATTGGAATAGTCAATTCTATTGACCAAATTCCATTGTGTTGTTTGGTTTGCAATGGAATGGAATTGAATTCCATGAATTCCACTCAAATAAGGAATTCACCATTCCTTTACAAAATTGATGGAATTGAATTCCATTCCATCCAAATTTGCTTAAATAACCAAAATACCCTCATTTAATTTAATACTCTAGTTTTTTATTTTATTTTTATTTTTATTTTTAATTTTTAATTTTTAATTTTTAATTTTTATTTTTAATTTTATTTTTTTATTAATATAATTTAATACATTTAGTTTTTATTTTATTTTATTTTTTATTTTTGGGTTGTGTATATTATATTTTTTACACATTAAAGTATTTAATAATTATTTTATAAAAAAGGGTATTTTGGTCATTTGTCGAAAATTCATTCCAATTCCAAAGCTACATTCTGTGTACCAAACAGACAGATTCCAATTCATTTGACAGATGTTTATAACACTTTTCGTCCATGTGGTTTAAAAACTATTTTTTCATCCTTGTGATTTCCAATTACCTCTACTTTCGTCCTTACATCTAACTCTGTTAGTTTAGCCGTTAATTTTTTTTTTGGGAAATTACATATTTAGTCCTTGTGGAGTTGTGGTATGTAAAATTTTAAATTGCTTCCACTTTCTTTATTATATTTTATAATGCATATATAACAAATATATATATATATATATATATATATATATTTAAATATAATTTTTAATTAATTAACAATAGATAAAGTTTAAATGAAAATATACACACCCATCTATAAATAACTTTTTTTAAAATAGCCTAATGAGGAGACGATCGTAACCTCTGAGCTCAAAGATGGAAAGCATATTCCTTTTTTCAGGTTTTGCATAGCTTCCCAAGCGCCCGACTTTCTTTTTGGGTTCCGAAAGGCAGAGTAGCTTCAGCATCGAGTAGGGTATGGGATAGAGTTCGAGTGAGGCATCAACCATAGATTGCGGAACTTTCGAGATGCTTCCTTGCGAAAGCCAACGGAGTCTGTAATGTAACTTAACCTCGAGAGAGCTGCTTTCGCCTCGGTAATTCCCTAACGAGAACGAGAGAGAGCCGATGCAAAATCCTTAAATTTCATTTAGACATTAGTAAACTATAAATTTGACATTTATATATATATATATATATATTGTATTCTTTTTACCATTTCTTTCTCTATTACATTTTTTCTACATATATATACATATAACACACACACACACACACATACATATATATATATATATATATATATATATATATATATATATATACATGTGTGTGTGTTTTAATTTAAATATTAAATAATTTGATTAATTAATAAAAAAAAGTTTAAATGAAAATATGGAATAGTGAAAATAAAGTGTATTTAATAAACAACAAACAATTGGTATAAAAAACATTTTTTTTCTCGAATTGTATTAATTAAACTTCTTCATATAATCATTTGAAATAAAATAAAAATCCTAAGTAGATCAAGAAATTAAAAAACTATTATATTTAAGAGATTTCAACTTAAAACTTTGAAAAAGAAAAAAAATCTTATCAATAATTTTAATTTAATAATTTCATTTATTATATTAGTTATACTTTAATTTTTATTAAACTTAAAAAAAGATATCATTTACTGTTAATCATAGCTTACTAATATAATAATTAAAACTATTAAACTAAAATTATTGATATTTGTTTTTCTAAGTTTTATATTGAAATATCTTAAAATTAATAGTTTTTTATTCATTGATTTACTTAAGATTTTTAATTATTTTAAATTATCATATAAATATTAATATGATTCGAGAAAAAAATTAGTTGTGTTTTATACAACCACTTGTTTTTATTAAATGCACTTTACTCTCATAATTCCATATTTTCATTTAAACTTTATTTTTGTTAAATAATCAATTTTGCTTGATATTTAAATTAAAAATATATATTTATATATATTTGTTATATATGCATATATATATATATATATATAGTTATAAAATATAATAAAGAAAATGGGAGCAATTTAAAATTTTACATATCACAAGGACTAAATATGTAATTTCCCAAAGAGTTTTAACGGCTAAACTTAACAGGGTTAGATGCAAGGACGAAAATAGAAGCAATTGAAAACCACAAGGATGAAAAAGCAGTTTTTAAACTACAGGGACGAAAACCATTATAAGCATCAAACCACAGGGACGAAAATCGTAGTTTACTCTTACTAATATTAGTATTAACTATTTTTCATTAATATTTATTCATAATTAACAATAATAAATAATAATTAATATTAATGGAGGTTATAATTGGAAAATGGTGATAAACAAAAAACTTCTAATAGTTAGTCCAATTAGCTTATGTTTATCCAAACATATACATAAAAAATAAGCTAGCTTATAACCATAAAACTAACTTATATCTGCCAAACAATATCTTATAAATTTTGACTTTTAATTCTCTACTTTAAAGAATATGTTAGAAGATCTTCAGAGTGACTTCCACCACAAAAACATGGGTCATGTTTATGATTTCAATATGCACCATTTTTAAAGTGGTGACGCACTCAAATACGTGACAACGATGTACTTCACCTTTGGAGGTTGGTTTACGGATGATTATCGAACCAGTTAAATGTGTAAAATTTATCAGATTTTATACTCGTATTTAATAAACAAGTATTAATGAATCTTTTAATAAAATAGGATAAATAATTGTTGGTGGTTCAAACAAATCCAACCCAACTTCATAATTAATGAAGGCTTACATTTTATTCAGTTTATCTCGTTTTACTAGTCTATTATGTCATTTATAACATTTACAACAGTTTTCCTAAAATTTTCCTAAAATGGAGAACTAAAAGTCAAAATCTCTAAAAAATAATTATATTTATCTCCAACAGATTTCCTATTTTAGAGAAACAAAAATTGATTATAATATTAAAAAAATTCATTCATCTATTATAATATTATTTATCTCTTCAAATATTTATTTTTAAATATTTCTATTGGTGTTCTCATTCAGCAATCATTTTTGGAGTTATCTCCATATTTAGAGAAAAACTCCTTCTCTCTCTACTTTCTCCATTTTGGAGATAGTTTTAAGGAAGTCATTGGAGCAAAATTACAGGTCAAAATCTTCATAATCTCCATTTTCTCTAAAATGGAGAAGAGATGCTCTTATTCATTTTAGTTCTACTCAATATTGACCTACATCTTATGAAACTACATATTTAATTGAAAAGAAATATAATTAATTATATAATAATAAAGTAAATTACAAGTTGGGTCCCTGTGGTTTTATAATTTAACTGAAAAAGGTAAACGTATCGAAAGGACCAAAATGCCCCTCATTTAACGGATGAGAGTTAACAGCCGTCAGTGCCAGGGACCAAATCGTTACGAAAACACGAACTATAGGGCCTTATTTGGAATAAAAAAATTGTAAGGACCATTTTAGTTTCGTTTTTGAAACCACGGGGACCAAATCCGTAATTTACTCTAAAAACAATAATAAGAAGATGACACCACCAGTACCATCTGTCTTATTCTTATTTTATCATAGAAGTTATACTCGGTCGAGAAAAGGTCAACAATTCAACAAATTTATAATTTTTTTTCTTCAAAATATTCTTTTTTTTTCAAATATATACATAATTTTTTTTAAAGGCATAGCGGCATCGACCCTTAATGTTTTAAGGGGTATCGGGTAGAAGTGGGTTTATTGGGTACTGGTACTTCACTTTGAGTAAGGAGGGTAGGAAATAGAAAAACTGATGTGGCGCTGAGGTGGCAAGTGGGTTCATTGGGTACGGGTACTCATGGTCTTATTGTATTAAGTTATTAACAATAATCTCAATATACTAGTCAACTTTATTTTTTGGAAGTATATACATAATATTACATACAACAAATATTTATGCCTATTTGTCGACTTTGAATCTTTGACAACCAACTTATTTTTTACTCTAAAAAGACTTGTTTATAAGTTAAAATTTAGGTTTTTAAAAAATTATTTTAGAAAATATTTCGATAAGCTAAAAAAATTCCAAACTTTTTTCTAATAACTGTGCATTTTATGTTAAAACTTGAACAGTTAAAAACAAATTGAAATTTACAAAATAAACATCTTAACTTTAAATATATGACATTTAATGCAAATTTTTTTATATATTCCTTTTTTCAATATTTCTAATATATAGATTTTTTGGGTTGATGTTACAAAATTGGTTGTTTGACCTTTTGGGACTCATAAAAAATAAATAGTTTATACACATACATACATATGTGTATATATATATATATATATATATATATATATATATTGTTAATCGTGAGTGTTCAACCCAACTTATATCTCAAACAGCCAGAAAAATCCTTAATAACCTTACTTTTTAATGTTGTAGACATGAATAGCTAAAGTTCTTATTCAAAACAATTGTTATTAATTCTTCACACTTTTAAAACCATAAATAAGTACTTTCCTTTTTATTTAAAGGGCAATGTGACCTTGTAAATAGTGAAACAAAAAATATGTTTTTAAAGAGTGCGTTTGGTACGCAGACAAGATAGAACAGAACAGGATAAGACAGGACAGGACAAAACAGATGTTCAGCGTTTGGTAGACAGAACTGGACATAACAGAACAGATAACATTAGATAAAATACAAATAAATAAAATATAAATAATGAATAAAATATAAAATAAAATGTGTATTTGATGTTTTAGAAAAGAATTAGATTATATTTTGAGGTTATATTGGTAAAACATAAGTCTGTTCCACCTTGTAGTTAATGAGACTCATAGCTTATTCAGTCAGTTATACATGACTGTTTGGTAGTGGCTTAATGATATAGAAAGTGACTTATTTATTAAGCTTTTAGGATAGAGCTTTATGCAGAAAGCCAAGTTTTGTTCAAACCAGTCTCTCCCAATTAAAAAAACATAGTCCTTCCATCTATGAAAACACCCTTCCAAACAAAAACCTTTTCAATCTATACAGACAGATTAATCCACACAGACAACTTTATTCATACAGGACCTAATGGAAAACCAACCAAACTACCCCATAGTGTGATACAATTTATACAGTGTGTGATTCAATGAGTAGGGACCTTTTGGTGTGATTCAATGATGCATAATGTGATTCAATGACAGGGCCTTGTTGATTCAATAAACAGGGACCTTACCTAGTTTCAGCTTTAAAATGTCATGTTAACTATCAAATTTAAATAAACAATATATCCTTTCCTTTCACCAATGGGGTTTCAACTTGCAACAGATGCTGGTTTGCATAAAATAAACAGAAACAATATATTCTTACATTAGGTGATAAATACAAGGAAAAGTGTTGTAATTAATAAAATTATCAAAATACCCTTTAGTAATTGTTAATTAAATAATCAACATAATTTCCATTAATTAATTGACTCACGTTAGATCTTATAGTTCTCGCAACTTTTTAAGTTCTCAATTGATTATGTTTATATATATTAATATGTATGGCGAATGATCATGTGATACGTTAAGGTTAACGTAAGAAACGTGATAAATAGATCTGACCCGTTGATCACTTTTAACCAAATGTTATGCCATGAATTACGCCTTAGAAAGGAATTGATTCGGTGCATCTCATTCTAATATGCATCTATTTCTCATCCAATGATCGATAACTAGTTCTCACATTAACCTTAATTTCTCAGCAAAACTCAACCTCATATATATATATATATATATATATATTGTTAAGAAAACTATAAGCAAACAACAAGAAATGGGAGAATGCTCTCCGATTTATTGAATAAAGGAACAGGCCTATAAATAGGCTTACAAAAGAAGCTGATAAAGATAAACAAACCCACGACTAACAGTCCTAAAGACTAGGCTAACAGTTGAAGAAAAGGTCAGCTAGAAACAGAAAGTTCCTTATTAATAGGAGCACAAGAAAAATAACCTAAAAATGAATACTTTAACATCCTCCCTTAAACTGAAAGCTTCAGTCTTCAGTTTACTCCGGGATCTGAACAAACGCCCAAGAAATCACGCATCTTCAAGAAGGCATCGAGCTTTAGCGGTTTAGTCATAACATCAGCAACCTGCTTCTGAGTAGGACAATGAATCATCTCAACAGTTCCATCTTTTGTGAGATCACGAAGAAAATGAAACCGAACATCAATATGTTTACACCGGCCATGCATCACAGGATTTTTAGAAAGCTTGATTGTTGAAATGTTGTCACAATAAACCGTTGTGGGATTATGTTGCGCATACTTGAGGCCTTCCAATATCTTCCTCAACCAGATTGCTTGACACGCAGATGCTGAAGCGGCAATAAACTCAGCTTCTGTGGTTGACAGAGAGACTATGGGCTGCTTTTTTGAGGACCAAGAAACTGCTCCCGAACCCAACATGAACACATAACCTGAGGTGCTTTTCCTGTCATCCAGATCCCCAGCATAGTCACTGTCTGTGTAGGCAACCAGTTCCTCATTTCCTCCTTTCTTGTAGAACACTCCAAAATTGATGGTACCTTTTAGGTACCTCAATATTCTCTTTGCCGCTTGCAAGTGAGATTCAGCAGGACAATCCATAAACCTGCTGATTTGACTTACTACGAACATAACATCCGGTCTTGTTGCTGTCAAATACATAAGACTACCTACGATCTGCTTATAGAAAGTGCTGTCAATCTTCACACCATCTCCATCTTTGTAAGCTTGCATCCGGGGACCATTGGATTATGGACTGGGTTGCACTCGTCCATCTTGAACCTTTCTAGTACCTCCTGTGTGTATTTCCTCTGACTGATAAAGATGCCATCTGGTCTTTGCATCACTTCAATGCCAAGGAAAAATCTCATTTTTCCAAGATCAGTCATATCAAACTCAAGCATCATGGATTTCTTAAACCCAGCAAACATAACTTCATCATTTCCAGTGAATATGAGATCATCCACATTAAGACAAACAATTAAAATCGTACCTGATTTTCCGGTCTTTATGAACAGAGTATGTTCATAATGGCATTTCTCAAATCCTTCTCTTACAAAGTAGGACTCTATACGACTATACCAAGCTCTCGGAGCTTGTTTTAGTCCATATAGACCCTTTTTCAGCTTGTATACCTTCTGTTCCTTTCCCTTCAATTCATAGCCCGGAGGTTGTTCTACAAAGATTTCTTCACTCAGTTCACCGTGTAAAAAGGTTGACTTTACATCTAACTGATAGATTGTCCATGCCTTTAGAGCTGCAAGAGAAATCACCACTCGAATTGTATCGAGACGAGCTACAGGTGCAAAAACTTCAGTATAATCTACCCCATGCTCTTGAGTATAGCCCTTGGCTACCAGCCGAGCCTTATGCTTGTTAATTTCTCCGTTCTCTTTAAGTTTGGTCTTGTAAACCCACTTTACCCCAACCACCTTTGCTGTAGCAGGTAAGTCGGTTAACTCTCATGTATCATTCCTCTCTATGGCTTCTATCTCTGCATCCATTGCTTTCCGCCACTTCGTACTTTTCACAGCATCGCCAAATACGACCGGATCACTTTCTACGAACAGAACCTGGTGTGTAGTGTTTTCTTCATCTGATAAACCTTCTCCACTTTCATAATGTTCCATCCATACTGGTGGCCTTATGATTCTTCTTTCACTTTGAGTTGCTGGATTTTCTTCATTTTCCTTTGTTTGTTGACTATCTTCCACAGTTTCTGCCGTGATATTCCCTTCAGTTCCATTTTGACTTGTGTTGTTTCCGTCATCTTCTTGTTCACTTTCTCCCCAGTCTAGATTGACCAGAGTATCTTGGCCATCGCTCGTGTTCCAATCCCAACTGCTTTCTTCCTCGAACTTTACATCTCTGCTGATTATTATTTTCTGAGAGACATGATCGTATAATCTGTAGGCCTTCGACTCCTCACTGACTCCAAGTAGAACGCACCTCTGACTTTTGTCATCGAGCTTGCTCCGCTTACTTTCAGGAATATGAACATGAGATATGCAGCCAAACACTCGGAAGTGATCGACTGATGGTTTGGATCCACTCCAAGCCTCTTCCGGAGTCATATCTTTTACGACAAGGGTAGGGCTTCTATTCAGAACATAGACAGTCCAGTTGACCGCTTCGGGCCAAAATGCCTTTGGGATTTTTCTTCCTGAGAGCATGCTTTGCACCATATTCATAATTGTTTGGTTCTTCCTTTCTGCAATCCCGTTTTGCTGCGGAGTATACGCAGACGTAAGTTGTCTGCGTATACCATTTTCTTTGCAGAAATCTGTGAATTCATGTGACGTGAATTCTCCTCCACGATCAGTGCGAAGACATCTTATGTATGAGCCAGATTCTTTCTCCACCCGACTCTTATAGTTTTTGAAGGTAGGGAAGGCTTCTGACTTTTCTGTCAAAAAATAACCCACGTTTTGGGACTAAAGTCGTCAATAAAAGTAATTAAATACCTTTTATTACTATTTGAATGCGGGTTGATTGGTCCACATATGTCAGAATGAACCAGTTGAAGAATTTGAGAAGCCCTCCATGTGCTCTCCTTTAGAAACGGATCTCTACGTTGTTTCCCCACCAAGCAATCTTCACATATTTCTGAGTTGGCTTGAATCTGTGGCAGCCCATTCACCATTCTCTTCTGTTGAAGTGTCTTCAACCCACTAAAGTTTAAATGCCCATACCTTAGGTGCCAAAGTCGAGTCTGATCCTCTGTAGAAGACGAGAAACAACTTTCTTCCTTTACCACAATTTGAACATGCAAAGTGAACATCCTATTTGAGGACATTGAAGCCACCACGATTAAGCCTCTATCAGGATGATAAATCTTACATTTATCATCGCGTAAGAGAATTGCAAGTCCCTTCTCTTGCAGTTGGCCAAGACTTAATAAATTATTTTTCAAACCAGGGACATAGAACACCTCAGTGATGACCTGCATAATTCCACTTACCAGCATGCGTATATTGCCTTTTCCTGTTACATCGATAGATGAGTTGTCACCTAGTCGTACGGAGGTCCTGAAATTTTCATCAAGACCACAAAAGAGCTCCTTCTTTCCACACATGTGGTTGCTGCAACCTGAATCAAGAAACCATAACTCTTGCTTGCTAGCTTCCCTGACATCCACATATGCCATTAACAACATTTCATCACCAGCTTCTACATAGTGTGCCTCATGACTTGGACACTCGTATTGAAAGTGTCCAAGCTTATGGCAATTGTAGCACTCCACAGTGGACTTTTCAAAGCCTTGTCTACCTCTGCCTCTTCCTCGTCCTCTGAATCCACCACGACCTCGTCCCCTTCCTCTCCATGAATCATCATATGTAACCTTCAATGCTTGTTCATTCACATCATGGTTGGTCATACGTTGTTCATGGACCAGAAGACTGCTTTGCAACATGTCAATTGATAATGTGTCTAAATCATTAGACTCCTCGATTGAGCACACAACATAATTGAAATTAGAAGTCATAGATCTCAAAATCTTTTCAATAACCGTAATATCCTCCATCTTCTCACCATGAACCCTTATCTTGTTGGCTATAGTGAGAGTTCGAGCAAAGTACTTGTTCACAGATTCGCCTGCCTTCATATGGAGAACCTCAAACTCTTTTCAAAGAGCCTGTAACTGTGCACGATGCACCCGCACTGTTCCCTGATACTTTTGTTTCAAAGAGTCCCAAATACTCTTTGTTGTGTCCTTGTTCAAGATGGTCTCCAGAACGATTCGATCGATTGCTTGAAAGAGGTAATTTTTTGCCTTCAAATCCTTCAGTTTGGCATCTTCAATCACCTTCTTTTGTCCATCTGTGAGTTCTGCTCCTGCTGCTGCTGTAGGTATCCCTTGTTCCACCAAGCTCCAATAATCCTTTGACCGCAAGAAATTCTCCATAAGCATACACCAATGATCATAGTGACCATCAAGCTTAGGAATTGAGGGTTGCACAAAGTCTTTTTCAGTTGCCATTTCTGTTGTGCTACAAATCGAGGATTGTTTTCTTCAGGATTCAGTATTTGCTCTGATACCAAATGTTAAGAAAACTATAAGCAGACAACAAGAAATGGGAGAATGCTCTCTGATTTATTGAATAAAGGAACAGGCCTATAAATAGGCTTACAAAAGAAGCTGATAAAGATAA
Organism: Saussurea involucrata; assembly: GCA_033807775.1. NCBI lineage: Eukaryota > Viridiplantae > Streptophyta > Magnoliopsida > Asterales > Asteraceae > Saussurea > Saussurea involucrata. Next base: position 13,417,636 of record CM066317.1, on the reverse strand, counting down.
ACAAACCCACGACTAACAGTCCTAAAGACTAGGCTAACAGCTGAAGAAAAGGTCAGCTAGAAACAAAAAGTTCCTTATTAATAGGAGCACAAGAAAAATAACCTAAAAATGAATACTTTAACACACACACACACACACATATATATATATATATATATATATATATATATATAGGGGAGGTATCCGTTGCAAACCAGTCAGTTTGTGCAAACTATACAAACCACTATATTAGGAAACAATAGATGTATTTATGGATAATCATTATGATTCATTAATTAAGACTGAGATATATATAGAAGATGATAAGATTCATTCATTATGATCATGACTTTAGATAAGGAAACATAATAAAATCAGATATTTATTAGACTTGATCAACGGCTAAGATTGGTTTGCAGAGTTTGCATGATCTGCATGGTTTGCAATTGATATTTCCCCTATATATATATATATATGTGTGTGTGTGTGTGTGTGTGTGTGAGTTAATACGATAACGCTGACTATTTAAGAAAACAAGAAAACAACCGTTATGTACAAAATCATATATGATTCACGTACAAAATCATATATAATTACGTGACTTTTCTCGCCACTTTAAGTCGCGGCCAAAGTCGCATGTGTCCAATTTTTGCAATTAATGTAAAATCACATGTGATTTTGCACATGATTTGTTGTTTTCTTAAATATTTAGCGTTCTCGTTTGAACTTTCCTCTCTCTCTATATATATATATATATTTTATTGGTTCATTGGTTTTTTTTCTTGAGATTACTTATCCATTTTACCCCTTAAATAACATGTGATGAGGTTTGTAGTTAACATGAGTATTTTAATATTTATGTTAAAAAAATTAGCTAGGTTCGAGTTTTCTTCACCGTGTCCCTCATTGCGAAAATCATGTTGATTTCATTAAATCAAGAGTAAATTACATTCCTAGTCCCTGTGGTTTATTGACATTTTGGATATCGTCTCTAAAACGTGTTTATTACACTGAGCATTCCTGTGGTATGCAAAAGCGCACGCAGAAAGTCCCTTCCTCTAACGAAATCTATTAATCTAGTTAAGTCAAGGGGTATTTTTGTCTTTCTACACCTATTTTTGTCTTTTTTTCTAATAAAAAATAAAAAATAAATTAATAAAGACTTCGTACCCACCCACCCCTGCCCCCACTACAACCCTCACCCTACCCCCACTTTCTTCTTCCTAATCAAAAGTATTTCTTCTTTATTAGTTCATTTGTTTTGTTATTTATTATTAGGAAAAACACAAAAACATGTGTACAAAGACAAAAATACCATTTGAGTAACTGGGTTAACAGAATCCGTTAAACGAAGTGACCTTATGCGTGCGCTATTGCATACTACATGGACACCTAGTATAATAAAAGCATTTTAGGGACGATATAAAAAATATCAATAAACCACATTGATCGGGAATGTAATTTACTCTTAAATCAATAATTTTGTACCATTCAAATGTATTTATTGATGGAACGATATTTTGTTAATTTAGTTGGTCAAATATCTATTAAAATAATCGGTTGAGTCAAACATGTATTCTATTTAATTTCAATGGATATAATATTTTCAATTTACCATTACAAAATTTCTATAACTCATTTTTTTTCTACAATTCACACTTGCAAGTTACAAATAACATTTTAGAGAATAAACTACGAATTTGGCTCTTGTGTCTTATATTGAATAAATTTTTGAGTGAATTACACTGGTGGTCTCTGTAGTTTACTCAAATTTGGATTTGATCCCTAAAGTACACTATCTATGGTTAGTGATGGCCAAAACGACCCGATCGGGCAACCCGAACCGGGTCCGCTCAAAAACCGGGCCCAACCCGACCCGGTCAAAAACCGGTTTCCAGCCCGATGGCCGGGACCGGTTTGGATTTTTGTAGTTTTCTCCGACGTGACCCGAAACCGGTTCGCGGCCCGGTTTTTGGCCCGACCCTGCCCGAAACCGATTTTTTCAAAAAAAAAACCGTTAACTAGCCGTTGGAATCCATTTTTTGCCGTTTTTTTGGTCATTTTTCACCCTCTAACCCCATATAAATACTAGGGGTGTTATGGATCATATCACCACCTAACAAAACGCAAAAAAACGCATACAATTCTCATTTCTCGGCTCTCGCTATATTCGTTTCTCGCAAATTCTACTATAAAATCTCTAGTTCTCTAGTCTCTACTCTCAAAAAAATGGCCGAACAAAATTACACCGTTGTTGCCGAGCATGGACGAAAAGCACCGGTTTGGGAGCATTTCAACTTGGTGATGTTTTCCGACGGTACAAAAAAAGCGCAATGCAAACGGTGTGGAGATTTCCTTCAAGCCGCCTCAAATAGCACGTTAAAGCGCCACTTCGAGGAGAGATGCAAGAGGTTGAAATCGGGTGACGATCCAAGTCAACCCATACTTGACAATTCCGGTCAAGTATGGTCGTATAATGAGGATATCGCCCGACAATTGCAAATGAAATGTGTCATTCAAGTGGGGTTGCCGTTCGGACATTTCGACAATCGTCACATTACGAACATGATCAAACAAGGGTTCCAACCACGCTACAAGGGTTCGGTAAGTCGTCAAACTCTTCGGCGTGATGCTTTAAAACTTTGGAATACGGCTAAAAAAAATACGCGAGAAATGTTTTTAAACTTACCCAACAAAGTTTCTTTAACTTGTGATGTATGGAGCGCACCATTCGGATTGCCACAATCTTATATATGCATAACGGCACATTGGATTGTGTCGGGATCGTGACAAATATGCAAACGTGTAATCACGTTTGAGCACTTTGGTTCGCCACATTCGGGTGACCGTCAGTTTTCTATAATTATGAGATGTTTTCATTATTATAATTTAAAAAATAAAGTTATTAGTATTTCGTTTGATAATGCTAGTAATAATACGGCATGCATACAAAAATTAGGTTTGGCTTTATCCCCTATTTTAGAGGGAAAATTATTTCATACACGTTGTTGCGCACACATAATAAACTTAGCCGTTCAAGATGGCTTAAGTTGCCTTAATGAGCCTTTAACTAAGTTTAGGCTTATGTTACGCCGGATTTTCACAAAAGGTAAAAAATGCAAAACGCATATAGAGAATATTGCAAAGAAGTCGGTTTTAAAGCTTTGGGACCGGCACACGATATGCCGGTTCGATGGAATTCGACTTGGAAAATGATGGATAATTTAATAAGACAAAAACAATATATTCAAGCATTTTATAACGTTTATTACCCGGAAAACACGATAACTGATGATGATTGGCAAATGATTTATGGCTTTCACGATATTTTGGGCGATTTCAAAACTGCAACAACTATCTAATCCGATATTTATTATCCAACGAGCCCTTTACTTTTAAATCAAATATATATTTTGGCAAGTAAAATTGCTCAATACGAAACGGATTACAACCTTCACGACGTGGTAGCACCAATGAAAGCAAAATTGGTAAAATATTTTAAAGAGATCCCCTTTACTTTTCTTTGTGCCGCGGCATTAAACCCGTATTTAAATGTTACGGGTGTCGAAGTTTTAATACAATCAATATGTTTCTCGTTTGGTTTGGATTCGTCTACAAATAATTCTTTTTCAAGGAACCGCATACACCAATTTAATAATGATTTTCATCAATTATTTGAGATTTATAGAGTTAATTATGGGGGAGGAAGCCAACAAACCCCTACAACTCAAATGTTTTCACCGGGTTCTAGTAGCAGCCGTGGCCGAAACCGACAAGACTTAATGTCAACTTTAATGCAATCGGTTGCCATGGAATCTACTAAAAAATCTAGATATGATGGGGATAATTTGGGTGAATTCAATCAATACATACGTACTAATTTTATAACGGCATCATCCACAAACGTCGTAGATGTTGAATCACTAGATTTATTAGAATGGTGGAAAAATAAACAACCGAGTTTCCCGATTATGGCGACTATTGCTCTTGATATACTAACAATCCAAGCTAGTACCGTAGCTTCGGAGTCGGATTTTTCTCTTAGTGGCAGGATCATATCACAATAATGGCGCAAGTATACACCACGTATTGCGTTCGCTCACAAGTAATATAATGGTAAGAACCCAATATCGTATCCACGGGGATTGGACTACCAAGAATAGGAGATTTCTACGAACTTCCGGTGCAAAGTTGAGGTTTTTAATAATTTGTTTGAAGTTGGTTTTGAGCAAATAATTAATTATAAAATTAACGCGATTAATTAAAAAGCGGGTACGGGTGTAAGTTTTCCCCTCGAGAGTATTTATTTAATAACTTAAATGGTTAATAAAATCGGTCACAACTTGTCCCACACGATTTCCTCCTCTCGAAGCTACGTCGTAAAGGTTGTAATAACGATTTTATTATAAAGTTCCTACACAAGCTATCTTTCGGTTTACCAACCTTACTAAGTAGATCTCGAAAATCTTAGTCTTGTCGGATGTAAAGAGATGCGCATATCTCTATGTCACACCTACTCGACCGGCGTTTTGACCTTAGCTCGGTTATGCAACAACCCATATCTCTATGTGATTATTGAAGATTTTCTCAAACCTCCTTGCATCATTCAAGCCGTATTTCGGATCCGCCCCTCTCGAGGTCTAAGATCTAATATTAACACGTACACGTGATCAGCTTGTCCGCGTTGCGTTATGTTCCGACTCGAATGACTAAACCGAAAAAATAACTAAATGTAGTAACACCCAAGTGTTACATTTTTACCCTCTCGGGTTTGGCTTACACCCGCACCCAAAGGGGGGTTTAGCTACTCATAAGAACAGAAAACATAATATAGTAGAAGAAATAAGTAAACTGGAATTGAATTAAACGTAAACGATAACGTACCACTGTGGCCACAAGTGTTCCACAATGGGTAACAGAAAGTAAATACTTGAAAAGCAAATTACAAGAACTAAAATACTGAAATGTAAATGCTACAACTATTTTTCCACCGAGTTTTTTAGAGCTTTGGATGATAAGATGATGATGAAATGCCAAGCCAAGCTTCCTTTATATAGTGGAGGAGAGGAGAAAAGGTTGAAAGGGACTTGAGAGGAGAAAGTGACCTCTCATGGTTGTCTTCTTCCCACCTTTTGGCACCATCTCCCTTGTCCATATTATGTCTTCAAACGTGGTTAAACTCAACATTGACCCCATCATGCAGGTCTGCACTTTGCACAAAAATGCTCTCCAAATCTGCAGAAAATCGGATTTACACAGCACTCGCCACAGTACTGACGTTGTGGCCACAATGGTATACCAAACGCAACATTTTGATCTTTTTGGTTATTTTCAACATTTTGGAACAACTTAGACCAAGAGAAGTAGAAAGGCTCAAATGGGTACAAAAAAGGTTAAATTGGGTTTAAAATTGATAACAAATAACTCTAAAAATTGAGGGATATCACGCATACACCAATTTAATAATGATTTTTATCAATTATTTGAGATTTATAGAGTTAATTATGGGGGAGGAAGCCAACAAACCCCTACAACTCAAATGTTTTCACCGGGTTCTAGTAGCAGCCGTGGCCGAAACCGACAAGACTTAATGTCAACTTTAATGCAATCGGTTGCCATGGAATCTACTAAAAAAGCTAGATATGATGGGGATAATTTGGGTGAATTCAATCAATACATACGTACTAATTTTATAACGGCATCCTCCACAAACGTCGTAGATGTTGAATCACTAGATTTATTAGAATGGTGGAAAAATAAACAACCGAGTTTCCCGATTATGGCGACTATTGCCCTTGATATACTAACAATCCAAGCTAGTACCGTAGCTTCGGAGTCGGATTTTTCTCTTAGTGGCAGGATCATATCGGAGCGTCGGACAAGATTAACCCCGCAATCGGTAGAGTGCTGCATATGTCTGAAGGATTACTCGGATGGAGAAGACCGCAATCAACATCAAACAAACCTGGAGAATGATCTAGACGGCGTGGAAGAAAACTTAGCCGAAAACGAAGCGGATGAACAACTAAGTACGCCGGGAACCGTAACCGACAATTCTGATGTTAGTAGTGTCGGTGACGTCTTCCGATACGACGATGACGAAGAAGAACCAGACACCGACCGCCTTGACGATCGGACGGCTATTACACGACTGCAGAAGTACAATACTCTTGAAGACTACAATCCAGATCAGAATCCATACTACGCTCCATACAATTACAATCCATGGGGATGGGGTGATGGGGGTGGGAGTTCGGGAGCGGGACCTTCGGGTGTTTAGAATTTATGTATTGTAACTTGTAAGTTTGTAACTTAAAATTATATATAAATTATAAAACGTAAAAGTGTATTTTAGTGATATATATTATAAATAAAACGTATTTTTAAAGTGTATTTTAGTGATCCAATCCAATTTTTAACATTTTAAAGTTTAGTAATTAATTATTATACAAAGAAATTATTTTATTTTTTTTAAAAAAATAAGAAAATACGTCGGCCCGATCAATAACCGGTTTTGGGCCCGGCTCGGCCTGGTTTTATAAAAACCGGTTTTCCATACCAGTAAATGGGTCAGGGATTTTCGGGTTAAACCCGGCCCGACCCGGTTTTTCTCAGAACTGGTTTTGGTCGTCACTGTTTGAACCCGGTTTTTGCCTCGGACCCGACCCGACCCGAACCCGTTTTTTGGCCATCACTATCTATGGTGGTGGTCCCTAACTTTTTTATTTACTTTCATTCATGGTCCTCCTATGTTTAACATAAGAGGACCATAAGTGAAAGTAAATTAAACATAGGAGAATCATAAGTGAAAGTAAATTAAAAAGTTAGTGACCACCACCGTAGATAATGTACATTAGGGATCAAATCCAAATTTTAGATAAACCACATGACCACCCGTGTAATTCGCTCTAGCTTTTTTTTCTATAGTTTTAAAACTTCAAGTTGGTCATGGTGACTTGTAAAAGTCTTTAGAATTTATTTTTCCCTTTAACAACTATTAAAAGTTCCGTTAAATAATGAGTATTTTCATTATTTTATCGATTATTTTATCTTTACTTTAAAATCAGTTTCATACATCATTGACTCTAATATAAAAGGAAAAATGTTATTTTTGACAAATTATGGAGTCCATATTTATAATTTAATCTATATTTTACTAAGAGCATCTCCAACAGCTTCCCCAAAAAATTTCCAAAATGGGGAAGCAAAAGTCAAAATCCCTAAAAAAAAATTACACCTATCTTCAACAGATTCCCCATATTTGAAAAAACACTTGGTAATCATATTTGGAGTATTCTCTAAATTTGGAGAAAATTTTGGGGAAAATCCTATTATCCCCATTTTGGAGAAACTTTTGGGGAAGCTGTTAGAGCTTATTTGTGTTCCAAAATCCTCATTTCCCCCATTTTCTCCAAAATAGGGAAGCTGTTGGAGATGCTCTAATCAGCTACCAATTCATGCATCATTGACTCCAATGTGCCACCGGTGAACAGGTCTCGGTCAAAAATGTTATTGTTTTCTTAAATATTCATACACTTGTTTAAATAAATAATTACAGAAACATTTAAAAAACAAATAAAAGGATTGAGAATGTATAAATAAATTTATATTTTTATAACTTATAAATAAATTGTTTGTATGTAAGTCGTTTGTAACATAATTCATGTTTTGAAAATGTAAAGTTAGGTTTTAATGTTTTTTTATAACCGTGGGTTTCCGGGCCAGCTTACGCGCACCGACTAATCCTCGGGCGACCACAAATGGTCTGGAGTTATCGCAGGTGAACCCCCATGGCCACAAGGATTTTGACAGTGCCTGGATTTGAACCCTGGGTAGATGAGCTTCCACTACATCCCCCAAGGACTTTACCAGTACACCACAACCCAAGTGGTCAGGTTTTAATGTTGATATATATAGAATTATAGAAAAAGAAAGGGATGAGTTCCGGTGAAAAGCGTGAGAAATAGACGAATATTAGAATGAGATGCACCGAGAGGCACCAGATCAATTCCTATTTAATCTGCAATTTATTGGATGGTATTTGATTAAAAATGATCAACGATTTAAAAGTACAACCCACACTTCTCACAAAAAATGACACTTCTCGCATGATACCATTCCTAAAAAGAAAATTAGTATATATAGTTTGCATTTAACAACTTATAATATCATTACCAACGGGAGGTTGTTATAAGTAAAAAATATAGTGTCTTATAATAAACTACCATTGGAGAGAAATTTTATAAGAATCTCAAATCCTTTAACGTATTGTAGAAGAACATTATTCCTAAATTGAACATTATTCCAAAAAGCGGCCCGATCCGACCCGGTTTTTCTCAGAACTAGTTTTGGCCGTCACTGTTTGAACCCGGTTTTTACCTCGGCCCGACCCGAACCCGCTTTTTGGCCATCATTATCTATGGTGGTGGTCCCTAACTTTTTTATTTACTTTCACTCATGGTCCTCCTATGTTTAACATAAGAGGACCATGAGTGAAAGTAAATTAAACATAGGAGAATCATGAATGAAAGTAAATTAAAAAGTTAGTGACCACCACCGTAGATAGTATACATTAGGGATCAAATCCAAAATTTGAATAAACCACATGGACCACCCGTGTAATTCGCTCTAGTTTTTTTTTCTATAGTTTTAAAACTTCAAGTTGGTCATGGTGACTTGTAAAAGTCTTTAGAATTTATTTTTCCCTTTAACAACTATTAAAAGTTCCGTTAAATAATGAGTATTTTCGTTATTTTATCGATTATTTTATCTTTACTTTAAATTCAGTTTCATACATCATTGACTCTAATATAAAAAGAAAATTGTTATTTTTGACTATAATATAAAAAAAATTGTTATTTTTGACAAATCATGGAGACCAAATTTATAATTTAATTTATATTTTATTAACCAGCTACCAAGTCATGCATCATTAACTCCAATGTGCCACCGGTGAACAGGTCTCGGTCAGAAATGTTATTGTTTTCTTAAATATTCATACACGTGTTTAAATAAATAATTACAGAAAGAGTAAAGTTCACTTTTGGTCCTTAAAGTATGTCAATTTCAACGGATTTCGTCCTTAAAGTTCATTTTTTTTAAAAGACCCTGACCTATCATACTTTCTCTCGCTTTTGGTCCAAATGACTCGCACCGTTTAAATGTTGCCGTTAGTACCCACACACGTGCATCTCACGTGAGGGTATTTTTGTCAATTCACATTTGACACCGTTTCCCTTCATATATAGATATGTCTGAAACAAACACTCAAGTGTTTTTCTCAATCCACTCACCTTCCAAACCTTCCAAACCCATACGAACCCAGAGTACTTTTCGTTCCATTGATTCTTGAATCTTCGTTCCATTGATTCTTGAATCTTCGTTCCATGGCTACTGCAATGTGGACGATTAGAGCACGATTTGAAGACTTGGTTCCATCAGAAATATACGGTGCGTATTACACAGACCAACAATGGTTTGATTTTTGATTTGTAAGTTTTATTCCAGCCCCACAATGGTTGATCTTTTCTTTTTGATCTTTTGTTTTAATGTGTCACAGCTGATTACCCATAATACTTTTCGTTCAAGGTTCATCATGGAGGGGTTTTCACTAGGAATAGTCCAGGGAGACAATACTTGAATGGCAAAGAAACATTCATCGACTTGGTAGACCCTGATGAGTTGTCAATACATCAAGTGAATGATATGATGCAACAACTAGGTTACCCAGGTACTCACATGATGTTTTACCATTTTCTCATACCAGGCAGTGACCTAGACTTTGGGTTACATGCCTTTGGTAGTGATCAAGTGTAACACCCCGAAATTTCCATTGTAAATTAATAAAAGATAAATTGTATTTTGGTACAATTTATATTTGAGAAATATAAGTTGAGGGACTTTTGGTGTATTTGTTCAAAGAATGAGGTGGTAAAGTAGAAATTAAGGTGATGACTCATGTTTAAAACATGAGGTGTCAATTAAAGATTAATTCAGTATTAATCTTGTATACTGATTTTGGTTACATGCGTCTAACAAAGAAAGAAAGAAAAGAAAACACAGAGAGATAGACTTCGAGAAGAAGAAAAGAAGAGGAGAAATCAGTTTGGTGATTGTTGTGATTGTGATTAAGCTGTCGATTAAGCCACTGATTTGGAAGAACAAAGTGTTCAGATTTAAGCCAAAGTGTTCAGAGTTCATAAAAGGTGAGTTATTCAACTTTCTTTAAAATTAAGCAATGAGAATGTTAATAGATGTGTGTATTTGTATTTAAATCACTTAGAATGCTTAATGGTTAAGAAAAATCAAGACTGGCTTAACAGGTGAAAGTGACGATGAACATTAAGTTTTCGCAACAGTGGTTTGCGAAAAGTGAGGTTTTCGCAACCAAGAGTTGCGAGTTCTAGACTTTTCGAAAAAGAGGGTTGCGAAAAGTAGAGGTTTTCGTAACAGTGGGTTGCGAAAAGTGGAGGTTTTCGCAGCTTTGGCTTGCGAAAAGTGTAGCTTTTCGCTACAGTGACTTGCAAATTTTGTGGTCTTTCAGTAGTAGTTTGAGGCTTTTATGTGGAATGCAATCTGATATGTATATGCTATTTTTTATATGTTTATAACTCTGTTGTTGATGTAAAAACCATGATATGTTAAAGACTTATTTATGAGTCTAGAGCTATGGTTAATTGTTGAGATGTTAATCCCCGATGCTAAATGGCCAAGTAGAGATAATCGTTGAAATTAATATTCTGTACATAGAGATATAGAATATATGTTGAATTGTATAGCCTTAGTATACAATAGAAAGAGTGATGATACACAATTATTGGGTGGCGTTGGCTAGAAATATACATCTGGTCTAGTGGGCATAAAGTACGGTATAATGAGAACCGTTTACTAGCCAGGGACCGTTGGGATGTATTTCTAGTTGTTGGAGTGAATCTTGAATCATCCGTGAGGGTCTCTGGTGGTTGTTGATCGCGATAAAATAAAATCTCATTTGAGAGACCAGTGATTCAAGGTGGGGAGGAAATGAAATGAGGAATGGCAGACTTAGAGTTGTAATTCCCATTTCAATCGAAAGATGAGATATCTTCATTGTTGAGAAATTGTAATCTTAATTCAGAAAGAAGCAGGTTTGGAAACTGTAATTTCTGTGAGTTAGAGTTATTTATAAGTCCGGTGGGATTTATAGTAATTCTTGTTGGTAGTATGATGACTAGATGAATTAGTCATAAGTAAAGGAATAGGTGGTTTCCAATGGTTAATAAGAGCTTGGTATGGTGAGATGGCTGGAAACAGGTTTGATATATCTGTTAATATTTTAGTTGTTAAATTTTAATTTGATTTGGACAATCTCACTAGGCGAAAGCCTAATGTTTCAAATTAAACTGTCTTACCAGGTACTGGCTCTGGGGAAATAGTTTGGGAAGTGAGATTTCAGTTGAAGGAAATCAGACTTGGCGATAACGAAGGATCAGGATATTCTTTTGATGACTTTTGGGACAATCCTTAGATAATCTAGTTGATCTTATTGTGATGTATAATTAGATTGATCAGATTATTTAAGTTAATCTACCTGGTGTATATATAGAAACTTACTTATGATCCTTTGGTTTATAAAAGTCTGATATTTTGATGATCATAACGCGTGTATTTTGAGGTTTAAATTAGCCCTGAATTTTAGGGTGTTACAGTATGGTATCAGAGCACTAGTTTAAGCGAACTAAGTATGCTGATGAGATACTTAGACTTAAGTTGAGATGTGGTAGGTTATGATATGTGAGATATGGGTAGAAGTGTTAAGACGGGATAGTCTTAGAGTTAACGGGAATACGTGAAATTAGTGTTATGACAATGATAACGGGGATTCTCCTGTATGATATGTTCATAATTTCAATTAGCTACTGTTATTATGAATATATTGTTACACGAGCATGTCTATTTCTGAATTGTTACTGTGACTAACGATCGGTAAAGTACGTTTTGTATGTATGTAAGTGCATAACCATTTCTCGTGGTTATCCCTGTAAGTTATAGTAGAGTGATGGTGAATACGCCACCAAGGTCCTTTAGAGGACAGAGCAGTAAATGATTGGGGGTTGGAAGGACAACCTGGAATTAGTGGGACTCATGAAAGTCCGCCAAGGCAACCTTTAATAGGTGATTTGATATGTGCAGAGATAGAGTATGAGATGATTGATTAAGACAGAATTAGTATGACATGGTTGAGTATGGGGGCCATGGAATGCATGTATAGCAATTATTATAAGGCCGAGAGGGCGACCTCTGGTCGGAAGTAGAGTGTCAATGATAAGTTACGTAATTAAAACGATTGACCTTGTTTGAGTAAGTAGCCTTCATTGCAAGTAAGTTTTATGCATGGTGTTTTAGTGTATGTTACACGAGTTTTCTTGATTTCAAACCAAATGCATAAATAACAATTTTTATTCAAGGACGAATTAGTATGTGCAAGTATGTATTTAAAGAAAAAGGGCAATTTCAATTACGCTGCCTAACGAAATTTTGGAGGTTAGCATCTTGCAAAATACTTCATACTTTACATAAAAAGTTGTATGATAGCAAATAGGTCAAGAAAGTGTTGATCAGTAAACTTTTTTATAACCAACAAAGGTATTGATTTGATGATATCATATAAATGAGTGTGAGAAACGACTAGTTTACTTTGTGGCAGTAAATTTTAAACTTTTGTTGTATGAAAAGATCTTCATTTAAGATATTACTGTTGTAACAACATCTTTTGGTTGAGAAGGATTGAGTTTTACGAAAATTTATATACAAACGATTTTTTGAGATCGTTGTGTAATACATGGGAGTTATGAAAATGATTGGGGTCGTGTGTGCCCACGTTGTTCCGAATGTTGTTTATTTAAATGAGAAAAAGGTGGATTGAGTTATTTATTATATTGTCATGCATGAAGGCTATGAACTCGCTAGGTCGTAGAGTATTACACTATAAGCTAAGAAAGAACTCCAAGAGTGGAGAGATGTTGGATAAACAATGGGAGAATGTTTGTAGTTTTGGTATTTGTGTTCAAAAGAAGAGGTGAACAGTGGGAGAGTCGAAAGGAGACTTTAGTATCGGTTGTAAGAAGGTCGGTATTCTTGTTTGGTACTTAAAAAAAATACAGTTGCCAATGGGACGGTCGTGTCCGGAGGAAGGATTAGTAGTCATCAAAGTGACAGAATTAGCAATTCGCTATGAGTAGTCTTGCGATATTAATGTTGCACGAATAAATTGAAAGGAAGACGATGGGATGTGAAATGGATTAGGATGTGTTGTAAGGATTAGGTTCAGTTAAGGACCCTTGTTAAAGAATAGGTTAAGAAAGTATCGACAGACGACTATTGACGTTGAAGTCGACAATTGCTTAAATGTATGAGGCCCTTTTTCTTGTCATTGGGTGCGGTCTGGGTGCATCCCGCGTATGCCTATGCGGGCGGGAATAAAACCGTGAGCGGTACCGGTATGTTGTTATGCAGAGGGTACGCGCAAAGCAGCTATATATATATATATATCTTGGGAAACACCCATATTTGGGGGATTTTGAGTGTTTGATAAATAAATCACGAGTAAAAGAAGTTTTGGTTAATTATTGCATAAGTGGAAGCTATGTGGTCAAAATACGCTTTTTAGAGTTTATTGTGGTTGTGCAACAATTATGATGTGTTATGTGCTTAAGTGCCGGTTTAAGTATTGGCCTTATGTGTGAAGACCGTGTGATGATCCTGTATTTTAGTACCTTTGGGACTAATAACCTTGGTGAATTATATACATTGTTGAGTATAGAAGAGTTGCGTATACGTATACATATAGATACAAATATGAATTGGCTTCATTGGGAAGGTAGCAATGAAGGGGTCGTGAGATTATCACACCTCGGAGCATGTGTTGTGTGATGAGGGTTAGATGCATTTTAATTGCATTAGTTGATATTGATAAATGATCATTAGATCCTTTGAACAGATGGTTCGGCTTTGGACTTGGTTGAGTCTTGAGGGCTTTTGCTCAGTTTAATAAGCTCAACGTAGGCTTGGGGTTGGAATTGCAGGAATAGAATTATAATTGAAGTTTACATGATGTGAGTGCATTGGTTATTCATTTGAGGTCATGTATGAATGTTAAGTCTTGAATCAGAAGTTTTAAAATTTGAAGGGATACCTTTAAGGGGTGTTAGAATAGAGAAGGACTGTTGTATTAGATAAGCGTTTTACTTACGAGGTGGATGGTTTATAAAAAGATAAAGTATTAGACACGAACAAAGTGGATGTTCAGACTATATCAATCCGTGGGGGATTGTGTCCTGTCTATGTAATAGTTTGGAATCACAAAAGAGCTAGCAAGAAATGAGTAAATTTAAGTTAATTAAGAAGCTTGTAAGTTATAGTTCAACTAAAGTTGGGGAGGAATATAATAGTGAAATAGACTCAATTAATCATGCGGGAGAACATGAAAGTATGTTTGAATTGTGTACGAATGACCATGAGAGATCTGGTCTGCTGTGAGATGTAATGGGTGGAAAAGGTGCGAATGAGTAGTGGCATCAATTGCCGAGATAAATGTGTCAACTAGTAAGTAATGTGAAGTTCGAAAGAGGAAACATCCGATGGAAGTCTTTTCGGGGATTCCAGATGAAGAGTACTATTTGTCAATAAAGTTGTTGGAATGTGTGATTTGTAAGATGGTGTAGTGGTATGGCTAATATCGGAATAGAATGTCGGGACAGCAGTAAATGTTTATCCAAAGTAATTTTGGTTGTGTGAGTCGCTAAACAAGTTTATGTTTTCGAATCTTTGGAAATTTAACAAAGATGATGGATGTGTTAGTCAAAATGGGGTGAAGTAAATGCAAAATCTTTAAGGAATGTGAGCTGCTTCTTATGTGCGAAAGAATTGTCCGAAAAAGTATAAGTCGAAGATCAAAGAATGGGTAGTAACTTCGAACAGTGATGTCGTTTCAAGATAACTTGGTTGAATACTTTAAGTTAGAATTTTGGTGAAATTGTTTGGTTATGTATAGTAATGAGAAAATGTTATCGGTATGTGGAAAGTTGGGAGAAAGAGACAAGTAATATGTGAAAATAGTATTCCATACTAACGTGGGGAAGCAAGGATAGAAAGATTGGACTTAAGAATGTAGACATACTACAAGTTCAATGGAGTTATCACCTTTGATATACAACCCCTTAGTGCTTGGTTGCAGCGTGTTTGTGTGGTGCGATAGTAATGTGAGAAGGTGATAACATTTTGTATCAAAGAAACGTGTAAGTCATGGATGCAATGATGGATTGTCATAGTTATTGAAGCATAATTGATGAGAAAAATTGTTATGTGAAGGAGCGAGAATCGATCTTAGAGAAATATTTGATAAATTACAATCTAAGAGAGTGATTATAGGTATAATGGTATTATATCTTTGAGTTGTTAATGTGGCTTTAGAGTCGGAGGAAGAAATGAAGAAACGATACCCTCAATTGTTTGCCTTAGAGTGATTTCGGGGACGAAATCCTTTTCAAGTTGGGGAGTATTGTAACACCCCGAAATTTCCATTGTAAATTAATAAAAGATAAATTGTATTTTGGTACAATTTATATTTGAGAAATATAAGTTGAGGGACTTTTGGTGTATTTGTTCAAAGAATGAGGTGGTAAAGTAGAAATTAAGGTGATGACTCATGTTTAAAACATGAGGTGTCAATTAAAGATTAATTCAGTATTAATCTTGTATACTGATTTTGGTTACCTGCGTCTAACAAAGAAAGAAAGAAAAGAAAACACGGAGAGATAGACTTCAAGAAGAAGAAAAGAAGAGGAGAAATCAGTTTGGTGATTGTTGTGATTGTGATTAAGCTGTCGATTAAGCCACTGATTTGGAAGAACAAAGTGTTCAGATTTAAGCCAAAGTGTTCAGAGTTCATAAAAGGTGAGTTATTCAACTTTCTTTAAAATTAAGCAATGAGAATGTTAATAGATGTGTGTATTTGTATTTAAATCACTTAGAATGCTTAATGGTTAAGAAAAATCGAGACTGGCTTAACAGGTGAAAGTGACGATGAACAGTAAGTTTTCGCAACAGTGGTTTGCGAAAAGTGGAGGTTTTCGCAGCTTTGGCTTGCGAAAAGTGTAGCTTTTCGCTACAGTGACTTGCGAATTTTGTGGTCTTTCAGTAGTAGTTTGAGGCTTTTATGTGGAATGCAATCTGATATGTATATGCTATTTGTTATATGTTTATAACTCTGTTGTTGATGTAAAAACCATGATATGTTAAAGACTTATTTATGAGTCCAGAGCTGTGGTTAATTGTTGAGATGTTAATCCCCGATGCTAAATGGCAAAGTAGAGATAATCGTTGAAATTAATATTCTGTACATAGAGATATAGAATATATGTTGAATTGTATAGCCTTAGTATACAATAGAAAGAGTGATGATACACAATTATTGTGTGGCGTTGGCTAGAAATATACATCTGGTCTAGTGGGCATAAAGTACGGTATAATGAGAACCGTTTACTAGCCAGGGACCGTTGGGATGTATTTCTAGTTGTTGGAGTGAATCTTGAATCATCCGTGAGGGTCTCTGGTGGTTGTTGATCGCGATAAAATAAAATCTCATTTGAGAGACCAGTGATTCAAGGTGGGGAGGAAATGAAATGAGGAATGGCATACTTAGAGTTGTAATTCCCATTTCAATCGAAAGATGAGATATCTTCATTGTTGAGAAATTGTAATCTTAATTCAGAAAGAAGCAGGTTTGGAAACTGTAATTTCTGTGAGTTAGAGTTATTTATAAGTCCGGTGGGATTTATAGTAATTCTTGTTGGTAGTATGATGACTAGATGAATTAGTCATAAGTAAAGGAATAGGTGGTTTCCAATGGTTGATAAGAGCTTGGTATGGTGAGATGGCTGGAAACAGGTTTGATATATCTGTTAATATTTTAGTTGTTAAATTTTAATTTGATTTGGATAATCTCACTAGGCGAAAGCCTAATGTTTCAAATTAAACTGTCTTACCAGGTACTGGCTCTGGGGAAATAGTTTGGGAAGTGAGATTTCAGTTGAAGGAAATCAGACTTGGCGATAACGAAGGATCAGGATATTCTTCTGATGACTTTTGGGACAATCCTTAGATAATCTAGTTGATCTTATTGTGATGTATAATTAGATTGATCAGATTATTTAAGTTAATCTACCTGGTGTATATATAGAAACTTACTTATGATCCTTTGGTTTATAAAAGTCTGATATTTTGATGATCATAACGCGTGTATTTTGAGGTTTAAATTAGCCCTGAATTTTAGGGTGTTACATCAAGATGTCATTGAGATGCTTAAATATGTTCCACAATGTCAAATTCTCAGTGTATATGTTGAACATGGGATAACCAACTTGAAAACCTATTTTTTGTCCCCTGGAGGTAACAAAGTTGTCATTGAGGAACTACCTTATCAACATTCAACACCTAACAATAAAAAAGTTGTCATTGAGGAACCTAAATGTAGGAAAAGACTGTGTTTATAATGGCATGATGAAAGGGCCATTTCCTGGACAATTGATAACTGCTGTGGGTGTGGATCCAAACAATGGAATATATCCATTGGCTTATGCCATTGTTGAGGCTGAATCAACAAGCTCATGGTCATGGTTCTTGGAATGCTTAGGAGATGACCTTGATTTGGCTCCAAATTCCAACTTCACATTTATTACTGACAGGCAAAAGGTATGTCATTAATATTCACTTGTTTTTAATTTAATTAATTTATTTATTGTTTATTGTCAACATGTTTAATAATGTACTTAAAATGTCAACATGTCTTAGGGACTAGTACCTGCACTTGCAAAAGTTTTTCCATCAGCTGAGCATAGGTTTTGTGTTAGGCATATTCTTGATAATATGAATTTAAATTGGAAGGGAAAAGCATATAAGGATTTGCTTTGGAAATGTGCAATTGCTACCACAGTGCCACAGTTTAACAGGGAAATGGAAGCATTGCAACAGTTCAATGATGCAGCTTTTAAGTGGTTGAAATTAATCCCACCCCACCACTGGTCAAGATCCCATTTCACAGGTAACTATTTTGTAGCTAATTTGGAAATGTACAATTGCTACCACAATTTTGTAATCATTTTGTAATTTCTTAAACAGGAAGGGCCACATGTGATGTCCTACTTAACAACATGTGTGAAGTCTTTAACAGACAACTAGTAGGTGGAAGAGACAAGCCAATCATAACTGCTTTGGAGTTTTGTCGGGAGTATTTGATGAAAAGATTGGTGATAGTGCAAAAGGCCATTGACAAGTGTGAAGGTAGGCTTTTGACACCAACTGCTACAAAACTGTTGGACAAAATCAAGGAGGAAGCATGCCAATATGTGGTACTCTGGAATGGTGAACATCACTATCAGGTAAACTTAATTAATTGTGGTAAAGTTAATTAGTTTTGGTCATTATGTGGTACTTTGTTGGGACCTACATTTTGTAATTGGTTTTTTTTGCATACTCAGGTAAGTGGTCCATGGGCAGACCAATGTTGCGTTGATTTGGAAAATAAAGTTTGTTCATGTAGAAGATGGGAGATCAGTGGCATTCCCTGCAAACATGCTGTAGCTGCAATCTGGTATAGTTCTGTGAATGGAGGTGGTGTTGATTTACCAGAATCTTGGGTGCACAAGTTCTATAAGGTTGATACTTGGAAAAAGATGTATGAATTCAAGATTAAGCCACTGAATGGAAGGGCAATGTGGCCAAAATCAGCTTGTCCTATTAAGATTCTTCCACCAATGCTTCATAAGCAAACTGGAAGACCCAAGAAGAGCAGAAAGAAGAGTGCTGATGAACTCAGTCAACCATTGGTGAAAGGTTTTAAGTTGCAAAAGATAGGGAAAACAGTTAGTTGCCGTAGATGCAAGCAGGTTGGACACAATGCTAGGACATGCAAGAGACAGGGATAGGGAAGACAAGTGTGTGTTATGGGTTTTAAACTGATCATTTTGGTTGACAATCTTTTGTGTTCAAATATGTAATGCTTTTGGTAACTTGTAAGTTAATTATGTATATAATCCTTTGGTTGAATGTATATAATCCTTTGGTTGAATGTATATAATCATTTTGGTTCAATGTATATAATCCTTTGGTTGACAATCATTTTTGGTTCAAAGTATGTATCATTTGGTTGACAATCATTTTTGGTTCAAAGTATGTATCATTTGTTTGACAATCTATTTTGGTTCAAAGTATGAAATTGGTTGGATATTGATCAGAAGTAATCAGCATATTGATCAGAAGTTTAAATTGGTTCAAGCAACACATCAATTGATCAGAAGTAATCCACATTCATTACTAACCAAAAACATTACACTGACCATAACATGAACAACTAACAAATTGTTGCACCTAACATTAACCTAACTAAAACCTATCATTAACCTAACTAAAACATTGTGCAGAGCACCTTAATGAACATCTAATTCACCTTAACTCAAAAACCCATAAATGAAGTACATTACAATGGACACCAAAGTAATAACCAAAATCTTCTTCACCCTCTGAGCTTCTTGAACAGCTACTGCAGAAGCTTCCTCAGCCATCCTTTTAGATCTCAATAAACCAGAAATTACTTCACTGCAACGACCACACACAGGTCCATCCAACCAACAAATAAAGCCACAACTTTTTTCCTGTTGTAGGCAAATGAAGATTAGGTAAAAAACAAAAAAATTAAACTGAACATTACCAACTTACCTCTCTTGAACAACAATAAAATCGACGCCCTGGGTTTGAAGTGGTCCAAGAGGTTTTGATTGTTGACTGAAATTCACATCTGCATATCACCATTGATGCGTGATCAAATGTTGAAGAAGAAGGTAACAGGGTTCGGGGGTGGGGAGTGCGAGAAAGAGAGAGAAGGTAAAGATAGAGAGAGAGGGGTTGAACCGTTGAAGAAGGATCTTGGTTTTAAATAAATGTGAATTGACAAAAATACCCTCACGTGAGATGCACGTGTGTGGGTACTAACGGCAACATTTAAACGGTGTGAGTCCTTTGGACCAAAAGCGAGAGAAAGTATGATAGGTCAGGGTCTTTTTAAAAAAAATGAACTTTAAGGACGAAATCCGTTGAAATTGACATACTTTAAGGACCAAAAGTGGACTTTACTCTTACAGAAACATTTAAAAAACAAATAAAAGGATTGAGAATGTATAAATAAATTTATATTTTTATAACTTATAAATAAATTGTTTGTATGCAAGTCGTTTGTAACATAATTCATGTTTTGAAAATGTAAAGTTAGGTTTTAATGTTTTTTTATAATCGTGGGTTTTCGGACCAGCTTACGTGCACCGACTAATTCCCGGGCGACCACGAATGACTTGGAGTCATCGCAGGTGAACTTTCATGGTCACAAGGGCTTTGACAGTGCCTGAATTTGAACCCTGGGTAGATGAACTTCCACTACACCCCCAAAGGCTTTACCAGTACATCACAACCCAAGTGGTTAGGTTTTAATGTTGATATATATAGAAAAAGAAAGGGATGGGTTCCGGTGAAAAGCGTGAGAAATAGTTATTAACCGTTGGGTGAGAAATAAATTTTCATATTTAAGCTGCAATTTATTGGATGGTAATTGATTAAAAATAATCAACAATGTAAAAGTACGTCTCACACTTATCACAAAAAATGACATTTCTTACATGATACCATTCCTAAAAAGAAAATTAGTATATATAGTTTGCATTTAACAACTTATAATATCATTACCAACCGGATGCTGTTATAAGTAAAAAATGTAGTATCTTATAATAAACTATCATTGGAGAGAATTCTTATAAGAATCTCAAATCCTTTGAACATTATTCTTAAATTGAACTTTGTGTGGCATGACATTTTAACTATTGTTATTAATATAAATAAAGATATGACAATTACTGATGTTGAAAGTACATACGATCGTAAATCTCTGTTGGATTTGAACATGTTCCAAGGGTCCATTTACCAGTGAAAGACCCAGGGTGTTTTTGCGTGACACATGCCATCGTTTCGTTCATCTGTCACACGAGTAAAAAATTACATGGTCATAAAAAGATGTTACCGTATCAATTTGTTGTGTGTGATCACGTATATTTTGAAACTACAATGAAAACACATTTTTTCTTGATAGAGTTAGTTTGCAAAACTTTTCTTTTACTCCAGACCCGAGCTCGAATCCAGTTGATATCATTTTCTTAGTTTTTAGTTTTTAAGTTCAAATTTATTATGATTTTGAAAAAAATATGTAATAAAAAACTTTAACACATGAACTTAGGCCATCAGTACCCCATGGGGAGAATCTTTCAAAGATTCCACTCCACATCAGCGCCACATCAGCTTTTCTTCCATCCCTCAATCGATCCCTAACGATCCCTAAACATCCGTACCCCATTCCCTCAAACCCCTTTGCCACATCATTTATTTTAATTCTTTTATTTATACATTTAATTATTTAACAAAATAAAAATATTTATATATTTTTTAATAAATAAAAATAAGATAAATAATAAAAATTAAAATTCATATCATTCATTAAAAATAAAAATTACAAATATTGTTGGGGAAATTGTTGCGGAAATTGTGGCGGAAATTGTTGCGAGAATTGTGGCGGAAATTGTTGCGAGAATTGCGGATGATAACCTTGTTGTGTAAACGCTTGGAAACCAAGCTCTTGATCTTCTTGCGATTGTGGTGTATTCGGTCGGTTACGACGGGATGTAGGTGTTCTGTTTGGATTCATGATGAGAGAGGTGTGAAAAATAAGAGGTTGAGAGAATTTGAGAGAGTTTGAGAGGTGTGAGATTGAGAGAATTTGATAGTGTGAAAAATAAGAGGTGTGAGAAATAAGAGGTTGAGAGGTGTGAAAATAAGAGGTTGAGGGTTAAATATATAGTGGGATTAAATTGAGAAATTTTTTTTTTTAGAAAGAGCCGTTCAACGGTTATTTTTTTAAAAATTTAATTAAATTTTTTTTTAATAATCCTCGGGATGGATCGGGATCCCATCCCCGAAAACCATCCCGCCCCGCTTTCCCCGCCCGGGCCGTAGCCCTTCCCCGCTGACCCCGAGCCCCATCCCGAGCCCTTCCCCGCTGGGCTACGGAAGGCCTTAGAACTAAAAAACAATGAAATAATCGACATAATAACTATGATTTTGCCATATATTTATTTTTTTATAATCAAATGATGTCACTATCTAAAAAGATTTATAGTAACTACCATTCAGTTTAAAAGCATCTCCAACAACTATGCTAAAATAGACAAATATAATATTTTTACAACTTTTTTGCTCCAACAACTATCATATCTTTTATGCAAAAATAGGAAGAAAAATATATATAAATCTCAAAATTTTAAAAATTTAGCTAAAATTATTTTTAACTTAAGGCTTCAAATGCTCCCACCCATTTATACCCGGATTGATTCAGTGATAGCAATAGGTCAAACACGCGGTCAACTCTGATTGGTTGATGTCATATATATAAAATACCTATACATACACTCCTCATTATACGTATACTATATATATATACATATCCACGACCTCCATCACACAACATAACATTAATGGCGACCATCAACTTTGCTTTCTTCTTCTTAACTCTCTCTGCTCTTCTAGCAACTCATCATGCTCGACATTTAAACGGTATAATTAATTATTTAATCTTCTTTTCATTCATAGTTTCATTACTAGATCTCTGTCTAAGGGGCCGTTTACCAAAATTTTCATTACTAGGTCTCGCACTTTTTTACACGGTAAGCTTTTACACGGTTCTAAAATCGTGTAAAAAAACCCTTTACAACCGTGTAAAAGCCCTTTTCTGTAGTAGTGTTGTCTGGATAAACTGGTGATATGATGTTGTTTACTTTATTATCTGAATCAACAGTCTGAATGACATAATTGATTGATTTACCCCTCGGTATGAATTATAAGTTGTTTTATATATTCTGTTTATCGGTGGTTTTGTTGGCAGATGGATATATTTACGTAAGATTTGGTCGACGACCACTGCTTCAGGCGGCGCCGAAGGCAGTGGCGGAGCTACATGTAAGTTGATGGGGTCTCTTGAGTCTTGACCCTAGTAAAATGTTTAATAACACTAGATTTGGCTTAAAAAATAATTTTACCCATCACAAATCACAAATGGCTTGGTTTAATACTAAAAGAACACACTCAATTTTTACATTTTGATTTTTTTCCACCAAAACCAAAAGAAATAAATTTTGATTAAATTCCTCCCAATATTTTGTTATTTTAGTTTTAATATAAACTGGTTTATCATATGTTAATTGTTTTATATGCTCAAAGTCTCAAACCAATTATCTAGAGATAAAATATATAATTTAGCCTTTTGGTTTAACTGAAATAGTAAAAAAATAATTATAACTGAGTCGTTAACCGGTAAATCAAATAACCATAAACAATTTTGATTCGGGTGGATTATTTCGAGTTCAATTTTTTTTTGACACTTTTGAGTTTGACCCCAATCACCTAAATTTTTAGATTCGCCACTTGCAGGAGGTAATTCAGATGGTAACCGGAGAAGAAGAACTACAATCACCACCATCTTACGGCCGAGATAACCCAAAAGCACCACCGTCTCCTACAGTAGCACCGTCTCGAGGCCAAGCTACTTATGGCCGAGATAAACCAAAAGCACCGCCGTCGCCGAAAGTAGCACCGTCTGGTGGCCAGAAAACTTACGGCGGAGATAACCCAAAAAAATCCGCCGCCACCGGAAGTAGCACTGTCGCGTGGCCAGATAACTTACGACGGATATCGACGAATTCAAATAGTCCGACCACATACGGCCGGGTCGACCCGAGAACGCCACCGACTCCGGACCCAAGTGATCCACAAATACAAACAGTGGATGGTCGAGTTGACCCGACGGTACCAACTCTACCGAACCCGCTGAGCCAACTCGCCATATGCTAGGAGGATCTCTATGTTTTGACCGAGGAAGTGCATGTAGTGGATTATCAATAACCACCGTCGATGGCCGGAGAAATTGAAGTCTGCCGCAAGCTCCGGCTATTATTTCCGATGCTAAAATAAAATCAGAATAAGATCAGTGGGACTCAATTGTCTCTTCCTGATGTATTTTAGATACTGACGTGGAATTTAATATTTAATGCTTTAAATTTGTAAACCTTGAAGTCAAAATAAAAGTTGACTCAAAATAGTTTAAAATATAAAATAGAACATGAATACATGATATTTAATGTCGAGTAAATTACGTTTTTAGTACTCGTTGTTTGTTGAAAATTGCTATTTTCGTTCTTATAATTTTATGATTATGATTTTTTTTATGGTTTATTTGTTATTATTTTCATATTTATAACTTTAAATTCATTGTTGTATTTGTTCTTGAGGTTTATAATTCAATGTGTATTTTAGTCTCTCATACTAAAAAAGTATAACTTAATATTCGGATAAAAATAACAATGAATTGCAAGTTATAAAGACAAAAATCACAATCTCAAAATCATAGAGACAAAAATCTACAACTTTTAACAAATAACATCGAGGAAACTTGCAATATTTAACAAACCACAAGGACAAAAAACGTAATTTACACTATATTGTGCGAGTATAATTTTATATCTTTCTAATTATTTCCTCTAATGAATATTCAAGGATTATTTACCAAATACTTAGCAGGTGTCGCTTGTCTTACCAAATGGTCATGGCGATGATTGGAAAACTTACCCGGTGATTTATGGGGAGCAAACCCAAAATCTTACCATCTTTCATTCTACCAAAAACGATTCAAGTTGTTTTATGTGTTTAAAATTGTTTTTTTTTAACTAAATGATGACTGGTTTAATGGTATCGAGATAACTGACAATCTGACATAGACTATCTTTTGTAGAGGTAAACAGTTCAAGCATCAATAAGGCCATCCGTATCACAGCCCTCAAGCGCCACATCAGCGTCACATCAGCTTTTCTCCTAACCCTCTCCTCAAGCCCTCAAGCCCTAAAGTAGCGTAGCGGGAACCCTCAAGTCCTCTTGCCACCTCATTTTTTTTAATTCTTTTATTTATACATTTAATTATTTAACAAAATAAAAATATTTATATATTTTTTAATAAATAAAAATAAGATAAATAATAAAAATAAAAATAAAAATTCATATCATTCATTAAAAATAAAAATTACAAAATAAATTTAAAAATCCACTCGTTGTCATTGTTGGGAACTTGGATACGCCAAATATGTTCGACCAAATCCGACCGAAGGTTATTATGAGTGCCCCGGTTTTTGACTTCTCGAACATAAATTAATTGTGCAGTCTGTCGAAAAAAATTTCTTTGTAGATGCAACAACTCGTCGGTGTCTACGGATGATGATGATGCGGTCGGTGAACCGGGTTGTGGCGAATCCATATTGTTTAAAATATAGAGAATGGAAGAGAATGAGAGAGTTGTTTTGTGTGAAAAATAAAATGAGTTTTAGGATTATACATATAGTGTGATTAAATTGAATTTTTTTTTAAAATAGCCGTTGCCAACGTCTTTATTTTCAAATTAAAAAAAAAACAATCGGGTTGAACGGGTTTTGGAACCCGGGGCTGAACCCGAGCCCGCTCCCCCCCGTAGCGCAACCCGCTCCGAGCCCGAGCCCACGTACGGTACGGATGGCCTAAATGTAAAGAATATACGTGAGTATTTATAGTACATAATATTATATACATTGACAAAATTGTTTCTTTAAACTATTATAATCGTAAAAAAAATATACACTCTCGTTGTAAAATAACAATGGGAAATTGCTTCAAATGTGGTTTTTAACTTTTATATTCATGTTTTTATTGTATATTATATTTTTATTTAAAATGGTGATTTTTTAACTTTTATATTCGTGTTTTTATTGTATATTATATTTTTATTTAGAATGATGATTTTTATCATAAACTTTTTAAATTGCTAAAAAATGATTATTGGAATTTGCCTAAAATAGTGCACTCCCAAATATTATAGGGTTTTTCTTATTGTATTTCTCTAAATAACAATTTACAACACATTTCCGACTATGATATTTAGTTTTGTATTAATGTTTTTTT
The DNA here is from genome assembly GCA_033807775.1 of Saussurea involucrata. NCBI lineage: Eukaryota > Viridiplantae > Streptophyta > Magnoliopsida > Asterales > Asteraceae > Saussurea > Saussurea involucrata. Next base: position 13,391,551 of record CM066317.1, on the reverse strand, counting down.
TTGTAAAACATGCTAATTAAAAGGGCAAGGTACCTAATTTACACAAAAAAATATATTGTAAATTCAAGGTTCTAAATAGCGTGAGGCGTCGCGCGACGGCGATGCCAAGCCTCAAGCCTTAGGAGCCACGACGAAGCCATGTCGTTTATCAAAGCGTGAATTATGGCGGCAAATCTCTATATCATATATAAAAACATATGTTTTGTACTATTAATCGACGAGTAAATGGTAATAAACAAGTTAAATTAGGTTATATATTAAAAAACTAACAAATAAAACATTAAAACGTAAAGAAAAACCAAATATCGCTTTACAAAATACCGCACATTAGGTCATGGCGTGTCACAAGCATAACGCGGCGTGAGACACAAGTCTTAAAGCCATGGTGTGCCATGACGGCTGTCGTGAACTCGTGGCGAGCCTTTTAGAACAATGTGTAAATTATATTTAAATGATCACGAATTTCGCAAAATACATTTATTCCTTGAAAATCCATGACTACCTTAAAAGCCTCATTCGAGAGTTGGTGGATTTTGCAGAAAATATAATGAATAAATGGATTTTACGATAGGATGTTAGACAATAGGAAAAAACAAGATGGTCATAATAAAACTTTTTGTCTTTGCAATTTTGATATTACAAGATGGTTATCGTGGTATTCAAAACGCCCGGATTTGGTCCGTTCTTTTAACGGTCGTTAAAAGTTCCGTTAAAATGAGGGGTATTTTGTTTTTTATCATTTTTTTGTCTTTTACCCAATTAAAAGCCACATAAACCAAACTCATAAAATCGATTTTATTTGGATAATATGACGAACATGCACCTCATTTAACGGAAAGTTTTAACGGTTGTTGGATGCAGGGACCAAATTCTAACGTTTTTGCAAACCACGAAACTATCTTGTAATTTTAAACTGTAGGGTCAAAGAGTGTTATTTTAGACAAACCATGGAGGATCATATTTGTAGAGTAAGTTGACGTTTGTTTTTTAAGAGGTATGAAGTCTGAAGTCTTATTTCACTTATGATTAATAAGACGTGGTGCTTTAAGAGGTTACAAGGCATTAGGTTACCTCTTCTAATTTCAGACGTATTTCAGACTTAAGAGCCTCTGAAATCTGTAAAAAAAAAACACAACGGTCTAGACATAAAAAAGTCTGACCGATTCAGACTTCAGAGGTATTAAAAGTTTTTCCTGTAAAAACAAACAGCCCCTAACTCAAACATTGTGTTTACGAAACTCTTTATACAAAAGAAAGGAAAAGGAGGGAAATGGGAGAAAAGTAGCAAAAAAAACTCGTGTTCACCCGAATAATGATAAGTTTTCTTTCAAATGTGGGGAAAGGGAAAGAAGAGTAAGGAAAGAAATTAAAACCATTTAAAAAATTATTAAAATTCCGAACTACCCAACATTTCATTATTAGACATATATTTTTAGAAGGCATATTTGTAAAAATGACATTTTTTATTTCATTTCTCTTCTGTTTAAAAACATGATTTTTTTTTACTTTCATTTTTTTTTCAAGAACACAAACAAATAAAATTATATTCCTTTATTTATTTATTTATTTCTATTCATTTTTCCCTCCAAATTAGAGAATGCAATGTAAAGAAAATGGAGGTGATTGGTTCTATACTTGTTTTATTTATTAGGTTTGAAGAGAATATAAAAACTTAAAATGGGGCTGGACTCAAATAAAAGAAAAAAATGGGCTTTGGGTGTTGGGGTTAAAAGAAATGAGTTACTATATGATTTTAGAATTATTTGGGTATAGCATAAGCCATAAGGGCTAAGGCCATGATTTCAGAATTGCATTGCTCCTCTTGGCCCCTTGGGTATCTTTTTATTACTTCAATTGTGTTATGTTTTGTGGTTTTAGATATTGTTGTTGAAATAATACACAAACCTTAGTATATATATAGAGGGATATATTCTTTTATAAACCATCTTAAACTTGTAAACAGTGTAAATTATCGATTTAATTGGTTAAATTAATGAAATTATTTCATGAAATTGTTTATTTTGATGAAATTGTTTCATATATTTGTGTTTTTTTATGTAAAAACGAAAACATATGAAACTGTTTCATAAGAATGGAAAAAATACATAAAAACACATATATGAATCAATTTCATCAACAAATGAATGATATGAAACAATTTCATCAAGATAAACAATTTCATTAATTTAACCAATTAAACCGAGTTTACATGGTTTACAAGATTATGATGGTTTACAAAATAAGGGGTCACTATATATGATTGGGTTTTGGTGAAAATAAAAATTATAGTCAGAAGGGTAAGAGCTAAGAAGGGATCTCCAATTCTCCACAGATTAATTCAGTGAGAAGCAGAATTCATGGGTGATGATGAGATTAAAAATGATCAAGGGTTGTGATATCTTCTTACTTTCTCACACAACCGTTCATCTACACGCACGCACACGAGCGTGCACACACATATATAATTGATTATATATGTTTTAGTATGATTTTTTTAAATGGTATTTAAATTTTAAAAACAATTAATAAAACAAATTTAAATAAGATTATTATAGAGAGAATTAAAACAAATATTAGAATAATGTAATATTAATTTTACGAATTTATATTTTGTTATAAATAGATTTAATTTAATTTTAATTAATTAACCAGACAAACAGAAAAATATAAATTACTTTATTATTTATTTTATCAAATATAATAGACAATGATGAAAAAAAATAATTTATAGATTGTTTTTTAAGAGCATCTTCATCTAAAAAGCCATTAAAAAGCGTGAGATTTGCTGAAATAGACAAACCAAACTTGAAAATTACTCTCCTGGCCATACACTCTTTTGGTTTATCAAAATAGCCAATGGGTCCGCACTCTGACCCGACCCGAAGAGTGTGAACTGCAATCAAACACGTGTCAATCCCTTATTACCTCTAACAAGTCGATTTTTCTTAAAATAATTTTTTTTGACCTAGCCCGTACTAAAATGTAACACCCTAAAAACAGGGCCAATTTAAACCTCAAAATATACAAGTTATGACCATCAAAATATCAGACTTTTATAACCAAATGATCAAAAGGGAAGTTTTATATGTACATAAACATCTAACTTGAATAATCATATTAATCTAATCATATCATCGTAACTAGATTAACCAGATTATCTAACTTGCGTCCCAAAAATCATCAAAAGAAGATCTTGATCCTTTAACAACTATAAGTCTGATTTCTTCCAACATCTGCATCTTACTCCCCCATACTACTTCCCAGAGCTTGTATCTGGTAATAAAATTTAATTTGAAACATTAGGCTTTCGCCTAGTGAGAATATTCAAATCAAATTAAAATTTAACAACTAAAAAAATATTAACAAATATATCAAACCTGTTATCAAACATCTTACCGTACCAAAGCTCCTTTCAACAACAGGAATCTACCCCATTCCCATCATTATGACTAATTCATCTAGTCATAATATTATCAACAAAATTACTATAAATCATTCCAGATTAAAAGTAATTTCCACCCCGAGAAATTGCAGATTCTATACCTGCCTATTTCTTGATTCGGAAGTAGAGATTACAAACTACTTTATGCCTATCTCTGAACTTCCCTAAAAATTGAAGATCTCAAATCTTCCGTCTGAAATGGGAATTACAAACTCGATGTCTGCCTATTCTACATTTCACTTTCTCACCATCTTGAACACTGGTCCCCAAATGGGATTTAATTTATATCGCGCTTAACAACAAGGGCCCTCTGGTAATCCAAGATACACTCAACCACTAGAAATTACATCCCTCCGGTCAATGGCTGGTAAACGGTTCCCATTAGACCGTACTAAGTGGCCCTCTGATGACCAGATGCCTATTTCTAGCTAACGCAACACAATAACTGTGTATCATCACTCTTTCTATCGTATACTAAAATTGTACGATATATCATATATTCTACATGTCTATATATAGAATATTAATTACAACAATTATCCCCATTTTTGCCACTTAGCATCGGGGATTAACATCTCAAATGTAAACTACATGATCGGACTCATAAATAAGTCTTTTCAATTCATTATAACATCGCTTTAATATCAGATTTAAGTTTATAGCATGTATCAGTTTGCATAAAACATAAAGTCATATTACATATAAAAGTCGCAAGCCACTGATGCGAGTTTCTCCAAAAGTCGCAAGCCACTGATGCGAGTTTCACACTTCTCGCAAGCCACAGTAGTGAGATTCTCACTTCACTCCAAAGAGCCTAGCGAGATGCTCAAAATGCGCAACCAACTGTTGCGAGTTTTAACAAATTTCGCAAGCAACGCTTGCGAGTTTCTCACTTTGCGCAACCAAGGCTTGCGCAAAGTATACATTTCGCAGGTATTGTTCATCATCTTCAAGATTAAGCTGTTCAACTATTATTAAGCCCCTGTTTTATCAATTAAGCTATACTAACAGATTCAGAACAAGTAAAAATTATATCTATCTCAACTCTAATTGCTAATTTTTAAAGAGTTTGAATAAACTCACCTTAATGAGAATTTCTGAACACTGATCACTTACAGCAGCTTAATCAAACAGCTTAATTAGTAACCTGAACAAAATAAAATGGCTTAATCTCTATAAAACTGAATAAAATTACCAAGAAATCAAATTCTCTTACCAATTTATCAACTTTTTCTTTCTTCTTCTCGACTTATATCTCTCTGTACCTCTCGATCTCTTTTCCTTTCTCTTTCTATTTTCTTTGTGAAGGCAGACAACAAAAACCATATACACTTACTTCTTAATTCTTATAATTAGGACACCTCATATGATTTTAGATGAGTCATCACTCATTTCCAAAATACACCCCAATCTTTCAATCATTAACACAAATAATCCCTCAATTAAGTTTTCTCTTAAAACTTAATTTGAACAAAATACAACTTATCTTTTATAAATTACAATGGAATTTTCGAGGTGTTACATAAAAAATGTCAGATTCGTACTTTCGAGCAGATCCGCAATTGTGAGTGCGGACCTAGAAGTGTGAAATGCAAACTCATTGACTATTTGTGCCAAACCCGAAGAAAAATGACTAGGACGCCAATTTTGGCTATTTGAGTCAACTTCCCATATCTTGCCATAAACACCTGCTGCAGAGTAGAGATGGCCAAACATGTCCGGATCCGGCCCGACCCGCTAGAAGCCCAGTCCGCATAAAGCCTGGTCCGACCCGACTCGCCCAAAGCCCGAGCCTCCGCCCATCGGGCCTAACCGGACCTAGTATTTGGAAGTTTCGCCGGTCCGACTCGAAGCCTGATTGCGGCCCGGACCCAAGCCCGGTCCGGCCCGACCCATTTCGAATTTGAAAATATGTCCATTATATAACGACTATATGACCGTTTTTGATGATTTGTGACCCTTTTTTTGGTTTTTAATGGTTCCTCAACACTATAAATAGGAAAGTTGGTGTATGGGGTTATATACCAAATTACAAAACGCAAAAAACACAATTCTCGATTTCTCGCTACCTCGTGTTCGTTTTTCTCAACTTCTCAATTTCTCAACTTCTCAATTTTTCCATTTTTCGCTCAAAATGACCGACAGTGATAAATCAAACGAACAAATTACAATAAAACAAATTTTTAAGTATATTTGAGCGACCTAGTTAAGCATTTTTAAGTGTATTAGATAATTAAAATAACATTTATAAATTTTTAAAAATATTTTTTTGTGAAGGCCCAGTTTAAGGCCTGGTTTAGGGCCCGGCCCGTAAGCCCGGGCTTATAAAAAGTCTAAGCGGACCCGGATATTTATGCTCAAGCCCGACCCGGGCCGGCCCCGACCAAAGCCCGGGCCTTGGAATAATGTTTCGGCCCGGTCCTTTTTGAGGCCCGGACTGGCCCGATTTTTTGGCCACCTCCACTGTAGAGTGCAGAAGCGTTAAGTAATTTCCCATAAATACCCTTCTGCATCAACGCAAATTACTATCTTGCCATTCAGGAAACGCGCGTCGGTTTGTAATCTCAGGTTGCCGCCTGTCATGAATGAAGAACGATGACACGTCATTAGCTCCGTGGTATTTCCACGTGTCTAATGACGTCAGCTGACAATGGTCCCCACACCGAACCCTTTAAAACTCCCATCCAGCCCTAAGCGCCAAAAAGCACCTCTCTTTCTCTCTCTCTCGCTCTCTCTCTCTCTCTCGCTCGCTCTCTCTCTCTCATTCTCTCTCGATCAAGAACTCGCACCCATCACTCGGAAGTACGAACACAAAGCTCACTCATAATCGCTTGTTTATCTGTTTTGTGTGTGTATATAGCTGTAAATTTATGATTATTTGTTGAAATTCCATCTTGGTGCTCTTGCGATTGTTGTCTATTTGCCTTCTTGATTGTTTTCTTTTAGTAACTGATCATCATCTAGTGGATCTTTGATTGCTATTATGTTTTCTTGTTCGATGATTTTGATGAACAGTCGATCGTTAGGTCTCGTAGTTCTTAAGCTAACTCTGCCAGTAATTTGTTCACATTCATCACTATCATGTGACTTGGTTGGTGTTTTTAAGGGTTCATACTTTAAGCGTTTTGGGGTTTTCTGAAATTTGACGATCGTTCTGCTTTCATCAGGTTTAGGGTTTCTGCTCTTTTATCGATCGTTCTTTGTCTTTTTCCCCTAAATAATTTTGTGTAGAATGGTGGATTATGTGTGTTTCGACCATTTGGTAATTGATATCATGTTAGTGGGAAGTTTCGTTTTACATTTGTGCTTTTAGGGCTTATTGACCTAATTGGGGATTTGATTGGTTTCTGATGTGCTTTCACACACACATATACCCACTTGTGAATATTTTTTGTAATGTAACCATCAATTTGTCTTGTGGATTATAACTTATAGTAAGTTACAACATGTATAGCGATTATGATGTTCTCACTTTTAATGAACTATTGACAGAGTCATCTGATGATGGGAAGTAGCAGAACAAATGAAAAGGACAACCCACCTGCTTCTGCTAATCCATTAATACAATTAAACAATGATTATACAAAGAGCATTGCTCCAAATATGCATTCAATCAGTGGTGTAAGTTTTCGAGAAGGAAATGTTGCTGGTGGTCGTTTTGAGTCCATCCCAGATATGCCTGTTGCCCCTGGTTGGGAGAACATGTGCTCGATGAATCAATCTATTGCCCAAGGGATCCCTGAAACCAGTGGAAACCATATGGCTTATTTTATGAACCCCAATAGCTTTCAGAATTCCCAAATTAACCTGATTCCCAATACTGCAAACACAGATCTCCCGGAAGTTCCATCGTTACCTGAATGGAACATGAGGTGGGGTCCACAGTTTATCAATCAAGAACACAATGCAATTTCTGGTGGTGGAATGAACAATGGGTCTGGTATTAGCAGCTTTGAGAATCCATGGTCTAGTAAGAACCCAACTACTGCAAGAAACTTTGCACCTTTTAATAGACCAGAGGTAAATGCAGATATTGTTTGCTCACTTTTGCCATTTGGCCCTGGAGACACTGCAACGGCTCATAGAAACAACGTTAACTTCAATACCAGTCAATGTGGGGTCCAAGGAAAAGCTGAGGGTAGTTTCCTGAGTCTTGGAATTGGTGGCACCGAAGAAACCATAACTAGATCTCAAACTGGAGGCAGAGAGATTCCTCACGCGCTAAAAGAAGCAGCTTCGGCTGAGTTAAAGATAGCTCGTGCTCGGAGAGCTATGGGTCAAACTTTAGATTCTGGCTCTATGGGTTTACAGAGAAACATTAGTGGCTTCTCTAATGAATCATGTCATGTGGATAGAATGACCTCAACCAACAATGAGGCTGGAGTTCAGTGTACTCTAAATAGTGGGCCAGGTTCTAGCCCTTATCATATTTTACAAATGCAACAAAGTGATATGCAACATGGCATCTCTAGGCATGATGATGGTAACTCAAATTTTCTGAGTAGCAGGAACATAAGATATGGTGATTTGGATCATTATAGAGCCTTTGTGGGTGATCAAGCCGCACATTCAGGGGCACTTGGTGGTAATTCTGCTCAGTTCTTTAATTCCCAACAATATGACTTGAATGGGTTAGCACCAGAATCTTCTAAACCTTCATGGATCGCGTCTCATACGCCTTCTGGTCAGCTACAGAATACTCGTTTCACAGCTGTCAACAGCCTACCATCAGAGAGTTCAACGAATTCTCCTTCTCTTGGACTTGGAAGCTGTTCTACCAGGCAGAATTATGCAGGTACCCAAGGTAATTGTTCGCTTTTAGCTTTGATTCGAGGAAGAATAAAGGTTTTCATTTTTGTTTCTCATTACACATCACCTCAATCACTGTACCCATAACAGTCTTATTGATTAGATTTCAGACTTCAGCACCACCTCTTATTAATCAGAGTGAAATAAGACTTCAGACTTCAGCACCTGTTAAAAGACAAACGTCACCTAAGTTTTTTCTGTTCCCCTTACAGGGCAACAACTCTTATCACACAATGGCATGACTACTCAAGGTCTTAGTGGTGGTCTTTTTCCCCAGAGGATAGCAGCACCTCAAGTAGCTTGGGTTAGCAGTGGTCAAGCTGTCACAGATGCTCCATTCCCCAAAAGGCTGGGAGTTGAGCTTAATGGGAAAGATAGTCCTCAAGTTGCTGAGAGGCATCTATCTCCCATGGGAACAAACTTGCAGACAACCAGTACAGGTATCCTGATGTAGACCATTTTATACATTTCTAGGTATATGATTGCTATGTGAGTTTTGTTAGAACTGCAGGGTGAGCTCAGTTTATAAGCATCAATTCAGTGATCTTAATATTCAGTGATGGACCATAATTTGTTTAGCCTGCACTGGCACTTTGGTTGGGGAGCAGGGGGTTTTCACGGAACTACAAGTCTACAACAAGTTGAATTATTTGAAAGTTATTCAAAATTTGTCAAATAGGGGAAGTGTGTAGACCCAAAAACCTTGTTTAGGCGCCAAATTTCTGATTCGTTAACTTATCTTAGGTTACAAGAATCAATTATATATCAAAAGCACCATTTCAGAAGCATATTCTGTGTGCTTTCTCCTTGTGTTTACATTCGCCATATTGGCGTAGCTTATTGAAACGGTATGTAACCTGGTTTTTAGGAAAAAGTAAATGGCATGTATTATTGTTTGGCTGTTGTCTGATGTAATAAACCAAAATGAAAATGACAATGATAACGTATCCCTTAGCCATGATGAATAACCAACTGATTAAGGTTTAGCATCACTTAATGCACATGGGATAAGTAGAATATCTTCAAGCTATAAGGCTGTACTGGATGCATTAGCATGGCGTTGTCTTGCATTTTCTTGTTTATGTGGGTGGCATTTAGTGATTTATGTTATTTATTTTCAGGTCAGATATGTCAATTTCCAGAGAAAGGGTCCAGTTACCTGCCAGATCATCTTCTTCGACGTTCTATTGGTACGACTACTTGCTTTTTTTCTCAACATTCATTGTGGTGTTTTTTTTTAATTTCTTGAGATTGTTTTCATGGCAACCAGATCGGACTGACGGAACACCTATTAATTATCCATTGAACTCTCAAGAACCCTTTTCCGCTCATGGTAAATAAAACCCATAACCACTTGAGGGTAGACAATACTGGTCTGTGCTGGCAATGTTGCAAATTTGATGCTTGTTTTTGTCTTCTTTAGGTCAATCTCAAGATGCCTTGATTCAGCTTCCTAAGGATCCTCGAGGAACTGCTTCTACCAATGGTATTTGGATCTGTCTCTCTCTACTTGCAATTTGATATAAAAAGAACCTGAAAAGATGCAACTTGTATAAGTTCCTGGAGCATCTTATGATTAGGGGAGCTCAAAAACCCGACCAACTCAACCAACCCGGTCAACCCAACCCAACCCACCACAAAGTAACCTAACCCAAAGCAACTTGATGTCTAATCGAGTCGTAAAATCTTCAAACCGTAGGTATTGGGTTGTAATTGGATTACGATCATTTGAACCCAACCCAACCCGATGAACCCGATATTTTTTAAGTTCTTGGATTTAATATGGTTGTTAAGTCCCTATTAATATGTACATTAGACAATTACACCATCGCGTTCCCTCTTGGTATACATATATTCAATTTCTTCTCGTTCTTTATATAATTCCTTCGTATATATGTTCAGTAACTATGAACACATATATGCAAATTGAGAAAAGTAGTTGAATGTGATATGCTTAGGATTTAAAGAGGGTAAACTTTACCAAATGATTGACGATGAAAAAGGAATTATAAGTAGAGAAAACAACATATTCAAGGTTGGGAGAATATTTTGATGTACAAGTATCAACCCAACCAACCCATACGGTTTGATTTGGGTTGGGTTGGGTTGGGTTGGGTCGAGTTGGGTTGGGTTGAGATTTTTCAAACCACAAACATTGGGTTGGGTTGTTCAAATGCCTTCAACCCGATCAACCCCACCATGATTACAGCTGTGAATATCTAACTCTCACTTTCACTTGATATTTGTCCAGCTTTAACTGTTGATGGTCTTTCCCAAAAGTTTGACTTTCATACGAGGCCATATCACAAGAGAACTGCAGTTGCACCCCCTCCTGCTTCCCCTTGGGTTCAGCGCCAAAAGATAACACATCCAACCAATCATCATTCTGTTCCGATCCCATTCCCCACAAAACCAGCTATTCCTGTAACGACTGCTCTTGTTCATCCTTCTAGACCAGTCACATCACGGAGACAACTTGGTACTCCTGTATCTGCTCCTATTCATCCTTATATACCTGGCACCTCGCATTTTAAATCTCGTATTCCTGCTGTTGCTCATATCGCACGGAAAGGTATATCTCTTTTTCATTCCTTCCCCATTTCTACAAAACCTAGCTTCTATATAATTTAATTGTACAGTCTGGAGTCTTAATTGTGGAATTCTCATACTTGATGCTTGTTTTGATGTTAACATAAGTCCTTTTGATTGTTTAAGATGCCAAATGTTACAGCTTTGCTTTATGCAGAGCAAAGTAGTTGCTCCTAATGTGATTCTTTTCATAGTTGGCTGTAATAATCTGGATCTCATGATCATTCCTGGAGTTTCCTCGATCTGGGTGGGTATGAGTGATACCCACAACAAGAAATATAGCATAGAGAATTGGTAAATGTTGGAAATAGGCTCATGCCAAGTACGAAACGTACTTTGTCTACAGATTACTCTAGAAGAATCTAGAAGGGTAAGATCGTATAACTTGGTCACCTATTTCTCTGCAGTCTGCACATGGTCGCTGTTTCATTAGATGGGTCATTAGGTATCCTAATCCAATTTAGCATCTGATGAAGGATCGTGTGAGAAGAAAAATTAAGGTGAGAAGGTAAGAAGGGATCTGGACCCTTGATCACTTTTAATCTCAAACCCACCCATGAATTGTGCTCCCCAAGGGAATTGATCCGGTGCGTCTCATCCTAATGTGCATCCAAGGGTGGAGATCCCTTCTTACCCTTCTCACCATAACTTTCATTCTCACCGGAACCCAACCCAGTAGCATCTTTACAATGCCTTTGTATATATAAGTTATTGAGGACTACCAGACAGCCTTTGTAATCTTTTTTGGAGAACTTCATTTGCAGCGTATATTATCTTTTGTGGGGATTCATCGTACAACTTTAGCTTGTTATACATTCTAGGCGCCCAACTAGATTGGGATAGAAGGCTTTTTGTTGAAGGATTACACACAAAAGGAGCAAAATACACTCTTTGCAGTTTGTTCTTTTATTATCTTTTCTTTATCGTTCCCAACATCTGGATGCTACAAGGGAGGAGAGCTTCCGCTTTTATAAGTGGCACAAACCCTCCAAAGACGACTCTGGACATAATAGCGTTCTTGGTTCTACTTGATCATAGGGCTCAAGAAGACTCTAGAAAACATGAAGGACCCATAATACAGTAGAGAGCTTTTATAGGATTTTTAAAGTTGTGGGACCCTCTAGGATGTTTTGGAGTCATAGTGACCTTTGTTCTTGAGATTGTATGTATTTCATCCTTTGTGCTTTGACCCATGTGCCCTTGCAGCTTTGGCACCTCTACTTATGATTATTCTTCTGTCCTTAAAATTTACCAATTAGTTCTACGGTTTTCTTTCATAAACTCGACATGATAACAACCTCGATTATATGCAGATCCCGCTACAACTCCACGATTGGCCGGATATAAATGCTTTCTATGCAAGAGGGACCTTTCGTTAACATCCGAAGGTGCGGTTTACCAACCCGTGCCGCCACCACCGGTTGCGGTTCTTCCTTGTGGGCATACTTTTCACGATCAATGCTTGCAGAACATCACTCCTCAAGACCAGTCGAAAGACCCGCCTTGCATTCCTTGCGCGATTGGCGACAATTAGGTCCCATCTCTAACCCTACTTTTTATGGGTTCTTAAGAATATATATAAACAAATAGATACAAGGAGGTGGGGGGGGGGGGGGAGGGGATAGTTATATTATGTGTATATACAGGAAAAGAGATTGATATCAATTGGATCATGGGGTTTGATATTGAGATATGATCTGTTGAAGCTTTTACATGATCATATAATTGCCATAAAATTTGCTAAACTGGGAAAATAATTGTGGGATTTACTATTTAACTTGGTTGCAAATGTTTAAAAATCCGATGATGTTTTTATGGAGACGATTGTTTTGCTAGAGGTTCGTACGAGAACAATAACTAAATAAGAGAACATAAAATGGCTGAATCACATGTGATTCACGCGACTTTGGCAGAGACCTGAGGTTGAGGTTGCGGGTCAGGTCGCCCGCTCACCCTTGCGTTGACCGTGTTCTGTAAGCCGCATGTAAATCACATGTAATTTGACTGTATTCTTGTTCATTTATTTAGTTATTGTTCTCGTTTGAACCTCCTTCTGTATGCTATTTGGGATAGAGGCCAAGTCTGCTTAGATCTTATCTTATACCCCACTTTGAAAGGGGATTTACTGGGTGGGTGAGTTCGGTTTGGTTTAAAAAATCCGATATCTTCATAGAAAACAACGGTTCTAACTCTTTTAAACAATTTTTAGTTAAGATGCAAAAACATTTTTGCAACAATCATCTATGTTTATGATATCTTCACAATGTTTTTGCTGTGAAGGTTTCTTCACAATGTTTTACTGTAATTTTGTAGTTCTGGCATAACGAGAACATGTTAGAATTTATAATCTAACACAAGATCGATATACATTTTTCGAGCATTTAATTAGTAAAACATGTTCAACCATCATTGCAATTTTTATTTTTATTTTAAATATAAATGTTTGGTTTTTGTAATAAAAAGTGGTATTAATATTTCATTCTCGATCTACAATAATATAATTCGCGTTGCATCACACAAGCACACAACTAGTTATATTGTAGGACATTTATAACATGTATTGTAAGTCACTAATTGCATATTTAATTGATGTTTAGTATTTAATAATAGTAAAAGAAGTTATACTCCATCTGTAATATAAGAGCATCTTTAATAGTTATGCTATAATTTTCTAAAATTAAGGGACCGTTTACAAAACGCTTACCAGGGTAAGTGTTTACCAAGTCACATTAGCTTACCGGATTGCATATGGCAAGGACTAAGAATCTTACCCGGTAAGAGCGGAAGCAAGAACCGAGAGTCGAAAGGAAGGATCGAGAGTCTTACCCGGTAAGTAAGTGTGACGGCTCTTACCACGGTTAGCGCTTACTGGCTAAATTGTTGCATACGATGTCATTTTGATAGACTAAAATCTTACCTGGAAAGTAAGTGATAATATTGAATTTTACCGGTAAGCACTTACCCGGGTAAGTGATTAGGTAAACGGCCCGTAAGTATAAAAACTCAAGTTCTCTTTCATCCAACTCTATTAGCTATTCTATTTTAACAACGTTAGCATTTACTATATTGTTAAAATATTTAATATTAAATGCTATTTATCTCCCATAAACATTGATTTCAATAATTTTTATTGGTAGAAAAGAATTAAAATACTATTTTTCTCCTAAATAGAATTTTTGAGATTTTTCAAAATTTAGAGATTTTCAAATCCTATTTTTTTACTTTCTATTTTATCATATAATATAACATGACCGTTGGAGTACAAAACACTCCTAAATCATTAAAATTTCTATTACAACATAATTGTTGAAGATGCTTTAAATATTCGTAATGAAAAAAGATATCACAATTTTTGTTAAGTTTAATTATTATATTTTGCATGAACTATATAACAGTTTTATCCTTAATAATAAAGGAATATAAGGAGTAATTAATTTCTCAAACTCATAACTAAAGGTATAATAAAAAAATATTTATTTATTTTCTTAAAATAAATACTTATTTTAAGACAAACTAAAAAATATATTTCGATACAAAATGAGTATATAAAATCAAATATTAAAACTAGAATACTTTATCACGTGTGGAAAAAAAGCTTTAAATGCAAGGATATGAAAATATATAGAGTAAATTACATGAATGGTCCCTGTGGTGTGGTCATATTTTGAATATGGTCCCTAATTCGCATTAATTACACTAGACGTCCCTGTGGTATGCATAAGCGCACGCAGAAGGTCCCTCCGTCTAACGGAATCTGTTAACCCAATTAACTAGGGGTATTTTTGTCTTTTTACCCTCTCTTTTGTCCTCTTCCTGATAAAAAAACAATAAAAAATAACTCTTAACTATAATAATAAAGACATCATAACCCCCTCCCCCCTCCTCACCTTTCTTCTTCCTCACGCACCACCACCTACAACCACCTTTGTCTCCACCTCTCACCCACACCTACACCTTTCTTCATTCTCTGAAGCTCACCCAAACATCGACCCTATCGTTTTCTCTCTCTCCCCCTCTCTCTCTCTCTCACCCACTAAACCCGCCTGCAACTGCCCGTCACCACCTCCGGCCACCACCTTTGACAAAGAAAGTGTAACACCCTAAAATCATGGCTAATTTGAACCTCAATTTGTAACAAGTTATGACAAATAACATCCAAACTTTTATATAAGAAGAGAAATAACTATGAGGTTTCGTAATTACAAACATGGAATTCTCTCAATAACTTATTAATCTAATCATGTCCACTACAATTAGATTAACTAAGTTATCTAAACAATCCATCAAAAAGCCTCAATGCATTAGCTAACTCCTCCGCTTATCTCTTAAGTTGGATACTTCAAAAGCTCTCGACCCACCTCCCATTACTTCCCTGAGCCTGTATCTGGTAAGAAAATTTAATTTGAAAGATTAGGCTTACGCCTAGTGAGAACATCCAAATTCAAATTTAAAACGTTAGCAGTTTGAGAATATACAATACATATAACCAAACCTGTTCTCCACTATTCTTACCGTACACGTGCTCACCTAAACGACAAGATCATACCCGATCCCCTGAATATGACTAGCATTCGGTAAGTCATAATATCAAAATCAAGAGCCTACTACGAATCATTATAGATTCTAGACTATTGCTCTTATCCAAGAAATTACAAGTTGCTTTATGCCTATTTCTTGGCCTGGAAGTAGAGATTACAAGTTACTTTATGCCTATCTCTGATCTTTCCCTAGAAATCAGGAATTACAATTTGCTTTATGCCTATTCCTCGATTTCTACCATATGAAATAGAAATTACAATTTTCCTTTATGCCTATTTCTCATTTCATAACACCTTTACGAAATAGGAATTACAATTTTCTTTATGCCTATTCCTCGTTACAATACATAATAGTGCCTATGGATCCATTACACATACTACACAACTGCATAGTATCAAACTAAACAATCTTTAAGTCTAACATACTACAATCCATCTGTACGTATATTAAAGCTACTAGAATTATATTTCAATTCTTCCTTCTTACTCTGTCCAGAAGTTTAGTAAAACCCAAGTTACCGGGTACTTAAAAATGATCAGACAACAAGAGTTTCCGGACACCCCAAACTATCCGGATAACATAACTTTCCGGATACCCACACTTACCGGATACACTAATCTTTCCGGATACACAAGCTTTCCGGATATGATTCTTACCGGATACATATTTAATCCGGATGACATTCGGAAACTAAATAATCTGGATACCGTCTGGTAACTACAAAAATAACAACTTACCGGTTAACTTTGCCTTGTTCGAAAACCTTTATACAGAGGTTTCCGGATACTATTCTTTTTATCCGGAAACTTCGACCTGTAGCCTATTTTTACAATCTAAATCCATGTCTGTTCCATTCAGCTTGTTTTAAACACTTTCATTCAGTCCCAAACCAATTTATACACATGTCTTAATGTTTAATTTGACAGAAAACAAGGATTTAGACAAAAAGTGTGAATGACTCACCTTAAAGAAGATAAACCCACTTCTCTTCACAATCTGATTCCAAACTGCTGTCAATGATTCTGGAAACCAAATTCAACAAATAGATTTGTTCACAACCATAGATCTATAACAAGTTTTGTCTGAAACCATGGTAAATTTCTTACCAAGATGAAGACCCAAAAGCTTGATTTCCTTCTATTCTTTCTCTTTTCTTTCTCTCTATCTTTCTCTCTGCCTTTGCCGACTCCAACAATATGAATTGAGATAATATCTCAATTCAGTTTAACCTATCCCTAAAATATCCTCAACTTTCCAAAATAACCCAATACCCCCTCAAGTTTCAATTTTCCAATTTAACATCAAACTTTGGTTACTTAACTTTTAACCCCATTGATTAATATAATTGCAAAATAGCACAAACTTAAAAATCCAATTACAAAACAACTTCAATTATATTAAAACATAATATAACGAAATTTCGAGGTGTTACAAAAAGGAAGGATAAAGAAAAAGACTCGGTCGCAAGAGTAAAAAAGGAGGTTCAGTACCAGAACATGTGGATGAACACTTATACTTCTCTGGGACGCATTTTTGACAACGAAAAGGAGATAAAGGTGCTCAACCTCTAGTCAACTGTTGCTGCAATGCATGATGTCATGATGAAACAAGTAGGTAATCGCAAGATTCAAACATCAAGCTGCTATGTTAGGATTGATTAGGATCTTGATGCATGTCCAAAGATACCAAGCCTTTATTGCTACATTTTTAACACATATACCAAGTTTGATGCCGTACCTGGGTACCGTCTTTAGCATTGATTAGTATGTTTTAGCATCATTGAGATCCAAATTACACCCTTCCACCTGACACATAGGTGGTTGTTGACCCTGTCCTAAACCCGCCTGACCCCCACTGCTACCGTAGCAGTCCTCCCTTTTCTTAACTGGCTATAAAAGAACAGAAAAAACAGAGAAAACAAGATGAACTACTACAAGACTGGTTATAAAAAACAGGAAAGAAATGGAAGGAAGGAATTTCTTACCTTTCTGTTTAAAAGAGCATTAGTTTCACCTATTGCACACAGATTCAGAGAAGAAAAGACCCGATGGGGTAGGGTTAAAGTGTGAAGCAGATGAGGCAAGCTCGAAGGTGGTTTCGGAGATTTCATAGTTGAGAGAGAGAGTTGCAGGTCTCAAGGGAGGTACGGCAGGTTGGGTCTCGATGGTGGTTTGAGGAATAAAAAGTTTGGGGGGGGGGGGGGGGGAGGGGGAGGTGTTGTAGTTGGGGTAGGGGTGGGGTCCATTGTCTTTATTCTTTTTTTATTTTTTTTATTAGGAAGAGGACAAAAGAGAGGGTAAAAGGACAAAAACACCCCTTGAGTTAAATGGGTTAACAGATTTCGTTAGACGGAGGGACCTTCTGCGTGCACTTATGCATACCACAGGGACGTCCAGTGTAATTAATGCGAATTAGGGACCATATCCAAAATATGACCATACCAGACCATTCATGTAATTTACTTAAATATATATAAAAAAAGTAAATTACGTTTTTAGTCCCTGTGGTTTATTAAAAATTGTGGATTTCATCCCTGTGGTTTGCAGTTCATTTCTATTTTCGTCCTTGAGGTTAAAACACTACTTTTAACTTTTAAGTATGAAGAACTAAAATAGAAATGAATTGTAAACCATAGGGATGAAAATAGCAATAAAATTTAAATCATAAGAACAAATAGGTGATGAATTATAAACCATGGGGATGAAAATCGCAATTCCAAAATCATAAGGACAAAAATATAAATTTTCAACAAACCACAGGGGCTAAAAATGTAATTTACTCTATAAAAAACAAGGAAACAAAGGAACACGAGAAAAGCGTGTGAACTATAAAATGTAACGACCGAGGAGCATATTCTTTTGTTCGAGTAAATTGTCATAAGACCCCCCTGAATTATGGATTTATCTCAATAAGGCCTTTATATTTTTGTCTTATTCATTAAGGTCTTTTATGTTGGTGATTTTAGTGAAATCATCGGTCCATTTTGTGTAGTTGGATTCACAAAGGTAATAATGGGGTTGTTAGCTAAGCTATAACATGAGTTAGGAGGTGTGGAGTGCACACTCGTGTAAGCTAACTAGAACCCGGGATTGTTGGACGGTTAAAATCGACAAGTTACAAAGTGGTTTCATGAGCTGGACGTCGGGGCCACTTGTGGCGCTACATATCTAGCGCGGAAAGTAGCGCCGGGCTCTGGAATGTTGCCCGCGCCCCTTTTGGCGCTACTTATCTAGCGCGGGAAGTAGCGCCGGCGTCAGGGAATCTTTCTCACTTTGTAACTCTCAATTTTTGTAACCGACGTCATTAAGTCCACAATCAACTCTCATTAAATGAGAGATTATTTCCTGATTCAATACAGTGTAGGTTACGATTCTCTAAAGGTGTATAAGTATGAATCGATTAGTGCCTTAATCGATACATCGAAACAAAGAGATTATCCCCTAGAGAATTTCGTGATACCCAGGCATATAGGGTCGAAATATCTCTTACGAAAAGCGACCTCTCACGCGATCTCTGCGTTTTATCCAAGCTATTCTACATCTCTTTCTCTCTCAACTTTTCGAATTCCTCCAACAATCGTAAGAGATATTTGCTTATCGCGAGAGAGATGGCGAATGATCAGTCCGTGAGAGACATGACTTCCAAGTTCACTAAACTTGAGAAGTTTGAAGGCGTTGATTTCCGTAGATGGCAAAAGAAGATGCACTTCTTGCTGACGACGTTGAAGGTCGTATACGTGCTGAGCACCCCAATGCCGGAGGTGATGGAGAACGAGACATTGGAGGTGACTCGGCGTCGCGGCAAATGAAAGAACGACGATTACATTTGTCATGGCCACATTTTAAACGGTATGTGTGACTCCCTCTTTGATATCTATCAAAATGTTGAATCCGCCAAAGAGCTATGGGACTCTCTCGAGTCCAAATACATGGCGGAGGATGCTTCTAGTAAGAAGTTCCTGGTTTGTAATTTCAACAATTAAAAGATGGTGGACTCAAGGCCGGTGATGGAGCAATACAATGAGCTCCTTCGCATTTTAGGCCAATATGCTCAACACAATATGAAGATGGACGAATCCATCTCCGTATCGAGCATAATTGATAAATTGCCTCCCTCTTGGAAAGACTTTAAACACATGTTGAAACATAAGAAGGAAGAGTTGTCTCTTGTACAACTCGGTAGTCACTTGCGCATAGAGGAATCTCTTCGGGCGCAAGAGGCTGAGAAACCTAAGGTTAAAGAGGTTTCTGCACCTTCGGTAAATATGGTGGAAGAGGGAAAGACTAACAAGTTCAAAGGAAAACGGAAGTTCAATGATGCTAAGAAAGGGCCCAACAAGAAGGTTAAATTAACCTGTTGGACATGTGGGATGACCGGCCATCTCAAGCGAGATTGTCGGGTTGTCAAGAACAAGAATGGTGCAAGCACGAGTGGAAGTGGGCAAGGATCCAAGGATCAAAACCCACGGCAAGGTCAGTTAATTGACTTTGGTTTTAATTCAAATTTGAATTATGTACCACTAATATCTGAATCACTTTATGTACAGGATGATGATATTGCTTGGTGGATCAACTCGGGTGCTGAAAGACATGTGTGCAAAGATCGCCGTTGGTTCACTTCTTTGGAACCGGTTGAAGACGGATCGATGCTTCGCATGGGAAACGAGTCGATGGCTCCCGTTCTTGGAAGAGGCTTAGTTAGGCTAGAATTTAGTTCTGGCAAAGTAGTTGAACTTTTTAATGTTTTGTTTGTACCGCAAATTCGAAAGAATTTGGTTTCCGGTACCATCTTGAATAAGTTAGGGTATAGGCAAGTTTATGAGTCGGATAAGTACATCTTGTCGAAAGGTGGCTCTTTTGTTGGATTTGGTTATTTGTTGAATAACATGTTTAAGTTAAAATTTGAATGAAAGAATGTTGTTTCAAATTTTGTGTATGATGCAATTGAATTGCTTTATATTGCTTTATAAATTGTTTTATGTTGCATATGAAGTTTGCTTAAAATTTTGTTTATGTTACATATCATGTGAATTTGTGTTTAAAATTCTGTTTATGTTGATTATGAATTTTTGTTTAAAATTCGGTTTATGTTGCATATGAATTTTTGGTTTAAAATTCTGTTTATGTTGCATATGAATTTTTGTTTAAAATTCTGTTTCTATTGCAAATGAATTTGTTTAAAATTCTGTTTTGTTGCAAATGGATTTTGTGTTTAAAATTCTGTTTATGTTCCATATGAATTTTGTCTAAATTCTGTTTATGTTACATATGAATTTTGTTTAAATTCTGTTTACATCGCAAATGAGTTTTGTGTTTAAAATTCTGTTTTGTTGCAAGTGAATTTTTTGTTTAAAAATTCTGTTTAAGTTACTTTATGAATTGTTTGATGGATTTTGGGGTGAAGCCATGTTAACGACTTGTTTCTTGTTGAATCGAGTTCCCATAAGTTCCAATAAAAGGAACAAGATTACCCCGTATGAACTTTGGTTCAAAGGCCTAACTTGAGTTTTATTCAAGTTTGGGGGTGACGAGCGGTTGTTCAATTACCCGAACCCAAAAGGAAGACTTTGGGTGATGCATCTTTGTTGGATATGCCGAGCATTCCAAAGCATATAGGTTCTATGTTATTGAACCTAATGATTCTATAACGATTCACACCGTTATAGAATCGGGAGATGAATTTTGATGAGACTTGATTCTCTTCAATGTCTAGGCCAAAGGACATAGTTCTAAGTACTAGTGAAACTAGTGAGGTTGATGAACAAGCAATTGTTCCAACCGAATCTCCGATGCTTCGAATAAGCAAAAGAGGAAGGATTGAAAAATCCTTTGGTCCCGATTTCCAAGTGTACTTGGTAGAGGGATCAAGAGATGAGATTGGATCCCAATTCCTTACTGTTATAGTGTTGAGGAGGATCCAAAATCATTTGATGAGACTATTAAGTCTCAAGATGTTGCTTTCTGGAAAGAAGCAATACATGATGAGATGGACTCCATCATGGGAAATAATACTTGGGTATTATCGGACTTGCCACCGGGTTGCAAGTGGATCTTCAAAAGGAAGATGAAAGCGGATGGGTCAATCGACAAGTTCAAGGCTCGATTGGTGATCCAAGGCTTTAGGCAACGGGAAGGCATAGGTTATTTTGATACTTATGCCCCGGTTGCAAGAATCTCCACGATTAGATTGTTGATAGCTTTAGGTGCTATTCACAATTTAGTGATTCACCAAAAGGATGTCAAAACGACATTCTTGAATGGTGATTTGGAGGAGGAAGTCTACATGAAACAACCGGAAGGTTTTGTTATGCCCGGGATGGAGCATAAGGCATGTAAACTTGTAATGTCATATGTCGGGTTTCCTTCAATATTGGAGGGATATTCGAATGCAAGTTGGATTACCAATTTGGAAGATCACTCTTCCACGAGTGGTTGGGTATACTTGCTTGGGGGAGGTGCCATCTCATGGGCTTCCAAGAAGCAAACTTGCATCACGAGTTCGACTATGGAGTCGGAATTTGTGGGGTTAGCCGCTGCCGGTAAAGAGGCGGAATGGCTAAGGAATTTGGTCCATGAAATTCCATTATGGCCGAAACCAATATCACCAATTTCTATCCGTTGTGATAGTGAGGCTACTTTGGCTAAAGCTTATAGTCAAATGTATAATTGCAAGTCTAGACACTTAGGTGTTAGGCATAGCATGATTCATGAGCTAATCACGAATGGGGTGATTTCGGTTGAGTTTGTTCGGTCGCAACAAAAGCTAGCAGACCACTTGACGAAGGGGTTAGCTAGGGACTTGGTTCACAAGTCGGTGATAGGGATGGGATTAAAGTCCATCTAAATCTCTAACAGTGAGATACCCAATTCCCTTCTAATACAACGTTAGAAGTTGAATTCAATGGGGAAGCTCACTCTAAGAGATTGGAGCACAAGACGGTCATCCCAAGGTGTATGCTCGGTACTGCAAGTGAAGGAGGTAATTGTTCTTTTGTAAAAATGCATGTGCAGGTGCATGAGGAAAAGAACTACCTATATGAGTGGGAAGTGTGGCCGCTTCAAGAAGCTTGGACTTGGCTTTGATGCACTCACGAATGGATAAGGACACATGGCCTGTATAGTGTCAAGTTTATACGTTAGAGAGTCTTTTAATTCATGTGTATGTTATTTTCTGGTACTCAAATGGGTTAACGGGTTCAATCCATAGGACACCCGGATTCTCGAGTATTTGAAATGTGTAATGTACTAAGATGGAAATTCAATCTTTTAGATATTTTCATTTATGCATGAGTTTGTTTACCTGTATTGTAATTTTATTTTGTGAATCAAGGATTGCACTAAAATGGGGGAGGAATGTTGGTGATTTTAGTGAAATCATCGGTCCATTTTGTGTAGTTGGATTCACAAAGGTAATAATGGGGTTGTTAGATAAGCTATAACATGAGTTAGGAGGTGTGGAGTGCACACTCGTGTAAGCTAACTAGAACCCGGGATTGTTGGACGGTTAAAATCGACAAGTTACAAAGTGGTTTCATGAGCTGGGCGTCGGGGCCACTTGTGGCGCTACTTATCTAGCGCGGGAAGTAGCGCCGGGCTCTGGAATGTTGCCCGCGCCCCTTTTGGCGCTACTTATCTAGCACGGGAAGTAGCACCGGGCTCTGGAATGTTGCCCGCGCCCCTTTTGGCGCTACTTATCTAGCGCGGGAAGTAGCGCCGGCGTCAGGGAATCTTTCTCACTTTGTAACTCTCAATTTTTGTAACCGACGTCATTAAGTCCACAATCAACTCTCATTAAATGAGAGATTATTTCCTGATTCAATACAGTGTAGGTTACGATTCTCTAAAGGTGTATAAGTATGAATCGATTAGTGCCTTAATCGATACATCGAAACAAAGAGATTATCCCCTAGAGAATTTCGTGATACCCAGGCATATATGGTCGAAATATCTCTTACGAAAAGCGACCTCTCACGCGACCTCTGCGTTTTATCCAAGCTATTCTACATCTCTTTCTCTCTCAACTTTTCGAATTCCTCCAACATTTTATAAGTTCTATAAGCACACCCTTCATATTGTTGATAAGATTCACGTATCCGAATACTAAAATACTTGGCCCGTTTAGTTCATAGGATTTGGAATTAAGTTCTATTTTAATCTTGTATTTAGTTTTAAAAAATTCCTGAATTAAAATTCTGGGGTTCAATAAATCCTACAAAGGCACAAACATGATATTTTGAAATCCCATTAGGATATTTGGTATTCACAAGATTTCATAAAATTTGTTTCTAATAATGTTTAAATATGTTAAATAAAAGTATTTTCTAATAATAAGTTAATAAATGATAATTAATTATTTGTATAACTATTTGTAAATTATTTATAGCAATTCTATAGATCAAACACACAAAAACTATAAATCCCTCAAAAAACATTCCGTCAAACCAAACAATCCTTACAAACCAAACATTTGATTAAAATGGGATTGAATTCAAAATCCCTCGAATCCTACAAACCAAACGGACTAGGTTTATGGGATTTGATAGGAGTTAAAGAAAAGTCCGAAATTCCAATCCTGAAATTTCAATGAAATCTCATTAGCATTTGTTTTTATAAAATATTTATAAATAGTGAAATGATGGGGAAGCTACGCCCGCAAAACATAAACCAATTACAGCGCACTTTCCAAAATGGTCTTCTTGAAGTTACAAATTAAACCACAGGGTTTGTGGCGTACTGGTTAAGGCCTTGAGGGGATGTGGCTTAGAAACCCATCTATCCCAGGTTTGAATCCAGGCGTTGGCAACTTGTGGCCACTGAAGAATTATCTCAAGGATGCATGCTTAACAGTCAATCAGTGTCAGTGATTAGTCTAGGGAAAGCCTAGGATATCCTTTCAAAAAAAAAGTTACAAATTAAACATACTTAAGTTTTCAATTTCACATCTTTCCATAAATCCCAAATATATCAAAAAATATTATGTCAGGTTATGATGAAATTATGAAAATATCTAAATTGGTTTACCAACATTACTATTCTCAATGGCTTGTATTACAAACTAGATTATTATTGCCTTTTTGGTTGAAATGCCATACTTGATGGGTCTTTCTGGAATAACCCAAAACATGGAGACTCTTTCTGCAATAATAGCATACAACAGAGGGATGTGAATATGTGATTGTGATTTTCCCATCTTGTCCCGTTCGGCCATATATACTCTCCATATTTATAGTAATATTTCGCAAGCCGAAGGGTATTCTGGTAATTTTTCTTGGCAGATAAAATGAGACAATAGACAATCCGCCGTGGAGACTTCAAAGAGCCCCACCTCCAAATCGTGACCGTCCAATTTCCTCGATCTCACCGTAAAATAGTTGTATGGTGTGGGTGAGCAACAAATGTACGTTTTGCAATTCACAACTCAGCTTACACAACAAAATGACAAATGCCAAAAGAAATTCTCTCTCAATCCTTTTGGTGTTTCTGTGTGTTTTCAACCGTCAACTGTGTGTGTTCTTGAGGATTTAGAGAAGAAATTTGGTGAATTGTGATCGATTTCTCGATTCATAGCTGTAGATTTCGACGGAGTAATGGATGATGGAAACAAGATGGAGACGACTGTCATCAATGGCTTCTCTCCGGTGTCTTCTGCTCCTGTTTTCTGGAAATCTCGGAAGAGATCAGGTAATAATTATATTTAAGCTATTTGTATTTGTTTTTGTGAATGATTTTGAGCATAATTCAGTAATTTTGTGAAGGATTTTGGGCACAATTCAGCAATTTCGTGAATGAATGTTGATTTGATTACGTAGAGTAGTAGATCTGTGTGTCTATTTACTATATGCTGAAGCAATTTTATGATCATGATTTCAGGAGGAAATTTAGATAGACGTCAATAGGAACAAGGTGACAATAATTTTTCAACAACGGTAACCGTTCATGAAATAGTTGTACACGGTTTATAATTTGATGATGACTAGGGTTGAAACCATTTTTTCCCACATGAATCATAACTAGACATGATTTTTCATTAATTACAAGCTTCAGATAAAAAAAGGTCAAAATTGGGATAAACTTCCATGTGTTTTGGTTTGGTGGAGTTTGGAACAGCGAAATGTAATTGCAATTTAATAATATATATTTCTTCGTTACCAAGGCCCATACATTTTGACTTGCCATCGCCGACTTTGAAATAATATCGACTAGAAGACTTTAGTCTTCGATACATTTGATTTCTTATGAGATTTTTGTCCATCTTCGTTCCATCATCCATTACTCTGTCAAAATCTGCAGCTATGAATCAAGAAATTGATCACAGTTTCAGCTAATTCCACTAAATTGCTTCTCTAAAACCTCAAGAACACACAGCTAGCGGTTGAAAACACACAGAAACACTGAAAGGATTGAGCCAGAGAATTTCTTCGGGCTTTGCTATGTAGGCTGAGTCGTGAATTGTAAAACGTACATTTGTTGCTCAAGGGATAAATTTCAATATTTTACATGTTATGACACTCGAATATGATATGAGGGATACATATCAACCAAGAAAGCTCATGCACAGATATATGTTGAAACAAAACCATCCAACTAGATTCAAGTAATTGGGTGCAATTTTGTGCTTTGACATGAACAAAAGGTTCTACATGTTTTGGCCCTTTAACATATTTGTTTCATGGTAATAAGTTTATATGATGTGAGAAAAAATGAAAATGGTATCATGGGTCCTTTAGTTTTTTGTGATGTGGAGATAAATAAATACGTTCCAATATTTTTGGAGATCTTGTTACTTAAATAAAACAAAATATAAAAGTTCATACCATATATTATATTAAAAGTTTTACAAATTAAAATAATAAAAATACCTTTAAATTGTCAAAGTAATAGGAAATTCACTTAAAAGAGAACCATGCTTCTAACATTCTTTGAAACCCGGAATTGAGAAATACCAAATCGGCTAAAAGAGTAAAAGCCTAAAACATTATAATCAGGCTAAAACAGGTAGCATAGCTCTGTCTCAGTAGATACTATCTAGTTACTGCTGTTTTTTCGATAATGACACAAATTGATTTAGCGGTTTCCGCTTTCAGTTAGTGCGAAGAATTTGCACAAGGACATAACAGATGAAGTCAATAAGATGTCTGAGAATAAGGAAGAGCATTTGACTGATGAAAAAATGGAAGAATCAACCCCGCCCACAGTTCTCTCCGAGAAACGTAAGGCTCTCTTTGAACCCCTGGAACCAATAATGGATTTAAACGGTAGAAGGCCTTCGGCTGAATCTTTACTCCCCCCACCGGACTTTGACACCGCCAGTTATCCTCGTGGATGGCTAATTGGGAAGAAACGGAAGCTTGTAAATGTGGATGTTGTTGAAAGCATGCGCAGGATCGCGGTACAGGAAATGAACAGAAAGGTATCCTTCCTTTTCACATCTCATCTATATACATTACAACAAAATCGGCTATATATGACTCCTAATATTTCTAAATGTCCTAATAGACTGCATTATAAGAACAAAAAGGTGTCCTATATAAAGGTGTTACAGTAAGTTGGTTTGAAAGCCCTAACATGTTTAGATCAAGTTTGAAATAAACGTTCTATTAGTCTTTTTATATGACATTTTTTTAAAAATGTATCTTGTAACCTATAAAAAATATGTTCATAGTACCCTTCTCTAAAGTGTCCTAAAAAACATGTTAGAATGCACAAACACGTCTAACATTTTATTGTAACACATTTATATAGGTGCACCAGGGGCAGACCTGTGAAGGCCCCAGCGGGGTCTAGTGCACCCGCTCAATTGATTTTCACATGTAGATTTTTTTTTGGGTTTGAAAGGTGCACCTGCTAAACTTTGAGCGCTGCTCTAGGATATTAGAAAATACAAGGGACATCAACAAAAAAAACTGAAAAAGTTGCTCAAAATCAACCAATTTTTTAAATAATCCATCGAAACAGTGGAATTAGACTAAAAACACAATTGGGTGACTTTTACGGGCCTTTGATGCACCTTAAATGTCCACCAACTTGGTAAAAATCCAGGGTCCGCTGCCGAGACGCACAATTGTTTGGTCTTATAAACCAAGTCCTATAAAGCAATCTATTAAGACATTTGACATATTTGGCGTCCTATAAAGCTAATTGTGTTGTATTGATAGAGTCATAGAACCAGATTTTCAAAATATAATTGACCAAAAAATCCCAACTCCTTGAGATATACTGCTAGGGATAGGCAGAAGATTTGAAGCACATGTAGCAAGACTACATCACATTATAGTTAGGAGTTAGGACTTATGAGGCTGGTGAATTAGATATGACTAGTGGTCTGCCCATCACCAACTTGAACCTTTTTAATTCTAATGGTGCATGATATGTGGATGCTCAGGTTTGATGATTCTAAATATTTTTTGAGGATATAGAGATGCACTTATATAGATATACATATATATATATATATATGGTTAGGGGCATGTTCGGTTGAGAACCTGATTTCCGTTTTAAACCGGGAGACCAACGAGAGCGCTACACGTGTATGGGACATTCACGAAACATTCATCATGAATGTTGTAAAAATTTCACGTCCATTATTCATGATGAATGGGGACACATGTTGCGCTTTCAGTTATCTCCCGGTTCGCAACTGAATGTATAAAAGACAATATTTGCCATACCCTATAAGACACCCTAGAGCACCTCATATGAGGATTTGGAAAGAAGTAGAAGCATCCCGCTCCACAAATCTTAAAGGGCAAAAAATGTGTAACGACATTTTGCCTTCATAATTCAATTCTTCATATTTTGTACCAATTTTAACTAATGTACGGGTTTACCGTCTACATGGCATCCGTTATTTTGGTGTAACATTGTTTTCACGTAATCAAGAATTACAATGTAACTTGACAACTTTGCATTCACGCTAATTAAGATAAAAAAAAACTCAATTGTTCTAAATAGGAAACTAAGGGGCCGTTTACCAAACGCTTACCCGGGTAAGCACTTACCGGTAAATTCAACGCTATAGTTTACTTACCGGGTAAGATTTTAGTCCACCAAAACGGTATCCTACACTACAATTTTTCCGGTAAGCGCTAACCGTGGTAAGAGTCTTCACCATCACTTACCGGGGTAAGACTCTCGGACTCTCGGTTCTTGCCTTAACTCTTACCAGGCAAGATTTTTGGTCCTTGTCATATTGATTCGGTAAGGTAATGTGACTTGGTAAGCGCTTACCCAGGTAAGCGTTTGGTAAATGGCCCCCAAGACAAATGAGAATGAAAAAGTTACACCCCCGGTTTTTTTACAAATGAGATTGAAAAAGTGTCACCATTGAGTGTGTGTGTGTGTGAGAGAGAGAGAGAGAGAGAGAGAGAGAGAATGATGCCACGAGTTGGACTTTGTGCATTTGGTTCGTAGGATAGGGTGGGACAGGGAAGTACCGTACAAAAACTTGTTTTACGTTTGGCGCAACATTAGACTGGGACATGACATGACTAGAGTGGGACAAAAGTACATATATATTTTATCTCCCACCATAATAGATGGAACAAAAATAAAGGAGATGATACAAAATTGGTAAATTACTGAACTACCCATGTCACATTAAAACCCTAAAACATTATAGAATTCTTTCAACCCGCCTACCTCACTCTCGTATGTCCAGTCCTGGCTTTACAAAGCAATGGGGACGCGATTTGTGATACAAATCGATTACGAATCCAACTCTGAATACAGGACAGAGAGATTAACGGGCTTAACGAGCAATTAGAAGAGGACGCACGTGTCCTTGAACACCTTCAACTTCAGCTGCTGGATGAACGAAGCAAGCGTTCAGACGTTGAACGACAAAATACGATGCTACAGAACCAGGTGGAGATGTTGATGAATATGCTTCAGGACCCCGAACATATTGACGACGATGATGAAGGCTCACAAGAACCCTAAGTAAGTTTCTTGAATTTTCCAATCATTTTGTAAAAAGCTAGAAATTATACAGATGTTGCATGCATCCTGTTTTTGTGTATGTTTCTGCCAAATACTTGTTCATATAATTAGTGTTATATAAATGGACCACTGCACCAAAATGTATCATATCCCATTAATAATAATAATAATAATAATCCTATTTGTTTATTTGTTATCACATGATAGTAAGGTGGTGTTTGTTTTTTAAGAGGTGCTGAGGTCTGAAATCTGATTTTACTTTTGATTTTTTAAAGGTGGTGCTGAAATCTGAAATCTGAATCAATAAGATTGTTTGTTTTTGTAAACGGGCAAACGTCTGAATATGTATAATTGTCTATTTTATCCCTCGAATATTCAACCTAAATACGTCAATTGAAGTGAGGTTGTGGAGTTTTAATCATATCTCAAATACCAAAGCACCGGTTTAAGCGATTCAAGATGTTTTGAAAAACCAACACACAAATCTACAATATTCATCTTTTGCATTTTTGCAAATTCAGGGTGCATCCCGCTAAAACCGACGTTGAAATCGAAAGAATGATGTTGGACAAAAATAAGAGGTAATTAAGTGGCTGGGTTATCACTTAATTATTCGTAGGACATTAATGGTTAAGAGGTTCTAAAAAGAAAGAAAAAACAAACGGTCTGAATTATCTTATGTCTGATCGAATCAGACATAAGTGGCAATTAAGAGCTTATTTTGACAAAACAAACACCACCTAACAGTCTGGGGTGTTTACGGAAACAACTTTGGCCGTTTTCACATTTTTGTAAGTTAATCGTCTTCTCATTTGAACCCGTCCTTGTGTACATATACACAAACTCCCACCAAATATATGATCAATTCGTGTATTGGAAATTTTTAAAAAGATGATTAATATGTATGACTGTGAACGTTTGGGTTTCAGTGAGAAGTTAGAGTTAACGTGAGAAGTGGTTATCAACCGTTAGATGCAAATTAGGATGAGATGCATCGGATCAATCCTGTATCAAGCGCGATTCATAGTTGGATGTGAGATTAAAAGGGATCAATGGTTTAGATATACTTCTTAGCGTTAACTCAACTATGTAAAATAGTAAAACGGTATTTGACAAGGGTAGGGTTCCAATGAGAAGTGTAAAATTTGGTGAAAAGTGTGAGAAGTGGTTATCAACCATTGGATGAGAAACGAACGAACATTAACATAGACCGAGATAAGATGCATCGGATCAATCCTGTATCAAGCGCTATTCATAGTTGGACGTGAGATTAAAAGGGATCAATGGTTTAGATATACTTCTTAGCGTTAACTCAACTATGTAAAATAGTAAAACGTTATTTGACAAGTGTAGGGTTCCAGTGAGAAGTGAAATTTGGTGAAAAGTGTGAGAAGTGGTTATCAACCATTGGATGAGAAATGGACGAACATTAACATGGACCGAGATAAGATGCATCGGATCAATTTCCTTTTAAGCTGCAATTCATGGAAGGGTATTTGATTAAGGCATTGTTTGGCAAAAAAAGCTAGCTTACAAGCTAGCTTATTTTTGGGGTACATGTTTGGATGACCATAAGCTAGCTTTTTGAAAAACTATTTGGAGTAGCTTTTTGTAAATATTCCAATTATGCCCTCATTAATATTAATTATTATTTATTAACTATTTTTTAATATGATTTTTTTGGTCATTTAAATGCTTATAAGCTACTTTTTGCCAAACGTGACTTTTTCATCAGCTAGTTTATCAGCTACCAACTAGCTTATCAGTCAACAGCTAGCTTATCAGCTACTAGCTAGCTTATAAGTCATAAGCTAACTTATCAGCTAGTTTGCCAAACATAGCCTAAAAGGTGATCAATGGTTTAAAAACATTTCTAACTAAAAATGACACTTCTCAGATGACCATATCCCTATTCGACAATAATGGTTCATTTGGAATAAACTTTTTGATAAACTACTTGATAAATAAAAGGGAAATTAATTAAAATACCCGTTTTTTTCAACTTTTGCAAAAATACCCAAAAATCACGCAATATGTCCCGCGATCGCGGGATAGGGTGTTTTTTGAAAATTTAATCATCCGCAATCGCGGAGTGTCCCGTTCGATTGAATCAATTTGGTGACTTTATAATTGAATTTTACACTTTCAACCCCTATACTTATTTACTTACTTTACTTTATATCTTTTACTTTTCTAATTTTAATTTTACACCTTCATCATATTAACACATATAATCGTTTATTAACTAAAATACGTTTTAATTTTAACAAGTTACACCATTATAATCGTCTCTTCGATACGTTCGAAATGAGCCCAATATTGAATATTTTTTTATTTAATTATTTTAATATATATCATATATACTACATAAAAATATTTTTTATATTAAAAATTTATTTTCTTATAGTTAATTATTTAATTTATGGTACTCTTATAGTTAAAATATGTTTTAATTTTAACAAATTACACCATTATAATCGTCTTTTCGTTTTACACTCTTATCGCATTAACATAATAATCATATATTAACTAAAATATGTTAAAAAGTATGTTTTAACATATCACATTAACATACATAATTACGTTAAAATATGTTTAGGAGTTCGATAAATATATATATATATATATATATATATATATATATATATATATATATATATATATATATATATATATACACTAGTTATTTACCCGCTGCAATGTAGCGAGACGTATAATCCAAATAATTTGACGATCTAATCAATTATTAACTAAAATACGTTAAAAAATGTTTTTTAATTTTAACAAGTTACACCATTAATATCGTCTCGTCGATACCTTCGAAATGAATTGTAAATATTAAAAATATTTTTTATGTAGTATATATGATATATAATAAAATAATTAAATCAAAAAATATTCAATATTTGGCTCATTTCGAACGTACCGAAGAGACGATTATAATGGTGTAACTTGTTAAAATTAAAACGTATTTTTTAACGTATTTTAGTTAATAAACGATTATATGTGTTAATATGATGAAGGTGTAAAATTAAAATTAAGAAAGTATAAAGTATAAAGTAAAGTAAGTAAATAAGTATAGGGTTGAAAGTGTAACATTTCAAATCAAAAGTTACCAAATTGATTCAATCGCGGGACACTCTCCGTGATCGCGGATGATTAAATTTTTAAAAAACACCCTATCCCGCGATCGCGGGACATATCGCGGGATTTTTGGTTATTTTTGCAAAAGTTAAAAAAATGGGTATTTTGGTAAGTCAAAGTCAAATTTTAGGTATTTTAATTAAATTCCCTAAGTAAAAAGGATAAAAGCCGAAAAAATAAAATAAATTTTAATGATTAAGTTTAAACAAATAAGTCTGCATTTACTAAAATAGATTAATAAATTCATCATTTTGGCCTAGAAAAATGGTTATTGTGGTAACTGGTATGGCAACATTTAGAAGAAAAAAAAAATTATCCCAAGTTCGAATTCAGGCGCTTTCAACTTAAGGCTACTGGGGATAAACTCAGTGCTACATGCTTTAGCAGCTGAGGCAATTGCCTCACCTTGTCGGGATTAGTCGGGGCAATGTCCTCGGATACCCTTCAAAAAAAACATTTAGAAAAAAACAAATATGACTTTAATATTTAGAGCGATTAATTTTGAATATTTTTAAAATAAGTAAATTCATACACATGATACACTTATAAAACAAGAGAAATAAGTTTCTCACGATGTTTTAATAGATAGGTAGCAAAGTACAATGAATAAATAAAACTAAAGAAATATACGATTTTCATTAATCATTACAAAATATAACTTACAAACAAGGGACATGGTAAAAACTCAATTTTTTCTATTTTAGTAAAGCTGTTGGAGAGGTTTAGAAAATAAATTTTCAGTTTTTTCTATTTTAACAAAGCCGTTGGAGATGTTCTAAGGCTATGTTTGACAAACAAGTTGATAAGCTAGCTGTTGACTCATAAGCTAGCTGGTAGCTGATAAGCTAGCTAGTAAAAAACTTATGTTTGACAAAACTAGCTTATAAACATGTAAAATGACCAAAAAAAACATCTTCAAAAAATTATCAATTACGATATTTAATTATATAATTAAAATAAATTTATAAAAATATAATATGTTAATTAATACAACCAATATAGTAAAGAAAAATTAAATAATATAACATGTTAATTAAAATAATTTAAAATTTATTATTACATATATACTATAAATTTTGAATTTGTTAAAATAAGTTTTAGAAGAAAAAAGTATATTAGTTTATGATATCGTTACATATAATATAAAAAAAATAATTAAATAATAATAAAAAAGATAATAGTAATTGATAATTAAAAAAAACTAATTTTATGGCTAGGAGGTTCATCTGCAATTACTCCAGACCACTCGTGATCACCTTGTAAATTAACTGATACGCGTAAACATAGGCAAAAATACACGGTCACCACAAAAAGTGATTTTTACCATAATATAATTTGATTTCAGTCAAATTTTATGTCAAAATAAACATTTTATTCAATTTTAGTAATTGTAAAAATTTACTTGTTAAAAGAAAAAACTTCAAAAATATAATTATGTTAAATATGAAAGTATTTTAGTTTTTTTCCAAATAAAAATTAGAGAAAAATTAGGGAGAAGTCATTTAGGGGTGTTTGGGATTGCTTATTTAAACCAACTTATGCTTATTTTTAAGGCATTGTTTGGCAAAAAAAAAACTAGTTTTTTTTTACATGTTTGGATGACTATAACCTAGCTTATAAGCTAGCTTTTTGAAACGATACTTGAAGTAGTGTTTCAGTAGTTTTTTGTGAATATTCCAATATTGTCTCTTATTATTATTTACTAACTATTATTATTAATAAATATTAATTTTTTAAATTTAATTATAATTAATTAATAAATATTAACTGAAAATTACTAAATTAAATTTTAATTATACATTGATATTAAATTTTAATTACTTACAATTATTGTTAATAATATAAATTATTTTTATTTATTTTTTAATATTAATGAATATATTTTAATTATCAATTAGTATTATTTTTTAATTATTATTTGATTATTTTTCATATTGTATGTAACGGTTATTTAATCATAAGTTAATATATTTTTTTTTTCTAAAACTTGTTTTAACAAATTCAAATTTTATAGTATGTATGTAATAATAAATTTTAAATTTATTTTAATTAACATATTATATTATTTAATTTTTCTTTATTATATTGGTTGTATTAATTAACATATTATTTTGTTATAAGTTTGTTTTAATTACATAATTAAATTTGTAATTGATAATTATTTGAAGATGTCCTTTTTGGTCATTTTACATGCTTATAAGCTACTTTTGCCAAACGCGATTTTTTCATCAGCTACCAGCTGGCTTATCAACTATCAGCTAGTTTATCAGCTTATCAGCTAGTTTGCCAAACATAGCCTAAAAGTGCTTATCAGCTTATGTCATGATAAAAAGGAGTTAGAGGTAAAAATGTAATTTGGACAAATAAGTTATAAGTCGTTTCAAATAAGTTAGAATAGATTAATTTATCAAAAACAATTTATTTATGGTAGAGAAAAGTCATAAACACTTTTATTTTTTTAATTTAAACATTAAAAATAACTTATTTACGATAAGGAAAAACAATAAACAAATAAGTAAAAAAAATAAGCAATCCCAAACACCCCTTATTTTCCTTACCGCAAAAGAAATGGTGGTGGCCTCCTGCAATCACGCTCTTCTCCTAATATCATCTCTCTCTCTCTCTGTGGGGTGGGTAATCGACGGTATCATCTTTTATCGCGATCCGTTGAGTTAGGCGCCATTTTTCTCTCCATTCTGGTACGTACCTTCCAATCTTCTTATCCTTTTTCGTTTCCTTTAGTTTATAATTTATGTACTTGAATTGTGCTATTTCAGCATTTATGTAGATCTGTCATCTCATCTCATTGATTTGATTTGATTTAAGTCAATTTGATCTGGACTGTTGTGATTTTGCGGTTTAATTGGATATGCACAATTTGACACTCGATTTTTCTATTTTATGGTTGAATATTTGATGTTTGTTTATATTTGTGCGTTTGATTGGTTATAATTGATTTATGAATGTGGACTCAAATGATCATAGATCTATTTTCGTGTGTTCAATCGACACTTTTGGGGTTTGAAAAACCAAATTGAGATCTACATGCATTCTGACAACAGTTGGCCAAAATTCATCCATGAGAGTAGTGTTTACGGACTAGGTTGTTGTTATGGGCAAATGTCAATTACGTATGGAAGTTGAAGCTTAGGGTTGGAATAATTTACCATCATTCGAGCCTTCCCTTTGCAGCCCTACGTTTATTAGGAAAAACAGAAGTTAATATTGATTTTGGCCATTTAGCATTTCATTAATGAGTCTCCCATTTATATGATGGAAGGAGAATGGCTATCTTGTAATGGATCTTAATTATTTCTAGAGAGATGGAAACGGACTCATGAATGGAGAATGAGGATAATAATATAAATAAAGGACACTAAAGAACAAGCCATGTTTGGGTTGTTTGGAGTTGGATGTGTGATCTTTCTTTTTTGAAAGGCAGCCAATATTATTAGAAAACAAAAATGACCACATAGAGGAAACAAAGCTCACCAAAACTTTCTGGAAGATGCAGAAAGAACCCCCATTAATATGCTTCACTTAGAACCTCCTTTATGTACTTTTTTTTGTCACATCATTGCCAACTCAACAAATTAAGAACTACCATAAAACTCCACAATGGTAGTGACGAATAAGAAACTCCTTTTGCCTTAGGCGTGTAGCTCAGTTGGCAAAGGGGCGGAGCCATGTCTTGGGTTCGATCCCCCCCCCCCAGCGGCTAGCCTCGGCCGTGAGCCAAAAAATGCCCCTCACATTGGTGTCCATGGAGGTGGGTTCCATGGGGCCGGTTGGGGTTGCGGCCTTGCGGGTAATCAACTTTTTGCCCAAATAAGAACCTCCTTTTGTGCGTTCCATGGGTCGGTTGGGGTTGCGGGTAATCACCTTTTTGCCCAAATAAGAACCTCCTTTTGTGGGTCCCATGTATTATTTCAACACCAATATAAAACTAACAAAATGTCATTTCACACAATATTCAAGGTAAGAACCAAGGTTGTTATACAACTCCTCCAAAAATGCGGGTGACTTATAACTTATAAGAATTGTAGTTCTTATTATAAGAACCTACTTTTTGTACTTTTTGTTGCCACAACACCTCCAACTCATCAAATTATGAACTTGCATAAAAGTCCACAATGGTAGTTCTTATAAGAACCTTTTTTGTGGGTCCCATGTATTTTGTTGCAACATCCATAATTAATTATTATATATTTATATATACACAATATTAATAATTATAAAGTCAAGAAAATATATAAAAAAACTAGCAAAATGTCACTTCACACCAACTTCAAGGTTCTTGTGCAAGAGCTCAAAGGGGGTGAGGTTCTTATAAGAACTCTCTCCAATGTTGGTTCTTGCATTGTCATTTCATTATTATTCTATGCAACATCGTCGGAGTTACTGTTGAAATGAAGATAGGTGGGATGCCAGAAGCAACGTGCTTAGTTTTCCTCAAATGTCATGCCCTCTTTGATAGAATGCTTGCATTTTGACACCCCATGTAGTGTTTTTACTTCCCTTCTTATTTCTATTTATGTGTATAACTGTATATGTTGCAAGATAATTGGTTTTGGATTTTGACTGCGCGTCAACTTAGCTGTTTTTTGGATTTAGACATGTGAGCTTGAACTAATGGGATTTTAGTTTTTCTTCAAGTTGGATTCTTTATTACTGAACACAATTTCTTTCACTAAACAGAATGTACTTGATGGAGTCCATAACCAAATTCAAGTTTTCTGTTTTCCCCATGAAAGCAGCTTGTAACCCTTCTGGCTTCTAGTTTCCACTAATTTAGAAAAATGTAAGCTTTTATTGCTTACTTCTTTTGCATGTCCTCTTAATTTATTGTCTGAATCTTTTTTGCTTTCAATCTTCAAGCCATAGGACACATGATGTGTTTTGCTTATCAGTTATCATCATCAACTGTAGTAGTAAGGCAACTATAAAGTAAAAAAGTTATCGCATTTGGGTGTGCTTAAACGACATCTTCTAGAATTTTTTTTGGATTGTCTTCTATATTGCTCCACCTTAAAAGCGAACCATGCCACAAAGATGAAGCTAGTATGCTTGCTTAGCTCAGAGTAGTGGCGGCCCCATAATTTTTGCCGAGAGGGTGCACCTTTAAGGTGGATCAAAGGCCTGCAAAGGCATCCGGTGTGTTTTTAGCTTTATTCCACCGTTTCAGGGGTTTTAAGTTTTTTGTTTGATTTTGAGGGATTTTTAAGTTTTTTGGTTGATTTCAAGGGACTTTTCCGGGTTCTTTTGTTGATTTCGAGGGACCTTTTTGGTTGATTTCGAGAGATTTTTCGGTTGTTGTTCCTTGTATTTTCTAATATCCCGAAGCACCTTTCAAAATTTAGCAGGTGTCTTTGATATAATTTTGTTTATGAAAATAAGTTGAGCGGGTGCACGGGATCCCACTTGGGGCTTAATAGGTCAGCCCCTGGCTTAGAGTACACCTAACTCTAGTAGTTCGTTTCTCATTTATAGATCTGTTTTTTATAGTTGTGGTTGTTCGGACTGGTGAAGAATCGTGTGAGAAGTTGAGGTTAACGTGAGAAACATGAGAAGTGGATATGAACCGTAGATCACTTTTAATCAAATGCCTCCCATGAATTACGACTTAGAAGGGAATTGATCCGGTGCATCTTATCTCGGTGCATCTCATCCTAATGTGCGTCCATTTCTCATCCAACGGTTGATAACCACTTCTCACGCTTCTCACGTGAACCTCAACTTCTCACCGGAACCCAACCATGTTCGGACTAGCTTGCATGCACCTCGACTAATTCCATAAGACCCTGAAAGATAATAACTAGAAAAATCCCAGTGATCCAGAGGAAACCTATAAAAACAACCCATAACATTTGTTTTATAGATCCGCTTTCTAGCATCTGTTGTGGAATCAATCCACTTTCATCATTTTATATGACTTATTTGTTTTGTGTTCAATGATGACCCTTGTTAAATGCTTTTGGTTTTTTATTTGGTCCAAAGTTCCAAATGACCAATTGACTGCAATTGGTGGGATTGTGTTGAAAACAAGCCTGCATTCATATTAACTTCGAATCTTTGATTTTTTTATCCTTCACATACCAAATTTACTTCCTTTTTCTTCTCTATTGGTGTCGGTTGTAGTCCATTTTAAAGTTCGACTGAATGTAGCCTAAATACTTTTCGACTTGTTTAAAGTAGGGGAATTTTTCTGGTAGTGTTGCTGTTGAACTCCCAGTCCGGGGCGGATTTAGGTTTTAGGGGTCGTTTATTAAACACTTATTGCCTCTTACCGGGTAAGAGATGCTTACCGGTCAAAGATGATGGTCTTTGCCAACAACCTTAGCGTGCCATTTTGGGTAACCGAGAATTTTTCCCCTGTGAGGGTGGTGACTCTTACTCGGTTAGCACTTAGCACTTAGCACTTGCCAGGTAAAAGACGCCTATACTATGTTATTTTTATGACCAGAAATATTATCCAATACGGTAAGTGAGGAGGGTGGTGACTTCAATTTGTGTTGGTAAACAACCCCTTAGGCTAGGGGGTGCCCGTCCACCCACTCTATTGTCCTGTCGCAACGGGAAAATGTTAGGGGTCTTAAAGGGTTGAAATTTGTTCGTGGTAAAGACAAAGTACACTTGGTCCAGAAAAACCCGTGCTCAAAACTATTTTCTTGATTCCCTACGTTAACCAAAAGTGTCGTTACATATTTACATGTGGTATTATTGGTTACAAGTTCAAATTTTTTTGGTTTTCTTTTTAATTTTTATAATTAATATTTGTTTTATTTGATATTGTGCTGATTATTTTGTGCTCCGTTTGGAATTTTTTCTGGATCAGCCTCTACTCTTGGTTGCATGATGGTTCTAGACGGCGTAATAAATTCACCCCACCGGAGGTCACAAACCGCATTTTCTTCACCTTCATTCAGAAAGCAATCCGAATTGGGTAGCTTTTCCACAATCATTAGGCGCCATCGATTCCTACTAACAGCCCTCGCCCTCCTTACTTTCCTCTGCACCGTTTATCTTTACTTTGCCGTAACTCTAGGGGAAGTTGATAACTCGTGTTCGGGTTTGACCGTGACTCAAAAGGCATTGTGTCATGCCCAACACGTAAAACAATCCGTTGCCAAAGGAAAAATGAAAATTCTCTAGCGATTGAAGAACTTGACAACCATATATAGCCGGTATAAACTAAACCAAACGAAACCAGTAAATCCCACAGTCTTTCGTGTTGTTTGTCCGGGGTTCTTTCTAGGATTCTACTGAAAAAACAAAGAATTTGTTGACCCATATTAGTGATTTGCAGCAGAAGGAAAAAAAAAAGTGTATTTAACCTCATATTTATGAAGAAACAGTTCATTGTATCCTTGGTAAAACTAGTCTTTTTTTTTAATTGTATTTTTCTTTTCATTATTATTATTTTTTGTGTGTGGTTTTCATGAAGATGGTGAAAATATTAGAGTACAGTTTTGGTTAATTTTATAGTAACTGATTATTGGATTGACTGAATGATGATGTAGTGTTGATTTGAGGCTGTTTATTGTTATATTTCTATCATTTTTGTTTTTTCAATTTGGTAAAATTCATCAAAATGTAATGAAACCTTAGGGGCCGTTTACAAAACGCTTACCTGGGCAAGTGTTTATCAAGTCACATTAACTTACCGGATGAATATGGCAAGGACTAAGAATCTTACCCGGTAAGAGCGGGAACAAGGACCGAGAGTCGAAAGCAATGATCGAAAGTCTTACCCGGTAAGTGAGTGCGACAACTCTTACCACGGTTAGCGCTTACCGGCTAAATTGTTGCATACGATGCCATTTTGGTGGACTAAGATCTTACCTGAGAAGTAGGTGATAGTGTTGAATTTTACCGGTAAACACTTACTCGGTAAGTGATTAGGTAAACGGGCCCTTAGTTTCTAGTTAATATAACAAAGAATATTTTTCTCAATCACTATAACTTATCATATTCAATAGAGTAAATTATGGTTTTTGTCACTATGGTTTTGTGACTTTTGTCACCATAGTTTTGTGTGTATGGCAGTATGGATGGTGTGGAGATGGGTTTTTGTGTGCACAAGAAAAAAAAATGGAGATATGAAAAGTAGAGATAGGTTATAGAAAGTGAAGGTGGAGTCGACGGTTCTGATGAAGAAGAAGGTGTTGGGAGGTGGTGGGTGGGTTGAGAGTTGTAGTGGGGGTAGGGATGGTTGGGTGGGTGGGGTAATGACGAGTATATTAATTTATTTGTTTTTTAGTTTCTTATTAGGATCAGAACAAAAACAAGTGTAAAAAGACAAAAATACCCTTTGAATTAACTGGGTAACAGATTTCGTTAGAGAGAGGGACTATATGCGAGTGTAATTAATGAGAAATAGGGACCATATCCAAAATATGGCCATAACACAGGGACCATTCATGTAATTTACTCTAATAAAAAATAAACACTCGTTTAACAAACACGCAATGTTGACTAATTCATCCATGGGCATCAACATGCCTTTTTTAAGTATCCGCAACTTGCCATGCTATCATTTGTACATTATTATTCTAACCCATCCATCCTTTGCTTGCCTACTTTTCTTGATCTAAAAAGGGTAAAAATGTAATTATGTTATAGCCTTTTTTGATTGTCCAAATCTGAATAACCAATTTATAATTAGGTACGGTGATTTGCCTTGTCCCGTTGGGGAACTCGATTCACCCGGCTAGTTTGGGGTTAGGGATTCGCCGTAAAAATTGGTACGGGTCAAGGGACATGTAATGTATTCCCCAACCTGTCCCGTCCCCATATGTGTATATATTAATCAATATTATATTTTTTATAATGTGTTATATAATATATAATACTTTTCAACCAATTTAACAAATTTTTTGAACCGGAACTGGGGATAAACCCAACAAAAACGAGGGAGGGAATTCGATTCCCCGTACCCGCCGGGGACTGAGGTCGGGCATGGGGATGAGATGGTGAAACTGGGGTCAGGGCTGAGGATTGCATTCGCTACCCCCGCCTCGTTGCCATGCCTTTTTATAATCATTGTGTTGA
Organism: Saussurea involucrata; assembly: GCA_033807775.1. Classification (NCBI taxonomy): domain Eukaryota; kingdom Viridiplantae; phylum Streptophyta; class Magnoliopsida; order Asterales; family Asteraceae; genus Saussurea; species Saussurea involucrata. The sequence goes on along the minus strand of CM066317.1, from coordinate 13,350,040 downwards.
TCAATTGAATCATCACGTTTACCATTTTAACCCCTCATTCAACTTTGCCTTCTCTTGCTTACATTTACTTTAAAAAAAGACAAAAATGTAATTATGCCGATAATTCTTCTCGATTGTCCGGCCCATATAACCTTGCATGTGAATGAATGGTGTGTAATCGGCATTCGGCATGTTGGTCGGTTGATACTGAAATGAAGGTTAACATCCCTACCTAACTACAAAGTAATCAAATCAAACGAACCCAATCTATCAATGACCTCATTGCGCGTTAAATCAGAAACTCAAAGTTAACTTCCATAAAACCAAGGTTCTAAGTGGCGTGGCGGCGAGGCCAAGCCTCAAGTCTTAGGAGCCATGGCGTTTTCAAGGTGACTTATGGCGTCAAATTTCTAATTCATATATAATATTATATAAAAAACATATGTTTTGTAGTGTTACTCAATGAGTCAATAGTAATAATCAAGTTAAATTATGTTATATATTAAAAAACTTGCAAATAAAACATTAAAAACGAAATGAAAAATCAAATATCGCATTATGAAAATGTGCATTAGGTCATGACGTGCCATAAGCTTAACGTGGCGTGAGACACAAGCCTTGGTGTCATGGCGCGCCATGACGGCTGTGCGGCGAGTTTTTTAGAATAGAGCATAAAACACATATCAAAACAGCCATTGGACAATCCCTTTTGTCCAATGTTCACCAAAGCTTTTCTCATATTCTCTAATGAATGGTTTCTACCTCACAAAAGCTCTAAAAGTGGTTAGGCCATCAGTACCCCATCCCTCCTATCTGTGAAAGATTCCCTGCCACGTCAGCGCCACATCAGCTTTTCTTCCATCCCTCACCCCATCCCTCACGATCCCTAAACATCCGTACCCCATTCCCTCAAACCCCTTTGCCACCTCATTTATTTTAATTCTTTTATTTATACATTTAATTATTTAACAAAATAAAAATATTTATATATATTTTTAATAAATAAAAATAAGATAAATAATAAAAATTAAAATTCATATCATTCATTAAAAAATTAAAAATTACAAAATAAATTTAAAAATCTACTCGTCGTCATTCCAATCATGATATTTTTTAATTTGCTCTTTTCTCTTTAGCGTAGCCATCAAAGCGCGGCCCGAAAGGTGATCATGCGGGGTTATGTAAAACTGGAAGTCTGCATCAAATCGTTTTGCTCGTTCGATTTCTCGTTCGTGTTCCAACCTTTGAAGTTCGACATCGAGTTTTTTCATTTTGTATTCAATTGCACCATCAAACTTGTCGTTGAACGTCGTCAACAACTGAGTAACACTTTCGTCCGTATTCGTCCCGGACGTATGACTCGTTGATGTTTTTTTTGCCTTGTTTCTCCCGATGGGTCGTTGAATTGGCTCGTCATCGTCATCATCGGAAGTTTGGGTACGTTTTGAACCCCGCGATGAAGTTGTCGTCATCGTTGGAACGGCTCCCCATTTTGGACATTTTTTTAGGATGTCCCAAGCTTGTTCGTGAGTGAAAGCAACGTTATGGCGTGCTACATAGCGTTCGTGTGCCGTTCGGGATATATCGGCCTCACTCATCCCGCTTGATCTATTACTGAGCAAGTTGTTGTAGATGCCGCCAAACGAATTAACTCTTTTATTGACGTCGCTGAACTTGCTATTTAGTTGATGGGTTGATCTATAACCTGGTTCACGACCCATGCGAGTAAAGAACACTTGCCCGATTCGGGCCCAAAAACTTCCTACATTTATGTAAAATAAAGTATAAGAATAATAATAATAATAATAATAATAATAAGAATAAGAATAAGAATAATAATAATAATAATAATAATAATAATAATAAGAATAATAACAGTAAAAATAATTACCACCGCTTTGTGCGTTACCGACCACGGGGTCCTCCGAAACGTCAACCCACGCCGACACTAACGCGAGTTCCTCGGCTTTACTCCACGTTTGTTTGGCGGCTTTCGTTCGTCTCGGATTTGATGGTTCCGGGTTAGATTGTTGTGTCGGGATAAATTGTGGTGAGTTCGGGGTAGAAGGTTGGGTTTCCGGAACAATCTCGTCGTCGAGATTGATTGCGGGTGAAGGAAGATTGTAGTTGGCCGGAGTAAAACCTTGGTCAATCAAACCGGGACGTGTAAATTGGTAAGGAAATTGTTGCGAAAATTGTTGGTGATATTGTTGGGGAAATTGTTGCGGAAATTGTGGCGGAAATTGTTGCGGAAATTGTTGCGAGAATTGTGGCGGAAATTGTTGCGAGAATTGCGGATGATAACCTTGTTGTGTAAACGCTTGGAAACCAAGCTCTTGATCTTCTTGCGATTGTGGTGTATTCGGTCGGTTACGACGGGATGTAGGTGTTTTGTTTGGATTCATGATGAGAGAGGTGTGAAAAATAAGAGGTTGAGAGAATTTGAGAGAGTTTGAGAGGTGTGAGATTGAGAGAATTTGATAGTGTGAAAAATAAGAGGTTGAAAGATGTGAGAAATAAGAGGTTGAGAGGTGTGAGAAATAAGAGGTTGAGGGTTAAATATATAGTGGGATTAAATTTAGAATTTTTTTTTTTTTTAAGAAATAGCCGTTCAACGGTTGTTTTTTTAAAAAATTTAATTAAATTTTTTTTTTTTTATAAAACCCTCGGGATGGCTCGGGAACCCAACCCCGCTCACCATCCCGCCCCGCTAGCCCATCCCGAGCCGTAGCGCCACCCCGCAGCCACCTCAGCCATCCCGAGCCCCTTCCCCGCTGGGGTACGGAAGGCCTTAGGCCATCCGTACCCCATCCCTCCTATCTGTGAAAGATTCCCCTCCACATCATCGCCACATCAGCTTTTCTTCCATCCCTCACTCCATCCCTCACGATCCCTAAACATCCGTACCCCATTCCCTCAAACCCCTTTGCCACCTCATTTATTTTAATTCTTTTATTTATACATTTAATTATTTAACAAAATAAATATATATATATATATATATATATATTTAATAAATAAAAATAAGATAAATAATAAAAATTAAAATTTATATCATTCATTAAAAAATTAAAAATTACAAAATAAATTTAAAAATCTACTCGTCGTCATTGTTGGGAACTTGGATACGCCAAATATGTTCGACCAAATCCGACCGAAGGTTATTATGAGTTTCCCGGTTTATGACTTCTCGAACATTTGCCGCGCGTTGTGTCTCACTGATTTGGCTTTCGATATCATTCGTGAAAAAGTCGTTTTCCACGTCACCACAAATAGCATGGTTTTCGTCTTCGAGTATCATATTGTGTAATATGACACAAGCGTACATAATGTTTCTCAATATTGCCGGTTCCCATCCGCGTGCCGGGTTATGAAGTATATGCCAACGTTGTTTAAGCACGCCAAAAGCTCGTTCAACATCTTTACGTGCGGATTCTTGCGCGGACTTGAACTTTTGTCGTTTAGAGTCTTGTGGGCACGTAAATGATTTTACGAAAGTAGCCCATTCCGGATATACCCCATCCGTTAGATAATATCCATGCTTGTAGGTGGCTCCATTCACCTCAAAAGGGCAGTCGGGTGCTTTTCCATCATATACATCGTTGAAGATGGGCGACTGATTGAGAACATTGATGTCATTGTTGGAACCGGCAACACCAAAGTATGCGTGCCAGATCCATAGATCTTGAGAGGCCACTGCTTCTAGCATGATTGTCGGGTGCTCATGATCACCTCTCATGAATTGACCTCGCCATGCATTCGGACAATTTGCCCACGCCCAATGAGTACAGTCTATGCTGCCGAGCATGCCGGGAAATCCGTGTTTAGCTTCATGCGCGGCGTACAACTTCTGAATATCAATAAAAGTAGGCCTGCGTAAATATTTTTGACCATACAGTTCAATAATACCTGTGCAGAATTTGTACAGACAATCTCGTGACGTTTTCTCTCCCATACGGATGTACTCGTCAAGTGCGTCAGCAGCTACTCCATACGCCAATTGCCGAATAGCGGAAGTACACTTTTGTATCGGAGAAAAACCTTGTTTGCCTAACCCGTCAAACTGAAGTCTAAAATACGGATACCCTACTTCTAAATCTTCAACTATTCGTTCGAATAGTTGTCTGCTCATCCTGAACCGCCGCCTAAACATATCCGGTGTATAAATCGGGTTGACGCCAAAGTAGTCCCGCATAAGCCGCTCGTTTGCAGTTACTCGACCTCTTTCAATGTTTGCGGCCCTCTCTCTTGTTGACGATGAGGCGGTGCTACCATACAGCGATTGTGCAGCATGTCGAAAAATTTCCCTTTGTAGATTCAACAACTCGTCGGTGTCTACGGATGATGATGATGCGGTTGGTGAACCGGGTTGTGGCGAATCCATATTGTTTAATATATAGAGGTTGAGAAAATTTGAGAGAGTTTGAGAGGTGTGAGAAATAAGAGGTTGAGAGAATAAGAGGTTGAGAGGTGTGAGAAATAAGAGGTTGAGAGGTGTGAGAAATAAGAGGTTGAGGGTTAAATATATAGTGGGATTAAATTGAGAATTTTTTTTTTTTTTTTAAGAAAGAGCCGTTCAACGGTTATTTTTTTAAAAATTTAATTAAAATTTTTTTTTTTTTATAAAACCCTCGGGATGGCTCGGGAACCCAACCCCGCTCACCATCCCGCCCCGCAACTCCATCCCGGGCCGTAGCCCAACCCCGCCCTCACCCCGCTGCCACATCCTCCATCCCGAGCCCCTTCCCCGCTGGGGTACGGAAGGCCTTACAACTTGACATCAAAGTATTGGGGGTCATCTTTACTGTATTCCAATCCATTTCTGTTCCCATCATGCTCCACCAACAATTAGTTATTATGGACATCTAGTCATCATATATGTACCATCATTAATAAATAAATAAAGCGTGTTGCTATATGCACATTTATTTATATCAAAATTACATCAAATCATACATTGAAAATGTAAAAAGTAACTTTTAATAGTGATGTGGGTGAGATAGAAATTAATATATGGGTGGGTGTGCATTTAACCTATCCCTAACCAACTAATTATAATGGGTATGCAAAATCTTATACCATGTACCAACCAACCTTACTTAGGACCATCTTTTTTCGATTGGTATATGTTCGTACTGGCTTTGTACCAACTTCAAGTTACATATAATAAAATTTGCAATTTTGTTCAAATTTTGAGTTTACAGGTAACATGTGCCGTGTTAAAAGGTTTTCTAATCGCAATTTATAAAACTTGAAAAAATTCATATGCTCAAACAAATAAGTTAATGCTATGATGTTTGATATTCGATATAACAAAAGGACAAAAACTAACAAACAATTAAATAAGTCGGTACCATGATACTACCATTGTACAGTACTTTCAAAACCGTGTACCAACCAAGTTTTTCATACTTGGGGGATGTTTGGCAGTTGCTGAATGGTTTGGTGCAGAATGATTAAGAGGTCGGAATGGTTAAGAGGCTTTTATGATATAGTGCAAAATGAAATATGGTTGTTTGGTATTTGTTTAGAATGAAATCAGGGTGCTGAATGGTTAAGGGTAACCCAAGATGCTAAATCATTAAGAGGGTTTTGGAACCATTAAGAGGCAGACTTTTCTTTTGCCAAACAAGATTCACCTCTGAACAATTCAGAGGTTTCCTCTTAATGGAACCATTAAGAGGTAAACAAACTACCAACCGACTGCAATTGATATCAATTAAATTAGTGTGTTAGTACACATATTGGTTGGTTTAATTTGGTAAATAATTTGCCACCCCAACCTAAAAAATGGTATCAGAGCCAGATTTCGATCCCAGAACATGTGGATTATGGGCCTACCAACTCTAGTCCATCTATAAATCATGCCAAAATCAACTATTTACACTTAAGGGGGTGCTTCAATAGAAACACCCACAAACATAGTGGCATTTTAACTACTACTATTTCACCATATCTAATGAAGGCCAAATCAAGTAATAGATATACCTTTAGGTTGCAGAAAGTTTTCAGAATGATCTTTCAAAGAAAAACCTTCTTTGTGTTCTTCATGTTCTTCAGTCCGAGTTTTCAACATTCACTTCGGACAGATAAAGACGCACTCCTGGAGTTCAAGAAAAGCATAAAGATCGACCCAAAATTGGTGCTTTCGAACTGGAATGAGACCACGGAAGTTTGCAGTTTCAACGGGGTCGTTTGCAAGAATGGGCACCGTGTCAGGAGAATCACGCTTGTCGGGGCTGGACTTGTGGGCCCGTTTTCATCCGTTATCGTAAACCTCACAGCACTCAGAACAATAAATCTTTCGGATAATAGTTTATATGGAAACATCCCATTTGGAATATCGTCTTTACGACATCTTAGAAACCTTTATCTAGACAATGATAACCTTCAAGGTCCTATTCCAGAATCTTTATCTTCGTTATCAAACCTTACTCTTCTTGATCTTGGCAATAACCATCTAGATGGCGAGATTCCGCCTTCTTTGTTCTTGAACTGCAGTTTGTTGTCGAATTTGGACCTTTCGTTCAATCTCTTAAAAGGGAAAATCCCAGTAGAAATTGGGAATTGCGCGAAACTTTGGAATCTGAATTTGTATAACAATAAGTTCACCGGAGAAATCCCATTGTCTTTGGCAAACGCTTCGCAAATGTACAATCTTGATGTCGAAAGCAACAATCTTTCCGGCGAACTGCCATCAAAACTAGTCTCCAAACTCACCCAACTTCTGAATCTTCATTTATCATATAACCAAATGGTTAGCCATGATCAAAACAACAATCTTGATATCTTTTTTACCGCACTTTCAAACTGCAGTATGCTCCGTGAGCTTGAGTTAGCCGGCATGGGACTAGGCGGAACCCTACCCAATTCCATCAGAAAACTAGGTGTCGATTTCAGTTACATGCTGCTACAAGAAAACAAGATCTATGGTTCGGTTCCCTCCGTTATTGCTAATCTTTCGAGCCTAATATATCTGAATTTGACCATGAATCATCTCAACGAAACAATCGCACCAGAAATCAGTCGATTGTCGAGACTAGATAAACTCTGGTTATCCCACAATGTTTTCACAGGCGAAATCCCAGAAGAATTCGGACAGTTTCGTCATTTGGGCGAACTTGAATTGTCACATAACAGATTCACAGGTAAAATCCCAGAAAGTTTAGGGAATTTGGTAAGTTTGATTTCGCTTTCCCTCAATAACAACCAACTTTCTGGAAAAATACCTTCTACTTTAGGAAAATGCGTAATTCTATCGAGTCTAGATCTTTCCTACAATAGATTAACTGGTAACATACCTTCGGATTTATTATCAGCCATGAGTAGAAACGCAATATTCTTAAATCTTTCTCATAATCGCCTCGAAGGACCGCTACCCTCTGAGCTCAGCAAGCTAGAAACCATCAAAGAGATAAATCTTTCGTTCAATAACCTCACCGGAACCATCTTTCCTAAAATTCCAAGTTACATGGCTTTAGAGACGTTAGATTTGTCCTTCAATTCGTTTCAAGGTCAACTTCCGGAGTTCTTGACCAAGCTTACGAGTCTTGAAGTGTTTGACGTATCTAACAACAGTCTATCCGGAAAGATCCCAATGGGTTTTAGCAAAATCAATAGCCTTAAATTCTTGAATCTTTCGTTCAATAACTTCAACGGTAGAGTTCCTGAGGGTGGCATTTTCGATTCCGTCACTAATCTTTCCTTTTTAGGAAACCCACATCTTTGTGGGCATGTTTCTGGCTTCCCATTTTGTTCCCACAAGAAAAAATACTTCCATTCCCCTGTTTTTCTGGTCGTTTTCTACATCAGTATTTTGGTATCAGTTTTGCTGACAGCAATCTGCTGTGTGATCGGATGGCGGTATCTGAAACAAATCTTGAGTTCTAATGCTCAGCCAGAAACGAAATCTCAACCAGAATTGACACATAATTTCCCACGAATCACGTATAAGGAGCTAGCGGAAGCTACCGGCGGATTTGATGATCAGAGATTACTCGGTTCGGGAGGCTACGGACGAGTATTCAAAGGATCACTTTCAGATGGAACACAAATAGCAGTCAAAGTGCTTCAATTACAAACAGGGAATTCAACCAAGAGTTTCAACAGAGAATGTCAAGTTCTAAAAAGGATTCGTCATAGGAATCTGATCAGAATCATAACAGCTGGTAGTTTACCTGATTTCAAAGCTCTGGTTCTTCCATTCATGGCGAATGGAAGCTTGGATAGCCGTTTGTATCCAGATTCAGAATTAGGTTGAGATTCATCGGATCTGGATCTGATTCAAAGAGTGAACATTTGCAGTGACATTGCTGAAGGAATGGCTTACCTCCATCATCATTCCCCAATTAAAGTCATACATTGTGATCTGAAACCGAGCAATGTTCTTCTCAACAACGACATGACAGCTTTGGTCTCTGATTTTGGGATCGCCAAATTGGCGATGACGATTGGATCTGGATCTGAGAATTTGGGGAATTCCACAGCAAATACGCTTTGTGGATCCATCGGTTACATTCCACCAGGTATCAAAATTATGTGTATATATGAACAAAATAGTAGAGGAAATAAGAAACTCTTATATATAATCTGTAAGTATTTACATAATACAACGAACAATCATATGAAAAATCAACCAATAAACCTTACTTGATTTGCAGTTTGTTCCAATCTTTGACATTTATATATATATATATATATATATATATAATGATTCAAAGGTTGGAGCTGTTCTAGATTTTATCTTCGCTTCCTCTTATCTTAGTTCCAACAAAAAATTCTAAGCCAATCTAACCATCATCAATTTCCGCCATTGTTAAACCCTAAAAACGGATTTTTCTACAGAATACGGGTACGGATCTAGCCCATCGACAAAAGGAGACGTTTACAGCTTCGGCATTCTGGTTCTGGAAATGGTGACGAGAAGGAAACCGACGGATGAGATGTTCTCGGACGGAATTAGCCTGCACGAGTGGGTGAAAAGCCATTATCATCGACAAGACGTGGTGGATTCATCGCTGGTTCGAACGATCAGAGATCAATTGAGCGATGTGAAGAAAATGTGGGAGGTTGCGATTGGGGAGTTGGTGGAGATAGGGATTCTGTGCACACAGGAGTCGCCGGCGAACAAGCCGACTATGATGGATGCCGCCGACGATTTGGATCGACTGAAAAGGTACCTGAGTGGCGACACCACGACGACATTCGCTTCGTCTCTTGGGATATCGTCTTCGACCATGAGTGATTACTAGAGTTGCAAGCTTTTTAGCAGGTGCGTTTTATAACAGAACAGGTAGAACATAACTAAACGGGACAGAACAGAACAACCGACAAAATGATCAATTTACCTCCAGTGAGTTATTTAGTGTTTTTTTACCAAATAATGTTTAGTAGCGGTGGCGGTGGTGGCGGTGGTGGTGGTGGTGGGAAACAAAGAAGAAGAAGGGGGTATTTTTGTAAAAAAATCCTTGTTCCACTTAGTTTCATGGTTTTTGGTGGAACACACGTGTTCCATGTTTGTTCTACTTAGTTCTGTTATGTTCCATCTTAAGTCACGCCAAACATGAGACAATAGCCCTTGTTCTGTTCTTGTCCTGTCCTGCAACCAAACGCACCCTTAGGGGTGTTTCAGATTGCTTATTTTTTTAACTTATGTTTATTTGTAAGGCGGCGAAAAAAACTAGCTTATAAGCTAGCTTGTTTACTTGTGTGGCGAGAAAAAAGAAGTTTTTTAAAAAGTGTTTGAATTAGCTTATTGTGGTGTGAAAACGAGATAAGCAATAAAGGCTTTTTTTTAATGTTTGGTAAATTTTGCTTATTCATGTAAAATAACTAAAAAGAACATTTTTCTATATTATTGATTTATTTGCTTTTTAACATATAAACATTTATGTAAATCATGCATGACATACAACCCATACAATCACAAAAGTTCCAAATCATCTGTAAATCTCTAACATTTGCATATTTGCCGAAATCTGAAATCTGAAATCTGTAAATATCTAATATTTGCTGACATCTCTAACATTGCTTAAAGATTGACATCTGAAATCTAAGATTGAAATCCGTAAATCAGAACTTTGCTTAAAGATTGAAATCAAAACTTTACTGAAATCTGTAAATCTTTTGCTATTGAAATCAAAACTTTGCTGAAATAAAACGGTAGCTTGAAATCAAAACTTTGCTGACCAAATGCACAATGACCAATTGATTCAGTAAAGTGCAAATCGATGGTTCAAAAATGTAAATTGATGGTACAGTGACCAATCGGATGGTTTAATACATACAAATCGATGGTACAAGTAGAAATCCAACAGAGAAGCAGATAAAGCCATCGAGGCGATAAGTGGAGCATATCGATCGTGAAGATAAGCAGATTTGTTTCGTAAAGATAAGCAGATCGACTGTAGCAGATTGTTGGTCCCGGAGGGTTATACAAGTTTGTAGAAGGGGGAGTGAATACAAACACACGGATTTTACTTTTCTAAATTGTTTATTGATATTTATCAAACAATTTACAACTTGTTGCGGAACAAGATTAAGAATTAAACCTATTTTAAACAAGTTATGAGAACACTAAGTTTCTTGCACTAGAATTAAGACAGAAAGGAGATAAGAATATTACGAATAATATTCTAACACAAAGATCGATCGTGTTTCTAAAAGAGTCATTATCAAATCACTGAGGGTTTGGATCAACATAGATCGATCGTGAAGCTAAGCAAATCGACTGGAGCAGATCGATCGTGGCGATCTATGGAGAGTAGCTGGAGGAGACGATGGTGATGAAGGCGATACATGGAGAAGAGAAGGGAACGATGGTGATGGATGTGTGTAATATCTGATGAATCTGTGTAACATCCCAGACCAACCGTACCAGATATTGTCCGCTTTGTCCACACACCTGTACTCACGGTTTTAAAACGCGTCTGATAGGGGAGGTATCAAGTCCCTCTTATAAGGCAACCTTAGTTCTCCTCCCCAACCAATGTGGGATCTTACAATCCACCCCCCTTGGGAGCCCAACGTCCTCGCTGGCACACCAGTCCGGTTCCTGGCTCTGATACCATCTGTAACATCCCAGGCCAACCGTATCAGATATTGTCCGCTTTGTCCACACACCTGGACTCATGGTTTTAAAACGCGTCTGATAGGGGAGGTATCAAGTTCCTCTTATAAGGCAACCTTTGTTCCCCTCCCCAACCAATGTGGGATCTTACAATCCACCCCCTTGGGAGCCCAGCGTCCTCGCTGGCACACCAGTCCGGTTCCCGGCTCTGATACCAACTGTAACATCCCAGACCAACCGTACCAGATATTGTCCGCTTTGTCCACACACCTGTACTCACAGTTTTAAAACGCGTCTGATAGGGCAAAGCGGTTGAGATCTAAATGTGGGATCTTATAAGGCAACCTTAGTTCTCCTCCCCAACCAATGTGGGATCTTACAATGTGGGATGGCATGTAGGTATAATTAGGGGTAAAAATGTAATTTGGTTAAATAAGTAAATAAGGAGAAGCAAATAAGTTATAATGAAATTACATATCAAAAAAACCTTATTTGCGGTGAGGAAAAGTCATAAGCATTTTTTTTCTCAATCCAAACACTCCAATTTGCTTATTTGCGGTGAGGAAAAGCTATAAGCAAATAAGCCAAAAACATAAGCAATCCCAAACTGTAATAACCCAAATTAAAAATTGAGATCTAAATAAAAGATAGGGGTTGAATTGGTTCTTTGTGAGAAAGCTTGAGGGCAATATGTGAAAATGTAGGAAATCAATTTCCTTTCTTTTTGGAGTGCGCCGTTTTTTTTGTATTAGAATAGGAAAATCAATTTTAGGGTTTGGTGTAGGTGGCTGTTGCTGTCATCGAGAGAGAGAAAAAGCAGAAAGAAGAAATGGAGGTCTTGTGTGTGCCTTGTGCAGATGTGCGCCGGGAACAAACTGCCGGCGAGTGAGAGAGAAAGTCGTAGAGAGAGAGAGAAACAGTCGGCGAGAGGGAGAGAGACGACGGGCGAGTGAGAGAGAAAGCCGTAGAGAGAGAGAAACAGTCGGCGAGAGAGAGAGAGACAACGGAGGAGAGAAAGACGAAGAGAGAAAGGCGACGAGAGAAAAGGAGCAGCGAGAAAGAGCTGGTGGTCGCCGGCGGCTGCTGCTGCTGGTGGTCGCCGGCCGTTGCTGCTGCTGGTGGTCGCCGGCGGTCGGCTGTCGGTGGTGGTCGTCGGGTTGGCAGCAGTTTCCTTTTCGTCAGGTATTAATCTAAATTCTAAAGTTCGATTTCTTCGAGTATTGGAGTATGATTTCTCTAAATTCATGTTTATATGAGGTTTGGGATTTAGTTAATCTATGCTGAAATTTAAGGCTTAGGACCATTGGTAATCTTTGGGTTGAAATGGAATTATTAATTGTATATCTTTTAAGTTAAGTTTGAGTTAGTGGAGTCCCGGTTTTTTTTCTAAATGATTCTAATGACCCGGTGTGCATGTCCCGGTAGACTGCTCGGATTCCTTGGTTGATAATTCAAAGTGAGTGTTGGGCCGAAAGAATTATTAAACCCTTTTGGGCTTAGTTATTAAAGTTGGGCCTAGTTATTAATGAAGTCTATAATTTTAATAAGGGCCTCGTATATATAATTGGTAGTCTAATTAATTAATTATTTTTGGGCCATATTGTTAGTAGCGTGATCCCGTTTTGATATTTAGGATCCAGTGTTATTACCATTATGTTGAGAATCTAGAGTTGGGTAAATTAATGGATCCGGTATAGTATTTCAAATGGATGGGTAAACAAAGACCCTTAGTTATGATTTTTGGACTAGAAATGTAATATACCAATTTAGATAAATTGGTGTTGAGTTCAGGATTTAACTCGATTAATAGTTGGGCGAATTATGATGTACGTTTATTAATTTATATCAATATCTATTAATTTATATTTGAGCTTGCCCCGAACTTAACCCAAACTTATCTAAGTTGGTAACTTCCACTTCTAGTCCACAAATCATAATTAATGGTCTTTGCTTATTTATCCAATTGAAACGCTATACCGGATCTATTAATTTACCCGACTCTAGGTTTCCCCCGACATAAAATTATAACTCTAGATTCTAAATATCAAAGCCGGATCATGATAATAATAATATGACCCAATTTAATAAATAGACTATCGATTACGTACTAGGCCCCTTTAAATAATTATAGACTTTAATAATAACTTAAGCCCAATATAATAACTAAGCCCAAAAGGACTTAATAATTCTTTTGGCCCAAAACTCAATTCAGCCCAACTTAAATTACGGGTCAACTTTCGGGTCACACCGACTTCCAGTACACACAAGCTTTAGGCTCCAATTAAAATAATTATTCCGACCCTTTTCTTAAAATTACACTCCGGCCCAATTATTAACTTACCGGGACTCAACAAAATGTTACCGGAACCTCAATCAATTTCCAACACTACCGGAACTTCATTTTCTTTAAAATACCATATCGTTTTGCAAACAAGTCCGGGTATTTCGACAAAAACTGCATTTCTTCGTTTTTAACTTATTCTACAAATTAACCATCACCATTTCTTCCGAAATCAAGAATCCACAAACATTTGGTTTAATCTTGACAATAAGACTTGGGAATCAAAACTCTAGTAATGGCCTTAATTGATTTCTCAACTTACAAAACAGAGAATAACTAGAAATCTACAAATCTAACATTACTCACCAAGAGAAAACACAAAGGAGTGGTTTCTTACCAGATTAGAACCTCACGAAACGGGAAGCTGCTGCCACCTCGGCCATCACCACCGACGACCACCACCAGCAGCAAACTGCCGACAACCACCAGCAGTAGCAAACCGCTGGCGACCACCAGCAGCAGCAGCAAACCGCCGGCGACCACCAGCAGCAGCAAACTGCCGGCGACCACCAGCAGCAGCACACCGCCGGCGACCACCAGCAGCAGCAAACTGCCGGCGACGAACCCCGGCCACCATCTCCATCTTTCGCTGCCTCTCTCCTCTCTCGCAGCTTCTATCTCGACGACTCCCTCTCTCGCTGCTTCTCTCTCCTCGACTCTCTATTTCTCTCACGCAGCTGCTCCCTTCGTCTCTCTTCTTTCTCTTCACGAAAAACACACAAATCTCCCATGAAATTTCCTTCCTTTCTGCGTTTTTTACTCTCTCTCGAAGCAGGTTTCATAAAACCCTACAACCATCTGATTCCTAAACTTAAAATAAAAAGCGGCGCACCCCAAAAATAAGGGAATTGATTTCCCCAAAAGTTCACATTTTACCCTCATACAAATTCGAAATAGGCAAAAAGAACCCCCTAACTTCTCTTTAATGTACATTACATTTTGGGTTATTACAGATAGGCCTTCAAGGCCATTTATCTAATTTTTTATAATTTTGATTTATTTTAAATAAAAGGCATATAATAAATGGTCTCATTAATTATTAAGACTTTTCATTTTATTTTATACTTTTATAATATAGATAACATTATCAATCAATATATATACTTTTATAATATGTTACATTTTTATTTATCCTTAAGTAGACTAACAATCAATATCAATATATATATATATAAAGCAAAATGTTAGTGAGAAGGTTAAGGATAGGCCTTCAAGGCCATTTATCTAATTTTCTATAATTTTGATTTATTTTAAATTAAAGGCATATAATAAATGGTCTCATTAATTATTAAGACTTTTCATTTTATTTTATACTTTTATAATATAGATAACATTATCAATCAATATATATACTTTTATAATATGTTACATTTTTATTTATCCTTAAGTAGACTAACAATGCTTATAATTCATTTTATTTTATACTTTTATAATATAGATAACATTATCAATCAATATATATACTTTTATAATATGTTACATTTTTATTTATCCTTAAGTAGACTAACAATGCTTATAAATCAAAAATATTTTTAATATTGTATGTTTTTGTTTATTTATATTTTTATGGATAAGCTAACAATCAATATATATATATATAAAGCAAAATGTTAGTGAGAATGTTAAGGATAATCTAATTTTCTATAATTTTGATTTATTTTAAATAAAAAACATATAATAAATGGTCTCATTAATTATTAAGACTTTTCATTTTATTTTATACTTTTATAATATAGATAACATTATCAATCAATATATATACTTTTATAATATGTTACATTTTTATTTATCCTTAAGTAGACTAACAATCAATCAATATATATATATAAAGCAAAATGTTAGTGAGAAGGTTAAGGATATGCCTTCAAGCCCATTTATCTAATTTTCTATAATTTTGATTTATTTTAAATAAAAGGCATATAATAAATGGTCTCATTAATTATTAAGACTTTTCATTTTATTTTATACTTTTATAATATAGATAACATTATCAATCAATATATATACTTTTATTATGTAACAACCCAAAATTTAACATACAATCTAGAAGCTACCTCTTTAGTTTATAACGCCAAAAACGGCTCAACATGGTCCCACTAACAAGATTTACAATACAGGGTTCGCGGAAATAACCCTAAATACAGCTGAGAAAATCTAAATAAACAATTCAAAGGAGATTCTTCTAATTCCTTCTAGCACAAGCTCCGATCCACGTCTTGCCAAAACTCTAAACGTGCCCTCGACTACTGCTCTCCTGAAAAAGGTTTTAGTTTTGAAAAGCGAGGGTTCGACCATGAGGTCTAGTGAGTTCCCTCCACACCAAGTCACACCAAAATATTTCAGTTTATAAAATCAGTTATGAAAGCATTGTATAAATCATAACTAGCACACAAAGTTGATATGCACACATTGACACATGCTACTGGCACGCGCTAAAGTCACACACACCGTGACAGCGCAATCGGGCACACTCCGCCCATGTCACACACACCGTGACAGCGTAATCGGGCACACACCGCCCATGTCACACACACCGTGACAGCGTAATCGGGCACACACCGCCCATGTCACACAAAAGCCAGAGCATGGTCACACACATTTAAATCACACATATAAGCCACACTTATGAATCGCACATTCATACCTTGCCTTGAAATAAAAGCAGTTGAATAGCACACTGTTACATAATAATCTTCAAGCACACTTTTTCTTCATTTGAAACACATACTGTCACACAATTAATCATCGCTTGAAACAGCAGCAGTTGTAAAACACACCGTTAGATAAAATCCACACCACACACTTTTCATCGTTTTGCCATAAAAGTAATTGAAAAGCACACAGTTAAATAATAACCATGCCACACACTAAACCTTCAGTTTGTAAAAAAAGTATTTGGAAAACCCACCATTAGACAATAATAGTCAACCACACACTTGTATAAAATTTAGGTTCAGAAAGACTCACCTGCCGTCCCGCTTAGTCCTCTTACTAGATGGATTCTCCCTTCAACTGCACCTATAAGGATACACACTACTGCGATAAGTCACTTGATTGAACTACACAATCACACGGTTAGCCCCTCGGACTACAGACTGCACACAACGTCACATAGCTACAATCCGGAAACTTTATCCGGACAACCAAAACTATCCGGACCCAAAGCTATCCGGACACCCAAAACTATCCGGACCCAAAGCTATCCGGACCCAAGGCTATCCGGACCCAAAGTTATCCGGACGTTTCTACCCGGACAACAGACTCACTCGGAAACTACCCTCCATCCGGACACTACACTTCATCCGGACACTACCGAAACTTCCGGACACCATCCTGAATTGAAGGTTTCCGGACGAGACGAGAAAAACCCAGAAACGCAGAAAATTGCATAATCTCAAGTCCTAATTCCCTCAACACCTCCAGATTAGCAAAATGGGTCGACAGCTACACATTAACCCAAACTACAACACCCCTTACGCAGATTAATGGGGAAACACGATAAACTCATAAAATCTAAGTTTCTTTTCTAATTTCCCACAATACACACACTAAATTAGAGAGGGATAGGATCTGATTTACCTGGATGATTATGGAGTTCTTCCCAAAACTCAACTGAAAATCGCAGCTCCTTCTTCCTCTATTGCCAAAATCCCTTTTCTTGTTCTTTCTTCCAGCCACACACACAACACACACTAGACAAAAGCTTAAATGAGAAATTAGGGTTTTCCCTTCCTTTTTATACTTTTCTCACTAAACACCATACTTTTAGTTCTTTACACTTAGACCACACAATTTTCTAAATTCGAAATTCTTCCACAAATTCTAATTATGACTAAATTAAAATCTTGGTTATTACATATAATATGTTACATTTTTATTTATCCTTAAGTAGACTAACAATCAATCTATCTCTATATCTATATAAAACAGAATCAAGAGGTGATGATGTGGCAAGCTGGTGGTGCAGAATCCGGTCATAGAAATTTTCTAAAATTTTCACCTTTTAAAAAAATCTATAACCCGTTAAAGACGTTTATATACCTGAAAGAAAAAAATGCATGATTCATTGGGAGCTAGTCTTTTAGTAATTTCCCTTTTCTGACTATCCATCTTCTCCCTTTTACGTTGCCTCCAACTTGCTTCGACGACTTATCTTCTTCTACCTCTAAAGCCATCATTGCCTACCACACTCCCAATATCATTATTCATATATCCTCTTCTACAATAACCAAAACCCTTCTGATACCATCAATGTCGTGCCTCTCGCAACGTATAGCCAGTCAACGAGGGATGAGGTAATCTTTCGTGTTGATGGAGCGAGTAGGAGGTCGAGGGTGTCGGTAACGTCGATTGCGAGTAGTTCATGGAGCGAACCGATCATTAAGATAACAACGTTAGGGTTTACGGTATGTTGTATGTTTTTAACTTTGATTGCCTTTTCTATTATGGCTTCTGATAAAACTCAAGGATGGAGTACTGGTGACTCCTTTGATCGATGCGACGAGTACATGTATAACTCGATTCATAAACTAGCTTCAATTCTAGCATATTATTTAGGGGAAATTAAGGGTCAATTTTTGTGGAACTTAGTTGATTAATTTTGGGATCTTAAACAAATTTCAAAGTAATAAGAACATCAGTATAAACTACAGTATTTGTATGGGGTTGATTTCGTTGTAAAGGGTTTGTTCGGGTTATTGCAGACTTGAATTTCAGGTAATATATTAGTTTTGATTTTGAGTCTTCAATTTCAGGTAATATTGCATATGTTTATTTTTACTCCCACCTTCTCGATATCTGCTTATGGTTATTTTTTTTGTTTGGGTTACACCATAGTCCACAAGAAGATGAAGGAGTTGTCATCCTAACGTTTTTTTTTTTACTTTTGTCATCTTCACCTCCATCTGCTGCTATCTGGCTTAGAGTAGCATTCAAAACAAAGAGAGGTGAACACGGGTTTGTTTCTTTCACGAGGATGCAATGAGTTTTCGGCAGAAAATAGTGGCTGAAGAAAATTTGATAATTCGTTTTAATAATTTGTTTGCGACAATTTTAGTTTAGGTTATGTTAAGAAGTAGCCATATAAGCATCAAACCCCCTACTTTAGTTTTTCTAATTTATGCTCTTTTTGGTATTGGGGTTCAGGGTTGTTGACAACACGCGTGAAGGTAAACATCAACAACAGAAAAGTAGACGGCAAAAACAACTGAAAGCTTCTTGGGTTTCAAGACAACAACATACAGGAATCAGGTGAGATTTTCTGGTCAGTCATTTGTGGTTATGGTTTGCCTTTTACTTCCGTTTTCTACGTTATTTGTCTTTCAAAAAGGAATGCCAAATATGTTGGTTGTTTTAAGAGCATATATAATGCACTTGAATTATTAGTAAAACGTTCACAACTAATACCATGAGATCAATATTAAGTTTCTCACAATGATATTAATAATTAAACTGAGGATGTCGCAACATAATATAACCTAGAAATAAGTTCAACATGTGTATTTATGACTATGGTGTTGCTAATGTTTATCTCCTTTTAAATTCAATGAAATATTGGCCACATAAAAATTAATATCTCTTTGTTGAACCACTTAAAACTGAGTTATGTATAAAGAAGGTGCCATAGAGTTTGTTGTTGATCAAGTTTGTCACCAAGACATGTATTATCTTTCTACCGCCAATTATGGCTACATTTGTACATTTAAATGTTAAAATTAGTTTCTTAGCATATCTTGCATGAGATAATGCCTTCCAATACATGGTTCTGTAATGTGGTCATTGTATAAGTTTTTAGTATGTATGGTCATGAACCTATTCAGTTTAAGTTCATCTCTCTTGGAAAAGTTGTCTTTTGTTGTACTACTCTTAATGTTTGTTTGATTTGTATAATAGTGTTATTTCTTCTACCTCAAATGATATTTTGTCTTGAAGCTGATAGGAACCTGAACCCTTGAGGGTACTTTGTTTTACATGGAAGTTAATCAAGTACAAGGGAGGGGATTATCCTATATATCCAAGAAAACAAGAAAAAACGTTAATATGGTAAAAATCTATAACCTTTTTTTTCTGTTGTTGGTGAATGGATTTGGGGTGCTATGGTATTTTCATAGTTTTGAAATTTCATGTGTATATAGATAAATTACATGAATGTTTGTTTCAATTTCGAAATCGATGTGAATTCATCAACTATTAAGGAATATACCTTAAACTTTTTATTTATTTATATCATAAATATTTTTGTCAAGAGACCAAATTTGTGTTACATTTCAAGTTTTGAAACGAGTTTTGTTTATGGAGAGGACATGCGACTTGGTAGTTGCATCATAGTCCAGACTTATATGATTCAGCTACAAGCTGGGCAACTAAAAAATTTAACCGACTGGAGGAGATCGAGATAGGCACAGGGCATGGTTACGAGTTCTGCTAATTTAGTAGTTTGCAGCAAAAATGTGACACTTTTAAGAATGATCATGTTAAAATGGCAATTCAACCTCAAGAGACGTCAGCTTCCTTTGGCAACATGCTTTTTCATGACAATAAATAATGCTTAACTGTATCATAATAAAAAAATTAATACTTTTAGTTTTAATAACTTATTTCAACAGAAAAAGAGTTTGGTGTCTAATGATGGATTTTTAGTCATTTTAAAATTTGTTCTGTTGGTCGCAATGGAATGTAGTAATATTCGGTTCACTCGACCAAAACAATATAAGCAATATATTTTTTTTTCTGAAAAGGTGTCCTAGGCTATGCCTAGACCTAGACTAATCCCTTGGAAAATTATGAATGTAAGACATCATCTCTAAGATTAAACCTCAGTGGCCACAAGTTGTGTATGCCTGGATTTGAACCCTGGACAGATGGGATATTCCGCCACATCCCCAGGGCCTTAACCAGTACGCCACAACTCTTGTGGTTAATATAAGCAATATATTACACCATTCTATTCAACCACTTCGTATTTTATTGGTGTGTTTGATTTGGATAATCTCCAAGCTCCGCACCCAATAATAACCCAAATCGACTACTAAAGAAAACTTTGCGTTTATATTTTTACACTGTACTTTCATTTTCTATATATAGGCATTGTATTAATTATTTTTATTCTTACAAGAATAAAAATGTAAAACATTCATACACAAATGTAGCGTAGTTATTGTGATACCTTACACACTTCAATATAAATTGAAAGTACCGATACAAAGACTGCGTGAAGCGCGGTAAATTTACCTAGTATATATCTAAAAACAAAACCTAGAGTAGCTTAGGTGGCACAATGAGAAGACTCCATTTTCATTTTTCTTTTTTTCTCATAATTTTGAATTTCTTTTAAATAAAAACTTTTTTTTTTCTTTTCATTGATGAATATTAATTAACTATTTATGAATTACATTTAATTGCAAAACCTTTCATCTCCTAAAATATCCCCCTCTAATTTATGGTATTTCTTTTTTCTTCTACATCTCTCTATGTCCATTAATTTAACTACTTATGAATCATTTCATTTATATATATAAAAGGAAGAACCACATGCAATGATGTGGCACACTCTTAATGTAGTATTCTTCATATGAATTTTCTTGGATTTTTTATTTTCAAAAATATTTCATTTGTTAAAGACTTTTCTATCCTTAATAAGAAAATGAATGCTCTAATATGAATAGGGGTTCTTTGGTAAAATTATATTCATCTTGCATTTATAATATTATTAAATATCATAATGACCAACTTATCATTTTCTCCCCATGCCTTCTTGAATTCTCACCCTTTCGGTTTTCCTCTCTATTCATTCCTTGAAATACATGCCAACAAAGTCATCCCTACCACAAAGTTCAAACCTCATCATCGAGATTTCAAGTTTGCATTTTTTTAAACTTACAGGTTCGTATGAAAATTGTACACCCTCTTAATTCTCACGCTCTTCATATCTCAACTTCCTCCTCTCTATTCAGTTTTACTTTTGACGTTCTTGATATATTGGTTTTGCTTTTGTTTGGCTTTTGGTGGATTATCTTTTGGTTGCTCAAGAGTTTCATGCTTATTAAAGGTAAATAGGTAATATAATCTCCCTTTTCTCTTGATTTATGCACATTTAGTAGTCAAATACCTTGACATCATTATCCAATCTTGAAAAATGTAATTATTCATTTAACCGCCATAAAATATTCGACATTACAGGTTATTTGGTATTCTCTGTTTACATCTGCAATTGATGAGTGTATCCACCTTGACATGCATATGGATCGAGCGGCACGAAAAAAACTTTGATTTGAGAATGAAACAAGAAAAAGATGCATTACAAATTTAGCATGTCCATGTATAAAATTGTTATAGCATTGGAATTTAATTGAATTATTTGTTCTACATTTGTAGCCCGACTTCTATATTATATTTTTAATAGAATTTTATGATTATATACAAGAAAACTATATATTATTTATACTCACGAAGTGAGAGGTTAACCCTTATTTAATTGATCTCCCTTCGATGAGACAAGTCACTCCTCAATTGTCTAATAGGTCATTTTACCTTACAAGGTCTTAAATCATATAATCATTTTATTCCATTTACAACATCCTTATATCTTAACAATTTCATGTCTCTTATTTGTCGGGTTAAGTTTGGATATTTGGTTATACAAAGTAGAAGAGAGAGCTTCGTAATTTGAATGTGAAGCCTTTTATTTTACGATTTGGTTGGATAAAAATGTGGTTGTTTAGATGGGGTTTTAAGGGCATACAATACACACAAACTAATTTAACAAATTATGATGCAAAACAAGGTTTATAAACTAAATTGAGAATGTCAACTTTGAGCATAATGTTTAATATTGTGTATATACACTTACTATTAATCATTTTTATAAATGTTTAACTTTGACATTAAAACATTATTATGCTTACACAAAATGAAAAGTTAAAATCTCTTTATTAAGGAGAAACAATTCTTATAAGTGAAAAAAGATTATGTTCATTTATGACCTTTTAAAAAACGGTTCCAATATACAATATAATATATTACGATTCATTTTATTAGCCGTCAATTTACGAATTACACTTATCATAAAATGGTTACCTATTTTTTAACAAAACAAATTTCGTCACCGCGCAACGCGCGGTGTCACGCACTAGTATATATATATAAAGCAAAATGTTAGTGAGAAGGTTAAGGATAGGACTTCAAGGCCATTTATCTAATTTTCTATAATTTTGATTTATTTTAAATAAAAGGCATATAATAAATGGTCTCATTAATTATTAAGACTTTTCATTTTATTTTATACTTTTATAATATAGATAACATTATCAATCAATATATATACTTTTATAATATGTTACATTTTTATTTATCCTTAAGTAGACTAACAATGCTTATAATTCATTTTATTTTATACTTTTATAATATAGATAACATTATCAATCAATATATATACTTTTATAATATGTTACATTTTTATTTATCCTTAAGTAGACTAACAATCAATATCAATATATATATATATATAAAGCAAAATGTTAGTGAGAAGGTTAAGGATAGGCCTTTAAGGCCATTTATCTAATTTTCTATAATTTTGATTTATTTTAAAAAAAAAGGCATATAATAAATGGTCTCATTAATTATTAAGACTTTTCATTTTATTTTATACTTTTATAATATAGATAACATTATCAATCAATATATATACTTTTATAATATGTTACATTTTTAATTATCAACCAACACTTTAAACGTTTTCATTTCTCATAAAAAAACGCGCAAGGTCATATAACATAGAGTATCCCGGAATCGGGACCCAAAATTTCCTTACATTAAAACAAGAGTGGTTGGCGGAAACAACCTACACAACTGAGAAATACTAAATATTACTATAGTGTCACTACACTATCCGGCTTCCTCTTGCTAACTCCTTGCTCACTTGATAGAGCCTTTCAATACATGCTTTCCTGAAAAGGTTTTATTTTGAAAATGCGAGGGTTAGACCATAAGGCCTAGTGAGTCCCTCCTAACAGTTATCAAAGCATTCAAAAACAGTTTGTCATTTTCAACATAAATCATTCATAAAACTGTTCATCCAAAATCATTCACGGAATAAGGTCCGCCCCTCGTAAATCGGCACCCTGAAGTCACCTGTAGATGACAATTGACAACGAGTCAGTCTCATGCTGCCGCATAGGGTCATCGCCTTGGCATAAACGGGACACACCCCCCGGCATGATCTGGCGGGCCACACCCCCCGACTTAGCCAATTTACACCACAAACTATGTATGCATACATTCACGGAATAGGTCCGCCCCATAATCGTTCACATATAAACACTTTCACGAAAACTTTTCATAAAACTGTCACATAACTTTACAATAGCTTTCACATATAAAACTTTGAACATCTTTCATGCAATTAAAAGCATAGTAATAACATGGCATTTCTCATCATGTAATCACTTTAGAAAACACTTTAAAAGCCACACATTTTAGTTTAGAAAACTCACCTGGCTTGCTTGCTCCAAAACTTCTCTCTTACACTTCCGATCTCTAGGTGGATCACCTATTATATTAGAAACTACGAATCATAAATCTAATAATCGGTACTCGAGGTTACTCCTCAAACATTAATTAACTTACTCCAGTGGCCACCTAATTTGGTTCCCTTCAAGCCCAACCTCAAATACATTCTAAATATCGGAGATGCTCACGTGGCCAACCAATTGAAGAAATAAATAAAGGAGGTGATACCTCTCTCTCTCTCACGTGACATCTCAAAAAGGAAATGGAAACAAAGGATCTGATCACATGGCCCAACACTAAGACTAATGCTAGATAATAATTTGGTCCAATCAGATTTGGCCCATAAACATTACCGAGTCTTAAACCCACCAACACCAATACCGGGACATGCAGCTTACACCGGGACTCCACCATACCGGGAGTTGGCAACACCGGGACTCCACCATACCGGGAGTTGGCAACACCGGGACTCCACCATACCGGGAGTCGAGGACACCGGGAGTCGGGTTACAGCTCGATCTCGACTACTACTTTAAGTCTAGATTTCAATGCTTAAACGAAGAATCAGTCCACTAGACGTGATTACAAGGTTCCCATTGAAAACTTACTCATTATATTCGATTTCTTAATCAACCCAGCTTCCAAAACAACCAAATGCACTGATTACCCATTTTTATAATCATGCAGACTCCAAATTCCGTTTCTAAACACAAAGGGACAGAAACTAAGGAGGAGAAGGTTTAGATTATTTACCTGAGATTGATTACCAGAATCTTCTCCTCTTGATAACGGTTCGCGTGTAGGCTCTCCATTCAGCTCCTTGCCACTTCTCAGATAAATGGCATTACACTCCTCTCTTGGTTTCTTTTCAGTCATACTTGGGAATGCGCCGGGAGGTCGGTTTTGTAGGGTTTCAGAAATTTGCCCCACTTGCCTTTCGAGGATCTTGATGGAGGCGGTGTTCTGATCAGTAGCCGCCTTGACCGTATTGACCGTGCTCGCCAAACCTTCAACCGTACTGTCCATCTTTGTCATGAACTTCCTCATCATCTCTTCCAACCCCAGTTTCTTCTCTACGGATGGTCCTTCGTTCCTTTGGTTGAAACCTGGAGGACGGTACACATTATTAGTATGAGAAGAATTAGAAGAGTTAGAAAAATTACCTTGCTGTTGACCGGGTTGACTCCACGAAAAATTGGGGTGTTTCTTCCACCCTTCGTTATATGTATTGGAGAACGGGTCGTTTCTCAGTTGATTGTTCCGGTTATGCAAGAATTGTACTTGTTCAGGTGCTTCTGGATTACCTCCCTTCAAGTGGTTCGTTATAAAAGCTAGTTGAGCTTTCAGTTCGTTCAGCTCATCCGATTCTTGAACACTTGCAACTCTTCTAACAGCTGATCGTGGAGTAGAGAAACTGTGCTCAGCTAGGTTCTCGATCAATTCGACGGCTTCTTCATAAGTTTTCTCCATTAAGGCTCCACCCGCTGCAGCAGTGATATCATTTTTAAACTGCGGGTGCAGGCCTCCAAAGAACGTCTGAATGATGACCCATCCTTGCAATCCATGGTGAGGACATTTCTTCAACATGTCCTTGTACCGCTCCCAAGCCTCATATAGGGTCTCTTGCTCCCATTGAGCGAAGTGTGTAATGTCGACCATTAGCTGAGCGGTTCTTCCAGGTGGGAAGAATTTCTGGAGGAACGCTGCCTTCAGTTGTGCCCAAGTAGTGATCGAGTCTGGTTGGATACTCTCGGTCCATGTCTCGGCTCGGCCCTTAAGTGAGAATCCAAACAACCTCAGCTTAATTGCATCCTCTTCCATCCCATTTATCTTAAATGTGTTGCAGATTCTCCCAAATGACCGGAGATGCGCATGAGGATCTTCAGTTGGTGCTCCTCCATACTGATTTTGTTGTACTATAACGATGGTACTTGGTTTGAGCTCAAAGGAGTTTGCCGCAGTAGTAGGTGGTTGAATGCCTATGCGGGCCACTGCCACATTTGGGTCGGCAAACGACCGCATAGGACGTTTCGCTTCGTCGCCCATTTCGGTCTTGATCTGTTCTTTAGCCTTTTCTTCTTTGCGAAGACGACAGACGGTTCTCTCAATTTCCGGATCGATCGGCTCGATTCCTTTCCCTGGGGTTTTCCTTGGCATAAACCAATGAGCACCTGAAAAGAAAATAAACAAACTTAGTAATCCAAAAATTGAAGGTATGAAATAAAATAACAAAAATAAAAATGTTCAATCTAATGGCACTTATAGATGGTAGTGCTATCAGTTGCAACTAGTTCCCCGGCAACGGCGCCAAAAACTTGATAGGGCGGGTTTCACCCCCCTAAATCTAACCGCAAGTGTACGGTGTCGAAATCAAGTAATAACGTACGGTAAGTACGAGTATCGAATCCACGGGAACTAGAAACTAAGTATCACAATTACTATAAGCTCTATTAACTGAACTATCGAAATTGAGAGATGGCTGGTTTTAACTAATTAATTGCAAGAAAATAAATCAAACACAAGACAGTAAACAACTTTGGAAACTTCCGATAGAGAAAACAGTTGAGGGTTGGGAATCCTTAGGTTTTCACATACGAATATCAGACTTAAAACGATTACCAATTATTCCCTTAATGAATATCCAATCTTTAAAAGTCACTGTTGTTCTCTTTCGAGCAACAACGGGTTTTATTTTGAAAAAGACAAGTTTTATCTTTCGATCTCAACTTATGGATTCCAAAACACATTAAGCGCAAGATTTATTATGAACGTATAGATTTTATCTCTCGATCTCAACCTAATTGGTTCAATTAGGACTAAGGCGTATTCGGTATATCTCTATCACCAAATTCTCGCCTTAGGCATGTAATTCTTAGTTCTAGTTAACAGTTAATTCTCTCGAACTCAACTGGAAACAACAAAACAATTGAAAGGTAGCTAAACTCTCAAAAGCATTAAAACCAAATTACATGCATTCATTAAATAGGAAAACTGATAAATGTTCAATCGTCATCCATTCATATGTTCAAACCTAATTCAATCCAACCCCCAACATCTTAAAGTTAGTTCATGATGTTGGGGAATACAAACGTAAGAAAAGGGAATGGAAAAGTGTGTGCAAACATGATAAACGAGAATGTAAAAGATGTAATGGTGAAAGATGATGAACTCCCTTCTCCTAGCTTGAATCCGCTTCGCGTCGTGAATTGCTCGTTGATTCCTCCTCTATCGTCGCTCCCAAAGGCGTGAAAAGTCTCCCGAAATCGCCCGGAAATCGCCCCTGGCCGTCGTGTGAAAGTTGCGTTCGAAAAGTGACCTAAAATATGAAAAATAAAGCTGAAATTCGCAAAACAGTGCGTGCCGCGGTTTGCAAACCGCGCGCCAAACCGCGCGGCGGCGTGGAGCAGTGCGTGCCGCGGCATGGGCCGCGGTTTGGGAACAGTGTGCCGCGGCATGGAACAGTGTGCCGCGGCATGGAACATTGTGTGCCGCGGTTTTGGACTGTGTGTCGCGGTTTTGGACTTGGATCTCGGGTTTCCGTTGGCTTCGTTTGGGACTCGTTTTGGGTCTCTTTTGGACTCTTTTTAGCTTCTTTTCTCGATGATCACTGCCTTTTAGATAGTCTGCACATTTCACTAGATAAACCGTAAAAACCACGCCTTTTTGCTAGAACACAAGCCAATCTCATTGGTTTGAGAACCGAAAATAACGCCAAAAAGTGGCGTTATCACATACCCCTAAGTCGATATACGCATTTACATGAGAAATGATAATAAAACATTTAACTAACCGCGAGCGCACCAAGTAAGTTATTATGAAACGTCACTAAAAATGTTTCTTCGTTCATCACTTAATCCATGTATAAATCAATCCATACATTGAACTATTTGCAATAAAATACTTAGTAACGCAAACTCTTCAAAGAAAAGTTAAGCGACACTAGAGTTCCAAACTCATTTCTTCTTAGTCGCCTTGTGGCATAAAATTAGCTTTTCTCAACAAAACTCAAGTGGGACCAAAATATCCAACATAATTCGTAAACTTTTCACATAAGCAAATAGAGTATGCACATTGTAAAATTGTACCCACATGACACAAAACGTCGTACAATAAAACTCCATGAAATTCCACGAACTCAATGACTCCAGGTCAACAAAATAGCACCAAACATTGTGCGCCCAAAGTTAAATCGCATTAAGCAAAATCATGGCTAAAATGCCAAAATTTCAAAAATCTTTCCTTGTCGTAATACTATATAAACGACACTGTTTAACAAACTCATATTAAACAAATTCCCAAAGTAACTTTATGTAGACACCACGGAAAATAACTTTTCGTCCGAACTTTAACATATGTGGAGGAGATTCAATGTCAAAGTCACAAACCGTAGTTACTTGCCCAACATCTTAAATATCATAAAAATATGATTATCATTATATTCAAAACAATGTTGAACGTCAATGAAATAAATCAAAACAAATTCCGACGGAGTTTGCAACTCCCGCAATAAAACGGTTTCATGCACGTTCAAAACCATGATTTGAAATCTTGTGTGTGTGCTAAACATTTCTCAAAATTCATCACACAATCCATATAAGGATTGGGAACACAAGAAATAGCTGATACAATTTATTTTCAAAAATAAAATTTGTGCACGACTTAGTCGGCACGCAACGTCTCAACGCATGCTCCTCCAAAACCCTCCGGTCCACTATTGTCATCCGGGCGTCCAAGACTCTTAAGGCTAACTCGAAAGTCACATCGATTAACCTTACGGTTTTCCTCAAATCAAAGTCGGCTCAATAATCCTACGGTTCTAGTCCAACCATCAATCTCGACCCGAAACGGTCTGCTCAAAGCAAATATCATGCTTATCGTCACTCTAAGTGACTAATGCTAGAATCGTCCATTTAATTCAATGGCTATTAGCTTAGAACTTCCTTCACTACCCCAACGATCATCACATCTAGAGTAATTCAAGTATGCACATGTACTAGTAGGTTCACCGTGTCACTGGCCAGGTGTCACTATGAACGCACCGTACATGATTATCCTTATTACTCTCGACGTGATTCTCGTTTCTAACAACATTCATTGATCTCAAACATCCTATCTTATAGTGCCTAAAGGTGAATTTCACTCACATTTACTTAAACAAATGCTAGTTTGAGTCTAGGTATCCAAAATCAACACCTAAATCAACACCTAAATCTCTCAAACTTATGCTCTGATACCAACTTGTAACACCCTCAGATTTGGAACGAGCAGCTAATTAAAATTTTCAATATTACATCCGATATAACGACATTTATCCATATAACTCAATAGGTGAAATGCCTCAAATACACCATCTAACGTTAACTTCAACAATGTATAACATAAGTCTCAATATAAATACTAAACACTACCTCGGGTAACACTTAACCCAAGTATGAACTGCTAATCCCAAAGAGGAATGCGGAACATCACTTAAGTGATTCACCTCTCGTGCACCCTACTAGCACTCACCACTTCACAACGTAGCTAGAGCTACCCCAACCTGATCCTGTTGCACATGCCGACAAATAAAAAGGGTTAGACTTACGCCTAGTGAGTTCAAGCATTTTATCATGACTATATACAAATCATAAATCGTAAGAGTAATAGTTTTAGTCATGATTTCTAAAGAGTTTACTTTAATTATGAATCCCCCATTTCCAACTCACACAAATACGTGAATAATTTCTATATCAGGCAAAACCTTCAAGTATGGTTGAGAATACAGACTCAACCCGTAAAACATGGAAACCATCCATTTAAATCATAACTTATCTTTAAAAACATAATGCGAAGCTTTACTCACACAAACGTAAAATGTAATAA
Organism: Saussurea involucrata; assembly: GCA_033807775.1. NCBI lineage: Eukaryota > Viridiplantae > Streptophyta > Magnoliopsida > Asterales > Asteraceae > Saussurea > Saussurea involucrata. The sequence continues at coordinate 13,320,284 of CM066317.1, read as the reverse complement.
AATACAAATACCATAAATATCGTAATGACCCGCGTATTTAAACCTCAATATACATGGAGGAGAAATCCAATAGCGGTCGAAAGCATAAGACCAACGATAATAATAAGATGGGGACAATACCAGCTCCCAAAAAGGTTGGCCAATGACGGGGAAGACCCGTATCCATCGAGAGTGGATGAACACAAAAGTACGCCACTCATACAATGTTATCCGTACGACACTTCACTGCATAAAAGCCCAAGTGTCCCATACAACACCTTACTAGTCACACCCAAAGAGACAGCTGACCTTAGTAGCGTATCGAACGCATATCACCAAAGGCCCGGCCCATGCGAGGATACAACGATGGCATTGCCCCGACATGGCGGAGGTCATATTCGCCCAACGTGCTCCAACCATGACTCAGCCCTCCTAGTGGACCCCTCGAAGGCAAAGGTCATCAAACCTAGGGTTTGGTCAATACCGACATGCCCAGTAGACCATCAAATAAAAGACTCACTCATGTGTCTATGGATCCAATGCAACACAGTCTACAAACAACATGCCTATCCCATAATGACTCACTCACCCAAGCATGTAAATATCCAATCGTGCAATAATATGCAATACGGTGCAATAAAAGCAACCCATAAACAAGACTCCACAATGAGCCATTTAAACCGGACTAATGTCCCAAGACTATCTCAAAGTTAAAACCGAAATCATTTACTCTAACATGATTAAACCATCAAATAATCTCATTTTGAGCAATTAATCTTTTAAAGTCAAATTATGGATTATAACCATCCAAATATCCAAAAGCCCCTAATATGGGTGTTTTACACATTTATGCAGACAAACACTTCGAAAGAGTTAAACTAACCAAATAACTCAACCATAGATCTTTTCAAGTAAAAACACAAATACTTAGAAAATACTCATTTTGGCATGTACAAAGTTTTCGCAAAGTAACTTGAACTCACCTTCCTAGATTTAGCTAAATCTAGAGTTTCTCCAACGTATGCTCCTTTGATGAAGTTTGCATCCTCAAGCCAAAACTCCCAAAACCTAGATCCATAAGTTCCAACCATAACTATTTAGATCTAACCATAAGAAATCATCATCCAACCAATATATACCAAAATACCCATCTATACCAAACCCTAACTTCATACATGAAGATATTAGGAGATTATCTTAACCCAACAACATCACAATCACCCAAATAACTCCAAACATGGAAGTGAATGTGAAAACAACAACAATAACAACTATTGGGTGGGGAGAGATTACCTTAACCATTTGAATCCTCCAAAACGAGCTCCTATCCTCCACAAAAGCTCCAAGCTCCCAAAGGTCTATCAATGGAGGAAAAGGGTTTGATTATGGTGGGGAAGATGAAGAAGAAGAAGATGATTTTAGGGTTTCTTATTGATAGGCTTCGTATTTTAGAGAGAGGAAGAGAATTGAATCAAGAGAGAGATGTGAAATGAAGAAGAGGAAAGGAGAATAGGGTTTTAAAACCCAATTAAACTCGTCAGTAGCTTCGCGGACGTCCGACAGAATTCTCGCGGACGTCCGGCCCTTAAAGTCCCAAATTCCACCGAATTCTCTGTTGCTTCCGCGGAAGACCCGCGGACGTCCAGCAATCATCTCGCGGACGTCCGACAACCCAATTTAATTCTTCCAATTTTCGGGGTGTTACACATTACACATCCGGACACCGAAGTATCCGGACGACATCTGAACCCAGACTCGGTCGAAACTGGTAAAAATCATGAAATTGACAATTCTAAACCGATAGAAATCTAGTACTGTCGATTATAAACACAAAATAACAAGGAATTTACCTCAAAACGACTCCAATTGAAACCCCTTTGAGCCATAACGATCGATCTCTTCTTTTGCTTTCTCTCGACTCAAAAACACACACACATACTGAATATGGAAAAACGACTTAATGAAATATCTAAGGAGGATGACTCCTTATTTATTAACTCTAAACTGCAATCAAGGACTCGACTATTCTAAAATGACACTAACACCCTTAAACTTACAAAACTAACCCAAACTTACCCTAAACTAATAAACTTAGACTAATTAAATAAAATGGAACCCAAAATGATAATAAGGAACTTACCCAAGACATTATAGAATTCCTCATTTGTATTAAACTCTTGATCAGTAAAGTGTGCTTCTCCCTTAGCCAAGAGGTTTTTCTTCACGGCTAATTCAACCGATAGCATTCATTGAACGATTTCTGCGTGGGTTTCCATCCCTGATTTTTCTTAACCTTTTTGCGAAAGAATCTATATCCACAACCACTCCTTCGCGTTATGATCTTATTTTTCTGCTGCTAAAATACTTACCATCCAAATCCTCATCCGCTGGTGGTCTGTTACCAACCTACACTTCCGTTCCCTGTTCCCAAATGCCATTTTCCAAACGTAATGGTAATCCTGTTTGATACCCATCAAAACCGCCATCTAAATAGCAAGTTGCCTCCCTTAAATCAGCATCATTGGTAGTTCCATCTTAGACATTACAATTGGCCTCCATTTTTTTAGTGTTTTAATGCCAAACCGTAAACCGCAAACCAAACTGTATATGCGGTTTGGAAATTTTCCCAAATGAAAACCGGACCGCATATGCCTCAAACTGCAAAATATTGCACCACATTGATGCGGTTTATGTGGTTTATGCGATTTACGGATCTGGCCCCTAGACTTTCAACAATACTTACACTTTCTACCAAGGTCTGCAATTGCAGACCTAGTTTTTGCGAAATTGATGTTATCTATACTATATTATAAAGCATGAAGTCCCCAAACTCTTAAAAACAACCATTTAAGCACTATGTACTACAACTTAAAGCATATTTACTTAATTTTTTTAGAGAGAGAAACATAAAATCTTTGTCCATAAATATGTCCATAACATTAATGATTTCAATTAATACGTCCATAAATACGTCCATAACATTAATGATTTCAATTAATACGTCCATTGTTAATTTTGGTTATACATATTTATTAAAGGCAACTGAATAATCAAAATTTATTAATGTTTGCATTAGTTTTGAAATTGATTAATACATATCAAAAATTAGCCCCAAAAATAAAGGAAATTAAATAATCAAAATTGATTAATTTTTGCATTAATTAATTTTGCCCCAAAAATAACACCCTTCTTCCTCCTATATATTTTGGCTAAAACAATATTTTGGTTTGAGAGAATTCTAGAAATCCGGTAAGCACTTCAAATCAAGACTCCAACGAATTCTGTAAATCTGGTTTGCTTCACAACATGTAAGTTTTCTTATCTCAATTTTTAAACTTCCAACTTCAAAACCTAAATCCCTTAAAACTATTACATTTTCTATAAAAATGAGGAGAACTTGGCAAGGAGGTTAAACCAAATTCAAAAAATGGCTATTGTAATTAATTTCCCAATATTCTAAATGCTTCCACAAAATCTAAATCCCTTAAAACTATTACATCAAACCAACACCCGTTAATTGTTTTTTGTACTTTGATGACTCGATTATTATTATTATTTTCTTTTTGCTTAATAGATTGTTTGGTTTTAGTTGGATTTTTATGAAACAACCAGAAAACTGAACTGGATAAGCCACCATAGTAAAAAGCCCTTGTACTAAAAAAAATAGAATATATAATAGGCCTTTTTCGCTTCTTCGTCAAGCTTTCGAGCAGCTCTTTCAACTGCCGCCTAATCCCCCAACATGCTCAAGATCCGAGAGCCGCCCAGGGACTGGACTCCACCAAGAGGTTCTTTCTCTCACGTCATTTCGCCCGCCCGTTTCACTTCTGTCCCGGAGGAAATGGGATTCGAACCCATGCATGATGCAATCTTCTTGTATGTCGATTTAGCAAACCAATGCCTTAAGCCACTCAGCCATACCTCCAAGTTGTTGATCGGAATGGAATTTGATGCGCCGGGTTTAGTTGGTTGCCCGAAGGGCTATCTGATCCGATCAACTGCGTAAGCCATAGCGCGCTAGCGCGCGTACTATTTCGGGGACTCTATCCAGATCTATGGATCTCCCCAGCATCCAAGCGAGACTCAATCAAACTACTTTCTCATTTGACTTCCAACGCCTCTTCATACGGTCTCGGGCTAACTTTTAACTAGCGCTATTTTTCTTGAAGGAATGGGGTAAGGAACACTGTACATGCGAGCGGTCAAAATCTCTCTTTGTCATGAAAGGCCTTCCCTTAGAGTCTTAATGTTCATAGCTATCGTTACAATAATTCCCTTCCCCCTCCCATTGAATGCTTATAGAAGGGGCCTACGGAGTCCCGCTTTGATTCATTGAAGATTGAAGAAGGCTGCTTCACCAATCCAGGTTAAAACATTCCGGATTTTCTCTATAAAAGAAAGGAAGAATTGGATAGTTGGCCTCCCTAGAGATCGGATGGTTGAGGAAGGGCTAATATACACCATTCTAGAAAAGAGAATAAGCCATGCTAATGTCATGGAAGAAAAAATATGGTTTAGGCACGGATGCCTCACTCCGGCTGCTACTCTAAAAGGAGACTTGGTATCGGATGTATCATTTCGTAATGCGCATGGCGCTGAAAGCTCAATAAACACAGACGAACACGATGCAGGGCATAGCATAAATGAAACCGCTGATCATTTCATAAAACATATATGCTTGACCTTTCTCGATGCTTTTTTTGGGTGACTCACCAACCGACCCAGCAGTGATCGATGACAGAATGGTACGAACAAATCAAAGTCATTGGATTTGGTAGTTCTCCATGGACTTCTCTCTTTAGCCCTTTGTATATGTTCATAAATGGGTGTGCACCTCTAGATGGGCGGGGGCCGGCCTCCCACTCTCTTATCTTATGCAGCATTTATTAGCTTAGCTGGGTTGGGTGGATCGTGCAATAAGCCTCTCTCGACCCTCCGTTTATCATACGTCTTTATGAAAGCCTCTCGCCTTTCGAGATCCGGTCCATCATCAACTCAGTCAGATCTTCTTGTTTGCCCGCTCGCTAAGCCCCTATTGATGGAGACCGAGAACTTGGGGGTGGTGATACAAACCGCAATGCACTCAATCAGATGGGCAGGAAGGTCAACAGCTTTCACTTTTAAAATCCCCATAATGAAATCCCAATGCACTGAGTCGTAGGCTTTATTCAAATCCATTTTTATGGCACACCGGGGTTTCCCTTTTTTTCCTGTGATAGTATCTAAGGATACAGAGTTCCTGAGCCAAAAGGGCATTGTAATCTTCCTCCCTTCAACAAAAGCAGATTGGGTGGGGTAATGCTCTTTTAGAAGCTTGCCTGAAGCAAAGAAAGACTAAAGACTTTATGGCTTCTATTACATCTTGACTCACAATTTCCAAGCACTTTTGAAGAAGGGGCAGAATACCCATCAGGGCCCGGGGCCTTGTTACTTTTAAGTAAGGGGGAACCTAGTTCTTTTAATTTTCTCGGCTTCCACGGAAAGGGACAAAAGGCAGAATACCATCTTTATAAGATTATTCTAAGATCTCTTACATTTTTTGAGACTTCTATATGTATCATTATGGGTCAAGGGGAATAAGTCCCGAATAAGAAAGTTACAAAGTTTAATAAAAAACAACGACAATAAGGGGCCGTTTACCTAATCACTTACCTGTATAAGTGCTTATCGGTAAAGTTCAACACTATCACTTACTTCTCGGGTAAGATTTTAGTCCACCAAAATGGCATCGTATGCAACAATTTAGCTAGTAAGTGCTAACCGTGGTAAGAGCCGTCGCACTCACTTACCGGGTAAGACTCTTGGTCCTTGCATTCGACTCTCGGTCCTTGCTTCCGCTCTTACCGGGTAAGATTCTTATCCTTGCCATATTCATCCAGTAAGCTAATGTGACTTGATAAACACTTACCCGGATAAGCGTTTTGTAAACGGTCTCTAAGACACAAATAATAGTCATGAATATAAGTACATAACATGGTTCTATTACAGGGAGGTGGTGTACCACTACACATAGACAGAGGTGGTCGAACTAACTAAGGCTATGTTTGGCAAACTAACTTATAAGCTAGTTGATGACTTATAAGCTACTGCTAACCGATGACTTATAAGCTAGATGCTAGCTGATGACTTATAAGCTAGATACTAGCCGGTAACCGATAAACTAGCTAATAAACTAGCTGAAAGAATGTAGTCACGTTTGACAAAAACTAGCTTGAAAGCATATAAAATGACCAAAATAGACATCTTGAAAACATTATCAATTACAATATTTAATAACATAATTAAAACAAATTTATAGCAATATAATATATTAATTAATACAAAAGGTAGTAAAGAAAGCTTAAATAATATAATATATTAATTAAAAGAATTTAAAATTTATTATTATATATACCATAAATTTTGAATTTGTTAAAACAAATTTTAGTAAAAATATATATTAACTCGTAATTTTAAATAACCGTTACATATAATACGAAAAAATAATCAATAATAATCAATAATTAAAATATATTAATTAATATTAAAAAATATATATACAAATAATTGATATGATTAACAATAATTCTAAATAATTAAAAATTAATATCAATGTATAACTAAATTATATTTAATAATTTTTAGTTACTATTAATTAGTTATAATTAAATTTTAATAATTAATATTTATTTATAATAATAATTGATATTAATGAGAGAAAAATTGAAAAAAGTCATAAAAAACTCCTTATAAGCTACTCTAAGTAGCTTATCAAAAAACTAGCTTATAAGTTAGCTTATGGCCATCCAAACATGTACCTAAAAGTATGTCAATACTGTGCAATGTTATATTATAAAATGTGTAAACAAACATCCAATCCTTTTCTTGTGATGATCGTTAAATTTCGATACACAGAAAAAGGCTTCTGTCAACGATAAGAAATCATATGGGATAGAAATACGACCAAAACTATATGGTTAGCAAAGGCATAAAAGCACGAATCAAAATTGTCTGAAAGTAAGATTAAGGCGGCCTGGTCGGAGCATGGTTTGTTTCAACAGCGCTTCAGGGGCCGAATCCGGGATGATGGTCTCTACCCCATGAAAAATATGTCTCGACTTGCCGCCGAATATCAAAACATCTCCCGATTCTAACAAAATATTGGCTGCATTCTTGACGACTCTGCTATCACCGTACAAGAAATTCGCAGAGTCGCCAATGGAGACAGAAACCACCGGCAATCCTTTACGGAGACTCTTGTAGCTCTCATCACGATCCTACGTTCAAAGACAAAACTAATCGTTAATTCACATATCTTTAAACCACACACTTCTATAAAAGTGATTACAGAAACCTCTCTACTCGGAGGGGTAGATGAAAAATTTGCGTACATCTTATCCTTCCCAAATCCTACTCGGTGTAGAATTTAATACTTCAATTCCATCCACCGATCGACCCTTTGACTTTTGAAGTCAATGATCTACTTCTCGTTTTCAAAACAAAATGACTTGCCTTTTCTTTACAAATTAGCCATGAAAATACAAAGAAAAACCAAAATTACAAAAAAGAATGTAATTACAAACAAATTGCTTAAGGCTATGTTTGGCAAGCTAGCTGGTAGCTGATGAAAAAGTTACGTTTATAAACATGTAAAATGACCAAAAAAGACATTAAATAAAAAATTAATATTTATTAATAATAATAGTTGGTAAATAATAATAAGGGGCAATTTTGGAATATTCACAAAAAACTACTAAAACGCTACTCCAAGTAGTGTTTCAAAAAGCTACTAAAACGCTACTCCAAGTAGTGTTTCAAAAAGCTAGCTTATGGTCATCCAAACATGTACACCAAAAAAAAGCTAGCTTATAAGCTAGCTTTTTTTTGCCAAACAATGCCCAAGTACAAATGATAAATACTAGTTCTTTTTTGTGCAAAACCAATCATTCAAGTACAGTGTCACATCGTTTTTTCGTATTTGGCAATAGCATGGTTTAGTTACAACGAAAAATCAAGTACGAAGCTTTAAAAAGTCAAATAATTTCGTAAAACATCATCATAATTTTCCTCATTCACCAAATACCATTATACAAACTTGTAATTGCTCATATTAGTCAAAGTGTGGCTCTTTTTTTGAAATCAAGCAAGTATATATATATATATACACACACACACACACAGAGAGAGAGAGAGAGAGAGAGAGATGCACGTAAAAACTAACCTGATGGAGACCAAGTCGGCCAGAAGTGGTATAAAAGTTGACTACACATATATCTGGGGACATCAAAGGAATGTCCCACTGGTTGTCTATAAGAGATCGAGAAGCTTCAAGTGCATTCTTGGCAATCCCAATAAGTTCATCGGGGATCGGTGGTGCCTCAGAACCATCGCTTCTGTAACGCTTGTCGTACCTCGTTTGTGGGTCCCAATTTCTACCAAGACACATCATCTGTAGATTAAGTTTTCCTCCATCTCCAAAACCTGGCTGGTAAAACCCCCCTCGACCGGCGCCAAGCTCTTCACATTTATTAACTATTTCAACCTGTACATTAAATATAGGACTATTATACTTGACATCCACATCATCAAAATCAAAACCATGGTTAACTTGATGGCAAATTTGCAAGAAAAAAGCAAAAGGGCAAATTTTAAAGAGTTTATTTTGTTGCAATTCTGCCTATTATATATTTCATAAAGACACAACAAAATTGGGTTTATAGGACAGACGCTTAAAATGTCTAAGGGCCTGCTTGTTAGCAGCTTAATGAGCTTAATGGGACTCATAGCTTTATTCAGTCATCTATACATGACTGTGTCTGTTTGGTAGTGGCTTAATGATATAGAAAGTGACTTATCTATTAAGCTTTTAGGAGAGAGCTTTATGCAGAAAGCCAAGTTTTGTCCAAACCAGCCTCTCCCAATTAAAAAACATGGTCCTTCTATCTATGAAAAGACCCTCCCAAGCAAAACCTTTCCAATCTATACAGACAACTTTATTCAAACAGGACTTAATGGAAAACCAACCAAACAGCCCCTATGCGTCCCAAGTAGGATAGTTTATAGGACTTAAGCTTACAGGACCATACTACAAAGTGTCATGTCTAAAAGTGTTGCAATAGGTTTAAAGGACGCTTTTAGGCGTTGTAACAAGTTTTTTAGGACGTTTTAAAAATAAAGTGTTGTATTAGCTATTTTATATGTAGGACCCTTTTAAGAAATGTCCTCCTATAAACCCATCTTTTTATAGGACACTCTTTTCCGTGTAAAATAGCTAATATGAGACTTTATTTTAAAAGCGCCATAAATAACTTGTTAAAACGCCTACAAATAAACTCGTTGCAACACTACTAGGTAAGGCGTTTTATGGTTTGATCCCTATAAAGTAAAGTCCGGTATTAGGACGCTTCCAATAAACCCAGTTTTGTTGTAGTGAGAATTGCAACAAACTTCAAATGTAGCGTCTGAATTGACATATTTTTTTTACGATAAAGGTAAAAAGAAAGGGTAAAGCAAATACCTGCTCACTTAAGCTGACATGATTCTTCAGGAGAACCATTCCAGATCCAAGTACTTTAATTGAAGAGCTTTCAAGACTATCCTCGATTTCAACCTGTTTTGAGTTTGTGCTTTTCGGAAGAATTAAACTAAATGGTTTTATTTGAGGAGCTGCAGGAGACTTGTGATTTTGCATGACTTTTCTACTGGTATATTTAGTAGACATTCGCTTGCCAACACCAGTAGGCGGTTGAAAAGAGATTACATCGTTTTTCCGTTTGTTTGAAGACACATCCTGCAAGAAAAAGGTTGTAAGTAAATATGCAAGCACAAATGAATATTAATCTAACAAAAGACTGTGGGGGTTGTTTGTATAGTTCCGTTAAGAGGCAGCCTCTGAATCGTTAAGAGGTGAATCTTGTTTGGCAGAATGATTTCATTCTGAACAATTACCAAACAATCTTATTTCATTTTACACCATATCATAAGAGCCTCATAATGATTCTGACCACTTAAGAAATATGGTTTTCCAATCAATTCTAGGTAATGGTTTCCTTGAATATAAATAAATAAATTACGCTAAATAGAGTTTGATTTTTACAGTCAAATGAAACAATTTTCAACTTAAGAAACTCGACCCATTCGATTCGATGATTTGAATTCCTGCTTTTATATTGAATTACGGAACCCTAATTTTGGGAGTATGGGTTTTTGATATTTCAACAAAAATCCATGAAATAAAATATGCGTTCATCATAATTAAAGATGGAAATCGATAGAAGAATAAACATGAAGAAGCCATTATATATGTAATTAATCACAAATCAAAAGCCAAAAGGATCGAGAAATACTATCCATGATCAAAGAATCCTTGCAATGCTTTATGATCCCTCGGTGAAAACAAAATTGGGAGAAATTTGAGGCGACGAGGCTGAATATTCTCCAATGTATTTATCTATAATGTGGTATATCTTCTTCAATATATAACTCTATTTTACTATAATATTCTAAATATATTTTCTTTTTTTTATTACATATATTTTTTATAATACCCTTATATTTATTAACTTTCTAAATTACATCCTTATATTTTTTATTTTCACAATACCCTTGTTAATTTATAACTTTATTATATTATTTTAACGACATTATTAAAGATAAATATAATTCTAGTTTATTAAAATTGGTTTACACAACAAATAAAATATAAATACAAGAATTTAAGAAATTGAAGAACCATTTTTTAAGAGCAGCGTAACGTTTTCTTTGACCTAATTTATTCTGCTTTTCTTTGACTTAGTTTTCTTTGACCTAATTATTTTTAAGAGCAAGGTAACGTTTGAGGCTGGAAGAGGCGACAAAGCCATTATGGAGATGCTGAAAGGAGCTTTTCACTTTCTTCTTCAATTCGATGGTTATTAGAGCATCCACAACAAGATTTCATAACAATTTCATATGGATTGCAAATATGACACGTAGGATTGTAAAATTAGAAATTATTTTTGGTAATTTGCAAATGTCAAATCAGTATTTTTTTATGATGTGGCAGTGAATAGTATATGAAATTGTAGGGAATAATTTCTAAATTAGAAATTGATTTATGTCAAATCATGTTTTGTGATGTTTTGTAGAGAGTATTTAATTATAGTTATTTAATTAATAAAATATTTCATATTAAATTATAGTAAAGAGTATTTAATTGTAGTGTTGTTGTTATTTGATTAAAATATAGTTTTTTATGATGAGATGTGTAACGTCCCAAAAATTACAAGGAATTTAAAATTTTTGAAACATGCATTTCATTATAAAAACCACCCCAATTTAATAATTCGCAATTCAAATTAAATTAACGTCGTTAACTCAAACAGTCAATAAAGTTTACGCAGCGGAAATTTTTAATAAATAAGAACTAAATGTTTAAAAGTGAAATTTAAACAACTCTCGGCACCCCGCGCCTAGTGTGTGTACCGTCGAGCCCGACTGCCGCTCGCACCTGAAATCACAACATATTGGGAAAGGGTAAGCTAAAAAGCTTAGTGAATCTAACCACACACGTAGGTAGCAACCCCACGCATATCACCCCTACTCGCAAGTAGGCAACATCACCATCACCACGAATATCAAACCACATAATGATTATTATATAAGTACGAACCTCGGTCCCACCGAGTACACAAAATACATTAATACAAGCTCAGTCCCACCGAGCCCTCGGTCCCACCGAGTAAAGATTATTGTACTAGCTCAGTCCCACCAAGCCATCGGTCCCACCGAGTAAAGATTACTGTACTAGCTTAGTCCCACCAAGCCCTCGGTCCCACCGAGCCCCTCAGTCCCACCGAGGTGTACACATGCATAAATATTCCACATAAGAATTCAACATATCACAACCAGTTATCACATCCCAACTAGTTCATGTAAGCACATAAATACACGTAATAACACGTAACCCAAAAGAACGACATACATGAAATTCCTAACTACGCGGTGAGAGAACTCACCTCGAATGCGCGCCTAGCTCACAAACAATAGTCTAAGCTCCACAATCCAAGATCACTTCCCAACACCTAAACGAACGTTAAAATGTATTAACGCGAGACCCGGACCCTAAAACACGACGCACGCTTAAACTGTCACTAAAATGACTTTTCTGTCTAGCCAAACAGGTCTGTTCGGGACCTGTTCCGACCTCCCCAAACACAGAAAATCCTCAATTACATTACATCACCAGAAAGTGCTCTGATTTAGGGTTCCAAGGACATATTATACTCCTCCTAACGATTTTTCTACAGTTTAATACGGATTTTACAAAAACGGTTCGCAGAACAGCGAAAACAGAACCTTTCAGTACAAAACGACGATTTGACCTAAGCTACGTTCCGAACTGGTTTTTGCACAAAACATAGAAAAGTTACTAGACTCAAAATGGGAACTTTTGGCACCGATTTCGCCCCAATCCGAGTTACGAGGAAAAAGTTACGGTTTAAGCAAAACAGTGGCAGATTACTAAATTTTCACATGAAATGACACTATTGATTATTAACCCATTAAGTCGTGGCTTAATCCCAACAGACCCGAAAAGCATATGAACTACTGAATATGGATTACCCTAGGCTGGACAACAGCCGTGCACCACCCCCTGCCGCCTCCGGCGGCGGTGGTGGTTGGTGGCGTTTCTTTGACATACGATAACAACAAACGAGAAATAGACGAACTTACCTCGACGAACCCTTCTTCCTCCTCTTTTCCGACCAAACTTGCCGGCGATTGCCTCCTTCCTCCTCTCTCCTCGTCGCCGGCAGCAACCTCTATCACCCTCTCGGTTTCTCTCTCACTCTCTCGGCTTCTTTCTTTCTCTCTCTCTCTCTAGTTCTCTTCTTGGCCGAACACACAACAAAGGGGGATGGGGAAAAGGTTTTTGGGAGTTGTTTAAGTGAAAATGAAAGGGGAAGGGGGAGGGGATCGGTCATATGGCTGGTCCCTTGCACAAGTTTGGTGCATTGACCCAAATGGCCCCTCAACTTCCTTTCCTTGCAAAAACCAAAACAAGGTTGACCCCGTTAACTTTTTATCCCATTTCATCTAATTCCGTTAACGAACACCAAGCTAGGGAGAAGGTTTAAAAAGAAATTAATAAAAATAATAAAGAAAAGGCATACCGGAGTACGGACTTTACAACTCTCCCCCGCTTGAATTTAGACTTCGTCCTCGAAGTCTTGACCGATGAATAGCTCGGGATAATTCTCGTGCATCTCCGCTTCGGGCTCCCACGTCCACCCTGAACCCTTCCGGTGCTGCCACTGAACTTTCACCAGTCCAATGACCTTGTTACGCGAGGTTCTCGTCCTCCTGTCAAGAATGGCAACCGGCTTTTCCACGTAATTAAGCCGATCGTCGATCTGAATGTCTTCAAGGGGGATCACTGCAGACTCGTCCACCACACACTTCCGCAATTGAGAAACATGAAAAGTGTTGTGAATCAAGCTCAGTTCCTCAGGTAGCTCTAAACGGTAAGCTACTTTCCCGACACGGGCGATAATCCGGTAAGGCCCAATATAACGAGGCCCTAACTTTCCTCGCTTACGAAACCGGATCACCCCTTTCCAGGGTGAAACCTTCAACAACACATAATCACCCACCTGAAACTCCAAGTCTGATAGCCTTTTGTCGGCGTAGCTCTTCTGTCGACTCTGAGTAGTAACCAAACGGTCCTGCACCGTCTGTATCATCTTGGTCGTCTTTAACACGATGTCGGTGCTCCCTAACACCCGATGACCAACCTCGCCCCAACAAACGGGCGTCCGACACTTCCTACCGTACAACAACTCGTACGGCGGCATGCCAATACTAGAGTGATAGCTGTTGTTGTAGGAGAATTCTGCCAGAGGTAGGTACTGGTCCCAACTACCTCCAAAATCGATGACACAAGCTCGAAGCATATCCTCGAGGGTCTGGATGGTTCGTTCGCTCTGTCCGTCCGTCTGCGGATGAAAAGCAGTTGTAACGTCCCAAAAATTACAAGCAAATTTAAATTTTTAAATAAACAATTCATTTATAACAACTCATTAAATGAATCCCAACGTTTCGTTTACAAACTCATATTTAATATCTTTATAATAAAAACCAGCGGAATAAACGTTTAATTAAAATAAACCATAAAACAACCAGCTCTCCTCGCGCGCCAGTGTGTACTTGTCACGCCTTGAAGCCGCTCGGACCTGAAACCACAGTTTATTGGGAAAGGGTAAGCACGAAGCTTAGTGAATTCCAACACATGCGCGGATAGGAATTATATACACATCACCCCTATCCGCACATAAGCAACAACATCACAGTTACATAAAACGAGTAAACGCCTACAAGTAATTATGTATCCAACACCTCAGTACCATCGAGGCCTCGGTCCCACCGAATTGTAATGTATCCAACACCTCAGTACCATCGAGGCCTCGGTCCCACCGAATTGTAATGTAACCAACACCTCAGTACCATCGAGGCCTCGGTCCCACCGAATTGTAATGTAACCAACACCTCAGTACCATCGAGGCCTCGGTCCCACCGAATTGTAATGTAACACATTTATACCAAGCATTCAAACCAATCAAATATTACACACCACAAACAACTAGTTCACACCACAAAGACAGTAGTACATACAAACTATTATGACATGCATACAACCCCTAACTACACAGCGAGAGAACTCACCTCGAATGCGCGCCCAGCTTAATAACACAATTCAAGCTTCACAATTACGGTCACTTCCCAGCACTTAAACGCATGTTAAAACGTGTCAATACGAGACCCGGACCCTATGACACGACACACGCTTAAACCGTCACTAAAACTAAATTCCGCTCTTGCCAAACAGGTCTGTTCGGGACCTGTTTCGACCCCTTTAAACCCAGAAAATTCCCAATATTATTTCATGACCAGAAAGTACTCTGAGTTAGGGTTCCAAGGACATATAATACGCCTCCTAACGATTTTTCTACAATTAAATACGGATTTTATAAGAATGGTTCGCAGAACAGTGAAAAACAGCAGCTATCGGTATAAAACGACGATTTGGCCTATGCTACGCTCCGAACTGGATTTTGCACAAAACACAGAAAAGTTACTAGACTCGGAAAGGGAACTTTTGGCATCGGTTTCACCCCAATCCGAGTTACGAGTAAAGAGTTACGGCTAACGCAAGACAGGGATAGAAACTGCAGTTTTTTACATAAAATGACGAACTGCTGTAAAAACGACCACTTTTTCACCTAGCTAGAGGCCGAACCAGATTTCCGCTAAAACACGGAAAATGTGCCCGACACAGAATGTGAACCGTGGACACCAGAATCGCCTCAAACCGAGTTACGACGAGAAAGTTATGGCCGAAATACGAACTGGACAGAAAACTAATTTTCACATAAAATGACGAAACACCGAACTTGCGACCACTTTTTCGCCCAGCTAGAGACCGAACCAGTTTTCTGCTAAAACACGGAAAACGTGCCCGACCCCGAACTAGAACCGTGGGCACCAGTTTCGCCTCAAACCGAGCTACGGAGAAAAAGTTATGGCCGACGCAAAATAGGGACAGAAAGTGATTTTTAAAACGGTTTATATGCTTCCGCGATTGGGTTACGGTTAAGATATCACGGACGTACGAAGGCTGGACAACACTAATCACTACCCACTGCCGCCTCCGGCAGTTGTGGTCGGCGGCGGCGGCAGCCACCACCGGCGGTGGCGGTTTCGGCAACAACGCATGAAAGAAACAAGACGAAAAGAAATCTTACCTCGCGACGACACAACCGTGACACACAACTCCGGCTTCTCTTGTCTCTCGCTCGCTCTCCCTCTCTCTCTCCGGCGAGCCTTCTCTCTCTCCGGCGACTCTTTCTCTCTCACTCCGGCCGACGACAACGAGAACATCAAGACAAAGGGGAGCCGTAGGGTTCCTTGTAGCGTTTCTCTCCGTTTTCCTTCTCACGGCACAAACATAACAAAACAAAGAATTCCTTCCTTTTGCCTTTCTCCCCACGCCACCAATACCTCAATAATAACCAATATGGGTCTCGACCAAACTGCATGGGCCGAACCCATGAGGGGGGTTTCGGCCTTTGACACTTATAGCCCCTCAATTTACCAACCTCTCGCAACTAACCAAAAATTCCGATATTTTTAACGATTAGGTCTGATTCGTCTAACCCCGTTAACGGAAACCACATTAATTAAATCTTAAAAAAAAGGTTTAAAACAAAGAAATTATATACTGGGATACGGGCTTTACAGCAGTGCTAAAGTGTAACCGTGTACCCATCTCTGACTGGAACTTCTCCCAAAACCGGGAGGTAAAACGAGTGTCCCTGTCAGAGACAATCGAAACTGGCACTCCGTGCCTGGCCACGATCTCACGTACAAACACCTCCGCAAGCTTCTCCGCCGAGGAGCTTTCCCTGATGGCCAAGAAGTGAGCACTCTTGGTCAGACGGTCAACGATCACCCAAATGGCATCGCTCCCACGGGGAGTTCTTGGGAGTTTCGTTATGAAATCCATAGTAATCTTTTCCCATTTCCAAACCGGGACCTCCAACGGTTGCAATTTCCCATGTGGTCGTTGATGTTTTGCTTTGACCTTCCGACAGGTCATACATACCTCCACACATCTAGCAACATCCCGCTTCATGCCGGGCCACCAGTAACCTTCACGCAAGTCTCTATACATCTTTGTAGCTCCCGGGTGAATCGAGAACTTGGACTTATGCGCCTCATCCATTAGTACCTGCCGGTTCCCACCGATGGATGGAACCCAAACCCTACCATGTCGAGTTAACAACCCCCGACTATCACGAACAAAATTCGGGATTTCCCCCGACACTCTTTCCCGCTTTGCATGTTCCTCCAAGACAGCCACCTCCTGAGCGCTTCCTATCGACTCCAGGATAGGTGTAACCACTGTCAAACGCTGACATAGACCCCTCAATGGCTCACCGACCGGATGTAGGCTGAGTGCGTCCGCGACCACGTTCGCTTTACCCGGGTGGTAAAGTATCTCGCAGTCATAATCCTTAACCACATCGAGCCACCTTCGCTGACGCATATTAAGGTTCTGCTGATCCATCAAGTACTTGAGGCTCTTATGGTCAGTGTAGATCGTACACTCGACACCATAGAGACAGTGCCTCCAAATTTTAAGAGCAAACACTACCGCTCCCAACTCCAGGTCGTGAGTCGGGTAGTTCGCCTCATGAGGTTTCAGCTGCCTCGAAGCATAAGCTATGACCTTACCGCGCCGCATGAGCACGGCTCCCAAACCCTGGTGAGAAGCGTCACAATACACCACCAGATCTTCCTTACCCTCGGGCAAAGTCAACACCGGAGCCTCGCATAAACGTCTGCGCAGCTCCTCGAAAACCCTTTTCCGCTCCTCACCCCAGCTAAAAGTTGCAGATTTCTTCGTCAAACGGGTCATAGGTAAGGCAATCTTGGAGAAATCCTGAATCAATCTCCGGTAGTACCCTGCTAACCCCAGAAAACTCCGTACTTCAGTGGGAGTCTTCGGCACTTCCCACCGCATCACTGCTGTAATCTCGGCCGGATCGACCATAATACCATTCTGGTTCACGACATGTCCTAGGAATTGGACCTCTCGTAACCAGAACTCGCACTAGGAGAACTTAGCATAAAGTTTCTCCCGCCTCGAAACTTCCAAAACTACTCGCAATTTCATCTCGTGCTCTTCCTTCGACTTCAAACACACAGGAATATCTTCGATGAACGCAATCACCGACTGGTCCAGCATCGAGCTACACACCCTGTTCATAAAGTCCATGAACGTTGATGGTGCATTGGTGAGTCCGAAAAGCATCACCACAAACTCGAAACGGCCATAACGTGTACGAGATGCCGTCTTCTCCGAACCCTCACTCCTCACCCGCATCTGGTGATACCCCGATCTCAAATCAATCTCAGAGAACCACGATGCTCCCTGAAGCTGATCGAACAAGACATCGATCCTTGGCAGAGGAATACGATTCTTCACCTTAAGCTTATTCAACTCTCGGTAGTCTATACACGTCCGTTAGAACCCGCCCTTCTTTTTCACAAACAAACTCGAGACTCCCAACGGTGAGCAACTCGGTTTAATGAACTCCTTTTCGAGAAGTACCCGCAACTGAGTCGTACGACTCATTCATTTCCGGTGGAGCCAGGCGATACGGTGCCTTAGCCCCCGGAGCAACTCCCGGAATCAAGTCAATGTGGAACTCCACCTGTCGCTCGGGAGGTATCCCCGGTAACTCCTCGGGAAATACGTCAGTAACTCCCATACAACTGGCACATCTTCCGCAGTCTTCTTCTCCTCGTCGACGCGCGTGTCGACCACATATGCCAAAAATCCCTGACCACTGTGTTGCAGGCACCTTCGAGCCCTCGCGGCCGAACGTACCGCTGAGGTCCGCCTGGGCGAGTTGCCCTGAACCAGCAATTCTCCCCCGCTTGGGGTTCTAACTCGCACTTGCTTGCGACGACAACCAATCTCAGCATCAAAAGCATCCTACCACTCCATGCTCACAATCCCGCACAACGATCGGAAACAAAACAATAGGAAAATCTCACACTAGAGATTTCCAGAGTGCATCCCCGATACACGTCAGTAACCGTCAAGGTCCTGTCATCAGCCACCTCGACCACCAGTGGACAGCCTAACCGTTCTACAACTCGGCCCAACCCCTCGCTAAGAGCGCGAGACACAATGAATGAGTAGCCCCGCTATCAAACATCAGCACAGCAGGCACCGAGTTTACTAAGAACGTACCTGTCACTACTTTGGGCGTAGCTTGTGCCTCCTCCACTCCCAGTTGATGAACTCTACCTCGAGCCGCCTCCATCACCGCAGCAAGTGAAACGTACTGTGCAGTACTCACGAACTCCTTGATCTCGGTACGTAACATATCCTTGTACCGCGTCATCTTCATGTCCTCAGAAGCATCATGCTAAGAACAGAATAATGCCATTTCCATGAACCCTCGGTTCATCTCCTTTGTAGTCTTTGTAGACTGAGTGAGCTCCAGGAACTCCTTAGCAATCCTCTCCATCTCTACTGGAGATACATACTCTGCACGGAACCGCACAACGAACGCCTCCCAGGTCAACGTAGTGCACTCACTAAGAGTCAAAGCGGTAGCACACCAATCTTTCGCTCCGTCTCGAAACAGATTCACCGCGAAGCGAACCTTCAAGTTCTCAGGACAACAAATCCTGCTATCTATGCTCCCGCTCAACTCCTCGGGTTCCCCGTGACTTTCCCCGACTCGAGCACGGATCCTGTGCTTCAGATAGTAGGAGCTCTACTACTACCCTTCACACCTATCCTTACTCGTTTCAAGTCCTGTCCAGGAGTGTCCAAGTAGTTTCTTACCCACAAATAAACACATACGCCCAATCCAGTAAATGCTAACACTTTTCCTAGCTCCCTAGAAAAGTCATATCACCCTACTACCCTTGCTAGGACGGAAACCCCACTAACCCTGACGAGTCGCCTCGTGAATGCACAGTCGTATACAGTGTAAAACCAGATAGACGTTCGAATAAGAGATTCTATCCTAGAACGGTTGGACTCAAACAAGAGCTGCGCAATAGAACTAAATCCAATATTCTAAGGCTATTCAGTTCCTACTGCATACAACCTAAAGTGCATTCGCTTAACAACCTATCAAAGCTAGCATGAGTTCCTATAACCAAGTAACAAGCATACAGTACCATACAGTCCACATAAGCAATCTAGCATACACTATGCCTATAAAGCGATAAATACACTAAGTTCCTTACCTTCCCAGTTGGCGTCGGCTGACTGTACACACTGCGCCCACGATCACCGTTTCCCAAACGGGTTTTCTCTTTTCATTTAATTTTAAAAGATTTTAGTAAAAGAATTTAAAGATCTCTTAGCCGCAACTTGAGACCAAACACACCGAGATGTGCTTGATTCACTCAAGCTGTGCTCTGATACCAAGTTGTAACGTCCCAAAAATTACAAGGAATTTAAAATTTTTGAAACATGCATTTCATTATAAAAACCACCCCAATTTAATAATTCGCAATTCAAATTAAATTAACGTCGTTAACTCAAACAGTCAATAAAGTTTACGCAGCGGAAATTTTTAATAAATAAGAACTAAATGTTTAAAAGTGAAATTTAAACAACTCTCGGCACCCCGCGCCTAGTGTGTGTACCGTCGAGCCCGACTGCCGCTCGCACCTGAAATCACAACATATTGGGAAAGGGTAAGCTAAAAAGCTTAGTGAATCCAACCACACACGTAGGTAGCAACCCCACGCATATCACCCCTACTCGCAAGTAGGCAACATCACCATCACCACGAATATCAAACCACATAATGATTATTATATAAGTACGAACCTCGGTCCCACCGAGTACACAAAATACATTAATACAAGCTCAGTCCCACCGAGCCCTCGGTCCCACCGAGTAAAGATTATTGTACTAGCTCAGTCCCACCAAGCCCTCGGTCCCACCGAGTAAAGATTACTGTACTAGCTTAGTCCCACCAAGCCCTCGGTCCCACCGAGCCCCTCAGTCCCACCGAGGTGTACACATGCATAAATATTCCACATAAGAATTCAACAAATCACAACCAGTTATCACATCCCAACTAGTTCATGTAAGCACATAAATACACGTAATAACACGTAACCCAAAAGAACGACATACATGAAATTCCTAACTACGCGGTGAGAGAACTCACCTCGAATGCGCGCCTAGCTCACAAACAATAGTCTAAGCTCCACAATCCAAGATCACTTCCCAACACCTAAACGAACGTTAAAATGTATTAACGCGAGACCCGGACCCTAAAACACGACGCACGCTTAAACTGTCACTAAAATGACTTTTCTGTCTAGCCAAACAGGTCTGTTCGGGACCTGTTCCGACCTCCCCAAACACAGAAAATCCTCAATTACATTACATCACCAGAAAGTGCTCTGATTTAGGGTTCCAAGGACATATTATACTCCTCCTAACGATTTTTCTACAGTTTAATACGGATTTTACAAAAACGGTTCGCAGAACAGCGAAAACAGAACCTTTCAGTACAAAACGACGATTTGACCTAAGCTACGTTCCGAACTGGTTTTTGCACAAAACATAGAAAAGTTACTAGACTCAAAATGGGAACTTTTGGCACCGATTTCGCCCCAATCCGAGTTACGAGGAAAAAGTTACGGTTTAAGCAAAACAGTGGCAGATTACTAAATTTTCACATGAAATGACACTATTGATTATTAACCCATTAAGTCGTGGCTTAATCCCAACAGACACGAAAAGCATATGAACTACTGAATATGGGTTACCCTAGGCTGGACAACAGCCGTGCACCACCCCCTGCCGCCTCCGGCGGCGGTGGTGGTTGGCGGCGTTTCTTTGACATACGATAACAACAAACGAGAAATAGACGAACTTACCTCGACGAACCCTTCTTCCTCCTCTTTTCCGACCAAACTTGCCGGCGATCGCCTCCTTCCTCCTCTCTCCTCGTCGCCGGCAGCAACCTCTATCACCCTCTCGGTTTCTCTCTCACTCTCTCGGCTTCTTTCTTTCTCTCTCTCTCTAGTATTCTTCTTGGCCGAACACACAACAAAGGGGGATGGGGAAAAGGTTTTTGGGAGTTGTTTAAGTGAAAATGAAAGGGGAAGGGGGAGGGGATCGGTCATATGGCTGGTCCCTTGCACAAGTTTGGTGCATTGACCCAAATGGCCCCTCAACTTCCTTTCCTTGCAAAAACCAAAACAAGGTTGACCCCGTTAACTTTTTATCCCATTTCATCTAATTCCGTTAACGAACACCAAGCTAGGGAGAAGGTTTAAAAAGAAATTAATAAAAATAATAATGAAAAGGCATACCGGAGAAGGTTTCTCAAACGGGTTTTCCTTTCTTGAGGGGGGTGTGTGTAACACCTTAGGCATATCCCACATCGGTCGTGGACAAGAGAGATGCTGGGTATATTAGTAAACCTTGGCCTTACCAGACACAACGCGTTTTGGGGCCACAAGCATGCGGGTTCCTTGGGAACTCTGTGGTTAAGCGTGCTTGGGTGGGAGTAGTACCAGGATGGGTGACCTCCTGGGAAGTCCTTGCCAGATCGCCAAGAACAAAGCCGTGAGCCAGTGGGGCAAAGCGGACAATATTGTGTCGTGGTAAGGGGGGCGTTACAAATGGTATTAGAGCCACTCCTGTGTCGTTCGAGACGTGGGGCAAACCTCATCGAGGACGATGAGTCCCTGAGGGGGGGTGTGTGTAACACCTTAGGCATATCCCACATCGGTCGTGGACAGGAGAGATGCTGGGTATATTAGTAAACCTTGGCCTTACCAAACACAACGCGTTTTGGGGCCACAAGCATGCGGGTTCCTTGGGAACTCTGTGGTTAAGCGTGCTTGGGTGGGAGTAGTACCAGGATGGGTGACCTCCTGGGAAGTCCTTGCCAGGTCGCCAAGAACAAAGCCGTGAGCCAGTGGGGCAAAGCGGACAATATTGTGTCGTGGTAAGGGGGGCGTTACAAGATGTCACATTTGTAATTGGGTGAAATTTCATTATTGTGGGATATAATTTCAAGATAATTGCAAAGCTGATGTAGCGTTGATGTGACGCATTTACAATTGGGATAAAATTTCATTGTTACGTTTTCTTTGACCTAGCCTAATTTATAAATTATGATCTACTCCTCCCTCCACTCTCTGCCGTTTTCTACTTTCTAAATTCTTATTTTACACGCCTTCAAACAAAAAAAAAATCTTATTTTACACGAGATACACAAAATCTCTCGCAGAATTAAACAGTAAAATTGTTTTTTATTAATTAAAAAATATAAAAATCATATAATCAAAGTATTAAAATTAATGAAGTCAAGCCAATAAGTGAGCTAATTGATCTCGAGCCCTGCTATCAAAATGTTTTTTGAGCTCGAAAAACCTGCAACTTGACTCTACTCGATAACATCCCTATGTGGATCCAAGAAAATATTTTTGGGGTTACACTGTAGCACACAACGAAGCAAAATGATAGCATTCTTATAAAAAATTAAACTAAGCCGGGATTTTTTTGTGCTTGCACGGGTTCTCACTAAAACCCTTAATTTGTCATTGTAAGTCATATTTGAATATATACCAAACGCACCCTAAGAAAACGAGAAAAATATATACTTCTTTTAAATCATGACAAGAACAATAGATGGTTTGCAAGAAAAGGCTAAATATGATGATAGTTTTAGAAGCAAATTAGTATGAATTTATGTAAAAATAAACTTACACATCTTAGGGTTTGTTTACCAAAAATTTTATTAAGTCTGTATGGATAAATCCGTCTGCCCGGGTAAATCTGTCTGTACAGATAAAATTTGTTGTTGTTTACTTTTTGTTAGGACACAAAATGTCCTATTTATAAGATAGTTTTGTAAAGGGGTAATTAATAGTAATATGGGCTTGGGTCATGTTATAAGGGCTTGGGCTTAACTATGTAATAAGGGGGTATATATTGATAAGTGTGTGTAATTAGGGTTTGTAAGAGAGTCATTGCAATGTAGCCTCCATATGGTGTAGTGTGTGTAAACTAGAGAGATATCCATTCTCTCTCTAGGTGTTCTTCATCAATAATACACCATTTATCCTTATCTATATTCTTGTTACCAATCTCTACAATATATGAATCGTTGTCTTGTTAAAATGGGAATTACAAGTGGTATCATAGCCAAAATCGAAGGAATCAATCATCGATACGATCATTCTGCAACGATTCATCATCAACAGCCCCATCTCGGTATGAAACAGTCAATTTTCGGATTTTTTTGTTGCACACACTGTTTTGGGATTGAAAAACACATTTCTGTTGGTTTTTGGACAAAACTCAAAGTATTAATGTTGTCCAGAATACCCTCGCGCATCTACGTACCAATTTTCAGCCCAAACAGATCATTTTTGAGGATTAGACTTAAGATTATTTGAATCTTCATCCATGTCGCAACCAACATGCATTCATATATTCATACATATCGCAATACACTGCTCATGAACAGTACCAAATCGCAATGGTCTATTGCGACTTGGCCTCCAAATCGCAATCGTCTATTGCGACTTGCCCCAAATCGCAATCCACTACACGATGAACAGTACCAAATCGCAACCTTCAGTTGCGACTTGGGTGAACTTTTACCTATTGCGACTTCAGCTGTTGCGACTTCAGCTGTTGCGACTTCAGTGCGTTGCGACTCCGGGTTGCGACAAGTCTTGTGTTGCGACATTATTTGGGTTGCGACTTGTGTGTGTTTGCGACATGGTTTGTGTTGCAACAAAGGGTTAAAAATGTATAATCGTGACTGTTTCTGGAGATCCAGATGGTATTCTCGCCCAAGTAATCACCCATTCAATATTTAAAAAAAAACCGCTAACCGGGTAGCGGAACCCCCGTGCTTAGTGTAACACCCTAAAGTTCAGGGCCAATTTAAACCTCAAAATACATGAGTTATGATCATCGAAATGTCAGACTTTCATAAACCAAAGGATCATAAGTAAATTTCTATATATACACAAAATCGTCTAATCTTAAATAGTCTGATCAATCTAATTATTCATCACAATAAGATCCACTAGATTATCTAAGGCTCGTCCCAAAAGTCCTCAAAAGAATATCTTGATCCTTCGTTATCGCCGAGTCTGATTCCTTTCAACTGAAATCTTACTTCCCAAACTATATCCCAGAGCCAGTACCTGGTAAGACAGTTTAATTTGAAACATTAGGCTTTCGCCTAGTGAGATTATCCAAATCAAATTAAAATTAATCAACAAAATATTAACAGATATACCAAACCTGTTATCAACAATCTTACCATACCAAGCTCTTATCGACCATTGGAATCCACCTATTCTCTTACTCATGACTAATTCATCTAGTCATCATACTATCAACGAGAATTACTATAAATCCCACCGGACTTATAAATAACTCTAACTCCCAGAAATTACAGTTTCCAAACCTGCTTCTTTCTGAATTAGGATGTCAAATCCTCAACAACAATAAAGATATCTCATCTTTCGCTTGAAATGGGAATTACAACTCCAAGTCTGCCATTCCTCATTTCGTTTCCTCCCCATCTTGAATCACTGGTCTCCCAAATGAGATTTTACTTTATCGCGATCAACAACCACCAGAGACCCTCACAGATGATTCAAGATTCACTCCAACAACTAGAAATACATCCTAACGGTCCCCAACTAGTAAACGGTTCTCATTATACCGTACTATATGCCCACTAGACCAGATGTAGATTTCTAGCCAACGCCACACAATAAATGTGTATTATCACTCATTCTATTGTATACTAAAGTTATACAATTCAACATATATTCTATATCTCTATGTACAGAATATTAAATTCAACGATTATCCCCACTTTGCCATTTAGCATCGGGGATCAATACTTCAGCAATTAACTATGGCTCCGGACTTATAATTAAGTCATTACAATTCAATATATCATGGTTTTTACATCAACAACAGAGTTATAAACATATAACAATTAGCATATTCATATCAGATTGCATGTCACATAACAGCCTCAAAATGCTACTGGAAGTCAAAAACTTTTCGCAAGCTACTGTAGCGAAAACTACACTTTTCGCAAGCCAAGGCTGCGAAAACTTCACTTTTCGCAACCCACAGTTGCGAAAACCCCACTTCTCGCAACCCTCTATTGCGACAACTTCACTTTTCGCAACCAACTGTTGCGAAAAGTTCTACTTTGCGCAACCCTTTATTACGAAAAGTTACTGTTCATCGTCACTTCCATTTTTGATTCAGTTCTCTACTGTTCATTAAGCTTACCATTTCTTAATCCAATCATACCAGTGTTATTAAATACAAGTATAGTATATCTATAACACTTTTAATTGCTTAATTTTAACAAGAATGAATAACTCACCTGGGTAAACTTGAACACAGTAAACTTCCAGTCCAAATGGCTTAATCAACAGCTTAATCCCAGTCTGAACACAATACTATAACTTAAATTCATGGAGATGAATGATTATAACTCAGAAAGTAAGTTCTTACCACAATAATCACCAAAATGCTTTCTCTTCTTTTCTTCTTTTCTTCCTCTCGTCTACTTCTCTCGCTATTTCTCTGTTTCTTTCTATAACTTTTCTTTTTAGACAATTAAACAAAGGAAATCAGTATTTTCTAATACTGATTCCTCCTAGTATGACACCTCTCATTTAAAACATGAGTCATTAACTAGGTTTCCAAAATAAACCCCAAACTTCCAAATAATTCAATTTAACCCTCCAAGTTAATTTCTTCACAATAAATTATATCAAAATACAAATTATATCTTATTAATTTACAATAGAAATTTTGGGGTGTTACAATACTCCCCAACTTAAAAGGATTTCGTCCCCGAAATCAACTAAGCAAACAATCGAGGGTATCGTTTCATCATTTCTTCCTCCGACTCTAAAACCACATTAACAATTCAAAGATATAATACCTATAATCAATCTCTTAGATTGTAATTTATCAAAATATTTCTCTAAGATCGATTCTCGCTCCTTCACATAACAACTTTTCTCATCAATTATGCTTCAATAACTATGACAATCCATCATTGCATCCATGACTTACACATTTCTTTGATACAAAATGCTATCACCTTCTCACATTACTATCGCACCACACAAACACGCTGCAACCAAGCACTAAGGGGTTGTATATCAAAGGTGATAACTCCATTGAACTTGTAGTATAACTACCTTCTTAAGTCCAATCTTTCTATCCTTGCTTCCCCACGTTAGTATGGAATACTATATTTCAAGTATTAGTTGTCTATTTCTCCCAACTTTCCACATACCGATAGTATTTTCTCATTTCGAAACATAACTAAACAGTTTCACCAAGATTTCTAACTTAAAACATTCAACTAAATTATCTCGAAACGACATTACCGTTCGAAGTTATTACCATTCTTAAATCTTCAACTATAAATTTCTCGTACATTTCTTTCACACATAAAGAGCAACTTATATTCCTTAACGACCTTACCTCCGCTACACCACATTGACCGACATACTCATCATTTTTTTTAAACTTCCAGAGATTCGGAATACAACTTAATTGGCAACTCATACCATTGAAATTTCTTTGGATAAACACTCGCCACTGCTCCGACATTCTATTCCGATATAAGCCATATTACCACGCCATCTTACAAACCACATGCTCCATCAACTTTATTGACAAATAGTACTTTCCAACCGGAATTCTCGAAACTTCCATTTGGATACTTCCTCTTTCTAACATCACGTCTCATACTAGATGGCACATGTATCTTGGCAATTAATGCCACTACTCGTTCGTACATTCTCCACCCATAACATTTACCACAGACCATGTCTCTCATAGTCATTCGTACATAATTAATTTTATAATCCTGCTTTCTCGCCCAAATAGCCGAGTCTATATCACTAAATATCTCCTCCCCAACTTTAGTTGAACCACCACTCACGATTTTCTATTTAACTTGAACTTATTCGTTCTTACTAGCTCTTTGTGATTCCAATACGTTGCATAGGCAGGGTACAATTCCTCTCAGATCAACACAATCTATACACCCCCTTTGTTCATCTCTAGTATTTTATCTTTTATAAATCTTCCACATTGAAAGTAAACACTTATCTAAAAGCAACAATTCTTCACTGTTCTAACAATCCCACAGAGTGATCCTTCAACTTTTAAGCTTCTGATTTAAACTTAACATTCATACATGATCCCAAAAGGATAACCAATGCATTCACTTAATATAAACTTAAATTTACAATACCGTCCATGCAAGTTCAGCCCCAAGCCTACGTCAAGCTTATCAAATCGGGTCAAAGTTCTTAAGACTTAACTGAGTCCAAAACTGAGTCATCTACTCAAAGGATCTAAAGATTATTGATCAATATCAACTCACGCAATTTAAATACATCTAACTCACATTATGCAACATACGCTCCGAGACGTGATAATCTTACGACCCTTTTATTGCTACTTTCCCAATGAAGTCAATTCATTTGCAAGTACACGTAAATGCAACTCTTTTCATACTCCCCAATATATATAATACGCCCAGGTTCATTAGTTCCAAAGATACTAAGAACAAGTAAAATATCAAACAGTCTTCACACCTAAGACCAACACTTAAACCGTCACTGGTTCAAATACAATGCAGTTAAGCATATAATACATCCCATACTCCATCTCGAGTCATTAAAACTGACAAACATTCAAAAGACTTCTTTGAATAAAAATCAAGCCTTTAAGGCCAAAATATTCATTTGGTTAAACATGTGCCACTCATACGATTTCGTAAACCAAAATACATTGTTACTCAAACTCTTTACCTTTTTAATTCCTTTATTGACCATCGGCCCCAAAACAAAGGTTTACACTCAAAACTTTACATGGTCAGATTTGCCAAAATCCCCCAACTCACATGTCCATATTTTAAAACGTAATACATCAAAAATATTGCACACTCACAATATATTAAAAGCGCGTTTTGACTACATGTCTTTCACTTGTATAACAATTAATCAAAACTTCTTTCATTAATAATTTATTCGACAATCATCCAAAATTCCCCAATTGTCATACACAATAATATCCACATTGCGCATACCCTCTGCATAACAGCATGCCGGTACCGCTCACGGTTTCGTTCCTACCTACACAGGCATACGCGGGATGCATCCAGACCGTACCCAGTGACAGACCAAAAGGCCTCATACACCTTACACCACTTTCGTCTTCAAAGTCAATACTTGACATGTCGACACTTTCTTAACCTTAAGGTCCTTAACTGAACCTAATTCTTCCTCTGGACACAACCGTCCCTCGTCAACTATATTCCTAGTTAGCGAACAAGGGTACAGATTCTCATGCAACCGACACTAAAGTCCACTTTTGACTCTCATACTGTTCATAACACAAATACCAAAACTACAAACTTTTTCCCCAGGTTTATCCAACACTTCTCCATTCTTGGAGTTCTTTCTTAGATTAAAGTGTAATACCCTACGACCTAGTGAGTTCATAGCCTTCATGCATGACAATTTAATAAATAACTCAATCCACACTTTTCTCGTTTAAATAAACAACATTCGGAACAACGTGGGCACACACGATCCCAATCATTTTCATAACTCCCATGTACTACACAACGATCTCAAAAAATCGTTTGTATATAAATTTCCGTAAAACTCAATCTTTCTCAACCAAAAGATGTTGTTACAACAGAAATACGAAGATCTTTTTATACGACAAAAGTTTAAAATTTACTGACACAAAGTAAACTAGTCGTTTCTCAGACTCATTTATACGATATCATCAAATCAATACTTTTGTTGGTTATAAAAAAAAGAGTTACTGATCAACACTTTCTTGACCTATTTGCTATCATACAACTTTTTATGTAAAGTATGAAATATTTTGCAAGTTGCTAAACTCCAAAATTTCGTTAGGCAGCGTAATTGAAATTGCCCCTTTTTTTTTAAATACATACTTGCACTACTAATTCATCCTTGAATAGAACTGTTATTTATACATTTGGTTTGAAATCAAGAAAACTCATGTAACACACACTAAAACACCATGCACAAAACTTACTCGCAATGAAGGCCACTTACTCAAACAAGGTCAATCTTTTTACTTACGTAACTTATCATTGACACTCTACTTCCGACCAGAGGTCGCCCTCTCGGCCTTATAATAATTGCTATACATGCATTCCATGGCCCCCATACTCAACCAAGTCATACTAATTCCGTCTTAATTAATCATCTCATACTCTATCTCTGCACATATCAAATCACTTATTAAAGGTTGCCTTGGCGGACTTTCATGAGTCCCGCCAATTCCAGGTTGTCCTTCCAACCCCAATCATTTACCGATCTGTCCTCCAAAGGATTTTTGTGGTATAATCACCATCGTTCTACTATAACCTAATGGGATAACCATAAGAAATGGTTATGCACATACCCCTATACAAAATGTACTTACCGATCGTTAGTCACTGTAACAATTTAGAAATAAGTATGCTCGCGTAACAATATATCCATATTCACAGTAGCTAATTGGAATTGTGAATATATCATACAGGAGAATCCTCGTTACCATTGTCACCGTACCAACTTCTCATATCTCCGTCAATTCTAAGACTATCCCGTCTTAGTACTTCTATCCATCTCTCACAATCATAACTTAATTTATCTCAGCTTAAGTCTAAGTATCTCATCAGCATACTTAGTTCGCTTAAACTAGAGCTCTGATACCATACTGTAACACCCTAAAATTCAGGGCCAATTTAAACCTCAAAATACATGAGTTATGATCATCGAAATGTCAGACTTTCATAAACCAAAGGATCATAAGTAAATTTCTATATATACACAAAATCGTCTAATCTTAAATAGTCTGATCAATCTAATTATTCATCACAATAAGATCCACTAGATTATCTAAGGCTCGTCCCAAAAGTCCTCAAAAGAATATCTTGATCCTTCGTTATCGCCGAGTCTGATTCCTTTCAACTGAAATCTTACTTCCCAAACTATATCCCAGAGCCAGTACCT
The DNA here is from genome assembly GCA_033807775.1 of Saussurea involucrata. Lineage (NCBI taxonomy): Eukaryota > Viridiplantae > Streptophyta > Magnoliopsida > Asterales > Asteraceae > Saussurea > Saussurea involucrata. The sequence continues at coordinate 13,289,660 of CM066317.1, read as the reverse complement.
GGTAAGACAGTTTAATTTGAAACATTAGGCTTTCGCCTAGTGAGATTATCCAAATCAAATTAAAATTAATCAACAAAATATTAACAGATATACCAAACCTGTTATCAACAATCTTACCATACCAAGCTCTTATCGACCATTGGAATCCACCTATTCTCTTACTCATGACTAATTCATCTAGTCATCATACTATCAACGAGAATTACTATAAATCCCACCGGACTTATAAATAACTCTAACTCCCAGAAATTACAGTTTCCAAACCTGCTTCTTTCTGAATTAGGATGTCAAATCCTCAACAACAATAAAGATATCTCATCTTTCGCTTGAAATGGGAATTACAACTCCAAGTCTGCCATTCCTCATTTCGTTTCCTCCCCATCTTGAATCACTGGTCTCCCAAATGAGATTTTACTTTATCGCGATCAACAACCACCAGAGAACCTCACAGATGATTCAAGATTCACTCCAACAACTAGAAATACATCCTAACGGTCCCCAGCTAGTAAACGGTTCTCATTATACCGTACTATATGCCCACTAGACCAGATGTAGATTTCTAACCAACGCCACACAATAAATGTGTATTATCACTCATTCTATTGTATACTAAAGTTATACAATTCAACATATATTCTATATCTCTATGTACAGAATATTAAATTCAACGATTATCCCCACTTTGCCATTTAGCATCGGGGATCAATACTTCAGCAATTAACTATGGCTCCGGACTTATAATTAAGTCATTACAATTCAATATATCATGGTTTTTACATCAACAACAGAGTTATAAACATATAACAATTAGCATATTCATATCAGATTGCATGTCACATAACAGCCTCAAAATGCTACTGGAAGTCAAAAACTTTTCGCAAGCTACTGTAGCGAAAACTACACTTTTCGCAAGCCAAGGCTGCGAAAACTTCACTTTTCGCAACCCACAGTTGCGAAAACCCCACTTCTCGCAACCCTCTATTGCGACAACTTCACTTTTCGCAACCAACTGTTGCGAAAAGTTCTACTTTGCACAACCCTTTATTACGAAAAGTTACTGTTCATCGTCACTTCCATTTTTGATTCAGTTCTCTACTGTTCATTAAGCTTACCATTTCTTAATCCAATCATACCAGTGTTATTAAATACAAGTATAGTATATCTATAACACTTTTAATTGCTTAATTTTAACAAGAATGAATAACTCACCTGGGTAAACTTGAACACAGTAAACTTCCAGTCCAAATGGCTTAATCAACAGCTTAATCCCAGTCTGAACACAATACTATAACTTAAATTCATGGAGATGAATGATTATAACTCAGAAAGTAAGTTCTTACCACAATAATCACCAAAATGCTTTCTCTTCTTTTCTTCTTTTCTTCCTCTCGTCTACTTCTCTCGCTATTTCTCTGTTTCTTTCTATAACTTTTCTTTTTAGACAATTAAACAAAGGAAATCAGTATTTTCTAATACTGATTCCTCCTAGTATGACACCTCTCATTTAAAACATGAGTCATTAACTAGGTTTCCAAAATAAACCCCAAACTTCCAAATAATTCAATTTAACCCTCCAAGTTAATTTCTTCACAATAAATTATATCAAAATACAAAGTATATCTTATTAATTTACAATAGAAATTTTAGGGTGTTACACTTAGTCTCAGGCGGGGGGCATTGTTCATGGTGTTTAGCATAAAGCGCGTGTGACATCATTCCCATATTTAGGTTGTCACATACATATTGCAACTGTCAATGCTTAAAGAAGCTCAAGTTTGCCAAGATTTTCAGAAGATGGGTGTTGGAATTCAGTCTTTAGTTGAATTGGATTAGACGTTTGAGCATTTGCAATCATTATTCTGGAGTTTTGTTGACGATGCTAGACCGTTGAGTGCTCTTCTGACCTGATCAATCAGAATTGTGAGTGCTTGCAATCATTGTTCTATTGCTTTGGTTGTGATTCAGACTCTTGAGTGCTTATAATCATTCAGTTATTTCTTGAAGATTGAAGTTTCGGATTTTCATCAGTCAATATTCTAATATTTTGGGGATGAACATTATTCTACAGTTGATGAACAATGTTACTTGTGGAGTTCTTCTAAACCCTACCTTACAGTGTATGCTTGATTATGTTTCCTCTTCGAGCAAATCCGAATCACGCTCTTAAGCTGAATTCCTATTCAAGTCGCGGCTTATCGATGGATTTGGTGTTATAGACTGAGATTGCATTTGGTTTATCACGCAACAACTCGCTCGTTATCTTTCCTGTGAGCTTATCGGCACGAGCTTGAGTTTCCACATTTATGAAGATGCTTTTCGTGCACTCGGTCGAGGCATTGAATCCGATTTGTCAAGGTTGAAATATAAAGAGTAAGAGCATATTTCAAGGGGGACCCTAGACTACATTTGAAGAATTGCATCACTACGGTTTTCTAAAGAAATCAAGGGGGAGAAGAACTGAAGATCTTTCGAGATGGGTGATTCCTTTACAAAACTATAGGGGGAGATTGTTAAGACACAAAATGTCCTATTTATAAGATAGTTTTGTAAAGGGGTAATTAATAGTAATATGGGCTTGGGTCATGTTATAAGGGCTTGGGCTTAACTATGTAACAAGGGGGTATATATTGATAAGTGTGTGTAATTAGGGTTTGTAAGAGAGTCATTGCAATGTAGCCTCCAGATGGTGTAGTGTGTGTAAACTAGAGAGAGATCCATTCTCTCTCTAGGTGTTCTTCATCAATAATACACCATTTATCCTTATCTATCTTCTTGTTACCAATCTCTACAATATATGAATCGTTGCCTTGTTAAAATGGGACTTACACTTTTTCACCTGAATGAACCGTCTGAACGATATAAATGACCGTTTACCCATGAGTATGATTTATGCATTGTTTAGTTGAACTTCAAAACGATTTTTTTCTATCACACATCTTTTTGTTTACATCAATTCACACATCTTTAAATTAATGTATAAAACCAAAATACAAGGATCGTGTATCTCATTTTGTTGATATACAACCAAAATCAAGCAACTGGTATTTCATTGTGGGAGAAGCCCAAAGTTCAAGCAACTGAGGAAAATCAACGATGACGAACGAGACAGACATGCCCAAAGAGAAATCAAAAAGAAGAAGATGCAGAGGTCGAAAAGAAGAAGATGCAGAAATCAAAAAGAAGATGCCCAAAGAGAAATCGATAAAGTCGAAAAGAACCCTTTAGATTTAATTTTTTGAGGTATTGTTAGGGTGAAGAGAACCCTGCTAAAATAGAAAAAACTTACAAAGTTTCTAAGTTTAGAGAATTATCTAAAACTTGATGGTAAGAGAGAAAATGATTATTTTATTAAATTCTACCAATTAAATTGAAAGTTTATTATTTTATACTAGATACAAAGTTTATTATTTTATACTAGATACGTGCTCGTAAGCGATGCGGCGCAAACGTTACGAATCTAAAACTGAAAAACCACTCGAAAAAATAATTTTGTTCTATGTTTAGTTTTATTATGCCAGAAATAACCATAATATTTTTTTAAATGAGTATAGATGGATAAAAATAGATAACTTGTAAAATGTACAAGTTCAAAAAATCTCGATACACAATTCTTGAAAAATCTATTTATGAAATTTTAGTTTAAATAATTATGAATGTTGTATTTTTAATATGATAAGGTGCAAAATGAAAAATGAAAAATGAAAATATAAAAAATATATAAAAAATCGTAGATATTTGTGATCCCAGAACAAGTAATCAATCAATATAAACATCAAAGGAAGCCATCTCTATATTAATTAAATGATCAATAGCTCACAATATGGATTGGAATACATTACTTGTGTGTGTGGCTAGTGTGTGTAGTAGATGACCTAATTCCTAAATAGGAAAATAGCAAACATTATATACCTAGGGTATAGAATACCCTTATTACACAAATGGTCCCTCTACATGGTACAATCACATTTTAAGCACCAACATTCTCCCCCTTTGTACCAATGTAGAAAAAAAAAAGATTTAGACGTCCACCGGGGTCACACTCTTCTTCCGAATTCCAAAGATGATCTCGAATCTTCGCAGTTCAAGACGGTAGTCATTCCGACGGGAGATGGCTTCAATCACTTGGTTGATCAAGTTCTTCTCTTTCTCAGTGAGCTTTACTTCTCCATTCGCATCAAGACGAAGCTTGCTTTCCAAGTGAACCAAAATAGTCTTCAAAGTACCCTCACAGTACTTGTTGATCTCAATAACTCTCATAAATCTTTTCTGTGAGTCTGTATCAACATAGACAACCCCTAACTCAGGCTTGTTCAGTACAGTATAGGCGGAGATACCTTGAATGTCAGATAAGCGTCTGTTTGGTTTCTTTAAGTTCACATGAGTTTGCAAAGATTCCAAACCCATATGGAAGTCAGTGAGATATGAATACTTCAGAATATTCTTCATGAACTTCTTCACACTTCGAAAGGCAGCATCGTATTGAATTCTATACTCTGGACGCTTCTTCTCTGGATGGACGGCAAGACAGTTGTAAAGGCTCAGAAGGTCATTCAGTCTCAGACTCTTGAAGTCAGCTTCAGAAAATACGCATTCAGACCCATCTGATCTCAAGACTGTGAACTCAGGATAGAAGACATCAAACAGCTTCTGAGATTCAACTTTGAGAACCTTCATGATCATGTTATCTGACTTGACCGCTTCTGATCCTTTGTCTTTGTTCTTCATGACGTATAAGAATTCGATCTTCTTCAGTGATGGCCAGTCTTCAATCCCATATACCTTTTCCAAATTGATCCGCTGAACTTCCCGTACATACAGTTCTTTCCTCAAGGTTTCTAGAAAGGGAGTTTAGATTGAAACTCTCTCACCAGTGGCTACATATCTTGGTTCAGCATCAATAATAGCTTGGAAAAAACGGAGTTCTGCTTCAAGTACTCAATCTCTAATCTTACCATCCGGTATTATCGGTGCATGTAGAGCTGAAGTACCTGAACTTGGACCTGCTGTTTCAATCAGCGGTGGATCATCATCTTCAGATCCGAGTTCCAAGACTTGATCCCCAGTGGTATCTAATACATCATCTAAAGCATCAACCATTTCTTCTTTTATCGGGTGGCTCAGATGCTCTGGTTCTTCCTCAGAATCAATGTAGATCATCTCAATAAGCATATCATCAGCCATCTGCACATCAGCTATTCTATTGTCAACAGCCAAAGGCTTTTCAACCCCGGTTAAGACATCAACTAGAACGAGTGCTTCTGTATCAACTGCTTGTACCACATCTGTCTCCGTTCCACCTTCACCTGTATTTACCCCAGCTTCAGGTTCATTGGCGTTACCAGTAGAAGCCGCAACACTAGTCTCTCCAACTCCTGCTCCCTTCTCCCCCTCATGTTGATCAGGCGGATCCTGATCATCATGTCTTCTCTTCTGAGAGACTTCTGATTCGATACCACATCGTTCTTCTACAACTTTGAGCCGTTTACTGATGTCGGTGAATCCATGCATCACTGCATTAGTCATATCTGTGATAGAGTTGGTAAGCTTCTCAAGTTGGTTAGATAGAAGGAGTTGTGTATCAGTTGATGTTGAAGTTTGAGGTTGGGTTGGAGGTTGTGTATGTTGACGAAGTAAGGAAACTAAGTCAACTTCTTCAGATGTACTCGAGTCGCTTTTGGCTAGAAGGCGGGATAACAGCTCAGATTTAAGCCGGTCTTCAGGTATAAGGTGTAGAGGTACAGATGATGGATGTGATGGGTTAGGTTGATCTGCTGATGGTGGATCTTGAGGAGTGGATGATGAGTCAGCTATGTGTTTGCCCTTTATGGCTCGGCTGACTTCAGATGCTAATTGATCAACTGATCTCTGCATTTGAGCACGGTGTTGCTTGTATGATCTGTCTATAGTAGATAATGCAGAAGTCAGTAATGGCAGAGTAATATAATAGGGACGTGGCCCGAGCATCTGTAGCACCTGATCATGAGAAAAGTTTGGGAAAATAATGCTAACCTCCGGACCACTTAGGTTACCGGTTGAAGTAGCGGTTGTAGCAACCGTACTGCCTGTGCTCATGGTTGGCAAGGTGTTGACTATGACAGGACTTCCACCCGGTCCTTGCGAGGCACCAACGAATGGCGGCCTCACTCTGGGTGTTCCGGTTGGGGCACGGAATCCCGCAACTTAGTGTTGTTCCAGCACTTGTGTCCTAGGAAAGGATGTTCTACCAAAAGGTACTAGACTCAATGTGCGTGGAATAAAAGGCGGTGGCCGGGGCGGGAGCCTACCTGTTTCAATACCAGCAGATACCGATTGTATCGCCGATAGCAGTTGAGCTTGATCCCATGTGGAGAATGAAACACCGGCCTGTTGAGAGACCGATGAGTGGGGCTGTGCTATGCATGGCTAGGCGGACCACGACTTGTTCAATACGCAACGGCGACGTACACTCGTTGGTAGAAGTTGTGGCTACCCGACTTGTATCAGCTTGGGGAGAGCCGGTAGTTAAAACTTTTTCCGGCTCTGTCACAGCTTCACTCATTTCTTTTCTCCCTCGTTCCTCACCACTAACTATCTGTTCTACTTCTTCGTTTATTTGAAGGGCCCGCAGCATCAGTAGCAGTGTCGAGAAGTTCGGTGTGCCGAGTTGTCTCAGTATCCGAACTTACAACACGTGGTCTTTTGCCCATATGTCTCGGAATCAAGTTCACTAAAGGGTCGTGACCCGAGTCATCATCATCATCATCAAATGCAAGGAAGAAAGGTTCCAACTCGTCGTCTTGATTAACTGCATCATCATCAGAAGATGATGCAGCTGCATAAGCTTCATCCCAAGAGACATCATCATCAAATACTTGTACAGGAGGTCGAGGCGGTGGTTGAGCTGGTCGCGAGGAAGATGCTTGGCCAACAGTCCGTAATCTTCTCCCAACTCTCTTTCTTTTCGTTCTCCTCACCCCTCGTTGTTCAGGAACACCCCCATGTTCCTGAACCCCCTCGACTTGGACTTCCTCACCACCTAAGGGATTAGCATCGTGAGGAGGTCCTTCCGGTTCTGGATTGACCATCAATGCATTGTCTATCCTATACTGCCTAACTACCCTGGACTGTTGGTCGGCATAGGCGAGCAGATCTTCACGTAGAACGGCGGTGTGAGCAAAGTCGATCTGCTTGGGCATCCGGAGATAGTGCATGTATTGGCTTGGGCCTCTCGGGTGATTCTCTCGTCTTGGAATCTGATCGTTGTCTACCATAGCTTGATGAATCAAGATCTGGAAGAATCGCTGAAATGGTACGAAGTTTCGTCTCATCTTTGATTTTAACTGATCCGCGACAAGCTCAACGATCTCGTTCCATATCAAGACGGCATAGTTGATGTTGTGGTTAAAGACGAATGCATGGAACATGCGCAATGTGGATAGATTTGTCTTGTCTAGTCCAGTATGCTTTGAGGTCATGCACCGGTTGAAGATTGAGCATATTGTGTAATATAGTCTCGGTAGGAAGTTCCGTCTGAAAGTGGAAGAGCCAGTAAGTGGGGCATTAGGTGGAGGTTGATAACCCAGACTTCGGATGTCATCGAAAAGCTGAGATTCAGGAACCGGATCCTGAATATGTTCACTGGGAAGGTTTAGAGATCGGCTGAGTCCCCGTAGAGTGAATCGGACATCGAAGTGGTCGAGTTTGGCAGTAAAGTGTTGAACTCTGGCGGTTGGATGAAAAGTCAGTGTACTCCAGAATTGTTTAAGGTATATTGCAGGCACAAGCTCGACTCTGGTCAAAGCAGTCCGTAAAGGGTGACCGCGAAGAATCTCTAGTATGACTCCGTAGTCGAAAGGAACGGCGAAATCTACATGATGGTTGTTGTGCAGAAATTGCACCGCATTAGAGCTCGGAAAGATCTCTTCGTCCAGATCATGTGCATTGACCGACGGATGTGATGAACGATGTGAACGGATGATGGTGTTGTCATCCGAGTCATTTCCATCATGATCAGCCATCTGGAGTAGTACACAGTGAAGAAACCAGCCAAAAACAGTTTAGAATAGTGCCAATATTGGATTTTGCCTTAAAAAAATTTCAAAAATATCCTAAGTCTTGGGCAAGTCGCAACCAACAAGAAATGACATATCGCAGGCCATTGCGATGTCGCAATGCAAAGAAGAGACAAGGTGAAGTCGCAACACAAGGTTGCGATTTGGTCCATGTCGCAACAGACCATTGCGACATGGTTGAATGTGTGCCCATTGCGACACGCTTGAAGATTTGAAGACTAGTTGCTTGCGACATCAATGAACACAGAAATAAACTAAGTGTTCAAGCCCTAAAAAATTTTGTTTTCGCCCAAAAGATGTTAAAACTACCACTACTAGACTCTTCCAAACAGCGTGAACTAACCCTAATCAACTAAAATCCTAACAAACACAACACACACATCGATTTTGGCAGATTCAAAAAATGTCAAACTTAAAGCCCTAAAATCGACTTAAACAACAAATTTAATGGATGGAAACCAACAAGATTCGAGATACGGTACCTTATTGATGATCTGAGATGAATGATTGGAACAGAAATCCCAAAATTTGATTTGAAAAAACGAAGCAGTTGAGAGAGATTTGAGAGGGTTTAAGGGTTTTTGAGATGAGACTTGGTTGAAAAGTCAAAACCCTAGGTTTTATAAGATTTGAATTCGGGGACACGTGGCACAATTGGATTGGTCCAAGGTTTGACCTGCCACGTGTCATCAAGTCGCAGTGAACTAGCCACGAAATGACAAGAGATCAAGTCGCAATCGAAGGTTGCGATTAGCTGCTGTTCACATGAAAAAGTCGCAATACACAGTTGCGATTTGGCACTGTTCACATTGTCAAGTCGCAATACGAGCTTGCGATTTGGCACTGTTCACATTGTCAAGTCGCAGTCTTTGGTTGCGACTTGGCACTGTTCATGCACTGAAGTCGCAGTGTACGGTTGCGATTTGGAAAAAAATTAAGCCCAATGAGATATCGCAATAGAAGGCTGCGATCTATCAATGTTCACATGTGAAATCGCAAGTGTGGGTTGCGATTTTAATACTTTTTGACATTTTAGCATTTTTTTTTAAAATATCACATTGGAAGATGTCCAACTTCCAATTGATAAAGCACGCAAGGTGTTAAAACATTTTCACTCCCCCTTAAATGATGCAAGAAGGTTTTAGAAAATTGATTTTCCTCATCTAAGGGTTTGTGGTTGAAAAACAGATTAGAAAACTTACCTTGAGATCTTCAAATAAGAAGCACAGGAAGTCAACACATACAAGCTTAGTCAGAAATACACGTTCCCCCTATTCTTGTGCATACTCTTTAATTTGTACTCCCCCTGAGACTATGAACACACCTTATGCAGGCATAGATATCATAACAAGAAATAAAAAGTAGCAAAGATAATAAACAATGAAAAACAACAAAGACGTGAGAATAAAATATTTTAGATTGAGAATAGAATGAGATGAAAATTTGTATGTATCAATCTAGATAGAGATAACTAGATAGAACTACACATATTTCCATTCATTATATGATAAATATAGAATATTAAACTTTCATGTTCAACATGCCGAGCTTGGATACTAAGAAATTAAATTGTTTTTCATCCAAGGCTTTCGTAAAGAGATCGGCAAGTTGAAACTCAGTTGTGACAAAGTATAGCTCAATTGTACCTTTTTCAACGTGATCTTTGATGAAATGATACCTTATGTCTATGTGTTTGGTCTTTGTATGTTGGACCGGGTTAGCTGATATTGCAATTGCACTCTTGCTATCACAGTAAATGGGGATCTTCTCATACTTGAAGTCATAGTCAGATAGTTGAGTCTTCATCCACAGAACCTGTGAACAACAACTGGCAGCGGCCATATATTCTGCCTCCGCAGTTGATGTTGAAACACAGTTCTGTTTCCTCGAGGACCAACTTACTAGTTTATCACCCAAAAACTGGACATGACCAGATGTGCTCTTCCGGTCTAGCATACTACATCCATGATCGGCATCAAAATATGCAGTGAGTTCAAATCCTGTTCCTTTCGGGTACCACAGACCAAGGTACGGTGTCCTCTTCAAATATCGAAAGATTCCTTTAACAGCACTCCAATGTGATACCTTTGGTTGTGCCTGAAATCTTGCACAGAGACATGCTGCAAACATTATATCTGGACAACTTGCCGTCAGGTACATTAATGAGCCTATCATCCCGCGGTAATCCTTAACATCTACGACCTCACCAAGTGGATCCGGACCTATTTTAGATCCAGGAGCCATAGGTGTACCAATAGAGGTACAGTTTTCCATCTTAAATTTCTTCAAGATGTCGAACACATACTTCGGCTGGTTGATGAAGATACCTGTTGAGAATTGCTTGACTTGTAATCCAAGAAAGAAATTAATCTCTCCCATCATACTCATCTGGAATCTGGTCTTCATTATACCCGAGAACCAAGTACACAATCCAGGGTCAGTTGAACCAAATATAATATCATCAACGTAAATTTGAACTAGAAGGATCTCACCATTTTTATGCAGAGTGAAGAGAGTTGTGTCGATTTACCTTTCAGAAAGCCAGCACCAAGTAGGTAGGTAGATAAGATTTCATACCAGGCGCGAGGGGCTTGCTTTAGACCGTAGAGAGCTTTATCAAGAATGTAGACGTGATCTGGTTTATCTTTGTCCACAAAACCCTCTGGTTGAGAAACATATACTTCTTCTTTCAAGATGCCGTTCAAGAAAGCAGTCTTCACGTCCATTTGATAGACATTGAAGTTTCTGAACGCGGCAAATGCAAGAAACATCTGAATTGCCTCTAAACGAGCCACCGGTGCATACGTCTCATCATAGTCAATTCCCTCTTGTTGCCTATACCCTTTGGCTACAAGGCGTGCTTTATTTCTCACAACAATCCCATCCTTATCTTTCTTATTCTTCAGGACCCACTTGGTACCAATTACTGTTTTACCTTTGGGTCTAGGAACTAATCGCCACATGTTCAATGCTTCAAACGAATTCAGCTCATCTTGCATGGCAATGATCCAATCCGGATCTTCCAAGGCTTGTCGAACTGTTGTAGGTTCAACTTGACTTAGAAAAAGCGCGTAAAGGACTTCGTTAGCCGTTGCAGATCTAGTCTTTACAGGTTCGGAGATGTCACCAATGACTTGTTCAATGGGGTGACTCTTAGTCCATCTTGAGGCATGAGGATGAACAATTATAGCACCATAGTTGGGATCCACTAAGGTAGGATCCTTATCAAAATTCAACTCTATTGTCAAGGTAGGTTCCGGGTGTGAGGCGGGTTCATTGACAGAAATGTCAACAGAAACTGCCTCCGGTTCTGCTTCAGAAGATGACTCACGCTGAGTTGCAGAATCCTCACCATTGGCATTAGAAGTTGTAGCTGGTGAAGAAGCACCATCCGAGGATACATGTTGTGTTGCTTGTGGAGATTCCATATGCATGTTACTTGAAGTTGTAGCAGGAGTTGTTGCACCAGATGAAGGAGTAGTCAGTTTCGGTGTAGGCCCTGACAGAGTAGCATTAGCTGGTGGTGTGACAACATTGCTCCTGTTAGACATAGATGAAGTAGGTTTATCACTTCCGAAAAAATCATCATAAAAATATTCAAACAATAAATCAAGATCATTAGGTTTAGAGTTAGAAGTGGATGCTTGATCCTTGTTTGAAGATCTAGTCACCATAGGACGAATTTGTCCAGATGCTAGTACACCTGATATAACGGGTTCTGTACTGTTTTGCACAAAAACCATCGTTTCGGTTTCGTCAAATCTGACATTTACGCTTTCCTTCACAGTTCTAGACGACTTGAAATAGACTCTATATGCTTTTGACGTTAGTGAGTATCCGATGAAAACGCCCTCAATACCCTTTGGACTAAATTTGTTCAAGTTGTCCTTGTCGTTCAGCACAACACATCTGCATCCAAACACACGAAAGTAGTGTATTACAGGTTTTCTATTATTAATCAGTTCATATGGAGTTTTACCAAACCGGCGATGGATTATTGAACGATTTTGTGTATAGCATGCCGTAGCAACAGCTTCAGCCCACAAGAACTGAGGTAGATCAGCATAGGACAACATCGTTCTGGCAGCTTCAACAAGTGTGCGATTTCGTCTTTCAACGACTCCGTTCTGCTGAGGAGTTCTAGCCGCAGAAAACTGATGAGAAATTCCTAATGATTTAAAGAAATCATCAAGAGTCTTGTTCTTGAATTCAGTCCCGTTATCTGACCTAATAGTCTGAACTGATTGTTGACGGTTCACTTGAAGTTGTTTGATTAATGAGATTATCAAGTCAGGTGTTTCGTCTTTTGATCGAAGAAACTTGACCCAAGTATATCTCGAATAGTCATCGACAATTACTAACACGTATCGTTTGGCATTGACACACTGAGTCTTCATCGGACCACAGAGATCCACATGAAGGATTTCTAAAGGTTTTTGTGTGCTGGGTTCGGGTTTCGGTGGATGAGGGGCTCGCTTTATCTTCCCCTTCTCACAAGCAGTACAAAAGTTGTCTTTCTCAAACTGCAGAACTGGTAGACCTATAACTAAATCACCCAACGTTAGCTTTTGAATGTAACGAAAGTTGAGATGAGATAGTCGTCTATGCCATAACCAACTCTTTTCCATAGATGCCTTAGTCAACAGACACACGTCATTCTTCGGCTTAACCTTTGATAGATCAATAGTGTAAAGATTTGACTTTCGCGAACCAACTAGAAGTTCATTTCCTCCATCGGTTAGAATTGCGCACCGAGTCTTCTTGAAATGGACTTCTAGGTCTTTATCACAAAACTGACCTATACTAAATAAGTTATGCCCTAAGCCTTCAACATAATTCACTTTAGTTATTCTGACGTTGTCGGTCACAATATCTCCATAACCTCTGATTGGAGCATAGTGATCATTTCCAAACTTAACTTTTCCTCCATCGTGTTCCACAAAGTTTTTCAATAGCTCCTTTCTACCTGTCATGTGTTTAGAGCAACCACTATCCAAATACCACACATGACAGAGCTGCAAAATGGAGTTTAAACAGTTTTAGGTACCCATTGCCAATTGGGTCCTTTCGGGTTAGGAGAATTAATCTTTTTCTTTGAATTGTAGTGATTATAATATCTATTTGAATAAAAACGATTTGAACCATAGAAATTATAACGAAACCACGAAGAATAATCAGACTTGCAGATAAAATCATCTACACCACATGAAGAGCAACAAATTTGATCATGTGCTAAATTAATCAGTTGTTGCATAGAAGAAATCTTGTACGGAATTACAAGTTTTTGTTTGTTTGAAGCAACACGATCACTAACATTAGAAACAAAAGTGTTTTTCTTGGAATTAAAAGCGACAGTAGATGATTTTCTCTGGGCCACATCATGTGTGAACTCCTTTATTCTCCACTCTACCCGCGAGTTGTTTCTTAAATTACGATCTCATCTGTCTCAGGCGCCACATCAGCCTCTGAATCCTCATCATCTCTGCTCATCAAGCACATTCTAGCAAAAGCAGCCGTGTCTTCCTCTTCTTCATCATCTGTCTGGTCCAACCAAAACTCTTCCTCCACTGGAAGCTCAATTCCCGACTCTTTATGTTCAGCTAACAAAGCCTTCTGTTTGTAGTAGTCGGAATTCTTCACCTTCGGTTTCCAGCAATCTTTGGAGAAATGACCGGTTTTCCCACAGTTGTAACACTTTTGATCTTCATCCTTTTTGTCAACAAACTTCTTCACCTCCAGCCTTTTGCTATCTTCCTTGTGGTCATCAAACTTCTTTGACTCAATCCGATTCTTATGTTCATAGTTTTTAGAACCAGATGAGTAACGTTGGTTGTTTGATCCGGGAGTTTTTACAAATCTGTGCTGAAAGGCCTTAGAAAGAAGTATCATAGCCTGCCTTAAGCTTTCTGCTTCATCCAAGTCAGCTTGGTCTAACTCAAATTCTTCTCTCTGAACACTCTTGCCCTTAGCTTTTCTTGACAACAATGCTAACGGCTCACTCTCAAGCTCATCTTCTTCTGCCTTCTTCTCAGACCCCACCATCTTCTTTTCCTTCTTACCATTCTTCTCATTCTTCATCAACTTTTTCCTTTTCAGCTCAGCATCATCTTCATCTTGCTTTAAGGTTTCAAACATTTGTTGTAACGTAAGAGAATCCAGTTGAGAATTTTGTTTCATTCTATGAGCATACTTCTTCCACTCGGGTTGAAGCACGTTCAAGAACTTTACATTAGTCTCCATGATGGATTTTGATACTTTGTAACTGTTGAGATCATTTAGGATAGTTGTGAAACGATTATATGCTTTATCTAAACTCTCACCCTCCTTCTGCTTGAAATTCTCATACGTATTGAAGACATTTGAGACTCTCAGCTGGTTTTCCACTTCTGACCCTTTGTATAGCTTGATAAGTTCATCAAACATACCTTTACCTGTTTCACTCAAACTGTCAACCTTCCGATATATGTCGTTGGTCAAGGCTTGCATAACCAATGACCTAGCCGCTTTATCGGCTTTGTATCTCAACAAATTGTCACCTGTGTAGTCCTTTGGCTGAATAACTAAGTTGTTACCTTCTGGGTCTTCTTCACGAACCTCTCCTAGAACCCCGTTTAACAAGGATTCATGGATAAGAGCTCCATTTTCTTGTCGTTCAACGTAGTCAAGGAATCTGTCTTTCCAAATTTTAAAGTCTTTCGGGAAAAGAACGGGTGGTTTATCCTTTGAACCGATAGTTAACATATCTCTGGCAGTCATTTTGGATTACTTGTTGTTGATCGTTAAAAATCTGATTAATCTGATTAGGAGTAACTTTTAAATTTTCAAGTTTATGTCTCAACACACTTAAAGTCGCAACCCAAACCAAGTCGCAATAGCACTGAAGTCGCAACACTGAAGTCGCAACAGCTGAAGTCGCAATAATCGAAGTCGCAACAACTGAAGTCGCAACAACTGAAGTCGCAACAACTGAAGTCGCAACAACTGAAGTCGCAACAACTGAAGTCGCAACAGGTAAGAATTTCACCCGAGTCGCAACTGAAGGTTGCGATTTGGTACTGTTCAAAGTGTAATGGATTGCGATTTGGGGCAAGTCGCAATAGACGATTGCGATTTGGGGCCAAGTCGCAATGGACGATTGCGACAATGATGAAGGTAAGTGGATTGCGATTTGTATGAAGATTCAAGGTCGAGTCTTCAAAACAGATCGGATGAGGCTGAAATTTGGTGGGTAGGTTCGCGAGGCTATTCTGAGCAACTTTAGAACTCCAAGTTTTAACCAAAAACCAACAGAAAATGGGTTTTCGATCCAAAACAGTGTACAGAAAGTTAAAAGTACGAAAATGAAGAAAACTATCCAATCTGAGCTTCGATCCTTGCGTTTTTGCGGAATAAAACACACAAGACTATCCTAGAAACAACCCTTGATCAAATCCAATCCATTAGAAGAACTCTAATGGCTAAAATCAATCAAAAATTGAAGAAAAATGAAGAACACTCAAAAATGGAAATATTTCACTCAATCCTAATCAAATCACAGATTTACAAGCTCTGATACCAATTGTGATCCCAGAACAAGTAATCAATCAATATAAACATCAAAGGAAGCCATCTCTATATTCATTAAATGATCAATAGCTCACAATATGGATTGGAATACAATACTTGTGTGTGTGGTTAGTGTGTGTAGTAGATGGCCTAATTCCTAAAGAGGAAAATAGCAAACATTATATACCTAGGGTATAGAATACCCTTATTACACAAATGGTCCATCTACATGGTACAATCACATTTTAAGCACTAACAATATTCATGATATTTAATAATATGGTTAAATCCAAACTTATTCAATATTAGGCTCACTATCGAGGCGATTACAATGGTATACTTTGTATAAAAAGAAAATAAATTTTAAATGTATTTTAGTTCATATACGATTATTTATATTAAAATGATAAAAGTTTAAAACGAATAATTAAAAAGTAAGAGATTAAAATTAATCTGAATAACTAATTATAAGGGTATTAATTGTATGTTATATATTTAAAAAAGATTTTGAAGATGAGAGATAATTATGAATGGTGTATTTTTAATATGATAAGAGTGCAAAATGAAAAATGAAAAATGAAAAAAATAAGAAATATGAACTTTTTTTTGTAGATATTCATGATATTTAATAATATGATTAATTCCAAACTTATTCAATGTTGGACTCATTTCGAACATATTGTCGAGGTGATTACAATGGTATAATTTGTATAAAAAGAAAGTATCTTTTAATATATTTTAGTTCATATACGATTATTTATGTTTAAATGATAAGAGTCTAAAACGAAAAATAAAAAAGTAAGGGATTAAAATTAAACTGAATAACTAATTATAAGAGTATTAATTGTAAGTTATATATTTAAAAAGGATTTTGATGAAGAGAGATAATTATGAATGGTGTCATTTTAATATGATAAGGGTTCAAAATGAAAATATAAGAAATACAAAAAAAATTCGTATAAATTCATGATATTTAATAGTATGATTAAATCCAAAATTATTCAATATTGGACTAATTTCGAAAATATTGTCGAGGTGATTACAATTGTATAATTTGTATAAAAAGAAAATACATTTTAATGTATTTTAGTTCATATACGACTATTTATGTTAAAATGGTAAGGGTGTAAAATGAAAAATGAAAAAATAAGAGATTAAAATTAAACTGAATAACTAATTATAAGGGTATTAATTGTAAGTTATATGTAACATCCTAAATTTTCAATAATATTATTTTAATGAGAATTGGGATCAAATTGTATTTTGGTTTAAAACCTTGAATTATGTTGTATTTTATAATTCAATAGGGTCAAAATACAAGGGTTTAAAGTTTGGTGTTACTTTTGGAATTATTGGAACTTGGAGGTGTGTTTGGTAAATGGTGTAAAGCATGTTTGGATAAAATATCTAAAAATAAGATATTATCCTATTTTGGTTCTTGTTGGACTCGGCAGAAAGAAAGAGGCAAAGAGATAGAAAGAGAGAAAAGGGGAGAGAAAAGAAGAAAGGAAGAGTTTGGCTTCAAAATTGGTAAGGAATTGAACTTGATTTCTGATAAAAGTTGTTCTGGATGTAGGATTATAAACGAATCTGTTTATTGAATAGGGTTTCAAAATCAGTAACAACAGATTGGAATCAAAATCGTGCAGAAAAGTGGGTTTGCAAAATAAGGTGAGTTCATTTGTTCCTTGCTTAAATCAGTGTTTTCATGTTAAATTAAACCTTGAAATAGCTGTATAAATTGGTTATGAACTGTATGGGATGGTTTGGAATGAGTTGAATCGAACAAACATGAAAATGGGTCGAATTTTAGGCTGCAGAACCGAGTTTTCCGGATAAATCGTCGTACCCGGAAAACTCTGGGATGAAGGTCTCCGGACACGATTAAGAGTCCGGGTAAGTCTCTCTTTCCTATAGTTTCCGGATGAGTTAAGATACCGGATGCTGTCCGGATTACTTTGGTGTCCGGATAACGCCCGGATTGTATAGGTTGTCCGGAAAAGTCAGGTTGTCCGGAAAAGTCAGGTTGTCCAGAAAAATAGTGTTGTCCGGATACTTTAGCTGTTTGATCATTTTGGAGATTTTAGATGCTTTCAGCTATGATTTTGAATAAGGACTGAATAAGGTTTTCTAAAATTTTATAGGGGCGCTGCCCCCAGACCCCGCAAGGGCGTTGCCCCTTGACCCCATCCGCTAACCGGGTAGCGGAACCCCCGTGCTAAGTCGCCAAGGGGGGGGGGGGGGGGCATTCGAGGATGAAGATACGATAGGTTATCTAGTATTCTTAGATTTGAGAATATGACGTGAGCTGTAATATGTTGTTATGCATATACGTTAGTAAAGTGTAATGGATCCATAGGCACTAAAGTTTGGTAATCACATGGAATAGGCGTGTGGTATTACTCGTTTAATCGTTATTCCAGTGTGTGTAGGAAATCATGGAATAGGCGTGTGGTATTGCTCGTTTAATCGTTATTCATGATTTCTAAGGAAGAGAGTGAGGTTGACATAAGTACTTGTAATCTCTGCTTCCTTACTGATAAATGGGCGTGTGTAATCGCGATTTATTGGTGGAGAGCATTGATCTAGAATCTGTGAAGATTCGTAGTGTGGCTCTGGAGCATGATATGCTGATGAAATTGTTGTCAGTCATAGTCATGGGAATGGATACAATTGTGTAAAGGAATAGAGTTATATGTACGGTAAGAAAAGGAGTAACCAGGTTTGTTATAACTTGTTTACATTGATTTTTGCAAATGTTATTATTGAAACGAATGTTCTCACTAGACGTTGGCCTAATCGTTTCATATGATGTTTTCTTACCAGGTTCAGGCTCATGCAAATAAAGGGTTGTGGAACGAGTGTTTTTGGAATAGCAGAAGTGGCAATTAATAAAAAGGAGATTTTTGAAGGATAGCTTAGATAACTCAATTAATCTGATTATAGTGTCATGATTAGATTGATAGATTGTTCGAAGTATCCTGAATTGTAATTATACTCTTGATGGTTAATCCCTTTGCTATCTATATAAGTTGTAGTTTTATTTTTTTATTGTCATAACCTGTTGTAACTTGAGGTTTAATTTAGCCCGGATTTTGGGGCGTTACAGTATATATTTAAAAAGGATTTTGAAGAAGAGAGATATATGGAGGGAATGTGTGTGGAGTGATAGTAGGTATGTTTTAGAAGTTGTACGGTATGCTAATATCTTAAACGTTTAAAAGAAACCGTTTTACCATTTTAGTATAGTAGTATAGATTAAGCAGAAATTCAAAACCTGCCTACCCGTGCTTAAACTTGAACCACCAATGAAGAAACTAAGTATGCCCCTATAGATAGATAGATAGATAGATAGATGGTATGAAAAGGAGAATTAAGCAGTCGATTTTCTACATATAGAATCGATTGGGATGCTATTTTATAAAAAAGACTATTTTTCTGTATATCTAATTGATCATATGAAAAAACGAGAATTTCGTGCTCTTCGATATGACATCCATCTCGATATAGTTTTTAACCATTTTTTACAAGAAATTTTTCAAACGGCACAAGAAAAATTGTGTAAATTTGTAATTCCACTACTCGAAAAATCCGTATATATTTGTAACATATATGCATCTATAGGAATGAAACAGTTGGAGTTATATATATCTATACATGCATATCTCACAACTCCAATTTTTTCTATAAATAGAAAATCGACAGCATCTGCTTCTCCTTCCCTTTCGACAACCTTTTCCGGTTGCTTGCTTTTTAAAGATATAGTAATAGATATGGAAAAAAGTAACCATGCATGCCATTTAGGTGTGCAATAATTTTAACTTGTAGACAAAATATTATAATAAGGAAATAAAAAACCCTCTTCTGCAGCTACAGGAAGGAAAAGCAGGAATTCAAAACCTGTCTACCCGTGCTTAACTTGAACCTCCAATAAAGAAACTAAGTATGCCCCGATAAATAGATAGATAGATAGATGGTATGAAAGCAGTCGATTTTCTACATATAGAATCGATTGGGGTGCTATTTTATAAAAATCATACTATTTTTCTGTATATCTAATTGATCATATGAAAAAATTGGAACTATGGATTTGGATGGAAAGATGGTATGAAAGAAAACATAACTGCAATTAGAGATGGCCAAATGGGCCCGGGCCCGAAAAAGCCCACCAAGAGCCCGAAGCCCGGCCTGCCCAAAGTCCGGCCCCGACCCGGCCCGTCCAAAGCCCGGTCTCGGCCCCCCGGGCCCTAACAGGCCCTGATTTTGCCAAATTTCTCGGCCCGGCCCGGGCCGGCCCGGGCCCGATCCCAAGCCCGGTTTAAGCCCGACCCGGTTTAATTAAAAAAACTAGCCCTTTATTACCGTTTAGAGTCGTTTTTAGCCGTTTTTTTTGGTTTTTCTTGCCTCCAAAACACTATAAATAGGTAGTTGATGTATTGAGTTTGATACCAACTTACAAAAACGTAAAAAACGCAATTCTCGCTTACAATTCTCGATTTCTCGTGTTCATTTCATACAAATTCTCGCTTACAATTCTAATAGAACGTATTTTTAAGTATGTTTGAGTGACCCAATTAAGTATTTTATAGTGGATACGAATAATATTTATTAAAAATGCAATTTATATATATTTTTTACAAGGCCCGATTTAGGCCCGGTTTTGGGCCCGACCCGGCCCCTTAGGCCCGGTCTTTTGAAAAGCCTGATCGGACCCAACCCTCATCCACAAAGCCCGGCCCGGGCTCGCCCAAAGCCCGGGCTTGTGAACAGTGTTTGGGCCCGGGCCCGCCCAAAGTCCGGTCCGCCCGTTTGGACATGTCTAACTGCAATGCAATGTTGATCAATAAAATAGGGGCTTGCTTTCGAACAAGTGGGCCCATTGTGAAAAAGAAACCCAAAAACCCTACTACATACATTAAGTACTTTACTTATTAAACCCACCCTGAAAAGAAAGAAATTAAGGAAAACGGAGGGAGGGAGGATCGAATTGAAGAAGAAAGTGAAAAGCTATGAATCTGGTTTCTTCTTCGCCGCCTCTTCCACGCCCAAATTTAAAATTTTCTTCCAATTTTCTTGTCTCATCAAGGATTATGGGATCATCAAGGTCAGTATGTATTTCTCGATCGATACCTTATGATTTGATTTGTGATTAATTACATCGATCCTTCTCCAGCTGGTTTATTATGTTTTCGATTTCCAACTTTATTTTATTTCATGGATTTTTGTTGAAATATTTACTTACAACCTTTTTTCTTTGCAGGATGTGTCTCGTTGGCCTTCAAACAATGAAATCTTATTTCAACCGCCTACTAGTTTGACTTGTACCCGTAGAAATGTCATGCAAAATCAAACAAAACCCTTTAGTTTAATTCTTCCAAACTCAAAGTGGAGCAGCAAAAAGCAGATTGAAATGGACAACAGTCTTGGAAAGCTCTTCACTTCAAAAGCAGATTGAAATGGACAACAGTCTTGAAAGCTCTTCACTTCAACTACTTCGATCTGGAATGGTTCTCCTGAAGAATTATGTCACCCTAACTGAGCAGGTATTTGCTTTAAGCTTTCTTTTTATCTTTATCTTCAAATATACATATACATACATATCAATTCAGACAACCAGTTGAAGTTTGTTGCAAGTCTAACCAGCTAGAACAAAGTTAGGTTTATAATTGTGAATTGTCCTAATAGCCTAGGTTATAGGACTTAACTTTATAGGTTCAAACTAAAAAACGTCATGTCTGAAAGTGTTACAATAAGTTTATACGACGATTTTAAAATAAAATGACATATTAGCTATTTTACGCGACGCTATTTGAACAAGTGTCATATAAATACAAGTGTCCTATGGGTTTATAGAAATGACATTTCTCAAAAGTGTCCTATAAAATAGCTAACAGGGCACTTTATTTTAAAAACGTCCTAAAAATCTTGTTAAAACTCCTAAAAGCGTTCTATAAATCTATTGTAATACTTTTAGATATCTACCTTCAACTGAAACAAACTATCAACCAGGGCTGAATCCTCAAATAAGAAAGGAAGAAGGAGAATCAACTGATACACGTAGATGATTTGCTATATAACCAAAGGAAGAGCAGAGGGAAAAAACTCTTTTGCCAAAGACTCTTTTAATCCTAATTGTTTTATTCGGTTCGTATTGTTGAATCGAAAGCAAGATTGACTGCGAACTCACTCAAGGGTTATAGGTTTTCTAATAAGTCTAGTACCGACGCGTGGTCTTACAAAAGCCTATGTGACTGACTTGCCATTGCCAACAAATATGATAATATAAGCTTAAATCCTATAAACCATGCTATTAGGACGCTTAAGGGGTCGTTTAACAAACGCTTACCTTACCTTACCTTACTGGAGGAATATGGCAAAAGCCAAGAATCTTACCGGGTAAGAGCTAATAAGACAAGGACCGAGAGTGTAAGTGAGGACGAAGACTCTTACCACGCTTAGCGCTTATCGGGATTGGTGCATAGGATACCATTTTGGTGGACTAAAATCTTATCCGGTAAGTAAGTGATAATGTTTAATTTTACCACTCGTAAGCGCTTACTAGGGGTAAGTATTTGGTAAACGGCCCCTAAGACATTTTAAGGTTACTATAAACCCAATTTTGCTGTGTCCTTATGAAATATATAATATTTATATACGGCAAAAATGCAACAAAATAAACTCAAGCGCCCTTCTCACCTATGGTAATACTGCTAGGCAAAAAGCCCTTTAGTTTTTTATTTCAATTTTGCCATCTAGGGTTTGATTTTGTGAAGTATGATAGTTGTATTTTTAATTTATAGGTCGAAATAGTTAATAAATGTGAAGAACTTGGCGTGGGTCCAGGGGGGTTTTACCAGCCAGGTTACGGAGATGGAGCAAAACTTCATTTACAGATGATGTGTCTTGGTAGAAACTGGGACCCACAAACGAGGTACGACAAGCGTTACAGAAGCGATGGTTCTGAAGCACCACCGATCCCCGATGAACTTACTGCGATCGTCAAGAATTCACTTGAAGTTTCTCAATCTCTTACGAATGAATTTCCTTCGATGTCCCCTGATGTATGTATAGTCAACTTCTATACAACATCTGGTCGACTTGGTCTCCATGAGGTTGGTTTTTATGTGCATTTGTATATATATATATATATATATATATATATATATATATATATAGAGAGAGAGAGAGAGAGAGAGAGAGAGAGAGAGAGAGAGAGAGAGACGTCCACTATTTTGTAAACTTTTTTTCGTGTAAACTTTGGATTTCATAGATTTTCTTGATGAAATTGTTTCATTAAATTGTTTATTTTGATGAAATTGTTTCATATATTTGTGTTTTTTATGTAGTTTCATATATTTTTTTCATTCCTATGAAACTGTTTCATAATTTTCTCAGTTTGATGAAACTTGGTCGTTTTTACATAAAAACACAAATATATGAAACAATTTCATCATGAAACGAATGATATGAATCACTTTCATCAAAATAAACAATTTCATGAAACAACTTCATCAAGAAAACCTATGAAATGCAAAGTTTACACACATTTAGTGGTTTACAATTTATTATTCCTCTCTCTCTCTCTCTCTATATATATATATATTTTTTGAGAACTTATAAAATTGTGATAACCTTGAGAAATAGTACATCATGTGCTATTTCATGTGATCTTTTTGCATTTAACAATAGGATTTAGAAAATTAATCAACATATATTTGTTTCCATCACATGTACTCGGTTGTGCAGATTTTTTACGTGTTTGTGAAACACAAAGTACACATATAAAAATTAAAAAGGTTTCACATTGTGAATTAACAATTAGTTTGTCTTTGAACGTAGGATCGTGACGAGAGCTCCAATAGTCTCCGTAGTGGATCGCCAGTGGTTTGGTTTCTGTCTCCATTGGTGACTCCGCGGTTTTCTTGTACGGTGTTACAAGAGACAAGAAAAGTGTAGCCAATATTTTGTTAGAATCGGGAGATGTTTTGATATTCGACGGCAAGTCGAGGCGTGTCTTACATGGGGTAAAGACCATCATCCCGGATTCGGCCCCTGAAGCGTTGTTGAAACAAACCATGCTCCGACCAGGCCGCCTTAATCTTACTTTCAGACAATTTTGATCTACGGCGAGCTCTTCACATTTATTAGATTATCATATCATACCTGGTCATCAAAATCTATTAAATATAAAAATAAATTATAAATCTATTACATCCGATTTAGGAAACAAACTCTTCATTACATTTTGATTCATTTTGCCATTTTAATTCAAAGCATTTTTGACCATTTCAATTCCGTTTTATTGCATAAAACGCGAGTTTTGATATGCAAATATAAATTATGGTGGATTTTCCCACTGTTAAGATGAATCCCAATAGCATAAGCTCGGATTTTAAATAATATATGGGTCCTAATGTTTTCAGAGACGGACTCATTCTTTTTTACCACTTGACTATAAAACATAATTACAGGGATTATTGTTGGTCTGATGGTTAGTTCGTTTCTTTTCATATGTGAGGTCGCGTGCTCAAGTCTTTGTTGCAAAAAGAAAATTCAGAAACATAATAAATCTGAAATTAAAAGCTAAAATCTAAGAAAATGATACTAACGTGATTCGATCTCAAGTCTGAGGTGAAAAAGAAAAAGCTTTGCAAATCACTATACTAAGAAAAAGAAAAATATTTGTCTCTATTGTAGTTTCAACACATATATATATATATATATTTTGTATCACACAACAAATCGATATACATTTAATGATAAAAGTACTATAAAGGAAATACCTCCGTACTTATGTCAAGATAACCCCTTAGGATAAGGATTCCATGTCCTAATATTTTACAACGATCTCTTTTTTTGCGTTTCAAGCGACTTTTTGTTGGTCCTTAAAGGGATATACTAATTTGTAGAAGGGGGGGTTGAATACAAATACACGAGTTTTTACTTTTTAAATTGTTTATTGATAAATCATTAACAATTTACAGCTTGTTACGGAACAAGATTAAGGATAAATCCTAAATCTAAACAAGTTGGAACACACAGATTTTTGCACTAAGAAAGATAAGGAAATCACTAATAAAATCCTATCTTATGAGACTTCTTGGCCAGAGTTAACAAGAGTACTTCAAAAATGAAGTGGGAAGTCTTCTTATATACTGCGTGCATTTAATGCATGACAAAATATACTTTACACGTGTCATATGCTGATTGGTCGTAGGTTCTGATTTGAGTAGACAACCTTAGTAGCAGCATGTATGAACAGTGTAGAATCAGAGTGGTTGTACGATTTCAGACAATAGGAAGGTTCTTTTCTGACAATTCGTACGCAGTCGTGCAAGGGGGATTAAGACAATAGTACTTTGTACGGAGGACTTCATGATCAGCTTATCGTTGAATCAGAGACTTATCAGCGAGTGATAAGTTCAGCGATGGCTGAAGTCTTGTACTGGATACTTCACGTAGAGTGGACAAATCTAAGTCTTCGCTGATCCGCATCAGTTCATTAGGAGACTTGTCGCTGGTTCTTGAGCTTGATCTTCGACTTCAGCGTAGAACCTATGTTGACGTGAAACTTGTCTTCAGGGATCATAAGTAAACAAATCCGATTGTCAACGATCACCAAAGGTCTGAACAGGCTCAGAGCTATTGTGTTCCTGAGAACATATGGATGGTGAACAGTTACGCTGAACAATATATGAAAACATCAGCGATCATCCTCAAGACTGAACATGCTCAGAGCTTGGGGGATGAACAGTGTTCGCTGAGTGTTTAAACTAAAGAACTAAAGTTCCTATCAGCGATACCGAATTGAGTCTTGGTACTTATCAGCGATAGTGAAACTCTAATACATAGTTTACTTACAATATTCACTAAGTAGAATATAGAGAGGGTCATTATCAAATTACTGAGGATTTGGATCAACAATCTCCCCCTATTTGATTATGACATAGCAACAGAGAAAATTGCTATTCAGTGAAAACATAAGGATAAAAAGAACTAATAACATATTTGTCCCTTTTACTGTTTTCTGGGATCTTTTCTGTACTGAATGGAGTAAAGTACGTTCGCTGAAATCTTTCTTTAAATATTGTATTGGATTACAAGGAAAGTGGAAAGATTACAAGTACAAGCGAAATAAATTACAAGTATAAAAGGATAACTGATAACATAGATGAAAGGCGATCTTATCAGCTTACTGTGGTTCTTCCTTGATGAGAAGTTCATCGAGGGTCTTGTTTGTGGGAATCATCCAGTCAGGGACCATTTCTCATTGTTTTCTTTTGTTCAGCGCTTCTTCGAAAATCAAGGGTTTAAGGTGTTGAGCCTGAATGTCCTTCTTGAAGTCACACCACCAGATGAGATCTTTGAGATGTTGGAGTGGAGCGTTGTTCAGCTCATCCATCCTTTGAAAGCACTTTCGTCCGTCGTAGTCGATAAAAAGTATTCCATAAGGATTGCTGATTACTTTACCAGCGACGAAGTCTTCACCTAGTGGCAGAGATAGATCAAGGGCAGAGAGATCAGGGTCAGGACCAAGCACTTCAGCTCATGAGAAACCGATACCAGTTTCATTTCGAATAACAGGTCCTGAGTCTGAGTCTTGATGTTTCTTCCTTGAAGTAGCTCTTTTTCTTTTAAGCTTAAGATCAGGAGGATGAGGTATATCCACGCATGAAGATACAAGATCAATCTGTCGATTTATCAGCTTTTCGAAATGATCCTTGTACTTAGATTTAGACGTCTGGATAGCTAACCTCATTTCCAGCCATTCAGAGAAACCATATCTTGTGATGGCTTCAGCACCAAAGTTTTCAGTTGTGGCATCCTCTCTGATTACATGAACATTAACAAGGGGTACAAGAGTTGCTTTTCCAGTGACAAATACCTTGTTAATCTTCGTTGTACGATATCTGAAGTGAATTCTCTCTTTGCTCCATTCGAGGGTGCGCTGAGAGACATTCGTCTTCTTCTCCACGATCTTCTTGTGAGCTTCTTCCCAGAGCTTACGTTGAACCTGAATAGGAACACATTTCAGCTTGGGGTCTTCGACTGCTTCTTGAGCAAGCTGAATGGCGAGAGCCTTGTCTTTCTCTTCGGCTTTCTTTTTTTAGCGAGTTGACGTTCAGCTTTGAAGTGGTCAGCTATCTCTTGCTGTGAGATCTTGTATTTTGGATGCGGCGGCAAGATGATTCGCTGATCTTCAAGTCGTTTGATCATTTCTTCTCTTTTTCTCTGTACGTCTTCACTTGGTTGCTGAGGAGCCAAGGAAGGTCTTCTTGAGTGAGAGAGAGTCTGTTCTTCAGCATCATCAGTCTCGGTGATTAAATCCAAGACTGGGATTATTTCCACAGCTTTATCAGCAACTGGTTCTTTAGGATCCTCAAGCAGGGGAGAGGACTAGCTGAAACACAGCGATCGTTCGATTAAGAACTTTTGATAGAACAGTGAGAAGTGGGTTGTGTATAGGCTTTTATGTAACATCCCTGATTCCATATATACAAATAACATATAATTCATAACATACTTTCAACAAAAATACATTATATTTCACATTCGGTCCCATAGTCTTGATAACCATACTAATAAAACTGTACAAACTTTTCGTGAATTACATTACATTATGACTAACAAGTCATGAGTACAAAAATGCATTTATAACTTCATATACAAAGTCTTCACAAAACTATCCATCGATCGTCCTATTCACTTGTTCTTACTCGATCCGCCACCTGGAATACATATTTTTAAAACAGAAATGAGGGTTAGACCTAATGGTCTAGTGAGAAATCCCTATCAATTTAGTAAACCTTGTATCAAAACCATTTATGTAAAACCTTTCATATACATTCAAGTACTACTCGTATATACATACCATTCAAGACTCGTACTTCTCATTCCACCTTATTCCTCCACAAATGGCCAAATTAATTGGTTGCGAGCCAATTTAACACACCGGTCCAAAGCCCGGCCACGTATTATATTCTCATATAATACTCACGTAATTATAATATCTCGATATATTATAATCACCCACGTATGACATATTCATACAATTTATCAAGTATTTGTTATCCACATAATGTATTCCAGTAAAAATACTTTAAAGTAAAACTCACCTGTTTAGCTTATCAAAATACTTCCAAGCCTTTCCAATGGATTCAGTCTTTCACTTCAAACTCTTAGTATCTGAAACAATTCAAATACATATACCACTTTACCAAATAGCACACATAAGACTCTCTAACAGATTGAGAATCCCAATAACTTATCAAACTCTTATCCTCAAATGATCACCTAGAGCGACTTAACACGGGGGTTACGCTACCCGGTTAGCGGATGGGGTCAAGGGGCAACGCCCTTGAGGAAATTTTCGGAGAACTTAATCCATTAATACATTCAGAAACTATATCCGGACACTACCAAAATTATCGGGACTCCACTGTACCGGGACTCTCCAGTATCGGGACTCTCCAGTACCGGGACTCTCCAGTACCGGTATTTCATAATACCGGGACTTAACTATACCGGGGCTTCCTTTACCGGGAGTCCTAAAGACCGGGAGTCTACCGGGACTTCCCCGGGACTCTTCAAGAACACTGTCGGTTCCAATTTCTCAGATTCAATTGAAACTAACACAAATCACAAAAATCAAACTTTCTAAACCGATAGGAATTTGCTATAACCGATTACAACATAACATGAGAAGAAACTATACCTCAATAACGACTCCAAACGAATCAATCGAAGCCCTAACCGTACGAATCCTTTTTCCGCTTCTTCTCGCCTCAGGAACACACACACTGATAAAATTAGATGATACTGCTGAATGAAATATCTTAAGGGTGTATATTAATCCCATACTTACCAAATGGACCCTGAACTACTCACTAATGACCAACACACCCCTTAACTTATAACTTGATCCAAACTTAACCAAAACATTTAACTTTAAAGTTAATTAAACTTAACGAAAAAGGATTTTAACTAACGGACTTACTCGGGTATTACATTTTGAGAGAGAGAGCTGATAAGTGTATAGAGGAGGGATGCAGACAGGGTAAAGTTAAAATACCCGACGAGCTGGCTTTTGAAGCAAGATCATCAGATTTTCGTCTTCAGAGACACCTTTGCCTTTGCCAGTTGGTTCAGACGCTGAGGTCTTTGTCCGCTCCCCTGTAGGTTCTTTTATCACTACTCCCGTAAGCGCTGAAGTCTTTTTGGTGACAGAGAATGCATCGTCATCTTCATCAAAATCATCATCATCATTATCATCTGATGATGGTTCGTCGTCAGCGATGTCGATGGGTTCTTCATCTTCAAATTCAGATTCTGACTCTTCAGCAGCTTCTTCGAGTTGCTCCCCCTCAAATACAGAGGAGAGCTTCTCGGTTCCCTCAGGGTGATCAACTCCCTGAGGTCCAGCAGTTGTTGTTGCCTGGAGATCAGCAACTTCTTCATTTGTCTTCTTCCCCTCAGAATCATGGGGAAGGTCTTCAGCAATCTTCTCCCCCTTCCTCATGATGTGAGGGAGAGTGGGAGGAAGCACCTTTGGTTGCAGCATGAGGGGTTGGTTCTCTGTCTTCTGGGTCAGAGAATCCAACATAGGTTAGGACCTCACCTAAACTGGTTTCCAGACCAGTTAGAGTGTCAGGTATCTTGATAAGCGTATCACGATCAGCCTTTGAGAATGGAGAAGGAGCAGGAGCAGTTTCAGGTATGCGATTAAGAATTTCCTGCATCAGCTTCTTCATCGACTCAAGATCAGTCTTGACCGTGCTCATATCTCCCTGCATGTTTGAAACCGATGTCTTCAGCGATGATACATCGCTGGAAATGTCAGATACCTTGGTTTTCAGAGAGCTGTAATCCAGATAGACATCTGCTTGGATCTTAGCAAAATCTACGATTGCTCCATCAACTTTCTCCAATTCAGCTTTGGAGGCTTTGGCTTCAACCACTTGAGTCAGCGACTTGATAGAATCCCCAGCGTTTGTTACAGCTGTGGAGTTTCCAGAAAGAGTTGTGGCGAGACCTGTGACCGATGTTTCCAAGCTTTTCAGGGAGGCGTTGATGTCACCCAAAGTAAGACCTGTAACAGATAAGGACTTGTGAACAAAGGAAAGCTCATAAGTGTCAGGTTTAGTCACAGTGTGTATTGGTTTGTGTGTACCTGCAGGAGGGTTGCTGAAGTCATCAAAATCGTTGTGCCCGGAGAAATGTTCCATGTCACTGGCAAGATTTCCATGAGGCATAGCAAATCCTGTAGGTCTTGTATCCATCACTCTCTATGAAGCAGCTTTAGCTCCATGAGGAATGATGGTCGTTTCAGTGGTTGAGGGGAAAGGTGGAATAGAGACCAAGGGATTAGAAGGAGAAGCGAAGGTTGTGAATTTTGGTTGGGTAGCAGGTTCAGTGTGGGATGCACTGAAAATTACTCCTTCAGTCTTTTGAGAGACCAAGGGAGGTGGGGTAGTTTCCCAAGTCATAACTTCAGCGTGTAGAGACGCTGAGGCCGGTTTTAGAGGGATGGCTTTAGCAGCTGTTGCAGAGCGTACCACGATTTCTTCCAGCGACTCATGTGAAGGCTGAGTCGTGGAATCTTCAGCAAGAGGTTGCTGGGAGGGTTGCTCCTTGGTTTTCTTGATCTTTTTAGAATCAAGAGAGGCAGAAGAGTGTTTCCTTTTTCTAGGAATGGTTGTTGTGGCCTGGGTATCAGCGAGGGGTGTTTTCGCTGAAGTTTCCACAGAAATAGAAGAAGGAGGTCTGAGAAGAGTTAAGAGAACAGAAAGACGTACCTCGGATTCCAGCGGCTTGAATTCGAGAACCTTCAGGCCTATCTGAGATAGTTTCAGGTCTCCAACTCGAGGATAGAGATCTCCTAGTGCCTGTTGCAGCCACACGCTGACAAACCTTGGATATGGGACCCATGTTGGACGAGGGTCAGCGGTGACACGTAGCAACATGTCTTCGAATATGATCTTGGCCCAGTATATATGGAGTACCTTCAGCAAGGAATACCCCATAGCTTGTTGAGGTTGGGAGGCCTGATCAGAAGATCCAGATTTGGCGGTTAAGCAGCTTATAAGATGAGCGAAGATGAAGTTCATCTCGCTGGGCATCTTCGATTTCTTCATTATGGTCAGCTTCTTGTCAGGGAGACCATCTCTTCCCAAGTCCCATGCATATTTCATCGCATCGAAGAAAGCTATCAGAGCTTCCTTATCAGCGGAATTCTTTTTGGGGTCAGGGAGGGGAACAAAGGGTTTATCTTTGGATCCGGTGGGAAGGTTTAGTGCTTGCCTCAGGTTGCCAAGAGTGATCTGGGTATCAGCCTTTGCCATTTCTTGATCCATTTATGCTATAAACACATAAATAATATGAACACAAAAATTATGAGTTTTAAGTTTTGTCCATTTCATTTAGCATTTACCATTTCATTAAGCCATTCTTGGCTTAATGAAGCGTATATGTTTTCCATTAAAAGAGATTCTGGAAAATCATATGAAGAACAAGTTTAAAATAAGAAATGTAAACTTGAAGAACAACCATGAAAGTTGTGTTCACAAAATCATGAAAGAGAATGATTTCATTTTAAACAGTTTCTTTTGTTTTGATCTATTTTAACAAAGACTAGATCGAAAAACAAGCATAAACAATAATATCATAAGAATATTAACCTTGAATCTTTAAGAAAAAGATGAACAGTTTCTGGGTTGTTTGCAGATGAAACAATAAATCTTCAAGAATTCGAGAGTAAAATTGTTCGCGTAAAGGAGAAAACAAATACTCGAGGAGTATTTATAGAGTGAGGAGAGAGAGAAAAACTATGAGCGGGAAAGTTTTTCATCATGACACGGACACGTGTTGGCATTTGATTGGACGAGAAAACGAACGTGCAAACGTGTGTCAGAAGAACGTGCCAGGGGTTTATCCTGTAAGGATGACGTCAGAAACGTCCTTTCACATTTTAAAATGTCTCTGAGGTTTTGGAAAACTCAGGGATGTTTTGAAAATATGAAGTACTGAATAGTGAAATATCAGCAAGGTGTTTAAGAAATTTCAAAGGTATCGCTGAGAAGGTAAAGAGTTCAGCGACATAAGTTATTTTGAAATCTTGCATTTTAATGCGAGTGTCAGAGAGAGAATAACATACCTGGATATCAGCGACTAAAATTTTTCAGAGAGTTGATGATAGGATGGGTTATAAAAGTTCATTTTTATCACTGAATCACTTGTCATTTTACAAATTCAACACTGAGGTTTATCAACAAGTAATTAACTGATCACATGCGAATCGCTGAAGTTTTTACTCTTCAAAGTTCAGCATTCCAAGCTCGCTGATGAGAAAGTTGAATCTTGTCTCATCAAGAGGTTTGGTAAAAAGATCAGCTAACTGAAAATCAGTAGGTATAAAATGAAGTTCGATATCACCATTCATCACGTGGTCTCTGATAAAATGATACCTGATTTCGATATGTTTTGTCTTTGAGTGTAGCACTGGATTGTTGGCTATAGCGATGGCACTTGTGCTGTCGCAATAGATTGGAATTTTGGAGAGCTGAAGGTCGTAGTCCAATAGTTGATTTCTCATCCATAGGACTTGAGAACAACAGCTTCCAGCGGCTACATACTCAGCTTCAGCAGTTGAGGTGGACACTGAAGTTTGCTTTTTACTTGTCCAACTAACCAGCTTTCCACCCAGGAGCTGACAACCTCCTGTGGTGCTTTTCCTATCCATTTTGCATCCTGCAAAATCACTATCTGAATAGGCGGTTAAATCGAACCCTGAGTCCTTGGGATACCAAAGACCGAGGTTCGCTGTACCTTTGAGGTAACGAAAGATTCGCTTTACAACGACCATATGAGATACCTTTGGTTCAGTTTGATATCTTGCACACAAAAAAGTGGCAAACATGATATCGGGTCGGCTCGCTGTAAGATACAGAAGAGATCCGATCATCCCACGGTACAACGTGACATTAACAGGTTCTCCTTTAGAATCCTTGTCAAGTATCAGCGGCGGTGCCATAGGGGTTTTCATAGCTGAACTCTGAGTTAAATCATATTTCTTCAGCATATCTTTAACATACTTTCCCTGATTAATAAAAGTTCCTTTTTTGCTTTGTTTTATCTATAAACCAAGGAAATATGTTAGCTCACCCATCATGCTCATTTTGTACTCAGCTTGCATCCTTTCAGAGAAACGAGTACAAAGATCAGGGTTAGTGGAACCAAATATAATATCATCAACATATATCTGAACCAGAATGATATGACCTTTTACCTTTTTGAAAAACAAGGTTTTATCAATTTTACCTCGCTCAAAATCTTCATTTAGGAGATAAGATGAAAGAGTGTCATACCATGCACGAGGAGCTTGCTTCAGCCCATAGAGTGCCTTATCCAGCTTATAAACATAACCTAGATGCTTAGGATCTGAGAATCCTGGTGGTTGTTCCACGTAGACTTCTTCATTCAGCTTTCCATTTAGGAACGCTGACTTGACATCCATTTGATATACTTTGAAGCCTCTGTGTACAGCATATGCTAAGAAAAAACGAATTGCTTCCAGTCTAGCTACTGGAGCAAAAGTTTCATCATAATTTATGCCTTCCTCTTGTCTGTATCCCTGAGCAACTAGTCTAGCTTTGTTGCGGGTTACAGTTCCATGTTCGTCCAACTTATTTCGATAGACCCATTTAGTGCCTATCACTGACTTGTCTGTTGGTCTACGAACAAGTTTCCAAACCTTGTTTCTTTTGAATTCAGTCAGCTCTTCTTGCATAGCGCTGACCCAGTTTGGATCTTTGAGGGCATCGTCTACCTTCTTTGGTTCAATCAGAGAAATAAAGTTAACAAATAAACAAATGTTACCTGAACCTCGTCGTGTCTGAACACCAGCGTTGGGATCACCAAGAATCTGATCGATTGGGTGATTTACAGTCCATCGCTGAGCCGGAGCATAAGCTGAATCATTTTGAATAGGAGCAGCTGAAGATGAGACTTCAGCAATCTCTGGATAATCAGCTAAGACAGGAATATGTGCAGTTGGCATTTCGTTCACTGATTGCTGAGAAGTAGATGGGAAACCTGAAGTAGTGCATGGTTCAGCGAATATTGTGTTAATAGGAATAGCTGAGACCCATGACGTTTCAGCTTCACTAGTCTGTATGTTGGGCATAATGTTAGGATCATTATCTTCAGCTATATGTGTATGAGAAGGACGAGTGGGAACATCTTCTGAATCACCAAGATGAGAAAACATCCATTGATTCAGTTCTTCCGTGTCAGCAGATGGCTTCGAGTTCGCTGAACGGGATTCGTCAAACGTGACGTGAATAGTTTCTTCCACAGTTTGTCTTCTACGGTTGAAGACTCTGAAGGCTTTGGACACTGAGGAGTATCCAAGAAAGATTCCATCATCAGCCTTAGGATCAAACTTTCCAAGGGCATCTCTATTGTTCAGTATGAAACACTGACAACTGAAGATGTGACCAAAGCTAATTGAAGGCTTTCTCCCATGGAACAGTTCATAGGCTGTCTTCTTGAATCTTTTAACTACCAGCGACATGTTTTGCGTAAAACAAGCAGTGTTGACAGCTTCTGCCCAAAACTGAGTAGGCAGGTGAGAATCGCTGAGCATTGATCGTGCAGCTTCGATGATCGTTCGATTTCTTCTTTCAGTGACTCTATTTTGTTGCGGTGTTCTCACTGAAGAAAAGTTGTGAGAAATACCCTTGCTCTCAAAGAATGAATCAAGAGAACTGTTTTTGAATTCAGTCCTGTGATCACTCCTTATTGAGCGAACGGTCAAGTTGTTCAGGGTTTCCATCTTCCTGACAAATGTGATGAGTTCTTCAGAGGTGTCGCTCTTGTTACGGAGAAACATTACCCCTGTGAAGCGAGAGAATTCATCAACTATGACCAAGGTATATTTCTTTCCAGCGATGGATTGTTTGTTAACAGGGCCAAACAAATCCATATGGAGTAATTGTAGAGGAGATGACACTGAGGAAACTTGCTTAGACTTGAAGCTTGCTTTGGTCTGCTTCCCTTTCTCACACGCTGAACATAAGGACTCTTTGGCGTATGAGTGTTGAGGTAGACCAGTGACTAATTCTTTAGAGGAAAGAGTATTCAGTGTCTTGAAGTTTAGATGAGAGAGCCTCTTATGCCATAGCCAGTTGACATCTGATGAGGCTTTCGAGAAGAAACAGGAGTTCTCAGGGGAGGTTGAGTCCATGTTTATTACATAAACATTTTCCAAACGGTAACCGCTGAGAGCTATCTTCTCCTTTTTGTCAGTGACAAAGCAGGATTCCTTAGTGAAGATCACTTTGTTATCCATGTCGCAAAGCTGACTGATGCTTAAGAGATTATGCTTCAGTCCTTCAACGTATGCAACTCTTCGAAAAGTTGTTGTACCATTTGATAGTACACCGAACCCTCGGGTGTGTCCTTTTCCATTTCCACCAAAGGTCACAGAGGGACCCTTCTCTTCCTTGTATTCAGCGAGCATGTTCTTCTTACCAGTCATGTGTCTAGAGCATCCGCTATCGAGATACCAGATACCCTTCTTAACCTGCATCACAAAGAAAGATTAATTTTTCTTGGGCACCCACTGAACCATGTGTACGCGTTTGTCAGTGGAAGTTTTTGGAATGGAAGGTTCAGCAGTCTTCGCAGCATTTGAAGACTCAGCTTTGTCATTCTTCACTTTGGTTAATTTCTTAACCTCAGTGGTCTTCTTTGCCTTGGGGGCAATCTTCACCTTATCTATCTTTTCAGCTTTGGTGGCTGTGGGGCACTTACTAGCAATATGATTGTTAAGTCCACAGTGATAACATTTCCTATAACTAAAAGTAGTTTTAGGAACTTTTGCATGCTGGATGGGTTTTCTAAGATTGGAAGGACCAGCATCAAGTATACCTCTGGTATTGGAAATAGGAGGAACTTTTAGTTCAACAGATTTCTTACCAGTAACATCCACTCTGATTCTAGGAGTAGATCGCTGAATAGATCCACGCACTGTAGATTCAGCAATCGGATTCCTTGATCCAGAGGAATGAATCACTAAAGCTTTAGAAGCATTCAACTTAGGTATTAAGATACCCTTCTGAGGTTTTTGATAAATAGCAATTCCTTTTCCTTTGTCTTTAGAGACTAAGGAAGGTTTTTCAACAGCAATACCTTTACCTTTGTCTAAGACTAGGGTAGGTATTTCCTCAGGGATAGGAGTTCTGGACGAGGAACACTGAGAGGATGAAGTGTCAGCGACTGAGGAGACGAAAGTTCCAAATAAGAGCATGGAACGATCAGTGGTTGGTGTTGGAGTTTTATAAGAGAAACCCAAACCACGTTTGTCACTCAGTGGAATCTGAGACTTTATTATCTCAGTGATCTTTGTTGAAGAATTACACCATCCTTCAACAGTAGCTTTTTCAGCTTTCAACGCAGCTATAGCCTCAGCTCGTTCGATTTTGACTAATTGATTTAACTGAACTTGATCTTTAAAATTTTCTTCAATATTAGAAAGCTTTTCTATCTGAAGATGAAATTTTCTAAGTTGTTCAGCGAGATCAAGATTTTGATTTTCAGCAATCATTTTGCCATTCATGGCATCATATAAGTTCGTAGTCAATAAATCGATTTTGCGTAGACTATCAGCTTCATCAATATTTAAAATATTGGTAAAGAAGGAAGTAGATACCTGGGAGGTAGAGGCCGGAGTAGACGCTGAAGTAGAGGGAATGTCAGAATTTTCTTCCTCTTCTTCAATCTTGGCCATAAGACAAAGATTGGCTACTTCATCATCTTCAGAGTCAGATGATGATGATGATTCTTCAGAATCAGCCCAATCGTAATCAGCTATCAGGCCTTTTCCTTTCTTAAAGCTTTTCAGCTTTGCATAACGTTCTTTCAGCTTTGCATATTTATCTTCTCTGGACCTTGGGTTAGAGAATTTCTTCGGGAACGCTGAACTCTTCATTGCTTTCTTTGACCTGCACTCATTTGCAAAATGTCCTATCTTTTCGCAATTGAAACAAGTAGCAGTAGCCTTATCAACAGGCGTTGATGATCTAGGCTTGTCAGTGAGAGATAAAGGTTTGTTCTTTCTGAACATTTTCTTCTTGGCGAATCTCCTGAACTTTTTAGTTAGGAGGGCCAAGGGTTCATCGAGATCTGAACAATCAGAATCCGATGATCTTTCAGAGTTGCTTTCCAACTCAGTGATGGTAACAGCCGCTCGCTGAGTCGTAGGCTCCTCTGAGAGTAAAGCAACTGGGGTGCTTTTAAAATCTTTTGCAAGATTCTTCTTAAGTTGACACGATTGCTCATGATTAAGCATTGTGCCGTTTAAGGTAGAAAGATTCATTAAATTCAGATCTTTCGACCGCTTGAGACACATTGAAAAATTGTCCCAGCTCTCAGGCAAACATTCTAAGAACTTTGTGTAACGTCCCAAATTCACAAACATCCAATAACATACATAAGCATTCGGATTACATAAATGAACTTGTCTTTTTAAACATCAATGAACTAAACTAGGCAACAGTGACAGCGGAAGTCTCTACATTCCACAGCCGAGCACTAACCATAACTACCATAATCAAAACTGGAGTCTCTCTAAACTCCATGCCTCCTTCGTTTCCTTCCCTAGTCCTTATTGGAGGAACCAGTTGCGCGCTTACCTGAAAATGGTTTAGTTTTGAAAAGCGAGGGTTAGACCAAAAGGTCTAGTGAATTCCCTCCATAAAGCATGTAATAAAGAATAATTTCATTTTATGCACGAAAAGAGTTCTTATGCATCACATTTCCATCATACAAGGTTAACACAGGGTTCAGGGGTTCACATAAGCTAAACCGATCGGAGCCTGTCGGGCACCCTCTCGTCTACGCCGAAATCCAAATGGACTCCTCGTTCCTTCATGTAGGAGAAAACAAATTCCAACCTACAAGCTAATCCTCCATATGCCCCGAGAGATCAGAGATCCCAAGGTACCCCGACCCCACTGTGTAACCGACACCACATAACATACACATATACATGAAACCACGTGCGTGAAAACCTTAATCAACATTCATTTGTAAGTAATCATGCAATTCATGAAAACATGCATAGCTCTTATAAATTTCAATCATGCTCGATAAGGAACCATTTCAGTAAAAACAGTACGTCATAAAAAGGGTTGAGAGAACTCACCTGACTGCAGATCCTTCTCTAAACTCGAATCTTGCACCGACCGTTCACCTAATTAATGATTCACGGATTTAATTAGATAAACACTCTATTCTCATCCTACGTTTCTCTTAATCCGATCTCAACTACTCATTTAGGTCCATCTATTAATTATTGGAGTTCTTTTATCCTTTACTAAGCCCAAGAGACTTAGGCTAAACTCTAAATCCATCGGCCCAATTAGCTCGATACCACGGCCTGGCAGACGCCCAAACCAACGGTCCCGGTATGGTTCGGCTCCCGGTACCCTAACTCCTGGCACTCCGACTCCCGGTACCCCGACTCTCGGTACTACGGACTCCCGGTACCCGACTCCCGGTACCCCGACTCCCGGTACTACGCACTCCCGGTACCTCGACTCCCGGTACCCGGACTAGCGAACAGGGTTCGCACCCAACACGATTATACTCGATTTCTTCCTAATCGGCGAATAAAAGAGAGTTTTATTGCTGCATTCTTACACAAAACTTTTGCATAACAAGGTCCTTAAAATCAAAATAATTCTTACTACCATAGCAACCCGATTGTATGCGATTAAAACCCTCAGGGTGTTCTTAATCCATAACCCAGCTAAAACATGAACTGCGACTAGGGATTTAACTTAGTCATTTAGTGCAAGGAATCATAACAAGGGATGAATTACTTACCCAAAAAGAAAGAACTCTTCATGCTAAAGATGTCAATTCTTCACTGTCGACTTCTTCTTGCTATTTCTTTCTCAGCCGCCAAAGCAACACAGAACAAACAAAACCATTCTAACCCTAGGGATTTGGTCCCTATTTATACTGCTCAAATTTGCAATTAAGTCCTTTACTAATACTTCCATTTCTTCTACTTTGACCACTGGACTTGCAAACCTACTAAGAATTGGGTTGTTACACTTTGTCAGCATTTCAAAGTTAGAATATTCCTTACCAACCGTTTTAAGATATATAATCAGGCAGTTAAAACGTTGATGAGTTTCAGAGAGAGTTTCATTCTTACCAGCGATGAAGCTCTCGTACTGTCTTACCAGGTTTATCTTCCTTGAGTCCTGGACTTCAGATGTACCCTCATACTGAACACATATAGTGTCCCACATGGCTTTAGCATTTCTCAGGTTCATGACGGAGTGGTAAACTTCGTCAGGGAGTGCCATGGATAGTATGGATCTGGCTTTGTATCACAAGCCACTTTCTTCTTATCTTCGTCGGACCATTGATGGATTGCTTTTGGAATCAGCCTTTCAGGGATTGCAGGTGAAGTAGCAGTGGCTGGAACCGCAGCATCAATAGTTACTGGAACATATGGGCCGTTTTCGATATAGTAAGCATAGTTGGGTCTACACCTTCCAGAAAGAGAATCATCCTATTTTTCCATAGATTAAAATTGTCTCTGGAAAATCTAGGGGGTTTAGCAAGAGAACCATTGTCGATATAGTTGGTGTTTGTATTGGTCATTTCTACAAGAAGAGATTAGTATAGAAAAAGATCTTGTTTATGAGATTAAACAAATCTGCTCTGATACCACTTGTTGGTCCCTAAAGGGATATACTAATTTGTAGAAGGGGGGTTGAATACAAATACACGAGTTTTTACTTTCTAAATTGTTTATTGATAAATCATTAACAATTTACAGCTTGTTACGGAACAAGATTAAGGATAAATCCTAAATCTAAACAAGTTGGAACACACAGATTTTTGCACTAAAAAAGATAAGGAAATCACTAATAAAATCCTATCTTATGAGACTTCTTGGCCAGAGTTAACAAGAGTACTTCAAAAATGAAGTGGGAAGTCTTCTTATATACTGCATGCATTTAATTCATGGCAGAATATACTTTACACGTGTCATATGCTGATTGGTCGTAGGTTCTGATTTGAGTAGACAACCTTAGTAGCAGCATGTATGAACAGTGTAGAATCAGAGTGGTTGTACGATTTCAGACAATAGGAAGGTTCTTTTCTGACATTTCGTACGGAGTCGTGCAAGGGGGATTAAG
Organism: Saussurea involucrata; assembly: GCA_033807775.1. Classification (NCBI taxonomy): domain Eukaryota; kingdom Viridiplantae; phylum Streptophyta; class Magnoliopsida; order Asterales; family Asteraceae; genus Saussurea; species Saussurea involucrata. The sequence continues at coordinate 13,249,843 of CM066317.1, read as the reverse complement.
ACAATAGTCCTTTGTACGGAGGACTTCATGATCAGCTTATCGTTGAATCAGAGACTTATCAGCGAGTGATAAGTTCAGCGATGGCTGAAGTCTTGGACTGGATACTTCACGTAGAGTGGACAAATCTAAGTCTTCGCTGATCCGCATCAGTTCATTAGGAGACGTGTCGCTGGTTCTTGAGCTTGATCTTCGACTTCAGCGTAGAACCTATGTTGACGTGAAACTTGTCTTCAGGGATCATAAGTAAACAAATCTGATTGTCATCGATCACCAAAGGTCTGAACAGGCTCAGAGCTATTGTGTTCCTGAGAACATATGGATGGTGAACAGTTACGCTGAACAATATATGAAAACATCAGCGATCATCCTCAAGACTGAACAGGCTCAGAGCTTGGGGGATGAACAGTGTTCGCTGAGTGTTTAAACTAAAGAACTAAAGTTCCTATCAGCGATACCGAATTGAGTCTTGGTACTTATCAGCGATAGTGAAACTCTAATACATAGTTTACTTACAATATTCACTAAGTAGAATATAGAGAGGGTCATTATCAAATTACTGAGGGTTTGGATCAACACTTTTCGATAGTCCACATTGAGTCTGTGCTTCTGGGATGGATTAAGCTAAACGGTTTTCTCTGATGCAAAGGATCACGAGCATGATAAGTCGACATTCGCTTGACAAAACTACTAGGCGGTTGAAAAGAGAATACCTAGTTGGCTGATACCTTTGGAGGAAAACCTAGCTTTTCACAATGAAGCTACTTGAATAGTTTTTCAAGAAAATAGTTTATGATTATAACTAAAATGCCTTTGTTTATTAATCCGAAAAATAAACTAGTTTCTTCAAATGTCTGATTTTTTGTGTTAATTATCATGCCATTGCGTGTTACTCAACCAAAGGCTAACATATAACCTAGTTTATGTCGGAGCTTATAAAAAAAACCTTGCATGGTAAGTCATAAACTAGTTCTTTTGATAAAGATATTTCAAGTAGCATTTTAACAAACACCAAAGCCTTTTTTTCCAATGAACTTAAAAGGCCGTGTTTGGAAAACTAGCATATAAACTTGTCATGTTTGGTAAAAAAAAACATGTTAAATGACAATGCATGCCGAAGGTAGATTTTCACTTTCTTCTTCCTTCGATGGCTAAACCCTATTTATATATACACACAAAATCAGGTCACTTTTTATTTGACAATTTACAAATGGAATATATTATTTCAGGAAAGTTCACTTTCGGTCGCGGATATTTGCTAATTTTAACGTTTCTTTTCGCTCAACTTCATTTTAAGGGTCACGTTTGTCACCTTGTAACTATTTTTGACCGTCTTTTTTAATGACCATTAACTTTTTCTGTTAAATCCAGTTAAATGAGAGGTATTATGATAGTTTTACATTTTTGTTAATTTTATTTTAAGATCTAAAAAAATCTAAATTATATAATTGATACATTAATGTTTTACCTTTTTGCTAATCATATTTTGTATTTTGATATTAATATTTTAATTATATATTCAAATATTAATAATTTAGAATTAATCATATAATTAATATTTTAAATTTTACTAATTTTCTTTTACAAACTTAGGTTTGAGATATATATATATATATATATATATATATATATTGGACAAACACTCTAAATATATAATATTGTATAATATTTTTTAAGTTTTTAAAAGAAAATTGACAAAAGGATCATAAAACACCATAATAATAAATCGACACCCGTAACTATCCCCAAAACCCTCTCTTTGTGGGCTGACACTCCTGTGTCGTTAAGCTAAAGTCTCCTTCTCCGGCCTTTTTCCGGCGTACTCCCTTGCTTCTCTTCCCTTGCAACCCCTTCCAAGTTACTTCCTCATCCTCTATGTCTTCTCCTAAGAGTTCTCTACGAGATGGGGTAGATGACCTCACCAAACTAACCACCAATCTCCAAGTCTCCTCTAACATCACTGTTGTTGCAACTGTCGACGATGACACTGACAACCTGCTCGCTCAGTCGACTGAAGAGCTCAACTTGGATTCCTTTATCGAAACTTCGATGGTTGGAAGGGTTTTTTCTCAAAAAAATTGCTCTACCTCCTTCCTGAAAAACATTCTTACCCGGATGTGGAAGTTTAAAGAGACCTAGCAGATAAATCATCTCGGAGACGACCAAAAAAGCTCGTTTTACTCCATTTTCACGCAAACTATAAGACACCCTCCCCTTTTGTCCTTTAATAGCATCTCCAACATTTTTCTTAAAATTTCTTTCAAAATGGAGAATTAAAAGTCAAAATTCTCAAAAAAAATTACATCCATCTCCAATAGATTTTCCATTTTGGAGAAGCAAACATTAATTAAAATATTATATTTATCTATTAAAGTATTATTGTTCTCTCCAAATACTTATTTTCAAAGCTTTTCATTGGTCATCTCAACTAGTAATCATTTTTGGGGTTAACTCCATATTTGGAGAAAAAACTCCTCTCTCTCTCCTACTTTCTCCATTTTGGGTATAGCTTTAGTGAAGCTGTTGAAACAAAATTATAGTTCAAAATCCTGATATTCTCTATTTTCTCCAAAATAAAGAAGTTGTTGGAGATGCTCCAATTCCCTTTCTTCTCTCCCTCTAAAAAGACAATATTTTAATTTGTTAGAGCGTAAGGGTGGCGATAGTTGTGTTAAAATAGAGATATTTTGGGGATTTAGGAATTTTTTTGTGCTTCAATACCTATGCTAAAATGTATGTTATAATGGTGAAGAAAAGAGATGAAAATCTCTAAAATTGGAGAAAATATTTTAAGACTCTATATAGGAGAGAAATATGATATTTTAAATTTATTCACGAATAAGAGTTATTAAAATTTTAAATGTTTGGAAAAGAAATATTTTATTAAATGTATCGACTATTTTTATGATACAATTAATGCAAAGATTACTAAAATAGAACAGTTTTGAGAGTTGGATATAGGTTTTAGAGATTTTGATATTTGATATTTTATTATAAAAAATTATAGCATAATTCGAAATAATTATTCCACCGCACCACTTCATTCTAGCATAAATACAACAATTATTGACCTTAAAGAGGAGTTCACTTTTTAATCTAATTAATTTATTTCAACTACGTTGGAACGCTCAACTATCTTCAATTACTTTCAAGTTTCAACTACATTCGTCTTGTAGCTTCACTTTTACATACACCAGTGTTCGACACCGCACGTTGTGCGGTGACCAAAACTCAATTTTCATGGTGTCAGTTCAATACCCCAAGGTTTTCCTTTTATATAGACACAAATGCATTCTATCCACATTTCTTATACACACACCACTTTGTTCCAATGTTTCAACTTCTCACCAATGTGAGACAACTCTAAATCAATCACAATTCACCCTTGGAAAACACACAATTCTCAAGGTGACACATTGATACTCCAAGATTTTCTTCTTATATTTATAAAGAAGATAAAATGATGATAATGATTGATAAGATTTTTTTTGGCAAAAGATGCTCTTCCAAAATAAGATAACCTCTTGAATCAAACTGATATTTGTTTTTTGCAAAAAAAAAAAGTGTTTCAAAATAGACAACCGTATGAGTTAAAGCACATGGATTTACACAGATGCATTCCATCCACCTTATATACACAAATTCTCATCAATGCAGGACAACTTCAAATCAACCACAATTCTCCATTTGAAAATACTCAATTCTCATGGTGTCACCTCAACACTCCAAAATTTTCCTCTTATATATAAAAATGCTATAAAGATGATAAGTTTTACTAAGATTTTTTTTGCAAAAGATGGTCATCCAAAATAAGACAACCCCTTGAATCAAACTGATTTTTTTTGCAAAAAAATCATCCAAAATAGACAACCCTATGAGTTAAACCACATGAATTTACACAAATGCATCTCATCCACCTTTCTTATACTCACCACTTTGTTCCAATCTTTCAACTTATCACCAATATGGGACAACTTTAAATCAACCACAATTCGTCATTTGATAATACTCAATCCTTAAGGTGCCACCTCAATACTCCAAAAAATTTCTCATATATAAAGATAATGATTACAATTTTTTTTTTTGCAAAAGATGGTAATCCAAAATAAGACAACCTTTTGAATCAAACAATTTTTTTAGCAAAAAAGGGTCATCCAAATAGACAACCCTATGAGTTAAACGACATGAATTTACACAAATGCATTCCATTCACCTTTCTTATACCACTTTGTTCCAATCTTTCAACTTCTCACAAATGTGAGACAACTCTAAATCAATCACAATTCACTATTTGAGAATACTCAATTCTCAAGGTGTCACCACAATACTCCAAGATTTTCCTCTTATATATATAAAGAAGATATAAATATGATAGTGATTACTAATATTTTTTTTGCAAAAGATGGTCATCCAAAATAAGACAACCCCTTGAATCAAACTATTTTTCTTTGCATAAAGAAGATCATCCAAAATAGACAACCATATAAGTTAAAACACATGAATGTACACAAATCCATCCCATCCACCTTTCTTATATATATCACGTTGTTCCAATCTTTCAACTTTTCACTAATGTGGAAAAACTCCAAATCAATTACAATTCACAATTTGATAATACTCAAATCCTCAAGATGCCATCTCAATACTCTAGAATTTTTTTCTTATATATATAAAGATGATAATGATTACCAACATTTTTTTTTGCAAAAGATCGTCATCCAAAATAAGACAACCCCTTGAATCAAACTAATTTTTTGCATAAAGAAGGTCATCCAAAATAGACAACCATATGAGTTAAAACAAATGCATTTCATCCACCTTTCTTATACATATCACTTTGTTCCAATCTGTCAACTTCTTATCAATGTGGGACAACTCCAAATCAACCACAATTCATCATTTGAGAATACTCAATCCTCATGATGCCCACCTCAATACCCCAAGGTTTTTCCTTTTATATATATAAAGATTTTCCTTTTATATATATAAATAAGATATAAAATGATAGTGATTACTAATATATATATTTTTTGCAAAAGATGGTCATCCAAAATAAGACAACCCCTTGAATAAAACTATTTTTTTTTTGCATAAAGTAGGTCATCCAAAATAGACAACCATGTGAGTTAAAACACATGAATGTAAACAAATGCATCTCATCCATCTTTCTTATACATATCACTTTGTTCCAATCTTTCAACTTCTTATCAATGTGGGACAACTTCAAATCAACCACACTTCACCATTTGAGAATACTCAATCCTCATGGTGCCACCTCAATACCCCAAGGTTTTTCTTTTTATATATATAATATTTAATCATTTTTATATGATTGAACTTGTTAAAGATTCGATCTAGATCAAGATTCTAAATAGCGTGAGGCGTGACATGGTTGTGAGATCAAGCCTCAAGCCTTAAAAGCCACAGCGATGTTACACGGCGTTTTCAAGGCGTAACTTATGACGACTAATCTCTAGATCATACATAATTTTATATATAAAACATATGTTTTGTACTATTACTCAATGAATCAATGATAGTAAACATTAAATTTGATTATATATATATATATTAATAACTAGAAAATAATACATTAAAAACGTAAAGAAAAATCAAATGTCGTGTAACCAAAACCACGCATTAGACCATGACATGCCACGGACTTAAGTGGCATGAGATACAGGCCTTGAGCCATGGCACATCATGCCTTCTCTACGGCCACCTTTCAAGTGATCTAGATAAATAGAAGTAGTTGGATTCAAATGAAAGTATATGAAGGTTTTATGCTCACATTCTCACCATAACTCTTATTATCACCAGAATCCAACCTTATCATTCAAACGATATAAACCTAATGCATTAAAAGCCATGTTAACTTTCGATATGAAAAAAGGAGACTTCACGGTGTAATCATCGGAATGGAACTCCTAAAAAACTGTATGTTAGCAAACGCCAAAGAAAAAAAAGAGTAAAGTTCATTTTTGGTCCTCAATGTTTAACCTTTTTCAACGGTTTTCGTCCATAAAGTTCATTTTCTCACTTTAGCCTCTCATGTTTGACAACTCGCAACGATTTTTCGTCTCTCGACTTAACGATCGTTAAAATTTTCTATTAAATCCAATTTAATGAAGGGTATTTTAGTCATTTTCCTCTTATCTTAATTCTCATGTTTTTTTACAAAAATCATTAAATTTCAGGGACCTATATGTAATTATCTCATTATATATATATATATATATATATATATATATATATATATATATATATATATATAGGGTCAGGTTCAGGGGAAAACCCTAAATAACTGGAAAACCAGAAAACCAAAAAAATACGAAGAAAAAAGTATATCAATATGGATGTCAAATTAACGAGAAAAATATGATCGTTTATTTGGTGCAATTTATTTCATTCGAATTTTGTTCATTTTTCGTATTTTTTCGAATAAAAAACAAGGGGGTGAGGTTTTTTAATTTAGATAATATTGTTGTAACCGTCCGTCTAATCACATCCATCAGATCATCTAATCCAATGGTTAATAAAGTGTTTTTTAGTTTTCCATTTATTTGAGGTTTTCCCCTGAACCTCCCTCTATATATATATATATATATATATATATATATATATATATAAATATGAAATACCACAGGTAAATATTAATCCAGAATACATAAAATCCTCAGACTTTATTTTAGGATTAAACTTTTTATTTGGATTAAATGGTGCTATTACTCTTACAAGAAACTTTGTAACATTAAGTAAACATATTTACAGTTTTCCTACAATGAGATATACAAATACATCAGAGTTCGCTCGAAAGCGTGGTGGACAAGGCAATTTAGAATTTCTAAAGAATGGCCAAAATAAAAACTTCGTCGAAAACGAATCCATAAAATTGCTAACAAGTTTTCTAACACATGAATTAGAAAAAGGTATAGAAATTACAAAGAGTATAAATCACCCTATGATTTTACATCTAGAAAAGATATGACTCATAGGAGAAGATATAAAAAATTCAAAGGTTAAACATATATGCAAGTTTAAAATAAAAAACCCGGATATAACAATTCGAACTACTAATATAGCATATAGCCCTTTAGACAAAGAAGAATTTAAAAAACAGATACCAGAAATGCTAGAACAAAAATTAATCAGAAAATCGGAAAGTCCTCATAGATCCGCAGCATTTATGGTAAGAAATCATGGCGAAATAAAAAGAGGAAAAGCCCGAATAGTTTATAATTATAAACGACTCAATGATAATACAGAAGATGATGGATACAATATTCCTAACAAAGACAGCTTATTAAACCTTATACAAAAGAAAAGAATATTCTCAAAATTTGACTTAAAGTCAGGATATAATCAATTACAGCTTGAGGAAACCTTCAAACCATGGACAACTTTCACATGTTCAGAGGGACAATATGAGTGGAATGTTCTTAGTTTTGGACTCAAGAACGCACCATCCATTTTTCAAAGATTTATGGATAGTATTTTTCTTAAATATAATTTCTGTTTGGTTTACATTGACGATATATTGGTTGCAAGTGAGACCATACAGGAACAAGAAAAGCATCTACAGCAGATATTTGAAGAAATAAAAAAGAATGGTATTATAGTGTCCAAAAGAAAAATGGATTTATTTAAAAGAAAAATATCTAGATAAAAAAGAATGGTATTATTTAAAAGAAAGATGTTTGGAATCACACCTTCATGCAGTCAAGAGGATATTTAGATACCTAAGAGGGCAACCTAGATTAGGTCTCTGGTATCCTTATGAATCATCCTTTGATCTACTTGCATACTCAGATAGTGACTTGGGTGGAGCTAACATGGATAGGAAGTCTACTTCAGGTGGATGTCAGTTTTTGGGTGCAAGACTAGTATCTTGGCAGTGTAAGAAACAAACCACAGTGTCCTTATCTACAACAGAAGCTGAGTATATAGCTGCTGCAAGCTGCTGCTCTCAGTTTCTATGGATACAGAATTAGATGTTGGACTATGGGAATCCTCAGGTACAATGGAGTTTATCGACGAACACAACGAGATTGCCATGCTCCAGAAGCCAAAACAGTCCGCAGGTTTTCACGACATTGTGGATTTCCTCAAATACACGCATATATCCTATGCCCTAACGGTGACCCCGGCAATCTACACCGAGCATCAGAAACAGTTCTGGGAAAATGCCACCGTGGTGTCTGAAGATGGGCAGAAAATCATCAAAACAAGGGTGTGTGACAAACCCTTGAATGTTACAGAGGAGCTTATTCGCATCACTCTTCGATTGGATGATGCCTCAGGTATGACGTCTATTCCTAATGACGATCTATACTCAACTTTAACGAGAATGGGGTATGATGGTCCCATTGGAATCTTTAAGTTTTTCAAGTCTAAATTTTCTACACAATGGCGATTCTTTGTTCATACCTTAATGCATTGCATTTCAAAGAAAACTACTGGATGGAGTGAGTTTAGCAGTACCATTCCTTACGCCCTGGTCTGCTTGGCCACTGCCAGGAAGTTTAATTTTTCACAAATGATTTTCAATGATCTTGTGTCAAACCTGGAATCCAAAAAGAGTTTTTATATGTACCCAAGGTTTGTCCAAGCAGTGATTACTCAGGAATTGACGGATTTGCCTCAATTTACTGAGGTATATGTACCTAAACCCCCTAAAGGAAAGGTCTTCTCAAATATGAGAAGAACTTCCAGGGACTCGGAAGGAGTTGACACTCCATTGTTCTCTACAATGATGGGTGTGTCCCACACACAAGAAGGTATGGCATCAGGGTCAAGGCCCTCATTAGACCAACCCACTGATAGCCAAACCCCACCTTCAATCACCAAAGAAATTCCTCAGTCCATTCTTCAAAGACCCACTCCTCTCATAACCAAAAAGTTTACAAGAAGAATGGTACACAAGGCTCCTTCCCTTGATGTACCTCCTACAAGCCCAAAGCCTTTAAGCCCTTCTCCAATAGAGAATATCGAAAGGGAAACCACAGGGGTGTCTCCCAACCCCAAGAAGGTGCTCACTAAGGAGAAGGTTGAGCATGTGAGTAGCAAGGCTGCCACTACTTCTGCTAGCACAGAGAAGGACAGTGGTAACATACCTAAGACCTTCCTCACGGCAACTCAGAATGAGAAATCATTCAGAGGTCCCAGGTGCCAAGAAACCACGGGGGTAGGCAGTGCTTTTGCTAGGCAAAAGACACCTACTAAAATTTCCAGTGATCCTTTAAAGGAAGTAAAAACTCCTAAACAAGGTGAGGATAGATATACATATGAGGAATTGATGGAAACCATTGCCAATATCAACACAGATGGTGTAAGTCAGCAAAAGGAGATAGATGGACTCAAGAAAGTGGTCCTATATCAACAAACACAGCTTGAGAAGCATAAGAAGCTGATTACAAAGTTGATGCACAGGAAGAAGAAAGCTCAGTATGTTCTTAAAAGAAGAAGCCCCAACAATGATGCTCCCAAAAAGGGGGAGTCAGAAGCTGAATTCAACATGGAGAGTGCACAGGAAAAGGGGGAGAATGAGTGTGTTGAAGAAATTGCAAAAGAAGCAGAAACTGATCATGCAGCAGAAACTGATCATGCAGCAGAAACGGTTAATGCTGATGAAAGTCAAAAAGCAGAAGCGGCAGAAACCATTCCAGAGGCAGCAGAAACAAAAGAAGCAGCAGAAACCATGCAAGAAGCAGTATCTACAAAGGAAGAAGCAGCAGAAACAAAGGAAGCAACAGAAACTAAAAAGCCTACTTTGGAAGAAGTTGAAGTTGCAGAGGCTTTGATTAAAGCCAAACATGACACCCCTAAAAAGCAAGAAGAAACCCTGGGTGAAAAGCTGGTGTCACTGAAAAGAACAAGAACCAAGTCTACAGCTACCAAGAGGAAAGTTGTCAAGAAACCTAGGGTAGAACCAGTGGTAGAAGAAGAAAAAGAAGAGGATGTTCCAGAAAAGAAAGATGATACAAAGGTTGCTGAAGAAGAAGTAGCAACTCCATCAGGTCAACCAAGTAATGCTCAATGTGATATGTATATCACTATGGTTGATACTGATCCAATTAAAGTTGACCCATTATCTTCCATGCCTCCTGAGATCATCTTCTGGGATACCTTGGTAGATCAGAGAAAGGAGTACATTAGAGTCAAAAGAGCAGATGGGAAGTATGAGGTCTGTTCTACATGGGGAAGACTTATCAGAATGTGCTCTAGATCTGACGTAGAGGAGATGTACAAGGTTGGAATGAATCTGTATAGAAATATGATGAATGAGAAAGGGATGTCTATCACCAAATTGGTTCTTGAATACCTGTGCCTAAAGTTCAAACCAGAAACAGTTCAGTATATGATAGAAAGAAATTTTCAAGCCATTACCAACTGGATGCTCATTGAAAAATGTGGAGTGTATGTCATCACACTGGACTATACATATCATGAGTATTATTTGGTGGATGTTGCATACAAGCACAGCAAGAAAAGGTTGAATGGAATGCTACATGCTAAGTTGGCTTGCAACAAGGATTCTGGAATGGGAAGATACTTGGTGAGAAGGATTATCAATCAAAGCCTGGGTTTGAATCCTGATTTATGTGTTCATGATTAGGTTTTGGAAGCATCATCTGAAGAACTTGACTTCTCAACCTAAAAAGTCAAGTTAGGGGGAGATTGTTGGGAACTGAAGATTTGCCAAGTATGGTTAGTACTGCCAGAACAACAATACTACTGCCAGAGCAAAGTTAGTACTACAAGTAAAAGTTAATGCTGCTGGAACAATGTTAGTACTGCTTGTGCATAACGATGTTAATGCTGCTTGTGATCATAATTATGGAATGCGAGAATGTTGGAGATAAAGATGGAATGAGTGAAGATAAGCATGAAAGAATATTCTGAAGATCAATTTTGTTTTGATAGTTATCTTGTAATTATTTAGTATAAATAGATTTTGATAGATAGCTATTCGGACAGATTTAATTAGAATTCGTTTTTGTTTTAGAGAGAATTAACCTCAAGGTTTAGAACCCTATTTCTAGAGAAGTAGAAGTCGTATTTTTGAGCCTGTTCAACAAGATTGAGGTTTGGTTGTAAACTTGTGAGTTGAAGTATTGAATACAAACAGATTGTGTTTTCTGATTAGTTGTTCATTGAGTGTGTTTGAATTAAAGTTCTATTCCGCAAGATTCTTTAATTCTGATTTCTAAGTATAATTATTCTTGTTTGGAATCGATCCTGACACTTTTCTTGGCCTAGAAATCGGCAATGGAAAGATAGAATTACAATCCCATATTTCTACAAAAATATTAGTCTTTCCAGAAAAAATCGAAGGACTTAAACAAATACAAGCCTTTTTAGGATTGATAAATTATGCTAGAAAATTTATTCCAAATCTTTCAAAACTAGTAGGACCTTTATACAGTAAAACAACAAAAAATGGTCAAAGACATTTTAACCTAAAGGACATAAAACTTGTCAAAATGATTAAAGAAAAGGTAAAGGATATTAAACCTTTGGAATTACCATTAGTTACAGATTATATAGTGATAGAGGTTGATGGTTGTAAAGAAGGATGGGGAGCCGTTCTTCTTTCTAAACCTAATAAATACAATCCAAAAGAGACAGAAAAGATTTGTTCATATGCCAGTGGAAATTTTAACAAAATTGGTATGAATTGGACAAGCCTAGATTTTGAAATACAAGCATTAATAAATGCTTTAGAAAAATTCAAAATATTTTTACAAAAAGAATTCACAGCCAGAACAGATTGTGAAGCCATTGTTCACTTTATAAAAAACGATCAAAGCAAAAAAGTAAATAAGACACGATGGATAAATTTACAAAACATCATACAAGGATGTGGGTACAAAATAAATTTTGAACATATTAAAGGAAAAGATAATGGAATAGTAGATATGTTATCCAGGAATCTTAACAAGTTATTCCTTACAGATGGAGAAAAAAGATAAGGGAAAGCGAAAAGTTATACAGCCTCTCCGATATTCATCTGCTATGAGTATCTCATCCGATGAGGAGAAAAGCAATACACAGAAAGTTGATACACAGAAAATGTTACAAGATGCGATAAGCTCGCAATTGTTACAAACAGAAGAGTTTTACAGTTCTCCACAGATTCCAAGATCTTCAAAAAGCATACCAAATATTGGTATTGCACCTTACACACCTACAAAAACCCCAACTAGGGGCTATACACAGTCTAGCAGAACAAAGGATATACAGGCTGATGCTATGATAGCATTTGGTAACCATGTGTTACAAAAATGTTTTGATACAAAGAAAAAATTCAGGCCCTTGATTGGGACAATTTTAACAGAAAAACAACAATGTTTGCTTGATAATGCCTGGCATATTCAAACCATGCCACAAGCAACCTCATTCAAAGTACAAATCCTAAATGCTCTGAGCATTTACTTCTCAGAACAGAGCCAGAAAGTTCCCGAAAAACAACACAAACGTTTTTCTCATTACATCATTTTTAGGGGAACAAAAACTGGAATTTTCAATAAATGGGAAACAGTTACACAGCATATAAAATGTGATGGTCCACTTTATAAAGGATATCACAGTTTTGCAGAGGCTATGAAAGTAGCCCGAGAAACTTTTGGAGTTGAAACCTTCTTCATTGAACCAGAAGAAGTAAAAACTTTTGCAGACATGGCAAAAACTAATCCTGAGCAGTTTATTAAGGCTCGAGAAAATGTAATTGCCCAGTTACAGGAACAACTCTTAAAATCTGGAAAAAATACACAGGATACACAAACCCAGATTGAAAACAGTTTTCTCAAACAAAAGATTTCCCTTCTTGAAGCAAAAAATGCACAGCTTCTACAAAAGCTTGAGAAAAAGGAAACAAATACAGTTATACACAGAGATTTCGACAGTTTCAAAGCAAGAATCTTAGATCAACCCTGGAAACAGACAATAAAACCTCTTTTAGAAAAGTTTCCTGAGTTTGAATAAATTATCTCAAAAAAGATTTGTACAGAATTCCCGTGGATTCTGTATAAATTACAACAAGATCTCATCAACATCGCTTTTCAAGATAGAAAATTCAGAGGCCTAACAGTAGTCCAGAGGATAAACCACGAAGGTGAAACAACAGATTTCCCAACAAACATCTTCCTACTACAAGTAAATCTGAAGACAACAGACATGCCAGCAGAACAAATCCTGAACTTCTATCACCACGGAATGATAGATTACATGGAGTTCAGCCTAAATCCAAAAACAGAGGCACTTCTTGACAAGTTCGGAGAAAAATTCATTCTTGTAGCCGGAAATATTGCATCATATTCATCAAGCACTATGATAGGATGTAAATTCTTCTCGTCATTCCCAGAAGCAGACGAACATACGTACAGGCCTGCAAGAAAACGTATCTTCATAAGCCACAAAGAAGATGAACAGAAGTACTTAAAAAGGCTTGCATGCAACACATAGTACACATGGTGGAACAACAGCAGCAGTACAAAACCAATACAACAACAGGTTGAAGAGATGATGAAGTACGGACAAAAGACACCACCGATACCATGGGCCTTCAACCTAGCATGGTGTAAAAAATACAAATTAATTGCGGAAGGTCATTATACACAAATATGGACACACACCAACTGGATTATGATTCTCGCATTCATCGGAGAAGATGATTCCAGTCCTATTCACATTTTCAATACAGATGAACCAGAAGATGCCAGCACCGAGCCCGGTTCACCACAGTCCATCGACAGCACACACAGAGACTTCTAGATACAATGACGTATTCACAGTCGATTACACACACACCAATAATACATAGAAAGTGGCCGACATAGCTTTTTACCTTTAAGACTTTTTCACAAATTAATTTGTCTGACTTGTTTGTCGACTTATCTTTTAGTCTAGTGGAAGTAATAATTCAAAGAGCTGATAATTTAGCCTAGTGTATAGGTTAGCTACGTGTCATTAGTATAGTGTTTTCATTATGTCTATAAATTGTAATTTCAATTTCATTTGTAAACACACCGAGAAAACCTTTGAGAAATATTAGAAGCATTCTCTCATATGGCCTTCTAAACTCTCTCTATATCTCCTTAGTATTAATATAGTTTTTTCTTACACTTCTTTAAGATCTTCATAGTATATCCCATACAAAAAAAGGACCACCCCTGTCTATACCACTCTGGTGCTTCCGCTCATCACCTCTGATTACAACTCTGGTGCGTCCGCCATCACTGTAAGTGTAGGTTTTATGTTTTCTTTTAAATTACTGTCGTAGTGGTTTAACGGAAACCCAAAAAATCCGCCATACCCCCTTATTTGGTATCAGAGCATGGTACGATTCTAAAGGTTTAAAAGACTTAGTCAGGCTCGTTGGTGGCAGTTGAGCATAAGCCCACAATTTACGAGAACCCGCTGAGGTGAAAATCTAAGGATCATATTATGTGATGATAATAAATATACAGGTTATGATGAATTTAAGGGTCAAGATAAACCCTAGTAAGATTGTTCATATTGTTTATTTAAAGTTTTTATCTAAAGTTTTTATGGGATATATGAATATATTAAGATAAGGAGTAAGAAATCTAGATTGATATTAAGGGATAGATTTTCTCAAAATTATTGATCCAAATACGGTTAAACTTTTTACTAAACTAACGGAAAATTTAAGCTATATTAAAGAACAAAATAACCAGATTATAGAAGAAGTAAAAGAATTTAAAAAAGGGTTTCCCACTAAACACGAAATCCAACAGTTAAGCTTCTTGCTAGAAAGTAATAAATCCAAACAAATAGAAACTGAGAACAAAAATTTATTAGAAAAGGTAAATAAAGTTATAAATATATTAGAAAACAAAACAGAAACTAATACAACTACAGAAGGTGATATAGATAAGATTACCGAAGCTATAAACAAACTAAATTTAGGAGATATCAAACTAAAGAAAAAACCAACACCTTACACACACTGGTTACCAAGAAAATGAGTAATCAAAATAGAAGTTTCTTAGGAAGAAGCCGAACTATACAGGAAGCTAGAAGTTCAACAAGTAATATACAGGATACAATATCATCAGAATCATTCTTAAACAGGGTTATTAGAAGAGGATCAGGTTCAAACTCCTCACAACAGAATATGCAATTAGAACAAGAGATAGATTTAGACAGAAATATAAATCTATACAATCAACACCAATTAGATATTTTAAATCCAAGAGTATTATATCAGACAGGACTTCTAAATATAAACACGGTGTTAATACAAAGCAGTAGAGAAGAAAGTCTAAGAGTAGTAGATAGATCTGTAACTTTAGATCTATTCTCACCCGAGACTATACAAAAAATAAAACAATCAGGAAAACACTTTGCACACGTCGGATTAGTAATAATAGGAATTAAAGCCTTAGGAAGAAAAAATCTAGGAACAAAATTATTAGCATTATTACTAGACAAAAGTTGGAAGACAGAATTAAAAAAGGCAATAATTTCAGGAATGGAAATTGACCTAAGCCAAAATACAGCGTTATTTTATTGCACACCCGGAATCTTAAAAGATATAAATGATCTTCAAAATATTAAAATAGCTTTGCAAACCAAGGGATATGAAAATTATGAAGGAAATAACATAGTAATAAGCATAGGAGTGCTAGGAAAAGCTAGCAACATGTCAGGAATGAAATACAAAGTAAATATTGAAGGAATTGTAAATACAATAGCCTCAAGGTCAATACAAATGATAGATCCAGTAAAAATAGATCCTGAAGAATTAGCAGGACTAGAATGGCAATTAAACGACATAACAAGTCAAGAAAATGAAATATTAGTGCCAAAAAGAAGTTATATATATGAAGATTGTGATGGAACACAAAGCTTAAGATTTGTAAATTTTACAAAGAAATCATCTGACAAAAAAGAGGATGATGAAGAAACAACAGAATATAATTTTATGAATATAGAATATGATACAGATACAGAACCAAAATATGATACAGAAAACGAAGATGGTGAAACACTAATAGGATTTGATCAATTCGAAGAAGAAGAGTTTGATTATAGTTTATTAGAAGATCTAGAAGAAGAAGAAAATACAGGATTCAAAATAGAAGAAACTAATAAAACTATAGAACAAATCATTGATAGAAAGTTCACGGAATTAAATATACAGGATGAAACAGATGACATGATCATGGAATGCATGACAGAATTAGGAATGTCATACGAAGAAAGTTACAAAAATCTACAGAATTATTATAATTTACCCCTAGTGGAAGACATACTTAAAGGTAAAACAATGATATCAGATTTCTACAAACAAGAACAAAATTATATGGATGAACATATGCATGGTGCATATCCATATAGACCAATAAGACCAAAACCAGAATGGAAAGAACCAGGAACCGGTACACAAGAAACATCAGGAAGAGAAAATTGGACAAAACCCTCCACAAGTTATCAACAAGAATCCAATTATGTAGGAAAAGGTAATAGGTTACCTATAGGACACATATTTAGTAGTAATATGTTACTACTAGAACAACAAAAACCACAATTATGGGTAGATGAAGTATTAATGTGGGAACAGACAGTAGTAAGAATGTGGGAAACAAATAAAAAAGATAGCATGGACATGTTTTCTTATTTAGAAACCACATTAGGTCCAATTTCTCTAGGTATCTGGCAAAGTAAAAAAGCCCAAGACCCAGATGAAATAAATAGGCTAAAAGCCCTAGGAGACAATCCATATAATTTTACATCACAGATAAGGACTCTTATTTTAGGAGTCGATCCAGCTAAAAACAATAGTCTTATACAAGATACGGCAATCAGAAATTTGGAACAGTTAAGTATAGCAGACATGAAATATATAAATGAATTCACAATAGATTTCTCAAGATTATTATCTTAAACAGGATTAGCCATGGATGATGATCTATGCAATAAATATTTTATAAAATTACCAAGAGGTCTAGGAAGAAATATACACGAAACATGGAAACAAACATACGGTGAACAAAAGAATCTAGGCATAGGACCTAGAATAACATATACATTCGGAATATTAGAAGAAAGATGTAAAGAAGTTGCTTTACAAGAACAGTTAAAAAAGAATGCTTATGCGTTTTGTAAAACAGCCATTTACACACCACAAGCTTATGGTCACTATGACTATAAAAAGAAATTAAGGAAAAGCACGACATATCAAAAAGGATATAAATCCAATTATAACAATAAATATGTCAAAAAACCACAAACACGGAAATGTAAATGTTTCATATGCGGAGATGAAAAACATTTAGCCAATAAATGCCCAAACAGAGGTAAAAATATAGAAAAGAGCAATTTAATAGAACAGATAGGGGATTACGAAATAGAATCCTTAACAAATAACTCAGATAACGAGTCAGTATACAGCATATATAGCGATAAGGATGAAAAAGATTTAACAAAAATAACATATACATATGTAAATACAGAAGTAATAGAATGTGAACATGACTAGATAGACAGAAGAGGTAATAATTATATAAAATGTTACAATTGCGGGTATTACCCTAGCATAGATAAAAGGTCACAATGTAACATTTGTTTCAAAGAAATATGCTATTTGTGTCTTAAAAAGTTATTTAATCAAGAAATAACAATAAAAGAAACAAATAAAAAGAATAAAACAATAGACACAGATATATATTATGAGAAAATAGAAAAATTAGAAATAACATTAGAATTACATAAACTAAAAATTGATAATATAGAAAGGAAGTTAAAACATATAGAAGACCTAGTTGAAAAGAAAAAGGGAATGGAAATAGTTAACATGTCTCAAGAATATGAACAAACCTATATCCAAACAAAAGGATTCACATATATGATTCACGTACAGTGTAGATTATGGCTAGATAATAATAAATTTGTGGATTTAACAGCATTAGTAGATACAGGAGCAACAAAAAGTGTTGTATCCTATACTCTAATCCCTAAACAATATCATAAACCATTATCTTACAAGGTAGTTACTAGAACAATTGAAAGTAGGCTTATAACTATTACACATTATATACAACCAACTGGAATACAGTTCCTAGACTTTGCAGGAAACTACACAATTAAATATGAAATACCACAGGTAAATATTAATCCAGAATACATAAAATCCTCAGACTTTATTTTAGGATTAAACTTTTTATTTGGATTAAATGGTGCTATTACTCTTACAAGAAACTTTGTAACATTAAGTAAACATATTTACAGTTTTCCTACAATGAGATATACAAATACATCAGAATTCGCTCGAAAGCGTGGTGGACAAGGCAATTTAGAATTTCTAAAGAATGGCCAAAATAAAAACTTCGTCGAAAACGAATCCATAAAATTGCTAACAAGTTTTCTAACACATGAATTAGAAAAAGGTATAGAAATTACAAAGAGTATAAATCGCCCTATGATTTTACATCTAGAAAAGATAGGACTCATAGGAGAAGATATAAAAAATTCAAAGGTTAAACATATATGCAAGTTTAAAATAAAAAACCCGGATATAACAATTCGAACTACTAATAGAGCATATAGCCCTTTAGACAAAGAAGAATTTTAAAAACAGATACCAGAAATGCTAGAACAAAAATTAATCAGAAAATCGGAAAGTCCTCATAGATCCGCGACATTTATGGTAAGAAATCATGGCGAAATAAAAAGAGGAAAAGCCCGAATAGTTTATAATTATAAACGACTCAATGATAATACAGAAGATGATGGATACAATATTCCAAACAAAGACAGCTTATTAAACCTTATACAAAAGAAAAGAATATTCTCAAAATTTGACTTAAAGTCAGGATATAATCAATTACAGCTTGAGGAAACCTTCAAACCATGGACAACTTTCACATGTTCAGAGGGACAATATGAGTGGAATGTTCTTAGTTTTGGACTCAAGAACGCACCATCCATTTTTCAAAGATTTATGGATAGTATTTTTCATAAATATAATTTCTGTTTGGTTTACATTGACGATATATTGGTTGCAAGTGAGACCATACATGAATATGAAAAGCATCTACATCAGATATTTGAAGAAATAAAAAAGAATGGTATTATAGTGTCCAAAAGAAAAATGGATTTATTTAAAAGAAAAATATCTTTTCTTGGCCTAGAAATCGGCAATGGAAAGATAGAATTACAATCCCATATTTCTACAAAAATATTAGTCTTTCCAGAAAAAATCGAAGGACTTAAACAAATACAAGCCTTTTTAGGATTGATAAATTATGCTAGAAAATTTATTCCAAATCTTTCAAAACTAGTAGGACCTTTATACAGTAAAACAACAAAAAATGGTCAAAGACATTTTAACCTAAAGGACATAAAACTTGTCAAAATGATTAAAGAAAAGGTAAAGGATATTAAACCTTTGGAATTACCATTAGTTACAGATTATATAGTGATAGAGGTTGATGGTTGTAAAGAAGGATGGGGAGCCGTTCTTCTTTCTAAACCTAATAAATACAATCCAAAAGAGACAGAAAAGATTTGTTCATATGCCAGTGGAAATTTTAACAAAATTGGTATGAATTGGACAAGCCTAGATTTTGAAATACATGCATTAATAAATGCTTTAGAAAAATTCAAAATATTTTTACAAAAGAATTCACAGTCAGAACAGATTGTGAAGCCATTGTTCGCTTTATAAAAAACGATCAAAGCAAAAAAGTAAATAAGACACGATGGATAAATTTACAAAACATCATACAAGGATGTGGGTACAAAATAAATTTTGAACATATTAAAGGAAAAGATAATGGAATAGCAGATATGTTATCCAGGAATCTTAACAAGTTATTCCTTACAGATGGAGAAAAAAGATAAGGGAAAGCGAAAAGTTATACAGCCTCTCCGATATTCATCTGCTATGAGTATCTCATCCGATGAGGAGAAAAGCAATACACAGAAAGTTGATACACAGAAAATGTTACAAGATGCGATAAGCTCGCAATTGTTACAAACAGAAGAGTTTTACAGTTCTCCACAGATTCCAAGATCTTCAAAAAGCATACCAAATATTGGTATTGCACCTTACACACCTACAAAAACCCCAACTAGGGGCTATACACAGTCTAGCAGAACAAAGGATATACAGGCTGATGCTATGATAGCATTTGGTAACCATGTGTTACAAAAATGTTTTGATACAAAGAAAAAATTCAGGCCCTTGATTGGGACAATTTTAACAGAAAAACAACAATGTTTGCTTGATAATGCCTGGCATATTCAAACCATGCCACAAGCAACCTCATTCAAAGTACAAATCCTAAATGCTCTGAGCATTTACTTCTCAGAACAGAGCCAGAAAGTTCCCGAAAAACAACACAAACGTTTTTCTCATTACATCATTTTTAGGGGAACAAAAACTGGAATTTTCAATAAATGGGAAACAGTTACACAGCATATAAAATGTGATGGTCCACTTTATAAAGGATATCACAGTTTTGCAGAGGCTATGAAAGTAGCCCGAGAAACTTTTGGAGTTGAAACCTTCTTCATTGAACCAGAAGAAGTAAAAACTTTTGCAGACATGGCAAAAACTAATCCTGAGCAGTTTATTAAGGCTCAAGAAAATGTAATTGCCCAGTTACAGGAACAACTCTTAAAATCTGGAAAAAATACACAGGATACACAAACCCAGATTGAAAACAGTTTTCTCAAACAAAAGATTTCCCTTCTTGAAGCAAAAAATGCACAGCTTCTACAAAAGCTTGAGAAAAAGGAAACAAATACAGTTATACACAGAGATTTCGACAGTTTCAAAGCAAGAATCTTAGATCAACCCTGGAAACAGACAATAAAACCTCTTTTAGAAAAGTTTCCTGAGTTTGAATAAATTATCTCAAAAAGGATTTGTACAGAATTCCCGTGGATTCTGTATAAATTACAACAAGATCTCATCAACATCGCTTTTCAAGAAAGAAAATTCAGATGCCTAACAGTAGTCCAGAGGATAAACCACGAAGGTGAAACAACAGATTTCCCAACAAACATCTTCCTACTACAAGTAAATCTGAAGACAACATACATGCCAGCAGAACAGATCCTGCTCGGGATTTGTACTTTGAATGAGGTTGCTTGTGGCATGGTTTGAATATGCCAGGCATTATCAAGCAAACATTGTTGTTTTTCTGTTAAAATTGTCCCAATCAAGGGCCTGAATTTTTTCTTTGTATCAAAACATTTTTGTAACACATGGTTACCAAATGCTATCATAGCATCAGCCTGTATATCCTTTGTTCTGCTAGACTGTGTATAGCCCCTAGTTGGGGTTTTTGTAGGTGTGTAAGGTGCAATACCAATATTAGGTATGCTTTTTGAAGATCTTGGAATCTGTGGAGAACTGTAAAACTCTTCTGTTTGTAACAATTGCGAGCTTATCGCATCTTGTAACATTTTCTGTGTATCAACTTTCTGTGTATTGCTTTTCTCCTCATCGGATGAGATACTCATAGCAGATGAATATCGGAGAGGCTGTATAACTTTTCGCTTTCCCTTATCTTTTTTCTCCATCTGTAAGGAATAACTTGTTAAGATTCCTGGATAACATATCTGCTATTCCATTATCTTTTCCTTTAATATGTTCAAAATTTATTTTGTACCCACATCCTTGTATGATGTTTTGTAAATTTATCCATTGTGTCTTATTTACAGACATGCCAGCAGAACAATTCAAAGAGCTGATAATTTATCCTAGTGTATAGGTTAGCTACGTGTCATTAGTATAGTGTTTTCATTCTGTCTATAAATTGTAATTTCAATTTCATTTGTAAACACACCGAGAAAACCTTTGAGAAATATTAGAAGCATTCTCTCATATGGCCTTCTAAACTCTCTCTAGTGGTGATAGAAGTTCAGGATCTGTTCTGCTGGCATGTCTGTTGTCTTCAGATTTACTTGTAGTAGGAAGATGTTTGTTGGGAAATCTGTTGTTTCACCTTCGTGGTTTATCCTCTGGACTACTGTTAGGCCTCTGAATTTTCTTTCTTGAAAAGCGATGTTGATGAGATCTTGTTGTAATTTATACAGAATCCACGGGAATTCTGTACAAATCTTTTTTGAGATAATTTATTCAAACTCAAGAAACTTTTCTAAAAGAGGTTTTATTGTCTGTTTCCAGGGTTGATCTAAGATTCTTGCTTTGAAACTGTCGAAATCTCTGTGTATAACTGTATTTGTTTCCTTTTTCTCAAGCTTTTGTAGAAGCTGTGCATTTTTTGCTTCAAGAAGGGAAATCTTTTGTTTGAGAAAACTGTTTTCAATCTGGGTTTGTGTATCCTGTGTATTTTTTCCTGATTTTAAGAGTTGTTCCTGTAACTGGGCAATTACATTTTCTTGAGCCTTAATAAACTGCTCAGGATTAGTTTTTGCCATGTCTGCAAAAGTTTTTACTTCTTCTGGTTCAATGAAGAAGGTTTCAACTCCAAAAGTTTCTCGGGCTACTTTCATAGCCTCTGCAAAACTGTGATATCCTTTATAAAGTGGACCATCACATTTTATATGTTGTGTAACTGTTTCCCATTTATTGAAAATTCCAGTTTTTGTTCCCCTAAAAATGATGTAATGAGAAAAACGTTTGTGTTGTTTTTCGGGAACTTTCTGGCTCTGTTCTGAGAAGTAAATGCTCAGAGCATTTAGGATTTGTACTTTGAATGAGGTTGCTTGTGGCATGGTTTGAATATGCCAGGCATTATCAAGCAAACATTGTTGTTTTTCTGTTAAAATTGTCCCAATCAAGGGCCTGAATTTTTTCTTTGTATCAAAACATTTTTGTAACACATGGTTACCAAATGCTATCATAGCATCAGCCTGTATATCCTTTGTTCTGCTAGACTGTGTATAGCCCCTAGTTGGGGTTTTTGTAGGTGTGTAAGGTGCAATACCAATATTTGGTATGCTTTTTGAAGATCTTGGAATCTGTGGAGAACTGTAAAACTCTTCTGTTTGTAACAATTGCGAGCTTATCGCATCTTGTAACATTTTCTGTGTATCAACTTTCTGTGTATTGCTTTTCTCCTCATCGGATGAGATACTCATAGCAGATGAATATCAGAGAGGCTGTATAACTTTTCGCTTTCCCTTATCTTTTTTCTCCATCTGTAAGGAATAACTTGTTAAGATTCCTGGATAACATATCTGCTATTCCATTATCTTTTCCTTTAATATGTTCAAAATTTATTTTGTACCCACATCCTTGTATGATGTTTTGTAAATTTATCCATTGTGTCTTATTTACTTTTTTGCTTTGATCGTTTTTTATAAAGCGAACAATGGCTTCACAATCTGTTCTGACTGTGAATTCTTTTTGTAAAAATATTTTGAATTTTTCTAAAGCATTTATTAATGCTTGTATTTCAAAATCTAGGCTTGTCCAATTCATACCAATTTTGTTAAAATTTCCACTGCCATATGAACAAATCTTTTCTGTCTCTTTTGGATTGTATTTATTAGGTTTAGAAAGAAGAACGGCTCCCCATCCTTCTTTACAACCATCAACCTCTATCACTATATAATCTGTAACTAATGGTAATTCCAAAGGTTTAATATCCTTTACCTTTTCTTTAATCATTTTGACAAGTTTTATGTCATCTAGGTTAAAATGTCTTTGACCATTTTTTGTTGTTTTACTGTATAAAGGTCCTACTAGTTTTGAAAGATTTGGAATAAATTTTCTAGCATAATTTATCAATCCTAAAAAGGCTTGTATTTGTTTAAGTCCTTCGATTTTTTCTGGAAAGACTAATATTTTTGTAGAAATATGGGATTGTAATTCTATCTTTCCATTGCCGATTTCTAGGCCAAGAAAAGATATTTTTCTTTTAAATAAATCCATTTTTCTTTTGGACACTATAATACCATTCTTTTTTATTTCTTCAAATATCTGCTGTAGATGCTTTTCATGTTCCTGTATGGTCTCACTTGCAACCAATATATCGTCTATGTAAACCAAACATAAATTATATTTAAGAAAAATACTATCCATAAATCTTTGAAAAATGGATGGTGCGTTCTTGAGTCCAAAACTAAGAACATTCCACTCATATTGTCCCTCTGAACATGTGAAAGTTGTCCATGGTTTGAAGGGTTCCTCAAGCTGTAATTGATTATATCCTGACTTTAAGTCAAATTTTGAGAATATTCTTTTCTTTTGAATAAGGTTTAATAAGCTGTCTTTGTTAGGAATATTGTATCCATCATCTTCTGTATTATCATTGAGTCGTTTATAATTATAAACTATTCGGGCTTTTCCCCTTTTTATTTCGCCATGATTTCTTACCATAAATGCTGCGGATCTATGAGGACTTTCCGATTTTCTGATTAATTTTTGTTCTAGCATTTCTGGTATCTGTTTTTTAAATTCTTCTTTGTCTAAAGGGCTATATGCTCTATTAGTAGTTCGAATTGTTATATCCGGGTTTTTTATTTTAAACTTGCATATATGTTTAACCTTTGAATTTTTTATATCTTCTCCTATGAGTCATATCTTTTCTAGATGTAAAATCATAGGGTGATTTATACTCTTTGTAATTTCTATACCTTTTTCTAATTCATGTGTTAGAAAACTTGTTAGCAATTTTATGGATTCGTTTTCGACGAAGTTTTTATTTTGGCCATTCTTTAGAATATATATATATATATATATATATATATATATATGACTTGAGATCATGTGAGACCAGACTATTTCCGTGAGACCGTGAGACCAAAGAATTAACACTAAACCTTCACAGCAAAAGACTGTGAAGGTACTGTGATGGTAAACCTTCACAGTGTTTTTGCTGTGAAGGTTTGCTATTTTTCTTACCTTCACAATGAATTAGTGTAACGTCCCACTTTCCATAAAAGGTCAAAGTCATAAGATTAACATTCAAATTACATAATTAAGTTAGTCCTTACATCAATGCTAAGACATACTTAACAAAAACTTTAACGTTAACATTAATCATAAACAGCGGAAGTCTCTCTAAGCCACAGCCGAGCACTATCTAGACATATCAATCCAAAACTGGGAGCCTCACGAGCACCATTACTTCCAATCTGTCTCTAGTTCTACTTAGAGGAACTCGCTACACGCTTACCTGAAAATGGTTTAGTTTTGAAAAGCGAGGGTTAGACCAAAAGGTCTAGTGAATTCCCTCCGAAAACAACATGTAAAACAGTTGGAAAACATTTATCAATAAACTATAATGCATCATCATACAAGGTACTGCACTGTGTATGGATCACATAAACATTTCGTGATCGGGGTTCCATCAGGTTCCCTTCCCGCCCTCCTTGGAGCCCACTCGGACTCCCCTCTACCGGATAGGAGGGAAACAGATTCCAACCTACCGGCATGTCATACATATCCAAGGGATCCTCAGATCCCGAGAACATCTCTCTGACCCCACAGTGCAGACCGACACCACATAGCATACAAGTATGTTCATGAAAACATGTAAGTTAAAGTATCCGTACGTCATGTCTTTCATTTCTTCATGCTAAACATTTCATTTAATAGAACAGATACGTTCGTGAAAATCATGCAATCAGTTCATAACATTTCATGCTCGGTAAAACTATAATCAGTTAAAACATATATCACTTTGCGTCGTAAAAGGGTTTAGGGAACTCACCTGATAGCAATTTCCTTTCTAACCTTGTGTCTCGTTCCGTCCGTACACCTAATTCATAATTTATAAATTAATTAGATGTAACTCGATTGCTGATCCTAAGTTCTCCTCTTAATTCGATCTTAAAATAAATAGTTAAGACTGTTATATTCATACTAGGCCTTCAACAACTAGTTTAGACTTTAAATGAATTAAGTCCTGAACTAACTCTAGGCCCAACAGGACATAATTAACTTATCGGCCCATCACACAATTCGGCCCAACCTCGACCTCGACCCAGACTCCTTATTCCCGGTATGACTTCCGGCGAGTCCCGGTACTTCGGGCAACTCCCGGTACTTCGGGAAACTCCCGGTACTTCGGGCAACTCCCGGTACTTCGGGAAACTCCCGGTACTTCGGGAAACTCCCGGTACTTCAGGAAACTCCCGGTACTTCCCAATTGCGGGACTCACTCCCGGTACTAAGCAATTGCGGGACTCAGACTACCACGATTGACACCTACCCTTATGGGTTTTTCAGTCGATCTTTTCTTATTGCGAGGTTTAAATGCGATTTTTCCCGACTTTAATAATCCATAAACAGGGTTAAGGCTAAACCAGTACTCGTCAAATTCTAGGATAATTCTCAAACCCTCTTAACATACATTCACTGCTTAAAAACATGGGATTGGAACCTAACTTAGATTTAATGGAGAACTTAGAAATTAGAGAGATAACATAATAGGAGAATTACACTTACCACGAAGAGTCCCTTCTGGATTTGCTTGCCCAATTCTTGATTTCTTCTTCTTCCCTCGATTTCTTACTCAGCCGCCAACCCAAATGAAAATAGAATGTTCAGTCTTAAAACATAGGGTTTTGGTCCAAATAAGTATCTTTCATACTTTGCAAATGAGTCCCTCACCAATACTTTCATTTCTTTCGCTCTAGCCACTAAACTTCTAAACTTACTAGAATTTGGGTTATTACAATATTCCCCCCTTAAAAGAATTCCGTCCCCGGAATTCCTTATTGGGAAAAGGTGTGGGTATCCTGCCCACATCAATACTGATACTTCCCTAAGGTAAAGCCACTCCTGACACAGTCAACCACCTCATAAAAAATTTCGAAACATGAAACATTGGATGCATTCCCTTCAGTTCTTATGGTACTCTAACTCGTAGGCCACAGTTCCTATTCGATCGGTCTTAGCAATAGAAGATTAAATAAGGCTTCTCATGCATCTTTTACCCCTTTTAAGGAGGAACCTGGCGAATTTCCCCGCTACAACACGAGATTCATTTACTAAGAAACATTCACTCACTTGACAACTTGGCACAAGGCCAGCCCTGTACATCCCGACAACTCACAACCCGGAGTTCCTTCATCAAACATCTATGCAAATAACATTTCCCTTCTCTCGGACTACCTAGCCCACAGTTCGTCAAACTTCTCTCACATTCTCACTACTTCGCAACTTCATCCTCATATGAAACAAAGAGTAGGGACCTCCAAACCCATCGTTGAAGTGTTCGCTTACTCAAATTAAACTTATCCTGAAACACATCAATTCCTCGCTGATTGCCACGTTCATTCAGTCACAAGAAGCATAACTCCGGTTATCCTCACTCCACTGGGAGGAGTAACCATGGTCACGCCATACTAATCTCACTAGTTTAAACACTGCACGACCAAATCGTTTAAACATTTCTGACAAAGTCACTAACTCAACCCATTCGACTGTCTTATCCACTACCTTCCTGCACAAAATCATACACAATTTCCTTCCTCAATATCCTTTTTAACGGTTTGCACACTTATCAATAACAATCTGCACAACCCTTCACCTTTCGGCGTTACTGTCAAGTTTACTACTTCCAATTTACTCACTTGTTCCGACATACTATCTACACCTTCCCCACGTTAGCGTGGAGCACTGCTCACCAAACATTACTTTCCCTCTTTCCCGACCTTTCCACATGTTGATACCGCCTTCTCATTACTTACATAACCAAACAGTTGCATCAAGATCTTATCTTAAGGCATTCAACCAAGCCGTCTTGAAACAAGACCAGTGTTCGACGTCACTACACATTCTTTAATCTCCAACTTTTACCCTCTCAGACATTTCTTTCACACATAAGCAACAGTTCACATTCTTTAAGGATTTCACATCCATTCCACCACATTTTGACTAACACAACCCTCGTCCTCTTTAAACTTCCAATGACCCCAAAGTGTTTCTTAGTAACATCCCATATTCACACTAATAATCCACCCCCTTGATTCCTTATTACAAACGGATCTATTAACTCAGGAACACCCCGAATCTCGGTTTCCACAATTCTTTCGATTAACCACCATGATCATAAAAATCAGACAGATGTATAAATACCGTCATCCCGACTTTCTTACTTAGATTTACCTTAAATAGTTCTTTAACAATCAGTGTGCTAATCCCAATAACACTCCCCCCAGAATTGTAACACATCCTGTAATAACAAATGAACGTCATTACTTAACAAATCTATAATATTTCAATCAACCAACCAAGGACTTATACCTCTATCATGACATTCCAAATCAACTAATGATCATGCTACCACTCCGACCCACAATCATCATCATGTCATTCCTTAAACATAACCAAAATTACCAACTATTTCCTTCTAGGATCATTCCCTCACGCATAAGGAACGATTTTCAGCTTGACTAATCATAACGATATCTCATCTACTATACTACAGCTTGACTAATCTATTCATCATCTTCTTAAACTTACTCTGCCTTCAAGAATATACTTAACAACATACATGACCACAAAGCTTGGTCTCACAACTGGGCAATCACCCAATTTTGTCCCGACATTCCATTCCGATAACAGTCGAAATAAACACCAACTTACAAACCACATACTTCAACAACTGAGATTTCAAAACGTACACTTTACCCGAAATCCCATAAGGATTTCCTTCTAATCCTTCATCTTTCTAACATCGCCTTACTACATCACCGACTGACACAGATATCTTAGCAATTGAAGCTACTATTCGTTCGTACATCGACCACTCCTATCATCACACTACTGACCAAGTCTCTCATGGTCATTCGTACACAGTTCACCCTTTCCTTCATATTCTCCCGTATACTACAATCGAGTATGTCTCGCTACTTAGTTCTCTCCTAACTTGTTGAACTACGACTCACGAGTTCATACTTAGCTCAAACACAAACATCCTAGTTGGCTCTTTATGATCCGAGTCCTTTCTTAGACACGGCACATTTTCTTACTGATTGGTATAGTCTACACTCACTCCGCTTGTGTTACACACCTTGTCCTTCTACGGACCCTCCTCACCTCGTAAATAGAACGCCTATTCAACAACAACAGTCTCTGACTAATTTAACACCTCCACAAGGTATCCTATCAACTTACTCTCATCCGGTTTGAGTCTTCGGCCTCGACCAACATACACCGTTGCCGACTTCAACAACAAAAGACAGCTCTTAACTACTTCCTTAACCTATCCTTTAACATGAGTTCCTTACGGAGCCTAATCCTTCCACATATCCTAATCACCTTCATGATCTGCATCCCTCCTTTCGACACCTACTCATGTAACGGCAACATTACAAGCTCACCTCGCAACTCATATTCCTACGCCATAGACATTTCATTCTTCCTCACCTCACTACTCATAACGAGTTGCTAAATCCATCACCTTGAAGGCTTCAAGTCCTTCCTCCGGTCACAACTGTCCCTTGACAAATGTACTTCCGGTTACCGAACTAGGGTGCAAGCCCTCATACAACCGATACTATAATCCATTACTGACTCTACCACGGTTCACCTTTCCTCTTGAACACAAATACTAAAACTACATACGTTCTCCCTTGACTTGACCAACGCCTCTCCGCTCTCGGAGTTCTTCCTTAGCTTAAGACGTAATACTCTACGACCTAGTAGGTTCATAGCCTTCATGCATGACAATACAGTAAATAAATCTTTTCGCACATTTCATCATTTAAATAAACAACGTTTGAGAAACATTTGGGTACGCACGACTCCATCACTTTTATAACTTCAGCGCCCTGCACAACGATTCGAGAATCGTTTGCATGCATCTTTCCGTGAACCTTAATCTTACTCATTTCTGAACAATGTTAATACGACAGTAATACGTTGAATGAAAATCCTTTCATACGACACAATTCCGGAAGAGATTACCGACACCAAGTAAACCCAGTCGGTTCTCACACCCTTTTGTATGATATCAACAGGTTAAACTCATTTCGATTGTAAAAGTTGTGCTGACAAATGTTTTCTCGATCTTTTTGTAACAATTTAACTTATCATGAAAGTGTGAAATACTTTGCAACTCGTCAGGCTCAAAATTCCAATGTGCAATGTGAATGAAATCACTTTTTCTTTAAACATACGCGGGCACGTTCTGACTCATTTTCGATCGAAATTTATATTTAAACATTTAACTTAAATCGTGAAAATTTTCATGTTACAGAGAAGAACGCCATGCATGAGACTCTACTTGCAATAGAAGGCTACCCACTCAACGAGGTCAATCGCTTTATTCACACAGCTTGTCTTTGATACTCCACTTACGACCAAGTGTCGCCCGCTCGGTCAAGCACTAACTTGATGTACCTGCGTTCCACATCTCACTTACTCAACCATTTCACACTATTTTCGCTTTGATCGACTATCTCACTTTCTACTTCTACATGCTTTCAATTCCCTATAAGTATCTTATTCTATTTGTCCTGCAAATGAAAAGTTCGACTAAAAAGTCAGGGCTCCATTGATACTTTCAAGGTTTTGCCACTGTTCTATCTTACCGTCCCAACTAATCTATCCCATGATTTCCATAATTAGGACTCTCCCGAAACTGGAGTCTTATTCAAACTCAAACACCCATCCTCTCCGAATCCACGAAGAGCTACCTCTAGACGACTCATAACATTCTTCACAACGTTTCTTCTCTACGATGTCCACATACACCACATCATAATGATTCTTACACGACACTTCCCCAAGCAAAGGAGCTCGGTCTATCCCTCAGGGATCTTGCTGACCTATTCCTCCACGTTCTCCCAGCCATAGCGCTAAACTGAAAGAACCCGATAGTTAATCTTTGCTAGATGTGACACAACGAATTTGCTATAAGTAAGGTATTGTAAGCACGCACATGTACCTGTAAGTTCGTAATTACACTGGCCAGGTGTAATCCCAAACGTACCTTACACGATTGTCCTTGGCACCTTATTCCTAAGTGCATTTATAGTGATCGTTCCTATAGGCAATCCTATGTCTCGGCTGTGTTCCTCATCTTACAGTTTTAGTTTAGGCCCGAATGGTCACCTAAATCCCTTAAACTAAGGCTCTGATACCATTTGTAACGTCCCACTTTCCATAAAAGGTCAAAGTCATAAGATTAACATTCAAATTACATAATTGAGCTAGTCCTTACATCAATTCTAAGACATACTTAACAAAAACTTTAACGTTAACATTAATCATAAACAGCGGAAGTCTCTCTAAGCCACAGCCGAGCACTATCTAGACATATCAATCCAAAACTGGGAGCCTCACGAGCACCATTACTTCCAAGCCGTCTCTAGTTCTACTTAGAGGAACTCGCTACACGCTTACCTGAAAATGGTTTAGTTTTGAAAAGCAGGGTTAGACCAAAAGGTCTAGAGAATTCCCTCCGAAAACAACATGTAAAACAGTTGGAAAACATTTATCAATAAACTATAATGCATCATCATACAAGGTACTGCATTGTGTATGGATCACATAAACATTTCGCGATCGGGGTTCCATCAGGTTCCCTTCCCGCCCTCCTTGGAGCCCACTCGGACTCCCCTCTACCGGATAGGAGGGAAACAGATTCCAACCTACCGGCATGTCATACATATCCAAGGGATCCTCAGATCCCGAGAACATCTCTCTGACCCCACAATGCATACCGACACCACATAGCATACAAGTATGTTCATGAAAACATGTAAGTTAAAGTATCCGTACGTCATGTCTTTCATTTCTTCATGCTAAACATTTCATTTAATAGAACAGATACGTTCGTGAAAATCATGCAATCAGTTCATAACATTTCATGCTCGGTAAAACCATAATCAGTTAAAACATATATCACTTTGCGTCGTAAAAGGGTTTAGGGAACTCACCTGATAGCAATTTCCTTTCTAACCTTGTGTCTCGTTCCGTCCGTACACCTAATTCATAATTTATAAATTAATTAGATGTAACTCGATTGCTGATCCTAAGTTCTCCTCTTAATTCGATCTTAAAATAAATAGTTAAGACTGTTATATTCATACTAGGCCTTCAACAACTAGTTTAGACTTTAAATGAATTAAGTCCTGAACTAACTCTAGGCCCAACAGGACATAATTAACTTCTCGGCCCATCACACAATTCGGCCCAACCTCGACCTCGACCCAGACTCCTTATTCCCGGTATGACTTCCGGCGAGTCCCGGTACTTCGGGCAACTCCCGGTACTTCGGGAAACTCCCGGTACTTCGGGCAACTCCCGGTACTTCGGGAAACTCCCGGTACTTCGGGAAACTCCCGGTACTTCGGGAAACTCCCGGTACTTCCCAATTGCGGGACTCACTCCCGGTACTAAGCAATTGCGGGACTCAGACTACCGCGATTGACACCTACCCTTATGGGTTTTTCAGTCGATCTTTTCTTATTGTGAGGTTTAAATGCGATTTTTCCCGACTTTAATAATCCATAAACAGGGTTAAGGCTAAACTAGTACTCGTCAAATTCTAGGATAATTCTCAAACCCTCTTAACATACATTCACTGCTTAAAAACATGGGATTGGAACCTAACTTAGATTTAATGGAGAACTCAGAAATTAGAGAGATAACATAATAGGAGAATTACACTTACCACGAAGAGTCCCTTCTGGATTTGCTTGCCCAATTCTTGATTTCTTCTTCTTCCCTCGATTTCTTACTCAGCCGCCAACCCAAATGAAAATAGAATGTTCAGTCTTAAAACTTAGGGTTTTGGTCCAAATAAGTATCTTTCATACTTTGCAAATGAGTCCCTCACCAATACTTTCATTTCTTTCGCTCTAGCCACTAAACTTCTAAACCTACTAGAATTTGGGTTATTACAATTAGTGTGAAGGTTTAGTGTTAATTTCTTGGTCTCACGGTCTCACAAAAACAGGTTGGTCTCACGTGAACCCAACATATATATATATATATATATATATATATGTGTGTGTGTGTGTGTGTGTGTCATCATCCTCATCATCAGGGAAAGAACTAAAACCACAGAAAACAACCTTTAAACAACGGAGGTCCACATCTCCGACCCTTTGTCGAAAAACAACGGAGGTCCATCTAGGAAACACCCATCGCCGCCCCCTTGCGATAACCACCGACAAAGAAACCTCCCCTTACTTATCTTTTCAAGCATCAGATCCAGATCAATGATCTTTCTGTCTCTATCTCTCACTCTCGATCTCTTTGTCTCTGTCTCTCTCTCTATTCTCTGGTTCTCGATCTCAGTGTCTCTATTCTCTGGCTCTCGATGTCTATTTACATAGTGATTTGGTTCTATGGTTTCCAATCTCACCATCATCACCATCTTCCACACATCTCCACCTGTGGTTTGGCCCCTGTGTTTGTTTTGGCCGGATATATGGTCTTTTTGGTCGGATTTATGGTCTTTGTATTTTTATTTTTATTTTGTCTTTTCTTGTGATTAGGTTTCACTTTGTCTAAAGAAATGGAGTTACAAGTTTGGGTTTGGTGACCGGAGTTGCAGGCTTGGTTTGGGTTTTCGTGGGTTACGGATGGGTTAAAGGGATATCAGAGTGATGGCCGAAGATGGTGTGGAAGCCATTGATAAAAGCTTAGGATGTGGTTGGTAGTCGTCGTGCTTTCATAGCCGGAAATGTGTTTTCATGGCCGGAAATGTAACTTTGTTATACAAATTACACAACAAGTCCCTAAATTTTAACGTTTTATATAAAAACAAGAAATTTAAGATAATAGGGAAATGACTAAAATATCCCTCATTAGATTGGATCTAACAGATAAATTTAACGACCGTTAAGTTGAGGGACGAAAATCGTTGCAACTTATCAAACGTGAAGGGCTAAAGTGAGAAAATGAACTTTAGGGACGAAAACCGTAGAAAAAAATTAAACGTCGAGGACCAAAAATGAACTTTACTAAAAAAAAATCAAATTTCTCTAAAAGTAAGATTACGCGGCCTGGTCGGAGTATGGTTTGTTTTAACAACAGCCGAGTAGCTGAATTCGGAATGATGCTCTTTACCCCATGATAAATAAGTCTCGACTTGCCACCAAATATCAAAACGTATCCCGATTCTAACAAAATATTTGACGCGTTCTCGACGTCTTAGTCAAAACCGTACAAGAAACCTGCAGAGTCACCAATGGAGATGGAAACAACCGGCAATCCTACACGAAGACTATAGGAGCTCTCATCACGATCCTACGTTCAAAGACAAACTAATCATTAATTTTGAATTATAAACTTTTTAGCCAAATGCCAATTCGCATGTCTACATTCAGAGACAAACTAATCGTTAATTTGGGTTCATATTTAGGTTCAGATTATTGATTGTTTAGGTGACGTACGTTTATTAATATAATAGGTGTTCTACCTAGAGATTGAAAGTGTAAGTGAGAAGCTTTGGAGCGAGCAATCCAGTCGAGTTCCCTAAACCTTTTTACGACGCAAAGTGTTAAATGTTTTAACTAATTATGGTTTCATTTACGAGCATGAACTGTTCGTAACTGTCATGCATGTTTTCCCATGAACCACATGTTTTACTTAAGAAAGCTTATTATGTATGATGAAATGAGAATGATGATTTAAAGGATTTAAAGGTGCATGTTTTATGAAATGAATGATGTGCTATGTGGAGTCGGTCTGCACAGTGGGATCAGAGAGTGATCCTCAGGATCTGATGATCCCTTGGATATGTATGACAGACGGGTAGGTTGGAATTCATTTCCTTCTATTTCGAGTAAAAGGGAGTCTGCGTACGCTCCGGGAAGGGGAGTCTACGTATGCTCCGAAAGAGGCGAGAGGGGAGTCTGCTTGGGCCCCGATCGCATAATGCTTATGTGATCCAACACACAGTGCAGTACCATGCTTGATGTTATGTTAAGGTTTACGATGAATCTTTTATAAATGTTTTTATATTGGTTTACATGTTGTTTTCGGAGGGAATTCACTAGACATTTTGGTCTAACCCTCGCTTTCAAAAACTAAATCATTTTCAGGTAGACAATTAGTAAGAAGCTTAAGTAAGTGAGCAAGAGCAAGATAAGAGTACAGATGCAGCTTAGAGACAGTGCAAGTGCCATCCATAGAAGCTAGAATATTCTCAGTTGTGTATATGTTGATTCCGCCAACCTTAGTTTTATGAATGATGTTACGAAATGTTGGGACCCAGTTTTATTGTTAAAGAGTATGATGAAATGCTATGTATGTCCTACTGGGTATTCGGGATGTTACACAGACCCCACAACCCCAACTTGTCTTCTCTCCATCTTCGACCATCATTTGCTTCACCAGATCGTCTTCTTCCCTCTCAGAGCTCTCTTTAGAAATCTTGTCTTCTCCAATGGTGGTGGTCGGCGGTGAGTGTAACAACCCAAAATCTTAGTGAGACTTGGAGTTGGTGGTCAAAGTATGAAAAACGAAAGTTAAGTTAAGGGGCCATTTATGTAAATTGGAGGAAGGTATAAATGTGCACTAAATTCTAGGGCAGCCTCCATATTGCAAATCAGTGATTTTATCTTGGGTGTGTGTGGTGGCGTGAAACAAGGAAAGAAAAAGAAGAAGAAGAAGAAAAAAGAAAGCTAAAGAGAGGAGAAATCAATCAGGTAATCCCTCTTGATTTCGTAATCTATGTGATGTAGTATTCCCTTTTCATATGTTTGGATTCTATGATTGAAATCAGTGATTTGATGAGTTTTCAACCACAATTCTTAAAAAAGTGGGTTTCATGGGTTTTGTCTTAATAAATCGATTTAAGGGGTTAAAAATGGATTAAGTGGGTGTTTGGGGTTGGTGGATGAACCCTTATAGTTGTCTAATCAAACTAATGGCTTAAATCGGAGTATTAATCGGTTTTAGAAATTCTAAGTTCGAACATCAGCGTTTTCCGGACACCGGTGTTTGAAGGTGTCCGGATATGTTGAAGGTGCCCGGATAAGTCTGGCGTCCGGATAAGTCTGGCGTCCGGATAAGTCTGGCGTCCGGATTAGTATGGCGTCCGGATAAGCATGACGTCCGGATAAGTGTAGCGTCCGGATAAGTGCTGTGTCCGGGAAGGGATATCCGGACAGTAGAACTGGGATATTTTCTGATGTGAATCTTTTGCCTTAGGGGATTCTGTGGGTGTAGCTTGAAGGTGTTTAGGGAGTACATTGTACGACAATCAAGGTGAGTTCCCTAAACCTCTTTTACGACGTAAATGTTAAATGATTCTTTCACTGATTATGGTTTTAACAAGCATGAAATATTTATGAACTGATATGCATGAAAGAAATGTTTGATATGCTGAAATGATGCGCCTGATTTATAAAAAGGTCAAATGCTTTTATGAAACGTATATGCATGCTATGTGATGTCGGTCTGTACTGTGGGATCAATAAGACTCGGGATCTGATGATCCCTTGGATATGTTTGACGAGACGGTAGGTTGGAATTCGTTTTCTCCTAGGCGGGTATCGGGGAGTCTGCTTGGGCCCCGATACGAGAAGGGCGAAAGGGGAGTCTGCTTGGGCCCCGATCGCGTATGGTTAAGGGATCCATTACACAGTGCAGTACCATATGTGATGATTTATGATGCATTTTCACGAAAGGATTTCATATTGTTATTGCATGTTCTTTTACGGAGGGAATTCACTAGACCTTTTGGTCTAACCCTCGCTTTTCAAAACTAAACCATTTTCAGGTAAGCGTTCCGCAAGTTCCTCGGGGAGGAAATAGGAGTGACATAGCACTTTTGGAGATTAGAGCGACTCCAATATTTAGACTTCAGACATAGATAGAACTCGGCTGTGGATTTTTGTTGACTTCCGCTGTCATTTTGTTAAGCTCGTTTTTTTTTATGTATTGAACAAGTTAAACTTTTGTAATGTAAAACGATCAGTTTCTATGATTTGATGCTTGCCAAGTTTTGGGATGTTACAAATGGTATCAGAGCCGTAGTTTAAGGGATTTAGGTTACCTTTAGGGCCTAAACTTAAACTGTAAGACGAAGAACACAGCCGAGGCATAGGATTGACTCTAGGAACGATCACTATAATTGCGTTTAAGAATAAGGTGCCAAGGACAAACGTGTAAGGTAAGTTTGGGGTTGCACCTGGCCAGTGCAATTGTGAACTTACAGGTACATGTGCGTGCTTACATTACCTTATATAGCGGTTTATGATGTCATGTCTAGCAAAGGTTAATTATTGCTTTCTTTCAGTAATCGCGAATGGCTGGGAGGAATTTGAGGAGTAAGTCGGTACCTGTTGTACCAAGGAATCAGGAGGAAGAAGTCCTAGAGAACGGACCGGTTAACCGCGGAAGGGGTTGCGGGAGAGGTCGCGGAAGAGGCCGTGGAAGAGGTCGTGGAAGGACAAGGAGTGTGAAAATTCCTGTCAATCAGGAAGACTCTGTTCAGGAAAGTTCTGCTACTGTAAGAAGAGGGAACCCAACGAGGGGACGTGGTCAAGGCCGGGGTTCCACATTTGTCACTCGAGAAAATTTGGCTGCTGAGCTGGGTAAGATTCAAGAAACTTTGCAGACTCTCCTTACTAAACAGAATGAGTCAGCTTCGGTAAGCAAAGAGCCGACTGAGAACAAGGAGAGTGCAGAATTGTCAAGCCCGATAGGGACTGGTACTGGGGGCCACTCGAAAGCTTTATCCTTGGTAATGAATGAGTCAGCAGCTAAGGGTTGTAACTTCAAGGTCTTTGCTTCATGCAAGCCCCCTACGTTCGAGGGCGAATGTGATCCGGTTCTGGCAATGAAGTGGGTGAAGGAAATGGAGCTGGTTTTCGATACTTGTAAATGTGCCGATGGGGACAGGGTGATGTTTGCCTTGTCCACGTTGAAGTCTGATGCAGTGTATTGGTGGGAAGCCGAAACTGGGGGAAAGGGTTCAGCGATGGCCAAGGGGATGTTGTGGGAATCGTTTGTTGACAGGTTTAAAGAGCAGTTCTGCCCACTCGCGGCAGTGAAAAGGCTGGAAGAAGAGTTTCTGGGTTTAGAACAAGGAGGAATGACGGTACGGGAGTACACTTCTAAGTTTATTGAGAAGTCCCATTTTGCTGACTTGTATGTACCAACGGAAGGTCGAAAGGTGAACCACTTTATCCATGGTCTGAGAAGTAACATTCGGGAGCTGGTCCTGACGAGAAACCCCACTACCTTTCAAGCGGCCATCAATACGGCCGAGCTGATTGAGATGGAAAAGAACCGTCAGACTTCTGAAAAGGGGGGCGACAAGCGTAAATGGGATGGGTCGGGCAGTGACTACAGGAAGGGGAAGGTGTTCCGACCAGATAACCGTGCAAATAAGGATACCGTGGGAAAACCATGTACGAAATGCAACAAGGTGCACCGGGGTGATTGCATGGCAGGTTCAAACTCATGCTACCGGTGCGGCGTGCCTGGTCACGTGTCAAGGGATTGCCCCAAGGGGAAATCATGTTTTCAATGTGGAGCTAATGGTCACACCAAGTATGATGGTCCGCAGTTAAAGAAGGGAGGATCAACTCAGTATGGGGAACGTCATGGAGGAAAGAGCAGTGATAAAGGAGCAGAGCCGACGCGTCCGAAGGGACGTGCTTTCCGCATGACTGCAGATGAGGCGGAGGAAACTCCAGATGTTGTGGCAGGTACGTTTCTAGTGAACTCTCTATGTGCCAAGGTGTTATTTGATTCAGGAGCAAACCGCTCTTTTGTATCACATGAATTTATGAAATGTTTGGGGGTGAGGCCTAGACGTTTA
The DNA here is from genome assembly GCA_033807775.1 of Saussurea involucrata. Classification (NCBI taxonomy): domain Eukaryota; kingdom Viridiplantae; phylum Streptophyta; class Magnoliopsida; order Asterales; family Asteraceae; genus Saussurea; species Saussurea involucrata. The sequence goes on along the minus strand of CM066317.1, from coordinate 13,211,156 downwards.
GAGAGAGCTCTAGAAGTGGAAACTGCCAACGATGGTTTGGTGTATGTTAAGGAGGTGATAGAGGATTGTGTCATAGACATAGAAGGAAGATTGATACCTATGAAATTATATCCCATGGCAATGGGAGAGTTCGATGTGGTGTTAGTTATGGACTGGTTAGCCGCGAATGATGCGAACATCGTTTGCAACAAAAAGCTGATCAGGATTCAATCGCCGAATGGGGATCCCATAGTAATTTATGGGGACCGCCGTAATAGAAAGAATAGCCTGATCTCTATGATTAAGGCTACTAAGTGCTTGAAGAAGGGGTGTAGGGGATTCTTGGCGTATGTGTTGGATGCCAAGAAAGAGAAGCGTGGGGTGGGCGATGTGCGAGTAGTAAATGAATACCCGGAAGTATTCCCGGACGACTTGACCAGTCTACCCCCGGATCGTCAGATCGAGTTCCGAATTGATTTGATGCCCGGAGCTGCACCGATTGCCCGCGCACCTTATAGATTGGCACCATCCGAAATGAAAGAAATGATGACTCAGTTGCAAGAACTGTTAGACAAGGGATTCGTCCGACCAAGTACATCACCATGGGGAGCACCTGTGCTCTTCGTGAAGAAGAAGGACGGTACTATGCGGATGTGTATTGATTACCGAGAACTCAACAAGGTCACGATCAAGAACAAGTACCCGATACCTAGGATTGACGACCTGTTCGATCAGTTACAAGGATCCAATTACTTTTCCAAGATAGACTTGAGGTCAGGTTATCATCAACTCAAGGTACGGGAAGAGGATGTGCCGAAGACTGACTTCAGAACCAGATATGGACACTACGAATTTCTGGTGATGCCGTTTGGATTAACCAACGCCCCGGCAGCATTCATGGACTTAATGAATAGGGTATGCCAACCCTATTTGGATCAGTTCGTGATAGTGTTCATAGATGACATCCTGATATTTTCAAGATCGGAAGGGAAGCACGAAAGCCACATTCGTACAATTCTCGAACTATTGAAGCAAGAGAAGTTGTATGCGAAGTTTTCCAAGTGCGAGTTTTGGCTGAGGGAAGTACAGTTCCTCGGGCACGTGGTGTCTGAGAAGGGGATCATGGTCGATCCGGCCAAGATTGAAGCTATTCGAGACTGGGAGCAACCCAAGAATCCGTCAGAAGTTCGAAGTTTCCTCGGGCTGGCAGGTTACTATTGGAAGTTCATCAAGGACTTTTCGCGTATCGCCACGCCACTGACCTCTTTAACCAAGAAGAATGTCAAGTTCGCGTGGTTGGAGAAGCAGGAGGAAGCCTTTCAAAAGCTAAAGGAGATGTTGAGCAGTGCTCCGGTGTTGTCATTACCTGACGGTACGGATGATTTTATAGTTTTCAGTGATGCATCGAAGCTCGGTTTGGGTTGCGTACTCATGCAGCGGGGAAAGGTGATCGCATATGCCTCGCGGCAATTAAAAGATCACGAAGTTCGGTACCCCACTCACGATCTGGAGCTAGCGGCAGTGGTCTTCGCTCTAAAGGTTTGGCGACATTACCTGTATGGGACGAAGTGCCAGGTCTTCACGGATCACAAAAGCTTATGTCACCTCTTCGACCAAAAAGAATTGAATATGCGCCAAAGAAGGTGGATTGAATTGTTGACTGACTACGACTATAAGATCGAATATCATCCGGGGAAGGCAAACGTGGTGGCGGACGCTTTGAGCCGTAAGGAACGAAGTGAAACCCCCAGGATTGTGGCCATGAGGGCCGAGATCACATTCAACCTGCTAGCTGAAATAAAGGAGTGTCAGGCTGAGGCGCTCGAAGCTGAAAATCTTAAGAAGGAGAGAATGGTGGGGCAAACGTCCATGTTAGTGGAAGATAGTCGAGGGGTGAGGTGTCTGAATGGGAGAATCTGGGTTCCGAAACTCGGAGGGCTCCGAAAGCTGATTCTCGAAGAAGCTCACAAATCGAAGTACACGATTCACCCCGGAACTAACAAGCTGTACGGAGACCTGCGACGAGACTATTGGTGGCCGGGAATGAAAAAGGACGTGGCTCATTTAGTGGAGACCTGTATGACATGTTCACGAGTAAAGATCGAGCATCAAAGACCGTACGGGAAGCTCCAGTCGTTAGAGATACCGACATGGAAGTGGGATCAGATCACGTTGGATTTCGTGACCCATTTGTCTAGAACTCCGAAGGGTTATGACGCTATTTGGGTGATTGTGGATCGACTCACGAAATCAGCCCACTTTTTGCCTATACGAGAGTCTTACTCGTTGGAGCAGCTAGCCAAGTTATACGTTGATGAGATCGTAACCCTCCATGGCGTGCCTTCGTCGATAATATCCGACCGAGATAGCAGGTTTACCTCTAACTTTTGGAGAAGCTTCCAAAGAGAAATGGGTTCGCAGATCAAGATGAGTACCGCATATCACCCTCAGACCGACGGTCAGAGTGAGCATACGATCCAAACATTGGAAGACATGTTGAGAGCATGTGCTTTAGATTTCCAAGGCTCTTGGGAAAAGCACCTACCATTGATCGAATTCGCTTATAATAACAGCTACCATTCGAGCATCAAGGCCGCGCCGTTTGAGGCACTCTATGGTAGAAAATGTCGGACACCTTTGTGTTGGAACGAAGTAGGTGAAAGACAGTTAGCCGGACCAGAATTGGTACAGCTGACTTCGGACAAGATAGTCCAAGTGCGCGAAAGGCTGAAGGTCGCTCGCGACCGCCAAAAGAGTTATGCGGATAAAAGACGAAAGGACATAGAATTCTAGGTCGGGGATTTTGTTTTGTTAAAGGTGTCCCCGTGGAAGGGAGTGGTACAATTTGGGAAACTGGGGAAGCTAAGCCCACGTTACATCGGACCATTCGAGATCACGGAGCGGATTAGGGAGGTGGCGTATAGGTTGGATCTGCCGGAAGAACTGCACAACATCCATAATGCGTTTCACGTGTCTAATCTAAGAAAATGTCTAACCGACATGACTAAAACGGTTCCGTTAAATGACATTAAGGTGGACGAGAAGTTAGAATTCGTGGAAGAACCAGAAGCCATCACAGATTTTAAGGTGAGGAAGTCACAGAACAAAGAGACCAAACTGGTAAAGGTGCAATGGCGACACCACAAGGGTCCAGAGGCGACCTGGGAGTTGGAGTCGGAGATGAAGGCAAGTTACCCACATCTTTTCCAATGAGGAATTTCGGGGACGGAATTCTTTTAAGGGAGGAGTGTTGTAACAACCCAAAATCTTAGTGAGACTTGGAGTTGGTGGTCAAAGTATGAAAAACGAAAGTTAAGTTAAGGGGCCATTTATGTAAATTGGAGGAAGGTATAAATGTGCACTAAATTCTAGGGCAGCCTCCATATTGCAAATCAGTGATTTTATCTTGGGTGTGTGTGGTGGCGTGAAACAAGGAAAGAAAGGGAAGAAGAAGAAAAAGGAAGAAAGCTAAAGAGAGGAGAAATCAATCAGGTAATCCCTCTTGATTTCGTAATCTATGTGATGTAGTATTCCCTTTTCATATGTTTGGATTCTATGATTGAAATCAGTGATTTGATGAGTTTTCAACCACAATTCTTAAAAAAGTGGGTTTCATGGGTTTTGTCTTAATAAATTGATTTAAGGGGTTAAAAATGGATTAAGTGGGTGTTTGGGGTTGGTGGATGAACCCTTATAGTTGTCTAATCAAACTAATGGCTTAAATCGGAGTATTAATCGGTTTTAGAAATTCTAAGTTCGAACAGCAGCGTTTTCCGGACACCAGTGTTTGAAGGTGTCCGGATATGTTGAAGGTGCCCGGATAAGTCTGGCGTCCGGATAAGTATGGCGTCCGGATAAGTCTGGCGTCCGGATTAGTATGGCGTCCGGATAAGCATGACGTCCGGATAAGTGTAGCGTCCGGATAAGTGCTGTGTCCGGGAAGGGATATCCGGACAGTAGAACTGGGATATTTTCTGATGTGAATCTTTTGCCTTAGGGGATTCTGTGGGTGTAGCTTGAAGGTGTTTAGGGAGTACATTGTACGACAATCAAGGTGAGTTCCCTAAACCTCTTTTACGACGTAAATGTTAAATGATTCTTTCACTGATTATGGTTTTAACAAGCATGAAATATTTATGAACTGATATGCATGAAAGAAATGTTTGATATGCTGAAATGATGCGCCTGATTTATAAAAAGGTCAAATGCTTTTATGAAACGTATATGCATGCTATGTGATGTCGGTCTGTACTGTGGGATCAATGAGCCTCGGGATCTGATGATCCCTTGGATATGTTTGACGAGACGGTAGGTTGGAATTCGTTTCCTCCTAGGCGGGTATCGGGGAGTCTGCTTGGGCCCCGATACGAGAAGGGCGAAAGGGGAGTCTGCTTGGGCCCCGATCGCGTATGGTTAAAGGATCCATTACACAGTGCAGTACCATATGTGATGATTTATGATGCATTTTCACGAAAGGATTTCATATTGTTATTGCATGTTCTTTTACGGAGGGAATTCACTAGACCTTTTGGTCTAACCCTCGCTTTTCAAAACTAAACCATTTTCAGGTAAGCGTTCCGCAAGTTCCTCGGGGAGGAAATAGGAGTGACATAGCACTTTTGGAGATTAGAGCGACTCCAAGATTTAGACTTCAGACATAGATAGAACTCGGCTGTGGATTTTTGTTGACTTCCGCTGTCATTTTGTTAAGCTCCTTTTTTTGATGTATTGAACAAGTTAAACTTTTGTAATGTAAAACACTCAGTTTCTATGATTTGATGCTTGCCAAGTTTTGGGATGTTACAGTGAGACATCAAGGTTGAAGTAGATTAGGGTTTTCTTTTTGTAGTTTATAATATTTGTAGTTTAATAATGTTAATAATATGAAATATACATCTTAATTTAAAAAGAAATTAAGAAAAAAATAGTAAATTAACTAAAATACCCCTCCTTTAATTGGATTTAAAGAAAAAAGTTAACGACGGTTAGTGAGAGGGACCAAAAACAAAGTGAAAATGCATATGTCGGGGACCATATGCACCTTATTGAAGTTTAGGGACGAAAAATGTTAGAATGAACAAACGTTAAGGACCAAAAGTGAACTTTACTCATTTCCAAAATACAATAATTTAGGCACCATTCGGGTACATGTTTGTGTAGACACTAGTTATATATCCGTGCAATGCGGCGGGATGCAAATATTACAAATTTAAATTTTAAATATCAATTTTATGATGGATAACTTTAAAATACGTGGTTCACAGTGTGTATTAAGAGTTTTTTACAATGCAATAAAATGTATCGCAAATCCAAAAATGATTATTTTATCCAACTTCACCTTGGAAAAAAAAACGTGTAAATAAAATAGAAATTACAATCATTAAAAACAAGAAATTCATGTTGTAATCCATGGAAATGCAAATCAATATATATATATATATATATATATATATATATATATATATATATATATCAATCATATATATAAAACAAGAAACCAAACATAATAATGTGGCCTCTCCTAAGCATTATAAGACCATTTTTCTTTTTTCTAAGACTTTTGATTTTTTTAAATATTTGATATGGTAAAGACTTTTCCGTCCCTATACTAAAAAGATAAAATTCACTGAGTTAGGGTTGTTTTAGTAATTTTAAAAAGTTTAACCTACCAACCTTTTCATCTTCATATTAAAGGTGAAACCTCTAAATCTTTTCAACTTCGTTCTTAAATGTGAAAACTTAAAACCTTCCCTTTTGTATCATGATTTGTTCATCACTATATATCTTCATCTTCCTCTTCATATCACTTGATGTATTATTCATATCACAAATCATGCATTGTTTTTCAACAAGATCGTGTTTTAGGTAAACATTTTTTCTCCCTCTTCGTCGATCACTTTATTTTCTTCTTACACTTCATAAACTGTTACTTTTCAACAAGATTGTATTCTAGGTTTACTTTGAGAATACTAATTTGGGTTCTATTTCTTATTGACTTTTGTTGGAAATTTAGATTTATTCTTACTTTTATTTCTATATTTTCCTTAACTTCTTTTAAATGGAAATAGGGGTTTGTTCATGAAAGCGATTTTAAAGTTTTGATGGCAACGATGGTTCAATGATCGAATCTTGCATGTATGTATTACAATCCATGACACAACGACAACAAACTTCAATATGTTTTTTAATGGTTATTTTTATTTTTTCAGGTTTATTTCGAGAAGACTAATATGAGTATACATTTCTTTTCACTTTTGTTGAGATTTTAGAGTTCTTTTTTTCGTTTTCTATATTTTTTTTAAGTTTAAATTTTACCAATCATTTTAACTATGATTAAAATCAAACTTTTTTATTTACAAACACTTAAATATAATATTGTGTATATCTTTATTTATATAACAATTGAATACAACAAGAAATTGATTATAATGGATAAATAAAAATAAGATGAAGATGATCACTAATCATGTCAATGTAATAACTTTTAATTTACACATAAAAAATTCCTTATTGCCATCAATATACATAAATGAAATACTTATAATAACTTACTACAATATAACTTATACTTTATTATTATTTACACAATACTTCTATCTATATATCTATATAAAAGAGAATCATAAAAAGATAATGTGACATCTTGAGAGAGCTTGAAGCATTATTATCATTTTCTCCAAGTTTTGAGTTATATGAAAATAAAAATATATCATTAATTGAATAAGCCTTTCATTTACTTTTTACAAGTTACATATACAATCTTATTATATAAATATATAGATTATTAATCAATATATAAGCTAATTTGTATAATAAATCTATATTCACATCTATATAAAGAATAATCATTAAAAGACGATAGGGCATCTTGAAAATATCTATATCTATGAAAAATGAATCTAAAGAGATGATGTGACACATTCTAATACTTAGATTCTCTCCTCCATTTTTTTCAATTTTCACTTTTTTTAAATGTTGAACATGTTAATGACTTTTCGATTTTCATATGTAAGTTGTATTTTCATTAAAAATGAAGGTATTTTTAGTAATTTTACAAACCCGTTGCAATTTATGTTGTTAACCATTTATTTTCCCTTTCTATGTTATTAACCATTGTTTTCCATTAATTATTTTAATTAATCATTCAACTTATTGCATTTATGTAAATTAACTTTTTATCTTCCTTTCTTAATGTTACTAACCATTCATTTTCCTTTCTTTATTTTAATTAATCATTCATTTCACTTATTTAAGCATAAGCGTTTTTTGATTTTTGTTGGCTATGTTATTGGTTTTTTTAACCTTTTTGTCATACACCAATCTACCTCTCAGTCTCTTCGTCTAACACATTTTATGTAACTAAATTTGTATTTCTAAAAGATTAATATTTGGTTATTGTATTTGTTATTGTATTGACTCTATATGATTTTTATGGTGTGCTATAATCTAACGAGATCGATACCACTGTCAACAATGTATCCGAGACAATCAGTTTAGTAGATGAAGCTGGTGAATCACATTTACACAAGAAAAATGAAAAACTAACTGATAATGTTATGCAATCGTGTTCATGTGACCTATACATCAATACAAACTTTGATCCAAACTGTCAAATAATCAAGGAATTGTCGATACGGAGGAATAAAATATTGTAAGAAAATAAGTAAGTGACAAAACGAAAAAATGAGGTGAATTCTTGATAAAAAAAAATTCTTAAAATCTAAAGACTTCTACGTCTTCTCTTATATATAAAATAATTAATATTATAAATAAATATAAACACTTCATTTCATCTAATCAATTGTTGTCATATTTTTTTAAATGATTATAATTTTAGAAATAATCATATTATTGGATTTTAATATGAAAATTATTTAAATTACTTATTTTAATTATAATATAAATAATTGATAATATAATTTTATTCGGTAATTATTGATACAATTTGTATATATTTAAAAAATGTAGAATATTTAAACTAAATCTAATTATGTATAATTTTTATTTATTAGTGTTGAATCTTGATTATCCGAAATCTTCCACCACATTAGTCATTTTTTATTTACTTTTCATTTTTTATTATTTTTTGTATTGATTTATTTTAAACGGCATTTATTAATGTTTTATATATAAATATTTAAATTATAGTTATTACTAATAGTTAATATCACACATGCAACATATTTCATAACTCTATTGACTGAATATGCTCAAACCTAATATTTATCTAAAAGAAATTGTTGTGTATGGATTTGCAATATGTTCTATATCTATAAAAATAACAAAAACAATTTTTATAGTTTTGTTAACATAAAATTTAATCATCGCGCAACGCGCGATGTCGAACACTATTATATTTAAAAGTAAAACCTAGAGTTGCTTAGGTGGCATAATGAGAAGACTTCATTCTCATTTATCTTTTTTCTCATAGTTTTGAATTTTTTTAATAAAAAACTTCTCACTACATAATTAGCTTTAACTTTTGACTTACATAACTTCCAAGAGATATTCATTATATACTTTTTCATCTTTCCATGTACTAATTATATAAAAACCTACAATAAATGATGTGACACGTTTACTATAAAATGATTCTTTCTAGAGGTAAGTTAAACACTTTTTTTACCTTCTCAATCTCTTAATCTATGTCTCTCTATTTCCTTACCAATTACCCCCACTGACAAAGAGAATTATACATACACATGAGTTCAATCGGGTAAATCGGCACAACTCTCAAATTGTTCATTACGGCATTATACACGTGTTTATCAATATAATATATAAGAAGGAATTGGAGCATTGATCTATCGAGACTTCAGAGTTATGTGAGAATTTTGATTTGCATTTTGTTTTTGTTGTCTTTATAGGTTGCGGGACTAAATATATGTCGGAGTTCAAGGAGAAGTTGCCCGATTCAAGTACACTAAAGGTGGATTCTCATCTTTATCTTTTATGTTTCTTATAGTTTATCAATTTGTATATTTATAAGAAAAAACACCGACAATAAGGTGACGTTTTCTAAGAATCTCAATCCCAATTTTCTTTGTTGTCAAATTTTAACTTTTTTATTGATGTAACTATTATCAAAATCTTAAATTGATTAAACTATTCATTTTTAATTATTGGTTACACCCAATAATTTTTTAATTATTTTATTTAACATGACTCATATTTTTATTTACATAATATATACATTTATATATATATATATAACCAAAATAATTATAAACTCATTTACATAAATGAAATACAATCACAATAGAAATATTTTTATTTATATACATGAGACTTGAATATAATAATATGTATATTTTTATATACTTTTTTGAATTTTTGTTATTGATGTAATTATTTTACCAAACATTAGAAATGATGTTGATTTTAGTAAATCGATAATTTTGTACCATTTAAATGTATATGTTGATGGAACGATATTTCGTTAATTTATTATAGTTGCCAATAAACTATTGAAAATAATGGCGAGTCAAACATGTATTATATTTAATTTTAGTGGATATAATATTTTCAATTTACCATTACAAACTTTCTATAAATTCTTTTTTGTGCAATTCACACTTCTAAGTTACAAATAAAATTTTAGGTAGACTACAAATTTGGTTCATAGCTTAAATAAAATATTTTTTTTCTTTGTAGTTTTAAAATTTCAAAATGTTCACCGGGATTTGAAAAAACCTTTAAATTTGGTTTTTCTTTCTAACAATTATTAAATAATTTTATTACCAAACATTAAATTAACTATTCATTTTCGCGAGTTACACTCAATTTTTTTTTATTTCTTATGTCACATGACTTTAGATTTTTATTTACATAATATTAATAAATATATGTAATTATTATGTTTAAAAACTCATTTATATAAATGAAATTATGATTAACATGTAGAATCTTAATTACAAGACATTAGCATATAATAATATGTGTATTGTTTATGTATCTACATAAGAATAAATTGATTGTAATTAATATAACTAATATAATTAAATAAAATGAAGATGGCGTTTATAATACTTTAAGATGATTATCGATTATATAATTTACATAACACTTTTTACATATATTGATTAAAAAATAATATATTTACTAAATCCCTACACACACAAGTTTCAATCATTTTTTTTAATACAACATATATATATATATATATATATATATATATATTGATTTGTATTGTTTTTAGTACAACATAATATTGTCATCGCGCAACGCGCGATGCCGAACACTAGAACTAAAATTCATGAGTCAATTCATACTAGAACCGTGACGGTTCATTTTCAAAGGAATTATTTATTTCGCTTTACGTTTTGTGAGTAAACTAAGCTGCAATGAAATGATTTTCGACATGATCTTCAATTGTGGGACGAGCGTGTCCATTTTTGCGTAACTACCGACCTGGTAATAGTAGTTTTATTGCTTACGGTCTTTTTGAAATGAAAAATCTTGACGTGGAAAACATTTTTGTAAATGATTTTGTAAACCATTTGGGAAATGCGCTTTTAAGTGTTATGTGTCATTTTGAGAATTTTAAGGGTGTGAGTCCTTTGGGAAAACTCTTTTGTTTAACCCGTGTTGAGTTTGGGACTAATGTTGATTTTAGAGTATTGCTTGCTTAGACTTTATTTAAACGCGTTTTTGACCGACTTATGGGTCTAGCAAGCGTGGAGCAGTTTGCTCGGTTTTGACTTGGAGTTAGTCATGGGCTAATTGCCCGGTTTTAATGACTCGAGGGGGAGTCTTGTTGATGAATTGTTTTGTCGCACCGTTTGGCATTCATTGCACGTCGAGTATTTACACGTTTGGGTGAGGGAGACAATCCGAGATAGGCACTTATGGGTAGGATGTTTTACTTTGGATCCTTAGGCACGTTAGTCAGTCGCTGGTAGTGGTCGGTTGGGTATCTCGGGGTGAGGCCCCGGTGTTCAGGTGTTATAGCCTAGGCTTTCTAGTAGGTGCTAGGAGGATATAGTTGTGGGCACTTACCTGGGAGGTAATTCCGATATGAGGGGCCCTGAGGCGTTACCTGAGAGGTAGACGTCAGGGTGTATCCTCGGTTCAGATAAATTAGCTTTGTAGAGCGAGTGTGGGGGATACGTCGACGGTGGGAGGTTGGGTATTCCACGCGTGTTGGTAATGTAGGCCGGGTAGTATCGGTTAAGGGAATGACCTACGTGTGTGTTAGTGGACTTGATTGTAGGGGATATCTATTTGTGTTAGTGTCTAGGATAATACCACGCTTATGTGATTCATGGTAATCGGTTGGACCGATGTTCGGCGGGTGGCCGATGTTTGTTATGGTAGTCGGTTGGACCGATGTTCGGCGGGTGGCCGATGTTTGTTATGGTAATCGGTTGGACCGATATTCGGCTGGGCCGATGGTTGTATTTATTCGGTTGGACCGATATTCGGCAGGGCCGATGGTTGTATTTATTCGGTTGGACCGATATTCGGCTGGGCCGATGGTTGTATTTATTCGGTTGGACCGATATTCGGCTGGGCCGATGGTTGTATTTATTCGGTTGGATCGGTATTCGGCTGGGCCGATGGTTGTATTTATTCGGTTGGACCGGTATTCGGCTGGACCGATGGTTGTATTTATTCGGTTGGACCGATATTCGGCGGGGGGGCGATGTTTGTTAATGTGATTCATTGTGAATTTTGGGAGTCTAGTAGAACTCGTAGAAGTTAATCGGCAGTTAATGGTAGGAATGATCGGATTCGAGTATCCTGTAGGGTATATTGGTGAGCATCTTTAGAATGGTTAGAGCTTGAAAAATTTAATCGGGAGGTATGAATCATCTAAGGTTGGGAGACAACCGAAGTCGTTTAACTAGGAATGATTCCGATTGTTGGAGTGTTCTTCCAATCGCGTTTTCAGTGTTCTTGAAGGAGTGTTGTTAGTAAGGAAGTATTCGGGAGATTCTTAGACGGTGTGAGAAATTAGGTTCCAGTTAGTGAAAGTCCAGTGGCAACTCAGAAATGGTTCTGAGTGGACTTGGGAACCTGAGGCTGAGATGATGGAGAGCTATCCAGAGCTATTCACGGGCATAGACTTCGAGGACGAAGTCTAATTCAAGCGGGGGAGAGTTGTAAAGCCCGTGTCCCGGTGCGTTTATTAATTAATTTTAATAATTTAAAATGTTTACCTTTAATTGTTTTTGGTTAGTGGTTTGGGGTCAAATAGGACCAAGATGTTAGCAATTGTGTCATTTTAGTGTAGATTGTGAGATAAGGTGTAATGGAGGGGCCATTGTGCAAATCTTGGAAACTTGTTGCATGGGTCTCGGCCCATGACTGAATTCCTATTCTTATTCTTCTTTTCCTTGTAAACCAAGCAAACCAAACAATCCTAAACCCTACGATCCATTTTCTCCTTTTCCTTGTGTGGTGCGGCCGAGAGAGAGAGAAACGAAGAGAGAGAGAGAGATCGCAAGAAAGAGAGAGAGGAGAAGGAAGAACGCAGCGGCAGCCCCTTTCGCCGCCGCTGCTGCTGTCGCCGGAGATCGCCACCACCTGCTGTCGTCGGAGGAATCGAGAGAGAGAGGTTTGGTTGTGGTGGTGAGACGTCGTCGCGAGGTAAGTAGCTCTCTCGTCCGTCTCGTTCTTTTCCTTTTTCCTTTTCGTTTTCCGGCGAGACCACCACCGCCGCACGCCGTCACTGCGGTGGCTGTGGGTGGAGGGCGGTGGCAGTGGGTGACACTCGTAGCGTAAATCCCAAACCGTTAAGCCGAACGCGAACCGTTTTATAAAGTTATCTTTTATGCAAATTCTAAGTGTGCTGTCCAGTTTTCGTTTGACCATAACTTTTCCGTCGTAACTCCGTTTGAGCCGAAACTGGCGCCCACGGTTCAAGTTCGGGGTCGGGCACGTTTTCTGTGTTTTAGCGGAAAACTGGTTCGGTCTCTAGCTGGGCGAAAAAGTGGTCGCAAGTTCGGTGATTCGTCATTTTATGTGTAAAATTCTGGAATCTGCCACTGTTTTGTGTAGACAATAACTTTCTGCTGGTAACTCGCTTTGAGGTGAAATTGGTGCCCAAAGTTCCCAAATCGAGTTGGGAAGGTTTTTCGTGTTTTGCCGAAAGTCTGATTAAGCCCGTAGCTAGGTTGTATTGGGCTGTTTGTGCAGGCTGGTCCGAAAACGGACAGTTTTTGGGGTCGTTCGTATTTAATTCATAATAAATTGTAGAAAAATCGTTAGGAGGCGTATAATATGTCCTTGAAACCCTATCTCAGAGTAATTTCTAATCATGAAATAATATTGGGAATTTTCTGGGTTTAAAGGGGTCGAAACAGGTCCCGAACAGACCTGTTTGGCGAGAACGGAAAACAGTTTTAGTGACGGGTTTAAGCGTGTGTCGTGTCGTAGGGTCCGGGTCTCGTATTGACACGTTTTAACATGCGTTTAGGTGCTGGGAAGTGACCGTAATTGTGAAGCTTGAATTGTATTGTTAAGCTAGGCGCGCGTTCGAGGTGAGTTCTCTCACTATAACTAATGTCGGTTATTTTTACATTACGATTTGTACGTGTGTGGTAGTTTTAATTGTTTGTGATGCGGGACTAAATAGTGGGGTGTCTAGTCGGACCTTTATTGTTATGACTACGCGGGTGGCGTAGGAGTTCGGTGGGGCCGAGGTTTATATACGCGGGTGGCGTAGTAACTCGGTGGGGCCGAGGTTTATATACGTGGGTGGCGTAGAAACTCGGTGGGACCGAAGGTTGTATACGCGGGTGGCGTAGGAACCCGGGGGAGCCGGGTAATGCTTGCACGGTTATCGTGTGGTCGGGTGGACCAGCTTATGCCTTTGGGTGGGATGGTGTAGGTATGCATGTTTATGATTTGTTCGTAGACTTGTATGTTGTTTATGTGCAATTATCTGTTTAGAGGTGGTGTGGGAATAACTATGTTATTTATGGTGTCTGAATTCACTAAGCTTCGTGCTTACCCTTTCCCAATAAATTGTGGTTTCAGGTACGAGTGGCTCCAAGGCGTGACGAGTACACACTGGCGCGTGGGAAGAGTTGATTACTTTTATGATTTTAACTTTAGACATTTATTCCGCTGTTTATTGTTCGTGAGAATATTAATTATGAGTTTGCAAATGAAATGATTGAGTTATTAAATGAGTTTTTATTAATGAAATGTTACTTTAAAAATTTTAAATTCCTTGTAATTTTTGGGACGTTACAAGTCGTTGGTAATGGTCGGTTGGGTATCTCGGGGTGGGACCCCGGTATTCATGTGTTATGACCTTGACTTTCCAGTAGGCACTAAGAGGATACAGTCTTGGGCACTTACCTGAGAGGTAGTTCCGATGTGCCGGGACTTGAGATGTACCTGGGAGGTAGGCGTTAAGGTGTATCTTGTTACGGTGTAACTAGGTTTCCTAGGGCGGGCGAGGAGGATAAGTAGACGGTGGAAGGTTGGGTATTCCATGCGTGTTGGTAATGTAGGCCGAATAGTATTGGTTAAGGGAATCAAGCCTTTGTAATTAAGAGAATAAATGCACAGTAACCTTTTTGAAGTAAGTAGTATATTTAGGTGTCGACCTTTGGGCTTGAGGCCAAACACCTTTAGTGTAATCGGAGATTCGTAGACGATTTTAAAATAATTATGGTGATGGTAGTAGTAACCCTGAGATGCTTAATTGTGATGAATGGTTATGGTGGAATGACCTTCGTGGGTGATTATAAGTTTACTGGTTTGACGATTCGTATGAAATAAATTTTGGGAGTCTTTTAGAACTCGTGGAGGTTAATCGACAGTTGTTGGTAAGTATGGTCGAATTCGAGTATCCTATAAGGCATATTGGTGAGCACCTTTAGAATGGTTAGAGTTGAAAGTTGATTTGGGATGTATGGAACATCTATGGTTGGGAGACAACCGAAGTCGTTTGACTAGGAATGAATCCAGTTGTTGGAGTGTTCTTCCGATCATAATTTCAGTGTCCTAGAAGGAGTACGTTAGTAAGAAAGTATTCGAGAAGTTTTAGAAGGGGTTTCAAGTGAACTTGGGAACCTGAGGTTGAGATGTGGGAGAACTATCTTTAGCTATGCACGGGCATAGACTTCGAGGACGAAGTCTAATCCAAGTGGGGGAGAGTTGTAAAGCCCGTATTCCGGTATGTAATTTCTTTTATTAATTATTTTCTTTTAAGTTTGATTTAATGTGGTTGCCGTTAACGGGGTTAGTCGAGTTGGACCTAATTGTTAAAAATGTCGGAATTTTGGTTAGTTGCGAGAAGGTTTTAGTTGAGGGGCCATTTGTGTCAAGGGCCAAAACCTACCTTGGTTTCGGCCCATGCATCCAAGAACCCAACCCATATTGTTTTAGTTGAGTGGTGTCGTGAAGGAGAAGCAAAAGAGAAAGAAGTTTAGAACAAAGCAAACCCTACGGCTCTTCTTCCCCTTCCCTTCGTTGTCGCCGGCCGGAAAGAGAGAGAGAGAGAGAAACCATGAGAGTTGGAGAGCGAGAGTAGAGAGGAGGAGGAAGGAGGTCGTCGGCGTGAGAGAACCACCGTCGTTTCGGTCGGAAAAGTAAAGGAAGAAGGTCGTGTCAAGGTAAGTTTTCCGTTCATTTTACTTAAGGTTTTCTCGTCGGAAAACGGTAAACCGCCACCGCCACTGCCGCAGCCACGGCTGACGGCGATGGGGCTGCCGCTGCACGCCGCCGGGTGACGGCAGGGGGGGCGTGTATGTGCGGGTGTGTGGTTGGGTGCGGGTATGAGGTTGCGGGTAAGTCGGAATGGGCGGTGTTTGGGGTGTGGTTTCGCCGGAAATTCTTAGCCAACGGCCGCCATTGCCGGAGGTGGCAGAGGGTGGTGCACAGGCGGCTCAACCCTTTTAATCTTAATCAATAAGTCACAGCTAGTTCCAGGTCTGAATGCTTAAGGCATGGCTTAATGGGTTAAGAAATAAGTTAAGCTTCTTTTGTCATTTCATGTGAAAACGTTTGTCTACCACTGTTTTGCGACGGCCATAACTTTTCCGTCGTAGCTCGGATTGAGGCGAATCCGGTGCCCACGGTTCACATTCTGTTCCGGGCACACTTTTCGTGTTTTAGCGGAAGTCCGGTTCGGACTCTAGCTAGGCGTAAATTGGCTGTTTATACAGCAGGTCCGGATGTGGCAGATCGCGTTCCGTTTTAAAAGTCACAGTTTCTGCCACTGTTTTGGGAAAGCCATAACTTCTGCTAGGAATGTCGGATTGGGATGAAACCAGTGCCAAAAGTTCCCATTCTGAGTCTAGTAAGTTTCTTATGTTTTGTGGAAAAACCAGTTCGGATCGTAGCTAGTGTCAAACTGCTGTTTTATAACGAAAGGTGCTGTTTTTCGCTGTGCAGTTAGCCAATTTTGTAAAATCTGTATTAAATTGTAGAAAAATCGTTAGGAGGTGTATAATATGTCCTTGGAACCCTAACTCAGAGTACTTTCTAGTTATGTATTTTAATCGAGGATTTTCTGGGTTTAAAGAGGTCGGATCAGGTCCCGAACAGACCTGTTTGGTTAGACCGAAAAATAGTTTTAGTGACGGTTTAAGCGTGTGTCGTGTCATAGGGTCCGGGTCTCGTATTGACACGTTTTAACATGCGTTTAGGTGCTGGGAAGTGACCGTAATTGTGAAGCTTGAATTGTATTGTTAAGCTAGGCGTGCGTTCGAGGTGAGTTCTCTCACTATATTTAATATCAGTTGTTTTACATTACTGTAGCTCGTGTGTGGTAGCCTTAATTATTTGTGATGCGGGGCTAGATAGTGGGGTGGCTAGTTAGACCTTTGTTGACATGTATACGCGGGTGGCGTTGTCATGTATACGCGGGTGGCGTAGGGACTCGGGGGCCGGTGTTTGTACACACGGGTGGCGTAGGGACTCGGGTGCCGGTGCTTGTACACGCGGGTGGCGTAGGAATTCGGCGGGGCCGAAGGTTGCATACGCGGGTGGCGTAGAATCTCGGTGGGGCCCAAGATGTTATACGCGGGTGGCGTAGGGGTAGGTATGCATGTTTATGATTTGTTCGTAGACTTGTATGCTTGTTTATGTGCAACTATCTGTTATAGGGGTAGTGTGGAATAACTGTGTTATCTATGGTGGTTGAATTCACTAAGCTTCGTGCTTACCCTTTCCCAATAAATCATTGTTTCAGGTACGAGTGGCTCCAAGGCGTGACGAGTACACACTGGCGCGCGGGAAGAGCTGACTATTTTATGATCTTCATTTTTAAAACAATTGTTCCGCTGTTCATTGTTCGTAATAATTTTATTTAGTGGTTTGCAAATGAAACGATTGAATTATTAAATGCGTTTTTTATTAATGAAGGGTTACTTTAAAAATTTAAAATTCCTTGTAATTTTTGGGACGTTACAACTTGGTATGGTAACATCCCAGACCAACCGTACCAGATATTGTCCGCTTTGTCCGCACACCTGGACTCACGGTTTTAAAACGCGTCTGATAGAGGAGGTATCAAGTCCCTCTTATAAGGCAACCTTAGTTCTCCTCCCCAACCAATGTGAGATCTTACAATCCACCCCCCTTGGGAGCCCAGCGTCCTCGCTGGCACACCAGTCCGGTTCCCGGCTCTGATACCATCGGTAACATCCCAGACCAACCGTACCAGATATTGTCCGCTTTGTCCGCACACCTGGACTCACGGTTTTAAAACGCGTCTGATAGAGGAGGTATCAAGTCCCTCTTATAAGGCAACCTTAGTTCTCCTCCTCAACCAATGTGAGATCTTATATATATAAAGCAAAATGTTAGTGAGAAGGTTAAAGATAGGCCTTCAAAGCCATTTATCTAATTTTCTAGAATTTTGATTTATTTTAAATAAAAGGCATATAATAAATGATCTCATTAATTATTAAGACTTTTCATTTTTATTTTATACTTTTATAATATAGATAACATCATCAATCAATATATATACTTTTATAATATGTTACATTTTTATTTATCCTTAAGTAGACTAACAATCAATATATATGTATATCATCAATATATCAATATAAAGCAAAATGTTAGTGAGAAAGTTAAGGATAAGCCTTCAAGGCCATTTATCTAATTTTCTACAATTTTGATTTATTTTAAATAAAAGTCATATAATAAATGATCTCATTAATTTTTAAAACTTTTCATTTTTATTTTATACTTTTATAATATAGATAACATCATCAATCAATATATATACTTTTATAATATGTTACATTTTTATTTATCCGTAAGTATACTAACAATGCTTATAAATCAAAAATATTTTTAATATTTTATGTTTTTGTTTATTTATATTTTTATGGATAAGCTAACAATCAATATATATATATATATATATATAAAGCAAAATGTTAGTGAGCAGGTTAAAGATAGGCCTTCAAGGCCATTTATCTAATTTTCTAGAATTTTGATTTATTTTAAATAAAAGCCATATAATAAATGATCTCATTAATTATTAAGACTTTTCATTTTTATTTTATACTTTTATAATATAGATAACATCATCAATCAATATATATACTTTTATAATATGTTACATTTTTATTTATCCTTAAGTAGACTAACAATCAATATATATATATATATATTAGTCTTTGGCTCGCCCGTTGCGCGACGATCAAATTTGTGTTTTAAATTAATTATTTGATGTTTAATAGTTGTTGAATAATTTTGTGACACATAAAATAATTGATAAAAAGAAAAAAAATTCACAAATAGGGAATATTATCTTGAAGATAAAATGTCTATTAAGTTTGATACCTATTATAAATGTAGTTACTAAATGAATTTAACAAACGAATACACAATAATTGCATAATTATATTTTTGAAGATGGTTCGAACTCATAATCCAAAAGTCAGTTGACAAGTGATATCTTTTTGTTCAAAGTAATTAAATCTCTTATGATAATTCTAAAAGTGTTTCGTTGACAAAATGAAATTTGATAGAATTTTGTAATTCGTCGAAATAATTCGACTTTGAAGTAAAAATTGATATTAAATTGCAAAAAGAAAATCACGACAATTTAGTGATTATTTGTATCAAATCTCATACTAATTTCAACAAATCTCATACTAATCACGACACATTAATTCGTATATATTTATGATATTTAATAATATAATTAAATTCCAAAATATTCAATATTGAGCTCATTTCGAAGGTATTGACAAAGCGATTACAATAGTATAATTTGTAAAAAAATAGAAATGTTTTTTTAATGCATTTTAGTTCATATACATTATTTATGTTTATATGATAAGAGTCTAAAATGAAAAATAAAAAAAGTAATGGATTAAAAGTAAACTTCATAGGTAATTATAAGGGTAGTAAATGTAAGGTATAAATATTAAAAATTTAATTAAGGAGAGATTTAAGGAGGAGTGAATATGGGTGTGTTAATTGAACCTATAATGTAAAGGCGTTCAGATACATGTTTAGGCGGGAAAACAATAAAGTCGGCTCACCAGACGACGACACGTGTCAATGTAGTTACTTATTTATTATATGTATAGATATAAAGCAAAATGTTAGTGAGAAAGTTAAGGATAGGCCTTCAAGGTCATTTATCTAATTTTCTACAATTTTGATTTATTTTAAATAAAAGGCATATAATAAATGATCTCATTAATTATTAAGACTTTTCATTTTCATTTTATACTTTTATAATATAGATAACATCATCAATCAATATATATACTTTTATAATATGTTACATTTTTTTATCCTTAAGTAGACTAACAATGCTTATAAATCAAAAATATTTTTAATATTTTATGTTTTTGTTTATTTATATTTTTATGGATAAGCTAACAATACTTATAAATCAAAAATTATTTAATAAAATGTATTCTTTATTTACATTTTTATTTATCCTTAAGTAGACTAACAATGCTTATAAATCAAAAATATTTTTAATATTGTATGTTTTTATTTATTTATATTTTTATGGATAAGCTAACAATACTTATAAATCAAAACTTATTTAATAAAATGTATTCTTTATTTATATTTTTATTTATCCTTAAGTAGACTAACAATGCTTATAAATCAAAAATATTTTTAATATTGTATGTTTTTGTTAATTTATTTTTTTATGAATAAGCTAACAATCAATATATATATATATATATATAAAGCAAAATGTTAGTAAGAAAGTTAAGGATAGGCCTTCAAGGCCATTTATCTAATTTTCTACAATTTTGATTTATTTTAAATAAAAGTCATATAATAAATGATCTCATTAATTATTAAGACTTTTCATTTTTATTTTTCACTTTTATAATATAGATAACATCATCAATCAATATATATACTTTTATAATCATCAATCAATATATATATATAAAGCAAAATGTTAGTGAGAAAGTTAACGATAGGCCTTCAAGGCCATTTATCTAATTTTCTACAATTTTGATTTATTTTAAATAAAAGTCATATAATAAATGATCTAATTAATTATTAAGACTTTTCATTTTTATTTTATACTTTTATAATATAGATAACATCATCAATCAATATATATACTTTTATAATATGTTACATTTTTATTTATCCTTAAGTAGACTAACAATCAATATATCAATATATATATATAAAGCAAAATGTTAGTAAGAAAGTTAAGGATAGGCCTTCAAGGCCATTTATCTAATTTTCTACAATTTTGATTTATTTTAAATAAAAGTCATATAATAAATGATCTCATTAATTATTAAGACTTTTCATTTTTATTTTATACTTTTATAATATAGATAACATCATCAATCAATATATATACTTTTATAATCATCAATATATATATATAAAGCAAAATGTTAGTGAGAAAGTTAAGGATAGGCCTTCAAGGCCATTTATCTAATTTTCTACAATTTTGATTTATTTTAAATAAAAGTCATATAATAAGTGATCTCATTAATTATTAAGACTTTTCATTTTTATTTTTGTAACAACCCAATATTCTAGTGAGTTTTCAAAGTTGGTGGTCAAAGTGAAATAAATGGAAGTTAACTTGAGGGACTAGATTGTAATTTATGAAGTGTATAAAAAGACTCCAATCCCTAGGGCAGCCCCCATTTCTTTTATAATATAGATAACATTATCAATCAATATATATACTTTTATAATATGTTACATTTTTATTTATTTTTAAGTAGACTAACAATGCTTATAAATCAAAAATATTTTTAATATTGTATGTTTTTGTTTATTTATATTTTTATGGATAAGCTAACAATCATCAATCAATATATATATATAAAGCAAAATGTTAGTGAGAAGGTTAAGGATAGGCCTTCAAGGCCATTTATCTAATTTTCTATAATTTTGATTTATTTTAAATAAAAGGCATATAATAAATGGTCTCATTAATTATTAAGACTTTTCATTTTATTTTATACTTTTATAATATAGATAACATTATCAATCAAACACATCTCGGTGTGTTTGATCTCAAGTTACGGCTATGAAATTCTTCTCTTAAAATCTTTGGAAATTAAAAGAAAGGAAAACCCGTTTGAGAAACGGTGATCGAGGGCGCAGTGTGTACAGTCAGCTGGAGCCAAAAGAAAAGGTACAGTACTTAGTGTATTTATCGCTTTCTAGATCATAGGGTATGCATGCTAGATTGCTTGTGTGGGTTACATGATATTGTATGGTTACTGCTTGCTAATAGGAATTTTATGCTAGCCTTGATATGTTGTTAAACGAATGCACTATAGGTTGTATGCAGTAGGAACCGAATAGCCTTAGAATGTTGGATTTAGTTCTATTGCGCAGCTCTTGTTTGAGTCCAACCGTTGTAGGATAGAATCTTATATTCGAATGTCTATCTGGTTTCCACTGTATGCGACTGTGCATTTGCGAGGCGACTCGCCAGGACTAGTGGCGATTCCGTCCTAGCAAGGGTAGAGGAATGAGATGAAATTCCTAGGGAGCTAGGAAGAGTGCGTACATATGCTGGTACGGGCATATGGGTGTAGTTATCGGCGAGAAACTACTTGGACACGTCGGATGGAACTCGGAACGAGTGATGATAGGTGTGGAAGGTAGTGGTAGAGCTCCTACTATCGGAAACACATGATCAATGCTCGAGTCGGGGAAAGTCACGAGGAATCCGAGGAGTTGAGTGTGAGCGTTGTTAGTATGAGTTATTATGTGCTAATAGCTCGTTGTATTAATTACCTAGGATGACCATCACAAGGAGGAACAACGATGTTGAACCGAATGCTAGTATTGAACTCACTAGTGAGCAGATACGTGAGTTGATCGCGGCTGAAGTAAAGCATGTTATTAGGGAGGCAATCCCCGTGATTATTATCGCCGTTCGTGAT
Source organism: Saussurea involucrata (assembly GCA_033807775.1). Lineage (NCBI taxonomy): Eukaryota > Viridiplantae > Streptophyta > Magnoliopsida > Asterales > Asteraceae > Saussurea > Saussurea involucrata. Next base: position 13,188,849 of record CM066317.1, on the reverse strand, counting down.
GAGGTAGTAATGATGCTGGAGACTGCTCGGGGACAGGGACTCGAGTTAGAGGAACAGGCTAAGAAGAGGAAGACGGCGCAGGCCGTTGCATCAGAATCCGCAGTCCCAAAGAAAACGAGGTTTTCGGACTCACTCTTGAATCGAAGGAGCGGTGGGTTTAAAACCAAGGATAGTAGCGGAAGGAGAAACGGCAATTATTTCAAGTGTGGCCAGGTAGGACACTACGGTCGGGATTGCAGGATACCACTGGTGGTCTGTTTTAACTGCAAACAGACGGGCCACGTGAAGACCAACTGCCCGAATCCGAGGGCTACTGTTGGGAGTGGGGCACAAGAAGCTCCTGCGGTTGCTCCCTTGCGTATTACTGATGGTCGTGTGGGTCAGGCTGGACCCGAGGCGACCCGAGGTAGAATTCATCAACTGACGGTGGAGGAGGCACAAGCTACGCCTAAAGTGGTGACAGGTATATTTCATCACTTGTTTTCTTTTATTGATTATTGTATGTAGTTGATTTTTGCTTAAGCTGTGTGATTAAGTACGTTCTTAGTTAACTCGGTGTCTGCTGTAGTGATGTTTGATAGCGGGGCTACCCATTATTTCGTGCCTCACACTTGTAGTGAGCGTTTGGGCCGTAGTATAGGACGGCTAGGCTGTCCACTTGTGGTTGAGGTTGCTGATGTAATATTGGTTTTAAGTAGACCATTTCGGGTCAAGATTGATGATTGAGCTAGAATTATAGGCTTTTGAGCCGACTTTGTTTTGAGGAAAAGCCGTAGGATGATTTGACGCGAATTCCAACTTGCCCTAAGAGGTTTAAATGTCCGGATGACGATAGTGGACCAGTGAGATTTGGAGTAGTACGAGTCGAGACTTAGAATGCCGACTAAGTCATGCACAAAGTTTGATTTTGAAAATAAATTGCATTATCTAATTCTTGTGTTTCAAATCCTTATATGGATTGTGTTGTAGAATTTTAGGAAAATGTTTAGCACACGCACAAATTTTGAATTATGGTTTTGAAAGTGCATGAAACCTTTTCATCACGAGAGTTACAAACTTTGTTGGTGATTTGTTTAATATGAGTTGTGTTTCCAAGTATATTATTTTAAATAGTTCAGGGTATGGATCAATTTATTGGTGACCTAAATGACGCATGGGAGAAAATTTTTAGTAGCATTTTATCATGAGTTGTTTGGTGCGCTTTTTAGTCAGCTAAATGTTTTATGGTCAATGAATCGTTTCCTTGTTTTGTATAAATAACTGACGCACACAAATTTTGTTTGGTAAACTTCGTTCCATATCATTTGGATGGTCAGAAAATAATTTTGAGTAAATTGCCGTTTGGGTTTCTTTTGAAGTACGTGTGAAAAATTGTTGCACACCGTTTGAATTGAGCAATTGCCTTGCATGCATGTCATGAATCAATCCATACCAGAACCGTGGTGGTTCGTTTTTAAAAAAGAAATTATTCATTATGCTTTGTGTTTTGTAAGTAAACTGAACGGCAATGGAATGATTTTCAACATGATTTTACTATGAGAGACGAGCGTGTCCATCTTTGCGTAACTACCGACCTGGTAATAGTAGTTTTATCGCATACGGTCTTTTTGAAATGAAAAATCTTGACGTTGAAAATATTTTGTAAATGATTTCGTAAACCATTTGGGAAATGCGCTTTTAAGTGTTATGTGTCATTTTGAGAATTTTAAGGGTGTGAGTCCTTTTGGAAAACTCTTTTGTTTAACCCGTGTTGAGTTTGGGACTAATGTTGATTTTAAGGTATTGCTTGCTTAAACTTTATTTAAACGCGTTTTGACCAACTTATGGGTCTAGCAAGCATGGAGCATTTTGCTCGGTTTTGACTTTGAGATAGTCACGGGTCAATTGCACAGTTTTAATGGCTCGATGTGGAGTCTTGTTGATGGGTTGTTTTGTTACACAGTTTTGCATTTATTGCACGTTGAGTATTTACATGTTTGGGTGGGTGAGTCATTCCGGGATGGGCATGTTGTTGGTAGACTGTTTTGCAATGGATCCTTGGTCACGTTAGTCAGTCGTTGGTAATGGTCGGTTGGGTATCTTGGGGTGAGACCCCGGTATTCATGTGTTATGACCTTGACTTTCCAGTAGGCACTGGGAGGATATAGTCTTGGGCACTTACCTGGGAGGTAGTTCCGATGTGCCGGGCCTTGAGACGTACCGGGGAGGTAGGCGTTAAGGTGTATCTTGATACGGTGTAACTAGGCTTCGTAGAGCGAGGGTGGAGGATAAGTAGACGGTGGAAGGTTGGGTATTCCAGGAGTGTTGGTACTGTAGGCCGAATAGTATCGGTTAAGGGAATGATGCCCTTTGTAATTAAGAGCATAAATGCGCAATAACCTTTTTGAGGTAAGTAGTATATTTTGGTGTCGACTTTTGGGCCTGAGGCCAAACACCTTTAGTGTAATCGGAGACTTGTAGCCGATTTTAAAATAATTATGGTGATGGTAGTAGTAACCCTGAGATGCTTACTTGTGATGAGTGGTTATGGTGGAATGACCTTCGTGGGTGATTATAAATTTACTGGATTGATGTTTCAGGTGAAATAAATTTTGGGAGTCTATTAGAACTCGTGAAAGTTAATCGACAGTTAATGGTAGGAATGATCGGATTCGAGTATCCTGTAGGGTATATTGGTGAGCACCTTTAGAATGGTTAGAGCTCGAAATTTGAATCGGGATGTATGGATTATCTATGGTTGGGAGACAACCGAAGTCGTTTGACTAGGAATGAATCCAGTTGTTGGAGTGTTCCTTCGATCATATTTGCGGTGTACTTGAAGGAGTTTTGTGGTAAGAAAAGTATTCGAGAGATTTTTTTAGGCGGTGTGAGAAATCTTAAATTCCAGTTAGTGAAGGTCCAGTGGAAACACCGAAAGGGTTCCGAGTGAACTTGGGAGCCTGAGGTTGAGATGTGGGAGAACTATCTATAGCTATTCACGGGCATAGACTTCGAGGACGAAGTCTAATTCAAGTGGGGGAGAGTTGTAAAGCCCGTGTCTCGGTATGGATTTTTAATTAATCATTTCTATTTGGTTATTTTATAAATTCCTCTAATCGAAATTTAACGGGTTAGGCGGCAAGGATCTTATTTGTTAAAAGTTTGGGTTATGGGGCTTAATGTGAAACTACTTTAAAATGCAGGGACCATTTAAGTAATTATTGTAAAGTGGGTGCATGGGATCGGCCTTTAACAAAAAGAACCGACCCCTCCCCTCTTTTTTGTTTTGGGTTCCTTCTTCTGTCGCTAAAAAACGTCGACAACCCTAAAACCCTTCCCCCTAGCTGCTGTCGTCGACCTTCTAGCCGCCACCGCCGCTGTGACTGCTGCCGCCGGAGCAACATCAAACAGCCGGCGCTGCTGTCCGCCGGAGAGAGAGAGAGAATAGTGAGAGAGAGAGAGTGCCGTGAAGTGAGAGAGACTGCCGAGAGAGAGAGAGAGGCTGTCGAGAGAGAGAGAGGGCAACGCCGTGAGAGAGAAGGAGGGAGCAGCCGGGAAGGAGACCGCCACTGCCGTCGTCGCTGTTTCTGCCGGAAAAGGGGGAGAAGAAGTCGCGTCGAGGTAATTCCGTCTTCTTTCGTTTCGTTGTTGGATTTGTTGTCGAAACGCCATGAACCACCACCACCGCCGCAGCCATGGTTGCCGGCGGTGTGGCCGCCGCCATGCGCCGCCGCGTGGGCAGCAGCGGGTATGCGCGTGTGGCTGCGTGTGTGTGGGTGTGTGTGTGGGACGGGATAGGGTAGTCGGGTTGTTCCGTTCTCGTTATCGCCGAAGTCGTAAACCTCAATTGTCGCCGCCGCCGCCGCAAACCACCACCGCCGGAGGTGGCAGTGGGTGGTGCCGGCAACGGTCCAGCCCAGATTACCTAAAACCTGAATCTTATTAGCTAAACCGTAACCCGAATCGAATAACCTTGAACCGTTTTATAAATCGTCATTTTATGTGGAAAGTATGAATCTGTCACTGTTTTGCGACGGCCATAACTTTTATGTCGTAGCTAGGATTGAGGCGAATCCGGTGCCCACGGTTCACATTCTGTGCCGGGCACACTTTTCGTGTTTTAGCGGAAGTCTGGTTCGGCCTCTAACTAGGCGTAAAATGGCTGTTTCCACAGCAAGTCTGCACATGACAGTTTCGTGTCCTGTTTTTAGAAAATTCATAGTAAATTGTAGGAAAATCGTTAGAACGCGCACGATATGTCCCTGGAACCCTAAGACATAGAACTAACTGATTATGGAATAATAATTCTGGGTTGATGAGTTTAAGAGGGGCTAAACTGGTCCCGAACAGACCCATAAATCTTAGAGTAAAAGCTGGAAAATTGCATGTATGGGCTCATAGTTGTGGCTTTGGGTTAGGACTTCGCTTTGACGTTTGATATCACTTATTTAGGTGGAAAGAGGTGAGTTGGAGTTGGCCGGATCGTCTTGCTGTTGAGGACATCTACTTTGCTTTTGAGGTGAGTTCTCTCACTGTGTAGTTAAGGGTTGTATGCATGTCATAGTAGTTTGTATGTACTACTGTCTTTGTGGTGTGAACTAGTTGTTTGTGGTGCGTAATATTTGAGTGGTTTAAATGCTTAGTATAAATGTGTAATACGTACAACTCGGTGGGACCGAGGGCTCGGTGGGACCGAGGAAGTGGATAGAAAAGTTGTGTGAACTCGGTGGGACCGAGGGCTCGGTGGGACCGAGGAAGTGGATAAAAACGTGGTGCAAACTCGGTGGGACCGAGGTGTTGGATACATAATTTCTTGTAGATGTTTACTTGTATTATGTAACTGTGGTGTCATTGCACATGTGCGGATAGGGGTGATGTGTATATAATTTCTACCTGCGCATGTGATGGAATTCACTAAGCCTTGTGCTTACCCTTTCCTATTTACTGTGGTTTCAGGTACTAGCGGCTCCAAAGCGTGACGGGTACACACTGGCGCGCGTGAAGAGTTTTTATAATCATGAGATTAGAGTTATTATTAAACGATTTAATTTCTGCTGTTTATTATTACTGAGAATATTTATTATTGAATTTGCAAACGAAACGGTGTTGGATATTTAATAAGGTTTTATTTATTAAAATGCCTATTTTTAAAAGTTAAAATTTATTGTAATTTTTGGGACGTTACATGATTAGTATGAGATTTGATACAAATAATCACCAAATTGTCGTGATTTTTTTTTGCAATTTCATATCAATTTTTACTTCAAAGTCGAATTATTTCGACGAATTACAATTTTATCAAATTCCATTCTGTCAACGAAATACCCTTAGAATTATCATAAGAGATTTAATTACTTGAAAAAAAATATCACTTATCAACTGACTTTTGGATTATGAGTTCGAACATTTTTCAAAAATATAAATATGCAATTATTGTGTATTCGTTTGATAAATTCAGTTAGTAACGACATTTATAATAGATATCAAACTTAATAGACATATTTTTATCTTCAAGATAATATTCCTTATTTGTGGAAATTTTGTTTTCTTTTTATCAATTATTGTATGTATCACAAAATTATTCAACAACTATTAAACATCAAATAATTAACTTAAAACACCAATTTGATCGTCGCGCAAAGGACGAGCCAAAGACTAGTAGTATTATAAAGTACTTGAAAAAAATTCTTAAAAACACATTTTTATGCATCACATACTGTTAACTGGGGCATATTATTTAAAATTCAGGATTACAAGTAATTCATGCATCAGTATAACTTTTTAAAGTTACATGTTTGAATTCATAACTAATTGATAAAAATAATCAAATGCAAGATAAACATTTCATTTTAAATATAAAAAATATAAAATATAATTAAGATAAACATAATCAAATACATTATAAACATTTCATTTTAAATATAAAAAATCTAAAATATAATTAGAATAATCATTGAATTTTAACAAAATACTTAATTATTTTTTATAAAAAATATTATACTATTAAACCTAGTAAATTACATATTATTAAATTAAAAAAAATTAAAATTAAATAAATTTATAAAAATCCATTATTATTTTCTTGAAATAAGTGTATATAAAAACAAAAAAATAAAATAAAACATATAAATCAAGATGTATCGGTAAACTTTTAGTAAACCCAAAAAATATTAATTTTAGTGGCGAAAATATGATGGTCCCGCCACGGCCCACGCGGATAAGTGGACTTTACAAATCGACCCTTCGACTTTTCAAAACATGCCAATTCACACCCTTTACTTTTCCCCTTTCTTATATTTCATAGCGGATATAAATAGTCTTGTGCGCGTCGCTAGATAAAGTTCAACCCAAAGCCCTTGTCAAAGAAATCATCATCCGATCGTCCTCACAATCTTCGTTGTTCTTCATTCGATCGCAATAGGTACGACTCAATCTTCAAGCGTTATTCATGTGTACATATGTAGTTTGTGCATCGATGAATCGGTTCTGTTTAAAATTGTTATTCTTAGGGTTTTGGCTTTTGCAAGTTAGGTATCATAATCGTTCTCTTTTAGGAAAAAAAGGTATCGTAATAGTTTTCTATATTCGAAACCCTACCCACGAGTGTTGTGAGTTGTGATTACGGTGTTCGATGATCGACGATGAATTGTGTGGTTCGGTGGATATCGATTAATTGAGCAGTATGTGCTTGCGACGCGTGATTTACTGATTAATGTAGATTTATATATCAATAAGGGCTCATGTTCGTAATTCTTAACATAGTAGGGTTCTCCTTTCTTGCTGCATCATAATTGTGGTTGAATTCCGACTTCCAAAAAGTCTTCTAAATAATTTATTCAGAGACAATAAAATTTTATTCAAAATCTGAAAACGGACAGTACGATAAGGATGAGAATATGATCTGACCTCTGGCTTTCTAAACTTAACGAGAATAGGATATGGAATACTGTTTTGTATTATTCTGTGTTTTTTGTTGTTATGTGTTTCGTTGAGTGTGATGATTGATTTCCAATTATCAGTTTTTGGTTGATATGATTGGTCTACTATTCATGCCAATATGTAAGAACACACACATGGTGCATTTTTGTGCATCAATAAGCTCTGCTTCAATGTCATATTTACAAATTTTTTGGGTTTGGATCTTCTCAATTTGGGTGTCATGATTGTCACTCAATTCCATTGTGTGATTGGTATAACAAAAGCTTGTTGTTCCACATTTGATGCTACATTTAGATCCTGATATGACAGGACCGAGCAGGACATAATTGCATCAAATTGGAACCCTAAAACCTTGGCACAATTTGTTCACCCATCTACCTCACCCTCTGTTCGCATACTAAATGCATCCTAAGGGTTCTTCTGTCTTGTTGTGTGTATTATTGTTATGGTCTTTGATGAGTTTGATGATTGGTGTTTAAATATCAGTTTCAGTGAATATTGATTACCAATAGAGCATAGAGAGAAAGATGTGGGCAGCTTCTTGCCTGGCCACCTGTTGCGCATCATGTGCGTGCAGTGCATGCCAGTCGGTGGTGTCGGGGATTAGTCGTCGGTCTGCCCGTATTGCATATTGTGGTCTCTTTGCTCTCTCATTGATTGTGGCATGGATTCTAAGAGAAGTTGCTGCACCGCTCATGGAGAAGATCCCATGTAAGACCTTTCTATTCTCAATCTTCGCTAAAAACATATATAATATCTATCAGTGTTTGGCTATGGGTACTAAGGCGAAGGATCATGTGAGAAGTTGAGGTTAACATGAGAAGCGTGAGAGGTGGATCTGAATCGTTGATCACTTCTAATCAAATGCCCTCCCATGAATTGCGGCTTACAAGGGAATTGATCCGATGCATCTCGGTGCATCTCATCCTAATGTGCGTTCATTTCTCATCCAACGGTTGATAATCACTTTGCACACTAACCTCAACTTCTCACCGGAACCCAACCTGGGCACTAATAGTCTAATACAACTTCATATTATACAAAAGGAAAATCAATTTATTTTAAGGAAATACGATAGGAGTACATCCAAGAACTGTACCCAGTACCACAAATATACTCCCTCCGTCCCAAGATTAAGTGTCTACATGTGAAATTATTACACTTTTTAATTAACTAAAGAGTAGACTTCACTTTTGGTCCCTAACGTTTGTCAATTTCAACGGATATCGTCCCTAAACTTTGAAAACTCGGATTTGGTCCCTCACATTTGTCATTTTATAACGGTTTTGGACCCTTTTTCTAATGGCCGTTAACTTTGTCTGTTAAGTTCGATTAAATGAGGGGTATTTTAGTCATTTTTATGTTAAATCCATCAACACCCGGTTAAATGAGGAGTGTTTTCGTCATAAGAAAGTTGTTTTAAATGACTAAAAACCCCACATTTAATTGGACTTAACAGAAAAATTAACGGTCGTTAGGAGGAGGGACCAAAAACGTTAAGAAATGACAAACGTGAGGGACCGAATCCTAGTTTTTGAAGTTTAGGGACAATATCCGTTAAAATTGACAAACGTTAGGGACCAAAAGTAAAGTTTACTCTTAACTAAATGATAATTTTACCCTGAATAATAGAGGGAGAGTACCTCATAATTAAAGGTAGTATTGGAAAGTAGGCACTTACTTTTGAAAGTGGATACTTATTGTGGGACAAAGTAAGATAGAAATGTGGACACTTATTTTGGGAAGGAGGGACTAATAGGGTTGTGTTCCAGTGAGAAGTTGAGGTTAACGTGAGAAGTGGTTATCAACCGTTGGATGAGAAATGGATGCACATTAGGATTAAATGCACCTAGATAAGATATACCGAGATGCACCGGATCAATTCCCTTCTAAAGTGCAATTCATGGGAGGGCATGAGAGTAAAAGTGATCAACGGTTCATATCCACTTCTCACGTTAACCTCAACTTCTCACACGATCTTTCTCCGGGAGTAATACTATAAGAAACTTGTATATATAAAGATACAAAAACAGGAAAATTTTCAACATAAGTTGCATCCTTGTTGCATTTATGGACGAGCTGACCTGTTTTCCGTCGTTGATGCAGGGATTAATCATTTTCACCAAACACCAGATAGGGAGTGGTTTGAGACTGATGCTGTTTTGCGAGTTAGTTTGGGGAACTTCTTGTTTTTCTCGATTCTCTCTCTTTTAATGGTTGGGGTGAAAACCCAGAAAGACCCACGTGATAGTTTGCACCATGGTGGATGGATGATGAAAGTCATTTGCTGGTGTCTTTTGGTAATCTTAATGTTTTTCCTCCCAAATGAGATCATCAGCTTTTATGGTAAGCATATCTCTTACTAGGATCTGGAATACTGGTTTCTTGTTTGTTTTTCTTTTCTTTTTTTACATTCACCCACTTGGTAGTTCCATGACAATATCATTCTTGTAATAAACTTGATGTTGTTTAATTCATATATCTTTTAGAAGCATGGATATATTTTTCTCTGTTCCTACAACTTGTGGACCAGGAGATGTGTACTACTTAAAAAATATTAGTTGTTGAAATTGAGAAGAAAAGAAAGAAAAGAAAAGAAAAGAAAAGAAAAGAAAAGAAAGGGAACGAAAGAACGTTTTTTTTATTTGTGTTCATGAGAGGAGAGGGAAGGGAAGGGAATGGAAGGGAAGGGAAGGAAAGAGAATAAATTTTCATGTTCTTGAGCAGGAAAGAAACGGAAAAAATGTCATTTTCATGTTTTTGATGGGTAGATGTGTAATTTTAAAATATTTATAATTGTTATTAATTTTTTTAGATTCCTTTCCTCCCACATTTGGGAGGAAGTTTTGTGAGGAAAATCAACATTATTTTTTCTTTTCTTTTCCTTTCCCTCCTTGAAAAAACTTCTAGAACACGAGATTTTTCTTTCCTCCTACTTTCCTTTCCTTTCCCCTCCTTTCCTTTGGCAAAGTACTGGAGAACACAGCTTAAGAAATTTTAGGCTTTGACCTAGCATATGTATTATGAGGGTGCGTTTGGTATGCGGAAACATAGGTGGAAACCAAATTAGGGAGATGAGACAAGCTTAGTAAATAACTAAACAACCCATTTCAAATTAAAATCTTAAAACCTTCCGCAATTCTTTCACCCGTCTACCTCTCTCTACTCTCTAGCCTGTCTAGTTCCGTACGGATACCAAATGCATCCTAAAGAATTAACTTTTAGTGGCGACTGATGTCTAGCAAATTATATGAGCTAGTTTTGGAGCAAGAATCATTCCAGTAGGGGATAATCTGTGTTTTGCTTTTGATATGTATGATATTCATTGGAATACGTCAAACTTACATCACATTCATTGGTGACCAATGCAGAGTCGACATCAAAATTTGGCTCAGGCTTATTTCTCCTTGTCCAAGTTGTACTCTTGTTGGACTTTGTTCATAGTTGGAATGACAAATGGGTTGGATACGATGAGCAGTTCTGGTTAGTTCTATTCATTTCCTCTCCCGAAATACATCTCTCCATGGCGTTTTCCACGGCATGGCTTAAGGCGGCAGATTTATATATAATATATGTATATGTATGGTTGGGTTCCGGTGAGAAGTTCAGGTTAACGTGAGAAGTGGTTATCAACCGTTGGATGAGAAATGGACGCACATTAGGATGAGATGCACCGAGATGAGATGCACCACATCAATTCCCTTCTAAGCCACAATTCATGGGAGGGCATTTGATTAAAAATGATCAACGGTTCAGATCCACTTCTCACGCTTCTCACGTTAACCTCAACTTCTCACAGGATCTTTTGCCGTTTTCTAATCGGTCCAATCTCTATTTATTTATACATTTCATTCCAAACCATGCAGGTATGCAGCCTTGCTTATTGTTTCACTCGTGTGTTATGTGGCGACATTCTTGTTCTCGGGACTTCTTTTCTATTTGTTTACTCCATCTGGGCAGGATTGTGGGCTCAATATGTTCTTTATCTTGATGACCCTGATTCTTGTTTTTGGGTTTGCTATTATCACGCTGCATCCTACCGTAAGTTTCTAAACCCCTTTTGACCGCTGTCTAATATCACGTTTTTTCCATCTATCTCTACATGGGTTTTGCATTTATATAATGGTGAACTAGCTGTGTACCTGTGTGATGCAACGGTATGTAAAATTTTCTTGTAAACGAATCGTGTTAAGTGGATGCAAATATGCAATTAATCATTAAAAAAGAAAATTCGAAATTTATGGAGTATTTTGCCGTATTAGTAGGGGTCAATGCTTATATGCTATAACCAAAGGGCCTTTGGCTTAGTGGTATCCGAGCCTTTGGCCTCCTAGGAGGTCAGGGGTTCAAAGCTCAGTGAACCCCTCCAAAGCTGAGGAGGGTGTGTGAGTTTATTTGTTGTATATAAATATTTTATACTTCAAAAAAATGCTTATATGTTGTATGTCAGTATGTTTATCAGTTGTTTTTGTAGAGTTCAAATATGAAACTTTAGGAAGTTATACGTATGCAGTAATAAGTAGTAAACTTGAATTTGAGATATCATGATTAATAAGCGGTACCTAATGCTTAATAAGTTGTTTTGATAGAGATGTGTTTTTGGCCGTATAGGATAGATGCATGTTTTTGGGCCGTACCTTTTTGTATGTTCTCAGTGTACCCACTAGTACTTTCTTTTCTTATTTCTTTCGTGTTGCGTTCACCATATGTAGTATTCATGCCTTAGTTATGAACTGACTTAACAAAGTGAAACCAACACAATAACTGAAAGGGAAAGCTGACCAAATTGTATTCAAACACAGTAATTGAATGGAAAACAAAAGAGAAAACGATAAGAACTCTAGCAATTCAAGAGTGCTAGTCTCTCCCAAAAGAACCCACTAATTTTCTGCATACCTACACTCCCTGCATCCCCTATATTTATACTAACTTTATTGTAACCACATACCTAAAATACCCTTTCTAAACCCTTCTAGAATACCAACTTTAAAGGGCTTGGGCCTAAGATCGATACATGACAGCCTTCTACCTGTTTGTTCACACTCTTGCACTAGCTGGGGGTCTTCATGGAAACCGTCACTCTACTCTTTTGGGGTAGAGCCGTAGAGGGCACGTCTGCATCTATGCTGTTATAGTGGTCAAAATACAAAATAGCAGCCAGGACTGAGATTTTGTTATACGCTAACGCCAAAAACGCCAAAATCAGTTGGATTTCTTGAATGAAACGAAAGATACAATTTCCACAGGCTTTCGAGAGGCCCGGGACTCTCCCAAAATGGTTTCCCGCCCTACTCAATTCACAAAACAGAATGTCCTTTTACTAATGGCCACCTACTTTATTTATACTAATCCCAGCCCACCAATTCTGACTTGTTGACTTCTAAGCCCAGGGTATAACAGATTTGAAATTGCGGTTATAGCGGTTCATATAATAATGATTAGAATTATATACTCCCTCCGTTCCAAAATAAGTGTCTACATTACATTACCATTTTTGTTTGTCCCACAATAAGTGTCCACTTTTAAAAATAAATTTCCACTTTCCCATTCTACCCTTAATTATGTGATGAAATTTTCTCTCTATATATAATTAAGGGTAAAATTGTACTTGTGGTTAATTAAAAAGTGTAATAATTCCACATTCCTAAAACTATGTGCCTTTAGCATTGTGGACATTTATTTAGGGATGGAGGGAGTATATAATATGTATGCATACGTGAGTTAATGGATTAATATATATATATATATATATATATCCAAAAATAGCGGTTCGTTAATTCGTTGACCATTAAGTGTTAACTTAATGGATTAAAATAAAACTAGAAGTGTAACCGCGTAACAGCACGATATATCTCAATTTTAATTTTTCATTTTATGTTTTTTGTAGATTTTATAATACAGTTTTGTGTGATTTTGAGAAAGCGATAATGTTTTTTTAAATAAATTTGTTTAATTAATTAATTAATTAATTTTAATTTAGTTTAACAATGATGTAATTTATTTTAGATTTAATAATATACTTTTCTATAAAAAAGGATATTTAAGTATTCTGTTAAAGTTTAATGATTATTGTTAAAATTTAATGATTATCCTAATTATATTTTAGATTCTTAATATTTAAAATGTGATGTTTATTATGTATTTGATTATGTTTATCAGTTAGTTATGAATTCAAACATGCAACTTTAAAAAGTTGTACTCATGTATCATTTACTTGTAAAGTTAAAAATCAAGTAATTTAGCATTAAATAGTAATACATAATGCTTAAAAAGTTGTTTTTAAGACTCTGAACCAAATGCTTTATAATATAGTATAGATAAAGGCTCAAGTCATAATAAAAAAACAAAAAAAGCTCGGAACGCATTTTACCACCACTATTTTGTAAAGGACCGATAACAACTATTCCACCGCAACTAACAGCATAGGTCTGCATACATCTCACCCTTCCCAGACCCTTCTCTCGAGCTTCACTTCGTTAAGTTAAGCAGCTTTATTTAGTTTTTCGAGATCGACTCTAGCTCGAAAATAATCAGACTCTAGCTCGAGCTCGAGTAGCTCGTTAAAAGCTCGACTCGTTTACACCCTAGACCCTGCTCTTGAGTGGGATTTACTAGGTTTGGTCTATTTGACATACCTATCATGTAACCTTTTATACAGATTTGATTTAAAGCCATCTTATGAGTTGTTGTATTGATTTGCATTATTAGGTAAGTGGCAGCATTCTGCCGGCATCTGTTATTTCGCTGTACTGCATGTATCTTTGCTATAGCGGACTTGCAAGCGAACCAAGGGATTATACTTGCAACGGTCTTCACAAGCATTCTAAGGCGGTTAACACCAGCACACTTACCGTTGGGTTGCTAACGACCGTGCTCTCTGTCGTATACTCTGCTGTTCGTGCTGGATCTTCTACAACTCTGCTTTCCCCGCCAACCTCACCTCGTGCTGGTAAAGTTTTTCCCTGATTCCTCCGTCCACTTGCATTAATTGTTTTTCCTGCTCTGCTTTTGCTGCTTAGTGTACATGTTGCTTGATTGCATGCACTCTCACCTAGAGATGGCCAAAAATTGGCCCCGGTCCCAAATAGTGATCTCGTAACCGGTCCCGACCCTTGTTTTTGAATGAAAATCTTACGGGTTAAGAGCCGGCGGGCCCAATCGGTCCTGTGCCGGACCGGGCCCAATCGTAACCTGTAGCTCGCTTTCTTGTTCCTTTTTAATTTGTGTTTTACAAGCCGTAGGTTTTCATGGGAACAACCTCTCTACCGAGTACCGATTACCCCTTGGGGGTAGAGGTACTAGTTAGTGTTAACGAGTTGAGTTGAGTTGAATCGAGTTGCAGATTTTTGAGGTCAATTCAAGCTATGCTGTTACAACGGTCAAAATGCAAAATAGGGCTGATATTTAAAATAGCGGTCCAAAAATACCGGTTCATATAATATTTCTTAGAATTAATATATATATATATATATATAGACTTGAGATCATGTGAGACCAGACTATTTCCGTGAGACCGTGAGACCAAAGAATTAACACTAAACCTTCACAGCAAAAGACTGTGAAGGTAAACCTTCACAGCGTTTTTGCTGTGAATGTTGTTTTTCTTACCTTCACAATGAATCACTGTGAAAGTTTAGTGTTAATTTCTTGGTCTCACGGTCTCACGAAAACAGGTTGGTCTCACATGAACCCAACCATATATATATATATATGTACGCATAGATAACATATTATATGCAATAATTAAAATAAAATAAGACCCAAATCAAAATAAAATCCGAGTCAAAATGAAAGCTCAAAAAAGGACAAAAATGTAAGCATTAGATTCAAAAGAGGCTCAACTGAGAATATCCGTCTTAATATAGGTGAAATAGCGCTAAATTGCGCCGCTATTATCGAAACCGCAATTTCCACTGTTATTTGCTTATGACCGATAACCACTATTGCATTGCTATTGCACTGCAATTAACAGCGCAAGTCATTCAAGAAAATACCCCCTTCGTCCCAAATTAAGTGTTTACATCACTAATTTCCCATTTTACTCTCAATTATGAGATGGAGAAAGTCTCTCTATTATCAAGGGTAAAGGTGTCATTTAGTTATTTAAAAAGTGTAATAATTGTACTTTTATAAAACCGTGTGCCATTTTTCATCGTGGACATTTGTTTTGGGACGGAGGGACTCAATCTCGAATAACTTTCTTTTGAAATAGTGCTTTCAAATATTTGTTTTGATGTTCGTGCTCGATTCTCGCTCAACGAATTTGAGTTATACATTATACCTAAAATTCAAGGGTTATAAGCTCGTTTATGGGTTTGAACTCGGATTCGATTCACTTGTTTATTGGCCTGAGCTTGATAACTTTTATATTTTCATTGTATATTTTATGAACATGTTTGGCTCAAAAAATTGTATGCTCGAATGGCTTGCTTCGACTCGACTCGACTAAAAAAGAATAAATTGAGTTTTAGAGCGAGCGGAGTTGAATTGGTGTCATGGAACATAAATGAGGGAGATGAAACAAGATTGGTAGAATACTGACTACTCATGTCAAATTAAAACCCTAAAACCTTCCACAATTCTTTCATCCGCTTATCTCACTCTCGCCTGTCTAATCCCGTTCAAAGAACAAATTGGTACATGAAAAACAATATATATAGGCGAAGAATCGTGCGTGAAGTTGAGGTTAACGTGAGAAGCGTGAGAAGTGGATCTGACACTTTTAATCAAATGCCCTCCCATGAATTGCACCTTAGAAAGGAATTGATCCGGTGCATCTCGATGTATCTCATTCTAATGTGCGTTCATTTCTCATCCAACGGTGTATAACCACTTCTCACGTTAACCTCAACTTCTCACTCTAACCCAACCTTTAGGCTATGTTTGGCAAACTAGCTGATAAGCTAGCTTATCACTTATAAGCTAGCTGTTGACTGATAAGCTAGCTGATGAAAAAGTCACGTTTGGCAAAAAGTAGCTTATAAGCATTTAAATGACCAAAAAGGACATATTAAAAAAATAGTTAATAAATAATAATTAATATTAATGAAGGCATAATTGGAATATTTACAAAAAGTTACTCATAAGCTACTCCAAGTAGCTTTTCAAAAAGCTAGCTTATGGTCATCCAAATATGTACCCCAAAAATAAGCTAGCTTATAATCTAGCTTTTTTTTTGCCAAACAATGCCTTAGTGTCTGAAACACGGTCCTGTGAACCATCTTTCGCTGCACCCAAATTTAAATCTTTGTTTTCCATGGTTCAGGCGGCGAGAAGCCTCTGCTTCCGTTGGACAAGAGAGACGAGCATGAAGAGAAAGAGAACTCGAAGCCGGTTACGTACTCATATTCCTTCTTCCACATCATCTTCTCCCTCGCCAGCATGTACTCCGCAATGCTTCTCACTGGGTGGTCGACCTCGGTTGGGGAGAGCGGCAGGTTGGTGGATGTCGGTTGGCCGTCGGTGTGGGTCCGGATTATAACCTCATGGGCAACTGCAGGGTTGTTCATTTGGTCAATGGTTGCACCCCACCTCTTTCCTGATAGGGAGTTCTGAGACAAAGTGAATGATTGATTTCCAGAAATGTTGGAGGATAGTGGTAATATGTGTGTGACTTTGATTGATAATAGTGTTTAATATGATTGATGTGGAGGCTGGATGATACTTTAACTTTATTTTCTGGTGTTTTTTGTTTTTGTTTTTGTTTTACCATGTGAATAAATCTTCAAAATAATATGAAATTGTCTTATATTTTGTATAGAAAGGGGTTGTTTGGTTCAGGTAAGAGAATGGAAATGAACATGAATATGAGCCTTCAACCCGATCAACCCAACCCGTGAGCACCCCTACTGAAGGGGTAGAAAAGTTTAATAAATTTGGAACTTTCTAAGATTAAATGGATACAAGTTTTTTTGTTTAATCATGTGAATAAATCTTCAAAGTGTTGTGAAATTGTGTTTGTGTTTTGTATTGGTGATCTATTAAAGTGTCACTTATATGCATTTTCAGAACTATAGGTTGTTTGGTTAGGAAGCATTTGAGTAGTAAATGGTAAGCGTTTATCAGGTAAGGATTTGAGTAAACGGCTCCTTAACCATGTGCTTACTCAGTAAGCGTTTACTTGTACGAGTCAACAATATAATCTATTTTATCTGGCAAGAGTTAACACCCTTACTTACCGGGTAAGAGGCTCAATCTTTGTCAAACCTGGTTAGCTGCACTACGATCTTGGAGACTCTTAAAGGGAGCCATCTCGAAATCAAGGTTCAATTGGCCGATATTGTCTTTTGAATGGTTTCTTACCTTTATTTTGTAAACATTCACAAGTTTACACATTTTCATGTGTTTATACATGAATTCATGGATCCTGCAAGTTATAGTTCATACATATGCGCAATTACAACATTGGTTTATGTCGTGAATATGAATTTAGGAAAAAAATATGTTAGAAATGGTACGTATATATTGTTGATTTGCACAATTAGTGGGTGTTTGGTTCGCAGAATGGAATTTGACTTTGAAGAAATTGGAATGAAATTTGACCACACGTTTGGTTGGTAGGAATTCAATTCATTCACTTAAATCAAGGAATGTTGAATCCTTGAATTGTGGAATACAAAAGATTTTAGCATTTTCATTATATGAACCAAACATATGATAAGATTTGAAATTTGGTCAAAAGAATCCAGACCCACACCAGAAGGTATACACTCAACTTTATCGGGATGTTTGGCATTAAAGCTCCTACTTTTTCTATCACTATCTTTAGTGCTTGTCCATCAAATGAGTATCAATTACTTAAAACCACTAACTTATAATAACTATCATTCGAGGGACAAGTGTTAGGAGTAATTGATCATAAATTGGAAATATCTCTATACTGATGTAATAAATTTACAGAAAAATGAAAATTTCTTATACAAAACCTACGAAATGAACATAAATCAACAATTACAAATCATAAAATCCGTAAATCTTACTTCCAATTTACAGTTGCTTCGTAAAATCGAACCGGATTGAGGCTTGTATGATAGCAGTGTCCTAAGGAAAAAATTCGCCGGTAGAATGGACGTTTGTCTAAACGATACAACAATCTAAATTCAAGTTTAACTTCAATCTTGCGAATTAAACGATGTTTGGTAATGAACTTTGGAGAGAAGACCAAAGAAAAATCGACAGTTCTTTTCCCATAAATGATCCTACATAAACCACAAGGGTTGTGGCATACTGACATAGTGGTTAAGGCTCTGGGAGATATGGTTGAATATCCCATCTGCTCAGGGTTCGAATCCATGCATACACAACAATTGTGGCCACTGAGTTTAATCGGCGCTGATGTGTTGCAGTCATAATTTGCCAGGGGATTAGTTTAGGCATAGCTTAGGACACCCTTCCAAGAAGGGTGATCCTACATATTTATATGTTTGTCCTATCAAGCGGCGTAAAAATGCCAGGCGTGAACAATGAGTTGCAAGAAGGTAACATAATCTAATGTTTGATAAATAGACCCAAAGGCCCAATGCACCATCTTTTGACCTTAAACATCTTTATGTGTACAAGAAGAGCCCATGATGAACACCCACAAACCAACACACAGGCTCTTATGATTCATTTAGTGCTCAAGGGTTATTAAGTGAGTCCATCTTCATTGAGGCTCCTATGTGGGACAAGTTTCTCACATATAAATCAAGTTCCAACAATAAGTCATTAAGAGTTCTTGTTAGACAAGAGCGGGTGCACAAGAGCCCGCTCAGCTCCTAACAAGTCCGCCTTGTTAGACAATTCTAAGGTGGCGTTTGGTTCGCAGAATGTTTTTGGATGGAATGGAATATGTCAAAGGAATTTGACTTTGAAGGAATTGGAATGGAATGTTGTCAGGTTTGACCACCTGTTTGGTTGACAGGATTGGAATGAAATATGTTAAATGAATTGAAATTTGTCTGTTTGGTTCACAGAATGTAGCTTTGGAATTGGAATGAATTTATTATAAATGACCAAAATACCCTTTTTGATAAGTTTTAATTTCTTAAAACAAAAAATTCTTTAATAAAATAATCATTAAATATATTTTTTTCCATCAAAAATACTTTAATAAAATAATTTTTAAATACTCTAATGCGCAAAAAAATATAATATATACAATCCAGATAAAATATATTGTCAAACAAACAAAATTATATTTTGAAAAAATAAAATATATTTCGAGAAAATAAAAAAAATTATTAAATTAAATTATATAAAATTAAATTAAAATTAAAATTAAAATTAAAAATATAAAAATATAAATATAAAATCAAAATATAAAATATAAAATAAAAATCTAAAGTATTAAATTAAATTATGTTATATTTAAGTTAAATGGTATATTTGGAATTATGAAAATACAACATTTCATCAATTCCAATTCCATCAAAATCTGCTAAGGAATTTCAAATTCACTTATTTATGGAATCTGGTGGAATTGGACATTTCTTTCCTTTAAAAAGAATGAACCAAACGAATGAATGAAATTCGGTCAATGGAATTCGACATTCCAATTTCATCAGATTCCATCAAAATTCGTGAACGGAGAATTTTTATTAGATGCTGGAGAGTTGTTTAGTTGACACATAAATAGCCTAAAATGCATAAACATGTGCGAAGATACCGGTTTACGTTAAAATTGCATGTGCATTCATGAATAACCGAATAAAAACACATTGCTGATTTTGATTCTCATTTCAAACTTTACCTATAAAGAAACAAATGCAGAAGTTATGCCCCACCAGTCCCTCCATCAAACATGAATACACACACAATTATGTAATTGAGCATAGGGTTGGGTTCCGGTGAGAAGAGGAGGTTAACGTGAGAAGTGATTATCAACTGTTGGATGAGATTAAAAGAGATCAATGGTTCAAATCCACTTCTCACGTTTCTCACCGGTAACTCAACTTCTCACACGATTCTTCCCCATTGAGCATATATATATATATATATATATATATATATATATATATATATAGGCATGGGATCATGTGAGAAGTGTCATTTTTTGTGAGAAGTACTTTTAAACGTTGATCACTATTAATCAAATACCCTCCCATGAATTGCGGCTTAAAAAGAAATTGGTCCGGTGCATCTCATCCTAATGTTCGTTCAATTCTCACCAAAGGTTGATAACCACTTCTCACGCTTCTCACCAATTTTCGGAACCCAACCCTTTAGTCAACTACCCTCCCATGAATTGCGTCTTAAAAAAGAATTGAGCTGGTGCATCTCAGTGCATCTCATCCTAATGTTCGTCCGTTTCTCATCCAACGGTTGATAACCACTTCTCACATTTCTCACCAAATTTGACACTTCTCACCGGAACAGAACCCAACCGTAGTCCACTATATTAAAATTTCATTTTTTTCAATAGTATGTATCCGGCCACCAATGTAAGAAGCCTTGTGTTGCGCTATTGAAACCACAATTTGATAACTTAAAACAGCAAACCGTTTGATTTTAGTAAAATTGCAAACCATAAACCGTACACCAACTACAATTTACAATCCACGAAATCATATATATAATTACATATAAATGTGTAAACAAGCATCAAACACGAGAACTCACAATATCGGCCTATTGAACCTTGATTCGAAGTGGCTTCCTTTAAGAGTCTTCACGATGAGCTTCATCTCGGAGGAACTACATTGACTTTCCTTGCGAGAGAGACACGTGTGGATTTTGCGGAGTTATTACGAAATTGAAACACTAACGATGTGTTCTCTAATCGGAGATAAAAGAAAAGAAAAGAAATGGATGGAAAAAAAGAAGAGAACGGACAGGAAAGGAAAATAATTTTTTCCTTTGTGTTTTCGAAAGGGAAGGAAAAGGAAGAAAAGAAAAGAAAATAATTTTGTGTGTTCTTGAACATGAGAGAAAGGAAATGATATATGTCAGCTTTACTAATATACCCTTAAAAATATATTTTTTATAATAAAAGATTGGGTAGTTTTCTAATTTTAGTAATTTTTTAAATGTTTTTAATTTATTTCCTTTACTTTTCTTTCCTCCCACGTTTGGGAGGAAAGTTTTGGAAGAAAACTTATCATTATTTTCCTTCCGTTTCCTTTCATTTCTTTTTTAAAAAAGTTTCAAGAACACGAATATTTTTTACTTTCCTCCCCTTTCCTTAGTAAAACGAGTTTAGAGAACACAGCGTAAAAAAAAAGTAGAAACGAATCGAAAATTTTCAGGGAGGAGATTCAGTTCGAAGTTCAAGCACGTGTTGTGCACATGACCGCCTTACTTTCAATGTTAGCATTCCTTTTACAAATTACACCCCTTTACTTATAAAACAAACAACTTCTGTCCTTAATCCTTTTATACAAAAATATTTACTCCCTCTAGTTCTATAAAGGTGTGTTTGATAAGATGAGTGTAAATGACAAAATAAAACAAAAACTTGTTATTTCATGTTTAGTGAGACAATATGATATTTTACACAAGTTTGTTAAACAATAAAAGCAAATAAAGCTCCGTCTATTGTTATTGTTTCCTGTAAGAGTCCTTGAGGATTGATTGTTCATTGTTTGGATGAATGTGTTTTTGGACAAGGGCAATGAGGGGAAATAAATGGTTGTTCGGATTTAAACTTCCCTGACATGGTAAGAATTTAGTATACCAAAACAGTATCGTATGAAACAAATTCTATGTAAGTACTAACCATGGTAACAGTGTTCACCCTCACTTAGTAGGTAAGACTCTCACCTCTTGTCTTAACTATTGTCGGGTAAAAATATTGGTCCTTCACATATTCATCCGGTAAGGTAATGTGACTTAGTAAGCGCTTACCCGAGTAAGCGTTTGGTAAACGACCTCTACATCTTACTGGTAACTAAACACTTGTTGTCTCTATCGGGTAAGAGACGCTTACCCGGTAAGATATGACAACTTATACCAACAAGCTTAGCTTATCATGTCATGTCATTTTGCTAAATGAGAATCTTACTTGGTCACACTATGTTCTCAAACCCTTTATTATGTAGGAAATGAAAGAAATGGGAGAAAATGAAGGAAAGTAAAAAACTCATATTGTCGAAATTTATTTAGAAGAGAAAGTAAATGAAACAGAGGAAAATCATGACCAATTTCTTGCTAAAACTGTCCTCCCAAATGTAGGCGGAAAGGGAAGGAAAGAAGATGACCGAAATTAAAAAGGTTAATAAAACTACAAAACAAACAAAATTTTCATTTCAAAGTATAAACTTTTAAGAGTTGGTTTTTGGTAAAAATGGCGTGAGAATGATAATAAGAGATCTTCACTATTGGATCAATTATAATTGAAGATCAACTGATTTTTTTTTCTAAGCTGATATATGAGTTATTTTGGAAGGTAATTTGAATCATTAAACCAACACTAATTAAGAGTGATCAAGGGTCAAAACCCTCCTTTACACTCATCACTTTAACTCATATTCAAAGAGTATATTCGTAAAATGACATATTTTCTTTTCTTTCTCACATCTTAAAAAACGTGAAGCCTTATTTTCTTTCTATACAATTCTTTCCTTTTCATTCCCTTTTGAGAACACAAGTAATTTTTTTCCCTTCCCACATTTGAGAAGACAATGCTAACAATTATCGGATAAAAGACCGTTAATATTTTAATGATTAAGAATTTTATCTCATAAAATAAGTAAAAATAATAACCCTTACTCGATAAGCACATGTCTCACTCGTATTAATAAATGACCCCTAAACAATTTTTTATGTATCAAGTATTGTTTATTGATGTATATTACTTAAAATTCAAATTACAAGTAAATGATACATGAGTACAACTTTTTAAATCCGAATATTTGAATTCATGAGTAACTGATAAACATAATCAAATACCGGTAAACATCTCATTTTAAATATAAAAAATATAAAATATAATTAAGATAATCATTAAATTCTAACAGAATATGTATTATTATTTTATAAAAAACATCACATTAAACCTAAAATAAATTACATCACTATTAAACTTAAATTATAATTAAAAATCAAATGAAAAATTTATAAAAAAACATTATCACTTTATAAAATATATAAAGACAAAAATAAAACAAAACATTAAAATTGAGGTTTATTTTACCCCATTACACGTTGTAGTATTTATCTATAGAGTTGGATTTTAGTGAAAAATTGAGCTAACAAACAAGAAGTGGTTATCTACGTATTATAATGATATACATTAAGACTCACCCGACCAATTCCATATCAATTACTTTTTATTGATGCGTGTTACTTGAAATTCAACTCTATTAAGATATATACTACAACGTGTAATGGAGTCAAGGTTCTAAATGGCGTGAGGCATGGCGTGAGGCATGGCGTGGCGGCAATGTCAAGCCTTAAGTTTTAGGAGCCACGGCGAGGCCATGACGTTTATCAATGCGTGACTTATGACGACAAATCTCTATATCGTATATATTATTATACATAGAAACATATGTTTTATACTATTAATCGATGAGTCAATAATAATAAACAAATTAATATTAGGTTAATATTAAAAACTAGTAAATAAACATTAAAAATATTAAAAAAATCAAATATTATGATATAAAAAACCGTACATTAGATCGTGACGTACCACAAATATAACGTGACATGAGATCCAAACCCTAATTTATGTAGTCTTTAGAACGGTGTTATGGAGTACAAATACGATTTGAACCGACTATATATATAACATCATCACTTCTCTCAAGCAAAATCCAAGTCCAGTATACAACAGAGAGAGTCCGTAGTCATCAAATAACATGTGGCGATATACTAGCATGCACTCCTTACCTGTTCGTGCGGCGATCCCATAGGCGCGCTTTCTCTCTCTAAATCTCTCCTCCCTTCCTCCGTCACCGAAACCGGAGATTTCCTTCAACTCGCCGCCGTCTCCGTCGTCGTCATCATCATCGCCATTTCGAAACTTGCCTTTGTTTTCACTCATATATACATACGTGTCGGAAAATTCACGAATTCTGATCGCTTGATTTTGCAGTTATCAATATACAATCAATGGACCGAAAGTCAATTCCTGTGAGCCTTTCCGTTCTTCTACGTAAAATTGATCTCTCAGTTCTCACTCTTCTTTAGATTATTGGAGCTTTACGCGTCTGTATAGGTTTTTTGTTCATTAATCCTGTGCGGCGTTGTTTTGTTTTTGTTTTTCTAGAAAAATTGTTGTAGGATTTGGATTCGACGATCTCCTGAGAGCTGCATCTGCGTGGTGTTCGACGTCCAATAGGACTTATTTTATAAATAATTATTTGATTTAGCGACTGGTTCAAATGGAGAAGAAGAAGTATCCGGTCGGAGCAGAGCACTATGAGTTGTATGAGGAGATAGGGCAAGGTGTCAGTGCCTCGGTTTTTCGAGCTATGTGCATCCCCAGCAACGAGATTGTTGCTATTAAAGTTCTCGATTTTGAACGTGGCAACAGCGATTTGGTAAATCCATTGCGTTTTTTGTTATTATTGTTTTTGCACGATGCATATGCTCTACTTTCATGATCTGGATTAATTTGAATGATTATTTTGATGAATTTTCTTATGTTTACTCCAGTGAGTTTAGAACTGTGGTTGTGGTTGATAGGACAGTGAAATGTAAATATAACTTAGCGTATTTGTTGCTGCAATGCTACCTAGTTTCTTTCACATACAGATCGTTGTGCTTATCTGTATTGGGACTGTGCAGTATACCTGAAACTGCAAGTCCGCATGACGACCTTGATGAGTTTGAGGATTTATAGATCAGGCTTATTATGACCTCTGTTTCCAACTCAGCCTTCTATCATTGATTTAGGAAACCGAGATAACTCTTACCCTTTTCTAATCATTTTCCCTCCCTAGGATAGGAGTAGCACAAATCCAAAAGCATTGCTGGTTTTAAAATAAATAAATAAATAATGTAATGATCTTAATTTTGAACTTTAGTAGTGTTTCACTATGACGATCAACATCTCTGCTTAAGGAGGTTATCTACCTTCAGCTTATGTTCAATGAGAACGGATTATGGAGAACTCTAAGTGGATAAGTCTTAAAGGATAGGATTTTGTTGCTACATTCAGAAAGGGTTTATGCTCTTCTATCTGCTATGTTCTTTATGTTAAGGAGGAAGGGGGATTCAAACTCGTAGCCTTTGGTGTATTGCCATTTTATGCTCATGCTCTTTGATTCTAATTTCAAAATGTATATTTCCACTTGGACCTCTAACTTTGCTTTAT
The DNA here is from genome assembly GCA_033807775.1 of Saussurea involucrata. Classification (NCBI taxonomy): domain Eukaryota; kingdom Viridiplantae; phylum Streptophyta; class Magnoliopsida; order Asterales; family Asteraceae; genus Saussurea; species Saussurea involucrata. The sequence goes on along the minus strand of CM066317.1, from coordinate 13,163,690 downwards.
GTTATATCAGAAATCTGGAATTAACTGGACTGGTCTAATCTTGTTTCCACCAAATGTATTATGTTTGATTGATAACCTATGTTTGTTTCATTCTCATTTGTTGATATGTTATCAGAACAATATATCACGTGAAGCTCAGACAATGATCCTGGTTGATCATCCAAATGTTCTTAAATCACATTGTTCCTTTGTAAATGACCATAACCTGTGGGTTGTAATGCCTTTTATGCCTGGTGGTTCTTGCCTTCATATATTGAAGTCTGCCCATCCTGAGGGTTTTGAGGAAGTTGTTATTGCAACTATACTGCGAGAGGTATTAAAGGCACTGGAGTATCTTCACCATCATGGCCTCATTCATCGAGATGTCAAAGTGAGTTTTAATTTCCATTTAAATCCGAAAGTCTTGGAGTTCATACCAACATTTTTATTTATTGCTTGTGTGTGTTTTTCACCTTGATCAAGATATAAGCTAGTTTTGCATTTTTATGATGCCGTATACGTACGCTGAACTTTTGTTTTCCTTACATTCTTGATACTCAGGGTAAATGGCTTATACTTATTGAGATTTTATTTGCAGAACTTCTAGAAAGATCAACATTATCGTATGTCTATTTCTCAGTGAATGTATTATCGTAGTCTTCACTCTGACACACACACACACACACGCACACACACACATATATATATATAATAGACTTGGGATCGTGTGGGAATAAGAGTATCCACCTTCATTGACCTATTTCTGTAACCATGCATGAAACTTTAACAAATTCATGCACATGAAAGTGATTGAAGGTATGTAAAAGTTCATGAAGGTGAGTGAAAGTGAACAGCAAAGTGAACAGAAAAGTGAAGATTAAGGTAGTTGAAGGTTCATGTTTTTGGTAGCAATCAATTGAAGGTATTTGAACGTATGCGATTTTTAGTCGTTAGATCAAAAAATCAACCCATCCAACGGTTTAGAAGTATTCTCACCATTCTCACCCTAATTCTTGTTCTCACCGGAACCCAACCATATATATATATATATAGGTATGGGACTATGGGCATATTTTAGATTTCCATGGACCTTGTTCCTGATACCAACCTATAAATATGAGCTATGTAGGTATTTTTCACCTCTTACCTGAAAACTGTGCTCATATCTTCACTGTGGCTTATCATCTCTCTTCTTCTGGTAGGCTTGTTGTCTTTCATGTGCCAGAACGTTTTTAAACCTCCAAGTCATCAGTCTTTTATTTATCCTTTCCCTTAATCAGCTTTATCTATTCACCTGTAAAATTGACAAGGATATGGGTTCATTAATCTTAAATTCTTAATATGAGTCCTTGAATATTCCCAGGAACTGGTCCAAAATATAAAAATTAATGTGTGGATAATGAGAACATTCCAATTCGTGTGGTTGGAGCTACTTGCTGCCTAGAATTGCATGAAAAAAGTTGAACTCTAATGTGTCTCATGGCAAAATTTTTGAGACATAATCACTATACTTAACTACCATTGATGGCTTTTGGGCTTTTGGTTTCTTCATGCTTGAGGCCAATCCGTTGTCAACCATGATTGATTTTTATACTTATTCCTACACTGTTGTTCCCTTTCTTTATCTGTAGAAAAATGATAAGATACAGGGTTGCAAATGTTTTTGGTTTCTTGGGTACATAACAATGTTATGTATATACGACGATTTCAGTGAAAACATTCTTACTTGTTGTGGAGATGTTTAAATCGAGTTTGTGGATGCAATTCTTTTACTGTTTTTATGTATACTTTTTCAGTGAAAATATTCTTACTTGTGGAGATGTTAAAATTGAGTTTGTGGGTACAATTCTTTTGCTGTTATGACAGGCCGGAAATATTCTCATTTGTGAGCGTGGTTCAATCAAGCTGGGAGATCTTGGTGTTTCTGCTTGCCTATTTGATTCCGGTGATAGACAACGGACGAGGAATACATTTGTCGGGACACCATGCTGGTACGGTTTTTCTTATACTTGCATAATTTATACATCATACATTAATTTTTGTTGGTCATCCTTGAAATATGGCTCCACGTCATTGGGACCAACGGAGGCTTATATTTTAAAATAATCGAAATTTTCATATGACGTGGTCCATAATTACGTTATCCAAATTGATACTTACTGTGGTTTTACATTTTTCTAGGATGGCGCCTGAAGTTATGGAACAATTGCATGGCTATGACTTCAAGTCAGTAGTTTTATTTTTATCTCATCAATTTCCATATTTTATCAGTGAGATACAAAAATGCATGGGAGGTTCCCCGAACCTTTTCAAGACCAAAATAGTGGAAACAATAATGTATATATATGTTTGGCAATATCTGCAGGGCTGATATCTGGTCCTTTGGCATCACTGCTCTGGAACTTGCTCATGGGCATGCTCCTTTCTCAAAGTATCCCCCAATGAAGGTGCATATATGTTTCAGTTTCATGTCTTTTTACTTCTCTGCACTTGATTGGGACTGGCTGAGTCAAGTTATATCTAAAACTAATTCATCACAACTTAAAACTATTATAACATAATAGGTTTTGCTCATGACCTTGCAAAATGCACCTCCTGGTCTTGATTATGAGAGGGATAAGAAGTTTTCTAAGGTAATATGATATGCTTCTTCTTTACCACTTTCTGATCATGGTGAAGGATCATGTGAGAAGTTGAGGTTAACGTGAGAAGTGGATCTGAACCATTGATCACTTTTAATCAAATGCCCTCCCATGAATTGCGGCTTAGAAGGGAATTGATCCGGTGCATCTCATCCTTATGTGCGTCCATTTCTCATTCAACAGTTGATAACCACTTCTCACGCTTCTCACATTAACCTCAACTTCTCACCGGAACCCAACCCTTATGACCATATCGTCTCATACTTGTTTTGTCCGTTTTCTGTTCAAAGTCTTTTAAGCAGATGATTGCAAGTTGCCTGGTTAAAGATCCTTCAAAACGTCCTTCTGCAAAGAAGCTTCTGAAGCATTCTTTTTTCAAACAAGCTAAATCGAATGAATTTATAGCACGTAAGCTTTTGGAAGGACTGCCTACACTTGGTGATCGCCTTAAAGCATTGAAGGTTCCTCTATTATTTTTCTTTCAGATTACTTTGATTTTATTAAATCCATTTATGTTATTTCAACTCTGTTTTACCAAGTCAATAAATTGATTTGTTGGAATAATAGAGAAAGGAAGAAGATATGCTTGTGCAAAAGAAGATACCCGATGGACAGAAGGAAGAAATGTCACAGGTATGGTATACAGGGAACATGTTCAATCATATATTTGTTTTGTGGTTTCTTTCTGGATGCACTGTTGAGTATGGTTATAAATCTATGCTATGTATTCATGTACTATGGGATAGTAGCTGCTAAAACATTTCCAATATGTGATGAATTAGTTGTTGGATGAGGCTTGTTGAGTTTAGTTTTTACTTTTTATTTTCATTCGACCTTTGGGGCATGATTTTCTTTTATTTGTCTATTCCTCTCTAAGGGGCTATTTACTCACAGCCTAATGAGCTTAATGGTCTGGGTGGCTTATTAGCTCAGCCATTCATGAGTGTTTCTTTATGGCTTAATCGTAAGCCATTAAGCTAAAATGACTACATGGAATAAGCCAAGACCCCTCACTTGTCCCCATTAAGCCACCCCAAACAAATTAATACCAGAAATGCCAGAAATAATTCAACCCTCTCTCTTTGCCTCTCTCAAGCCCATTGTTCTTCCATCCCTCACAAATTTATCCAGACAGACAAATTAACCCATACATAGCTTATTATAAAATAAAGTAAACAACCCCTATGTGATTCTTGTTTGTGTTTATTCGTATCTGGTTCCTAATTGTGTTTTCTAACTTGTTTCTAGAACGAATATAAAAGAGGGATTAGTGGCTGGAACTTCGACCTTGAAGATGTAAAAGCTCAGGCTTCCTTGGTATGATACTTGAAATTTATATTTCTTTTATTTAATGGGCAGGTCCTTGCAAAGTCGAATAGCCATCCTAAGCACTTGGGTCAATCACTGACATTATGGAACGAACCAAAATAACCTTTTAAAAGATTAAACTAATCAATGATGCAATTTTATTTGCGTATCTAGATCCAGGATGAGGAGTCTATATCTGACAAAGACCAGTTAGGGAACTCAAACTCCTTCAATGGGACTGCGGCAGGTGAAATAGAACTTCAACATGAAGTGGCATACATGAATGAGGCTTCAACAGATGTAGTATGTCGATAGCATTTAAATGACGGATAGATTCTATGCATTATTTTTGCTTTTGAAATAACTACTTTAACATCTTGCAGGCAGGATCTTCTCCAATTGTCAACGGTCTTGCAAAATTCTCTGTGTATGTCAACTTCAGTTTGATTATATAATGTTCTGCAATATCATGCTAAACATCTTTTACATACAACTGTTCTTATCGGGAGTTTTATCATACAGATTTGCATATGCTTGCAGTTTTTTCATCTATTACCATATCTCCTTTCATTTTTTTTAATCCTGTGGATGGCCTTCATTTTGTTACACTTAAAATGTTCAGAGGCAAATGTGAGAAATCTGTAGATGCCTTGGGCTTCACGAGTTCTGCCGATGGGCACCTGACTTTGCAGTATTCTTCTTCGCCTGATGAAAATGGCAACGCGATCAATCATGCTGGAAAAGCCAACTTAGGTACTAATGGAAAACCACCCTTCAATGGCGTTGCATCTCATCCTCACAAACGGGAAGCTTCATTTGGATGCGTTGGTGGGGACGATAAGTATGACATTGATTTCACATATATGTTATTCGTAGTCATCTTATTTCTTGTCTAGTATTTGGAAGTAGCAATATCCTGGCATATACTCTCTTCGTTCCTAGTAAGTGTCCGAATTTCTATTTTAGTTTATCTCAAAAAATCCACTTACTTTCCAATCCTACTCTTAATTATGAGACGTCCCTCTTTTATTAAGGGTAAAATTGCCATTTAGTTAATCAAAAAGTGTAATATTTGCGCACTTCTAAAACCGTGTCTTATTTTGTGACAGAGGAAGTATCATGAACAACTTTAATAACTTTATCAGGATGTATATCTCCAGGGGATATATGGGATTTATGCATAATTTCATCCATTTTTATATGTTTCTGCTGCTTACTGGTTCTGAAAACAGTCTTCCCCTTCCTCATAATGTTTTAACCTATGAGCCATGATGGATTCCTACATTTTGGTTGCCATATATATTGTTAATGGTTTTATGAAGCGATTTTTTTTTTGAAAATATGTGTTTCATTATATATATATATATATATATTCATATTTGGTTGCTAAAGAACTACCCCTGTCTCAATAGCAAGTACTTATTTAATAGTCATCTCTGTACCACACATAAAAAACAAAATTATTTGAAATTTCAATGCTGACATCATGCAGTTTTCACCTTTCAGCCCTTCACAAATTCACTAAAGAAAATACATAAATCAATAAGTTTTGCATCTTTTGTCCGAAAACAGCATATACTAAATTGGCAATATAGACATCTGTTTCTCTTTTCTTTCCTCTCCCTGCTCTTTTGCCACTGACATTTTTTCTTTCAATTTTATGAAAATTTCAGTGGCAAGTTTCAAGGTCAGATACCTGCAGTCCGTAGTTGTAATGGAATTCAATCACTTCAGATAGTAGATTCAGCGACATCTGAGTCCATGTCTAAATCCTGTAAAACAACATGTGAGTTTTCCGCTTGATCTTTCACCCAAAAGTTATAATTCAATCACAATCTACAGTTTCATTTCCTTAACTATCTTCTTTCCATGTTGTAATAAGGCAAAGAGTAGTTTCTTCTATTAACAATATTGGTGAAACAGTAACTAGTGATGAACAAGACGAGAAAACAAAGTGCCCAGTTGTTCAACAAAAAGGGCGTTTTAAAGTTACCTCTGAGAAGGCCGATGTCGAGAAGGTAAATTTTTTTTGGGTCATCTTATGCATTCAGTTTGCAACTACAAACTATTTCTTTTTGTAGGGTGCTTCATCTCCTGCATTGCTCAAGAGTCCAAGCATGCGGGTATGATTCTCCTGCTTATTCATCTGAAAGCATTAGTATATATTTTTTCTATTATTTTCTTTCATCGATTTTATAAAGTGCATCCTCTGGTATTCTGGTGTATGAGCTTAGACCCATCATGTTTAACTTTTTGCATGGGCAAATATTTACCCTTACTATATCATTGTATATGTTTCTTGTTATCAATATCTTAATAGGTGAAGGATCATGTGAGAAGTTGAGGTTAATGTGAGAAGCGTGAGAAGTGGATCTGAACCATTGATCACTTTTAATCAAATGTCCTCCCGAATTCTGGCTTAGAAGGGAATCGATCCGGTGCATGTCGGTGCATCTCATCCTAATGTGCGTCCATTTCTCATCCAACGGTTGATAACCACTTCTCGCGTTAACCTCAACTTCTCACCGGAACCCGACCCTATCCCAATACCATGGTAATGTATTTGTTGCATCTTCATTATTAAATAAACTAGAGTGCAGTTATCATGGGCAACAAACTTATTGAGATGTCTTTTTCATGTTATTTAGAAAGATGGTCATGCTATCATTAGTTGATAATTCTTTCATTTATGTTATGCGTTGTGTAGGTAATAATCCAACATCCCACTGGTTCTCAAGGTGACACCACTTCTATGCCACAAAATCAAACTACCCATGGTCAGCAGACAAATAATCTTCAAAGGGTAATATCAGTTAAATATGTATTTCCTGGAAGTTTTACAGGGAGGTTTATATGAGAATGAAAAAAAGGTTGAAAATGTGAGCATACATCTCAAATAAGATGATCCAATGGGTTAGACTAATAAGGTGGTTACAAGTTACATCAGTTCTTTTTTAAACAAATAAAAAAAGAACTCCCCCACCCCCTTTTTAATCGAAAATAGGCGATTTAACCAAAATTGGACACAAACAAATTATACCAAAAATCAAGCATTTTATTCTCTCTTTAATTTGACATCTATATTGTTATACTTTTTCATTCGTTTTTCCGTCATTCTCACGTTGTCAACCTTTTTGTCGTTCGCATTTGAACCTGCCCTGAAAGTTTTATTTGCATAAAAGCAAAAAAAATGGTTACTTATTACCTCTTGCAGAATGGCAAATCGAGTTCAACAACGCCACTCTCTACTGCTGACTCTTCAGGTTGGGATATTTCTATCTTCAGGATTATATTTTGTTTCATGAATGTTACTTACAATTATTTTATGTTCAGCCAACAGCAGCACAAATGGAGGATCCACACCAGTCAACATCACAGGACTAGAGAAATCAAAGGTAATGTATCCATCCTAATCAACTTCATAAGTTGATGGTTATATTTTTAGATTGTAGAAATAACTTCCTGTAGTTTCCCCTCGTTTTGCAACTTCGATATATATTGATTATTTATTCGTTTTCTAGCATCCCTTTCAACAGAAAAGGTTATATGCAGCACATCATGCTTCCCCACACACACACACACACACCAGTTTCTATCATATATATTGATCATGTACTTTTACCTCTAGGAGTTATTCCGTGTAATACAAAACGACAAATAAATTATCTTAATTAAGAGTGGTCCAAATACTTCTTTTATATAATTAAGTGGTAATTATTATTCATTGAAGGACATTTGACTTCGGGGCCATTTACCAAATGCTTACCGGGTAAGCACTTACCGGCAAGAGGCACCACCTTACTTACCTGGTAAGAGTTTTCTCCCTCACTTACCGGGTAAGATTCTTGGTCCTTGCTATGTCTCTTACCGCGTAAGATTCTCGGTCTTTGTCATGCTCACCTTGTACGGTAACTGACACCCAGTAAAAGTTTGTTAATTGGTCCCTTAGTGGTTCAAAATAAGGATGAACTGACGATACCAGTTCCACATTTCCTGAACAATATTTTGGGCTGGTGTATGCTTGTTGGACTGGAAGTTTTACTAAAGTGGCCTGTTTGCAACTTCTTTTAAACAATTGACAAATGTGTACGTTGGCGAAGGATCGTGTGAGCGTGAGAAGTGGATCTGAACCCTTGATCACTTTTAATCTCAAACCCATCCAAGAATCGCGCTTGATACGGGGATTGATCCGGTGCATCTTATCTCAGTGCATCTCTTCCTAATTTGCATCCAATGGTTGATAACCACTTCTCACGATAACTCAACTTCTCACCGGAACCCAACCCTGTACGTTTTGGTATAGTTAGGTTCAATGCTAAGCCAATCTCCCTGTATTATGATATTGGCAATGTCATATATGAAGGTCATAAAAATTATCCATTTTCTTTTGTATTTGCAGCGAGAGGCAGCCGATGATAGGGAAAAGCAATTACTCAATGAAATAACCGATTTACATAGGAGGTAAAACACTGTTTTGGTTAGGTGCTAATTAACATGGAATTAATTATAACGTCTCATTTTCTGCTTGTAGGCTCTTATCTGCACAGGAGGAGCTACAGAAATACAAAGCTGGAAACGCACAGGTCATTTCCATTCCTTAAAAACTATTACTCCATTCGTCCCAAAATAAGTGTCCGCATTTTTTTTTTAATTTGTTTTAAAATAAGTGTCCACTTTCAAAAAGTAGTGCATATTTTCCAATTCTACCCTTGATTATGAGATGGATAAATTCATTATTTCTTGTATTATTAGGTATCAGTACCATTGTAATTTAGAGTATCTTTTATGGAAGGTTGTTATAAGCAAAAAGTGTAGTGACTTAGGGCATCTCCAATATATTCTCCAAAATTACTGGAGTATCAAAATTCAAAATCGCTAAAAAGAATTTCCTTTCAACTCCAACAGAATCTCCGTTTTGAAGATTACATCATTAGTTATATTATTAAAATATTTAATACATTTAATAAAATATTATTTCTCTCTTATAAACATTTAATTTCAAGGTTTTTTTATTGATGGACTATATTGAGATTATTTCTCTGGTAATCATTTTTGAGGATCTTGCCAAACTTGGAGAATTTCTCTCTCTCTCTCTCTCTCTCTCTCTCTCTCTCCTTTTTGGAGAAAGTTTTGGACAATCTTTTGAGCAAAAAATTGCCCAAAATTCCAATTTTCTCAATTTTGGAGAATGTTTTGGACAATCTTTTGGAGCAAAAAATTGCCCTAAAATCCCAATTTTCTCAATTTTGGAGCATCTGTTGGAGATGTGCTCTTATAAGAACTACCATTGGAGAGAGTTTTTATACAACGGTAATTCTTACAAGACACCAATGTCCTTGGAGTTCTTGCACAATAATCTTGGTTCTTTACCTTTGATTTTTGTGTGAAATGACATATTAATAGGTTTTTATATATTTTTTATTTTTTATCCTTATTATTGATATTGAAATAATACATTGGGACCCACAAAATAATGTTCTTATAAGTGGTTCCATTGGAGATGCTCTTAGTTATTTAAAAAGGGTAATAATTACATATTTAATAAATCTATGTGCATTTTACATTATAGACATCTATTTTGGAATAGATGAAATATATATTTTCCAGATTTTGCTAACTTATGGGAAGTCATTCGCAGGCATGAGTTGTCAACTTCAACCATCACCTAATCAGACAACTTTTTTCATCCAAGATCGCTTTTGAAATAAAAAAAGGTTCAATTTTGCTCATGCACATATTCGCCATTTTAGTTATTATTTGTTGTCGAGGGTTATGGTGTATTTTATTCCTTTTTCCTTTACTGTTTTGGTTTTTTCTTTCTTTTAATGCAAGTATTGTTGTTGGACATTTTTACTTGTTCTCTATTACGTATAGACACAACCACCAAGTCTAGATAATTACGTCCCCTCCCTTTAAAGATTGGTCAGTCATAATGTATCCATCTTGATGTGAGTCTTCGAATGTGTGCGATGTGACTTAGACTCACTTCGAGATGGATACATTATGACTGTTGTTGGACATTTTTACTTGTTCTCTATTACGTATAGACACAGCCACCAAGTCTAGATAATTATGTCCCCTCCCTTTAAAGATTGGTCAGTCTTATAATGTATCCTCCGTTTACAAAATGCTTACTCGGGTAAGTGCTTACTAAGTCACATTAGCTTACCGGATGAATATGGCAAGGACTAAGAATCTTACCCGGTAAGAGCGAAAGCAAGGACCGAGAGTCTTACCCGGTAAGTGAGTGCGATGGATGGCTCTTACCACGGTTAGCGCTTACCAGCTAAATTGGTTCATACGATGCCATTTTGGTGAACTAAAATCTTAACCGGGAATTACGTGATAGTGTTGAATTTTACCGATAAGCACTTATCCGGGTAAGTGATTAGGTAAACGGCCCCTTAGAGAAACATAGGTTAAGACCACTATCTGATTTTGACCTAGAGCAGGGCCCCATATGAGTATGAACCGCGTTCTTTTAATAGGTCAAGGGGTTATGAATTTAATTAAAATCTCATTTAAGGTTATAGTATTGGGTTGTGGTGAGAACGTAAGAAGAGATTTTTACCCTTTGATCAATCTTAATTGAAGATCAACATTAATGAGATGCACTAGATCAGTTCCGTTAATAAAAACACACTTCATGGGTGGACATGAGATCAAAAGTGATTAAAGGTGGAGATTCCTTCTTACGCTTCTCACATTAACTATTTTTTCACACGATTCTTCGTCTAAGGTTATATACGTAAATCTTTGACGACATCTCCAACATGTTCTTAAAAATAGAGAGAATCAACTTTTTGTTCTCTATAATGCTCCAACAATTTTCTTATCTTATTCTTTGTAATAGAAAATCATGGAGAAAGCTCTCAATATAAAGAATTCCTTAAAACTCTAATAAAGAGGGGGTGAGAGAAATGAGCTTTTTTTCACTCCACCAATGATGGTTGAATTAATGTCATCTTATATAAACTTTTTAATATAACTAATGATGAAATCTCTAAAATACGAAATTTGTTGGAGTTGAATGTAATTTATTTTAGAGATTTTGTTTTTTGGTTCTCTATTTTAGAGAAACAAGTGTGTGGCCCGCGCGTTGCGCGGTAACGAAAGACATTTTAAAGAAATATTTGACCAAGCTAAGTTAAAACGTAATTCTTTGGTTGATAGTTAATTATATCCAAATTAAAATGAAGAATGTATTTTCGTAAGTGGTACATTTTCTTATATTGGTAATTCAGTTGTTGAATGCACTTTTATTCTTTCTCTTTCCTCCCTATTCTAAAAAAAAGGATTCTTGTTATGAAGAGTTTACGATGTATCAGTTACAATTTTATTGTTATATCTGTTGAAATTCAAAAGACATGTCATACAACCATATCACTGTTGTTGCTACAAAGGTTTAACTAAAATTAGTCAACCTTATGAGATGCAATAATTTGATGTACTCTCATTTTGCCAATATAAGATCACACGTTTCATTAAAAAAATCATCTTCTCACCAATATGAAATTACTAAACTAACCAAATTTCATATTTATGTAAAACAGTCCTTCATCGTTTTTTATGGTCATATAACAATCTTTAATCTAGCATTCTCTCATCAAATTGGAATGGCTAAACAACATCGTAATGCAACTCAAATACTCTTGGTTCCTTTTTTCGTACATATAAAGAAAGAAAGAAAGATAAGGATGTAAGCATTTTTTGGGGTTTATATATAAAGATTTATGTAATGTTTTATAAAACATCTCTAATGAGGTTTGGCTAAAAGATTTTTCTATCCGATAAAACATTTTAATCATCAAAATCATCCCTCGTCCTTTCTTATAGCTATCTTCATTTTTAAATGTAACTTTTCTTAATCAATATGGGATAACTAAAGTAATACCACTTTGCAATATTTGAAAATATTCAATTCTCCCAATGTCATCTCAAGTACCCTTGGTTGTTACTTTTTTATGTATAAAGATAAAATTGAGAGATTTTGATATAATGAATTGTTATATCATGTAGATTAAATCATATAACGATGAATTATTCATGAAAATGTTATGTACTTTTATACTTGTTCATTCTTATACCCACCTCATTTTGATGATTTATTTTTTCAAATGACTTTAAAAACTGATATTTATTTATTTATTGGCAAAAAAATAGTTATACAAATAATATGATCGCTTGTCACAAAATATGACCTCCTCCGTTCATATGCACACTTTCTTCTTTCAATCATCATCTTCTCACCAATGTGAGATACACATACTAAACAAATTTCAAGATTTAAATAATTCTTAAAATGACTTGCTACAGAAAATGACATTCTCCTTTCATATACATATTTCCTTCTTTCTTCTCACCAACGTGCGATAAACATAATTAACCACATTTTGAGATTTAAGAAAAAAACTCAAATCTCATCATGACTTGCTATAAAAAGTTACTTCTTTTAATATACACATTTTTTTCTTTCAATCTTCTTTATCTCATCAATATGGGATACAAAAAATCCAATCACAATTCAAGAATTAAAAATTCTCAATTCTTAGGATTCTACTACAGTACTACACTTCTAGGGCTTTACTTTTAGATGTATATAAATATATATTTTAAATTTTTAGTTGGCCAAAATTAGCCAACATATTGTTTTGGAAGGTCGGCCAAAAAAGGCCAACAACATTGGTTTAGAGGATTAACCAAAATGAGCCAACCCCATGAGTTACCACAAACGCATCTCAACCTCCATTTGTATATCTATAATTCTGTTGGACAACCAAGGGGGGGGGGGTTAGGTTGTATTATAAAAAATCTTACTTTCAAAAATTCTTTTGTAAATAAATACAGAGTAAATATAGTACAATACAGAAGAGTATAAATACAAACAGATACACAGAGATTGTATAAATAAATATAAATGCAAAGCAGTTTATATAAACAGATATAATAAAGCACAGCGGAAAAAATAAAGAGATAAAGGAAAGAGAATACTTGACACCGAAATTTTAAAGTGGTTCACCAATCACGCGGTTGGCTAGTCCACCTCGAGAAAACACTTCTCGGAGATCCAATAAGAAAACGTGTTCTTTACGGTAGAACACAAACCTTAGTACAACAAACGCGAATCACTCTTCTTTGAGAGAATTATGTGGATCACTCACTCTATTCAAACACTTACAAGAGGGTATAATTTTAATATGAATAATCACTCTTGTATAAGGTTTATCACTTGGATATTTTTAGAGAGTTTGATCACTTGAGTTGTGTTGCTGATTCAACTAATCGAGAGATTTTAATCTGCTATCAACTCAAGATTTCTTACTCAAAAACGGGTTTTATAATTTTAACAGTTTAATTATCAAGAGAAGAGGCTGTAGAGTCTTTATCAAATGCAGAGAGGAGTTATTGTGAATTGGTAGCTTTGAATGCTGGTAGGTTGCATGTATATATACTGGATGAGCAACAGTCCGCGGACTTTCGCGGTATACCGGCAATCCTTCGCGGTATACCGGCAATCCTTTCGCGGTATACCGGCAATCCTTCGCGGTATACCGTGCAGAAGAAAAGTACACTGCAGAAGAGAAGGTCAACCCTGCAAAACAAAACGTAAACTTGTACCAGCGGTATACCGGCTATTCTTCGCGGTATACCGGCTATTCATCGCGGTATACCGGCTATTCTTCGCGGTATGCCGTGCAGACAAAGGGAGCTTCCAACCAATCAGAGATGTACACCATGCCTGCCGCGGTATACCGCCTGTACCTTCGCGGTATGCCGCCCAGAAAAATGTTGCAGGAAACAGTACGCATGCGCAGATTCTTCTAGAAACAAATCTTTCATATTAAATGATCCAGCAAGATGATAAGATGTTGAGGAGAGCTGACTTGGTTTATTTAAAAAGACAGTATTAGAAAAATCCAAGTGGTATATTATTTTAGGGTGATTTATCATTTTAAAATTAAAACGACGAAAATCTTCAGTCTTGGATTCTTCAGATAAAATTATCGAGATTATTTAAAAGCTGCACACTCAGATAAAATATTAGATAACAAAGAATGCGGTGTGTTTTGTAATCATCAAAATAAATATGGAGATGTGATTTTATGTGTACCAAAAATATATCTTAATATTAAAGCTGGGTACACTTGCACCAACAATCTCCCCCTTTTTGATGATGACAAACACACGCTAAACAGGAGAGCATACTCGGTTTCTCTCCCCCTTTTGTCGAAGCAAAAAGGGTTAGGAAAGACGCTATGCTCCCCCTTGAAAGATGCTCCCCCTCAAGATATGAAATATTTGAGAGTTAGCATTTTCTCAAGGGTTATATTCAAGCATGCCTAAACCAAGTCTTAATTTAAAGAAAGCCTTTTTGTTAAGAGCTTTAGTAAAAATATCGGCCAAATTATCTTCCGAATCAACCTTTTCAAGCACGATTTGGCCTTTTTGAACATTATCTCGTAAAAAGTGATGTCTCAATTCAATATGTTTGGTACGAGAATGTAACACGGGATTTTTGCTTAAGTTAATGGCACTTGAGTTATCACACATAATAGGAATTTTGGTTAGATGTACCTCAAAATCGGTAAGGGTGTGTTTCATCCAAAGGACTTGAGCACACGCTCTTGCGGCGGCTACATATTCCGCTTCGGTAGTAGACAACGCTACGGATTGTTGTTTCTTGGAGAACCAAGACACAAGTGAGAGACCTATAAAGGCACATACCCCACTAGTACTTTTTCGGTCAACAATAGATCCACCAAGATCGAAATCGGTGAAACACGTTACTTCTAACTCGGGTTTCTTTGCATACCATAAGCCAAGATTAGTAGTACCTCGTAAATATCGAAAAATACGCTTGACAGCTTCATAGTGAGTTTGTTTAGGTGAAGATTGAAAACGAGCACATAAACATACACTAAACATAATATCAGGTCTACTAGCAGTTAAATATAATAAACTACCAATCATACCACGATAAATCTTTTCATTAAAATCGTTTCCCTCCTCGTCACGAGATAATTGTAAGTTTGTGGTCATTGGAGTTTCAACGGGTTTGACATTTTCAAAGTTAAACTTTTTCAACATATCTTTACAATATTTAGATTGACTAATAAAAATACCAGTTTCACATTGTTTGATTTGCAATCCTAAGAAGTATTTTAACTCTCCCATCATGCTCATTTCAAACTCGCTTGTCATTTTCGCAGAAAATTCATTACACAGTTTTTCATTAGTGGAACCAAAAATAATATCATCAACATATACTTGCACAACTACAATATCATTTTGATCATATTTCACAAATAAAGTATTATCTATTTTACCCATAATATAACCACTAACAATTAGAAAGGTTTTTAATCTATCATACCACGCACGCGGAGCTTGCTTTAAACCATAAAGCGCCTTTTTCAATTTATAAACATGTGTCGGATTTTCAAAATTTTCAAAACCGGGAGGTTGAGAAACGTATACCTCCTCATTTATAATACCATTTAAGAAAGCACTTTTAACATCCATTTGAAATAATTTAAAATCTTTAGCATTTGCAAAAGCGAGAAGCATTCGAATAGACTCCAACCTTGCAACCGGTGCAAAGGTTTCATCGTAATCTATACCTTCTTGTTGATTGTACCCCTTGGCAACTAAACGTGCCTTGTTTCGTGTGACTCCACCGTTCTCGTCTATCTTGTTACGGAAGACCCATCTTGTGCCAATAATGGTTTGACTACTAGGGCAAGGAACTAAGTCTCACACATCATTCCTAGTAAATTGGTTTAACTCTTCTTGCATGGCCATTATCCAATCCTCATCACCTAAAGCTTCATCTATGGTTTTAGGTTCTATGGTTGAGATAAAGGCATGGAAAGCACAATGGGTATGGATTTGTGATCTAGTTGTCCTTTGGTTTAGGTCACCTATAATTTGATCTACGGGATGGCCTCGAGCGGTTCTAAGGTTAGGATCATCTATACCTTGTGGAATAAAGCAAGGAGGGGCATTACTAGATTCAATATTATTTGTGGAAGGTTGGGTACCTAAATCCAAGTTGCTAAGTTGTTGTGCTAAGACGTCTCCCTCACGGATATTGTCATTTGCTAAGGGTGCACTCGGTTTGGGAGGACTCTCGTCAAAGCTAACATTTAGGGATTCTTCTACAACCATGGTCTCCTTATTTAGAATTCTATAGGCTTTGCTATTCCAAGAGTAACCTAGGAACACTCCCTCATAGGCTTTGGCATCGAATTTGGTTAAGTAGGATTTGGTGTTTAAAATGAAGCATTTACAACCAAAAACTTTCAGGTGAGCTAAGGAAGGTTTTCTACCACGGTAAAGTTCATAGGGTGTCTTATTTAGGATATTTCTAACTAGGACACGGTTTAGCACATAGGTTGCGGTAGCAACGGCATCACACCAAAACTTTTGGGGAACTTGATGTTCGTTTAGCATGGTTCTACTCATTTCTTGCAACGTTCGATTTTTCCTTTCAACAACCCCATTTGACTGAGGAGTTCGAGGAGCCGAAAAGTTATGAGTTATACCATGTTTATCACAAAAGGCACCAAATTGGATATCATTATCGAATTCTCGTCCATGGTCCGTACGTATGGAAACAATCGTACAACCTTGTTGGTTTTGAATTCGTTTTCCCAAAATTTTAAACTTTTCAAAAGCCTCATTTTTATGTCTCAAAAATAAAGTCCAAGTATAACGGGAATAATCATCCACAATAACCAAAGTGTAAAAATTTCCTCCAAAACTTTGAATCGCCATAGGGCCAAAAAGATCCATATGAAGAAGTTCTAAAACTCTTTGAGTAGAAATAACATTTTTAGATTTATGAGAAACGTGATGTTGTTTGCCGACACGACAAGCATCACAAAAATGATTATCAAACTTTAATTTTGGAAGGTCACTCACAAGCTCCTTATTTTTTAAGTTTTGCATTAATCTTAGATTAGCGTGACCTAAACGTCTATGCCATAAAGTAGAAACATCATAAATAGAAGATAAGCATACATTTTCAGATACAACAGTTTTGCAAATATATAAATTTCCTTTCACAGAACCAGTTAAAAGAACTTTGCCATTTTTCAAGATTTTGCACGAGTCTTCTTCGAAGACGACAGTTATACCATTTTTACACAATTGGCGAACACTTAACAGATTAAAATGCAAATTATCAACATGATTCACATCAAGAAATTTAACATTATTGCAAGAAACTGTACCTCTCCCAATTATATTTCCTTTGGAGTTTCCTCCAAAAATTACCTGTCCACCATCACATGACTTATATGATGAAAAAAGATTGCTGTTTCCGGTCATGTGACGTGTGCAACCACTATCGAGTATCCAGTCTATATCAAGGTTTATCTACAATAATAAAGATGTAACTTTTATGGTCCCCATTTCTCGTGGGTCCTTGTAAATTAGTTTCAAGATAACAACCAACATATATATAAAGTTAAGCAAAATATATATATATAATAGATCAAAAAGAATATATATATATGTAGTACGTATGTATATATATATATATATATAAACAAAAGTACATATAACAATATATTACTTATATATACAAGAAAATATATCATATTTAAACTATATATATATATATAATATATAACACATTTAAAACCATAAACGCATACCACCGGGATTATCATTACTAAACATTCCTTTTGGAATCCATTTATTTATCATTTTAATTTTGCGATTGTATTTATCATACACATAAAAACAAGCATTTATATTCGCATTATTTTTAGGTTTAGAATACTTATCGTTATACATGCGAGCATACGGTTTTCTCGTATTATAATTTACATTATGCATTTTAGGTACATACGAAGGTTTTTGCATATACGGCTTTCGTGTATTAAACTTAGGTGGTTCATAACATCTTTTAATAGGCATGCAATTACATTTTTCAACACATGTATTTGAACCTATACCTTTTCTACAATTTATACGGTTCGACATATTAAGCATGTTAAGAACTTTTTCATTACTACTTTCAAAAGCTTTAGCTAACATGTTATCTTTTTCATATGAAGCACATTTAGCCTTTAAACATGCAATTTCATTTTCAAGAATATCACATTTTGTACAAATAATATTTTCATGTGACTTTTTATTTAAGCATGCAATTTCTTTCTTTAGAGCATCACAAGATTTACAAAAATCCTTTTCTCCTAATTTAGTTTCTAATTTAGCAATTACATTCATATCATTTGCAGATTTTTGATTAACATTATTTATTTCCTTTTTACATGCATTTACAGTTTCTTTTAACATAGCAATTTCGTCTTTATAATTATTTGCAAGATTAGCCATTTTATGAAACGATTCATGCAATAATTCAAGATTGTTTTCGCTATCGCTATCATAATCACTATCGTAATTTGAAAAAGAAGTGTTTACCTCGTTGTCGCTTTCAGCCATAAGACAAATGGCTTGATAGTCATCTTCTTCTTCACTCGCGCTCCACGCGCCTCCAATGAAGGCTTTATCCTTCTTGTTTTGGT
This sequence comes from Saussurea involucrata, assembly GCA_033807775.1. Taxonomy (NCBI): domain Eukaryota; kingdom Viridiplantae; phylum Streptophyta; class Magnoliopsida; order Asterales; family Asteraceae; genus Saussurea; species Saussurea involucrata. The sequence continues at coordinate 13,145,224 of CM066317.1, read as the reverse complement.
ACTTGTTCTTTTTCGGACATTCATTGGCGTAATGATCTTTGTCGCCACACGAGTAGCAAAATCCTCTCTTTGGCTTAGCTTTATCGTCACCACTTGAGTCGTCATTTTTCTTTACTTTTTCGTCTCGTTTATGGAACTTACGACTTCGGTTTTCACCACCACGACGGTAGTTGCCGTTTCTTTGAAATCTGCCATTGTTAGAAAATTTATTATTATTAAAAAACTTGGAAAAGTTTCTTACCAACATGGCGACTTCATCGAGAGTTTCGGAAGGATCTTTTGAGGAGCTAGCTTTCTCCTTTTTCTTCTCGACTTTTGGTGTTGAGACATTGAGAGCGATTGACTTCTTTTTAACTTGCTCCCTTTCTTTATTTCTTTTAAGTGCAATTTCGTGCACCTTGAGATTTCCGATTAAGTCATCTATCTTCATTAGGGAAAGGTCACGGGAGTCTTCCAAAGATGTTATCTTTTGCATCCACTCCGAAGGAAGGGCTCGTAGGATTTTCCTTATATAGTCCTCGTTAGGATAAGTGCGATCCAAACCTTTCAAAGTAGTCATAATAAGGTTAAATCTTTTAAACATTGAGTCAATTGACTCATCTTGTTTCATTTCGAATAGTTCATAATCGTGAACTAGAATATTTACTTTACTTGATTTAACTTCCGTGTTTCCACGATGAGTATTATTTAAACTTTCCCATATTTGATTAGCGGTTTTATATGTATATACTCTTTCAATTTCATCAGTTGTTAAAGCAGCATATAATATATTTTTAGCTTCAAAGTTTAAACAAAAATGAGATTCATCAGCAGTAGTCCATTCATCTAAAGGTTTATCAATAAAAACATCATCTTTAACAATTTTGGGTTTAAAGTTCCCATTTTCAATTATGTTCCAAATCTTTTGATTTTTGCCACGCACGTGACATTCAAATAGCTCGGCCCAAATGCCAAACTTTTCAGTATCTATCAAAGGAGGTTTTGAAAACACAATATTAGTTTGTTGAGTCATTTTAGAAAAAAATTTAAGCAGAAAAATTTTGAAAGCCCTGCTCTGATACCAATTGTTGGACAACCAAGGGGGGGTTAGGTTGTATTATAAAAAATCTTACTTTCAAAAATTCTTTTGTAAATAAATACAGAGTAAATATAGTACAATACAGAAGAGTATAAATACAAACAGATACACAGAGATTGTATAAATAAATATAAATGCAAAGCAGTTTATATAAACAGATATAATAAAGCACAGCGGAAAAAATAAAGAGATAAAGGAAAGAGAATACTTGACACCGAAATTTTAAAGTGGTTCACCAATCACGCGGTTGGCTAGTCCACCTCGAGAAAACACTTCTCGGAGATCCAATAAGAAAACGTGTTCTTTACGGTAGAACACAAACCTTAGTACAACAAACGCGAATCACTCTTCTTTGAGAGAATTATGTGGATCACTCACTCTATTCAAACACTTACAAGAGGGTATAATTTTAATATGAATAATCACTCTTGTATAAGGTTTATCACTTGGATATTTTTAGAGAGTTTGATCACTTGAGTTGTGTTGCTGATTCAACTAATCGAGAGATTTTAATCTGCTATCAACTCAAGATTTCTTACTCAAAAACGTGTTTTATAATTTTAACAGTTTAATTATCAAGAGAAGAGGCTGCAGAGTCTTTATCAAATGCAGAGAGGAGTTATTGTGAATTGGTAGCTTTGAATGCTGGTAGGTTGCATGTATATATACTGGATGAGCAACAGTCCGCGGACTTTCGCGGTATACCGGCAATCCTTCGCGGTATACCGGCAATCCTTTCGCGGTATACCGGCAATCCTTCGCGGTATACCGTGCAGAAGAAAAGTACACTGCAGAAGAGAAGGTCAACCCTGCAAAACAAAACGTAAACTTGTACCAGCGGTATACCGGCTATTCTTCGCGGTATACCGGCTATTCATCGCGGTATACCGGCTATTCTTCGCGGTATGCCGTGCAGACAAAGGGAGCTTCCAACCAATCAGAGATGTACACCATGCCTGCCGCGGTATACCGCCTGTACCTTCGCGGTATGCCGCCCAGAAAAATGTTGCAGGAAACAGTACGCATGCGCAGATTCTTCTAGAAACAAATCTTTCATATTAAATGATCCAGCAAGATGATAAGATGTTGAGGAGAGCTGACTTGGTTTATTTAAAAAGACAGTATTAGAAAAATCCAAGTGGTATATTATTTTAGGGTGATTTATCATTTTAAAATTAAAACGACGAAAATCTTCAGTCTTGGATTCTTCAGATAAAATTATCGAGATTATTTAAAAGCTGCACACTCAGATAAAATATTAGATAACAAAGAATGCGGTGTGTTTTGTAATCATCAAAATAAATATGGAGATGTGATTTTATGTGTACCAAAAATATATCTTAATATTAAAGCTGGGTACACTTGCACCAACAATCTCCCCCTTTTTGATGATGACAAACACACGCTAAACAGGAGAGCATACTCGGTTTCTCTCCCCCTTTTGTCGAAGCAAAAAGGGTTAGGAAAGACGCTATGCTCCCCCTTGAAAGATGCTCCCCCTCAAGATATGAAATATTTGAGAGTTAGCATTTTCTCAAGGGTTATATTCAAGCATGCCTAAACCAAGTCTTAATTTAAAGAAAGCCTTTTTGTTAAGAGCTTTAGTAAAAATATCGGCCAAATTATCTTCCGAATCAACCTTTTCAAGCACGATTTGGCCTTTTTGAACATTATCTCGTAAAAAGTGATGTCTCAATTCAATATGTTTGGTACGAGAATGTAACACGGGATTTTTGCTTAAGTTAATGGCACTTGAGTTATCACACATAATAGGAATTTTGGTTAGATGTACCTCAAAATCGGTAAGGGTGTGTTTCATCCAAAGGACTTGAGCACACGCTCTTGCGGCGGCTACATATTCCGCTTCGGTAGTAGACAACGCTACGGATTGTTGTTTCTTGGAGAACCAAGACACAAGTGAGAGACCTATAAAGGCACATACCCCACTAGTACTTTTTCGGTCAACAATAGATCCACCAAGATCGAAATCGGTGAAACACGTTACTTCTAACTCGGGTTTCTTTGCATACCATAAGCCAAGATTAGTAGTACCTCGTAAATATCGAAAAATACGCTTGACAGCTTCATAGTGAGTTTGTTTAGGTGAAGATTGAAAACGAGCACATAAACATACACTAAACATAATATCAGGTCTACTAGCAGTTAAATATAATAAACTACCAATCATACCACGATAAATCTTTTCATTAAAATCGTTTCCCTCCTCGTCACGAGATAATTGTAAGTTTGTGGTCATTGGAGTTTCAACGGGTTTGACATTTTCAAAGTTAAACTTTTTCAACATATCTTTACAATATTTAGATTGACTAATAAAAATACCAGTTTCACATTGTTTGATTTGCAATCCTAAGAAGTATTTTAACTCTCCCATCATGCTCATTTCAAACTCGCTTGTCATTTTCGCAGAAAATTCATTACACAGTTTTTCATTAGTGGAACCAAAAATAATATCATCAACATATACTTGCACAACTACAATATCATTTTGATCATATTTCACAAATAAAGTATTATCTATTTTACCCATAATATAACCACTAACAATTAGAAAGGTTTTTAATCTATCATACCACGCACGCGGAGCTTGCTTTAAACCATAAAGCGCCTTTTTCAATTTATAAACATGTGTCGGATTTTCAAAATTTTCAAAACCGGGAGGTTGAGAAACGTATACCTCCTCATTTATAATACCATTTAAGAAAGCACTTTTAACATCCATTTGAAATAATTTAAAATCTTTAGCATTTGCAAAAGCGAGAAGCATTCGAATAGACTCCAACCTTGCAACCGGTGCAAAGGTTTCATCGTAATCTATACCTTCTTGTTGATTGTACCCCTTGGCAACTAAACGTGCCTTGTTTCGTGTGACTCCATCGTTCTCGTCTATCTTGGCACAAAATCCATTAATTAAAAAAACACATAAATAAAAAAATCAAAAATAAATTTAAAGATTAGGATAATTACCATTTTAAATTAGATAAACTCTTAAAGTTTCATTATATCTTTTAGATTTATTTATATTTTAATTTCAATTAATTCATTATTTTTTCTAATTAAGTTTTATGTAATAAAAAATCTAGATACACTTTTAATAAAAAATCACAATTTAGATCAAATATCATATATGATATCCATAATCAATTCATTATTGTTTTTCACAATATTTTTCTCTATTTTTTGGATCTTGAATTACATGTGATTAACTTAAGTTAACAAATGATTTATTACGATCACATATGATTCACTATATGTGAATTTTTGTACATATCATATTATCACATGTGATTATGTATATTATCACATGTGATTATTGTAGATATTTTAGTTAATCATATGTGATTATGTATATTTATATTAACAGATCTTTTTATGATGTAAATATCATCATATGTGATTATACGTCTTTTATATTCGGAGGTATATTACCATATGTGATACATACAAAAATTCACATATTGGATCATATGTGATACATAACAAATAATATATCAAACGAAGTTAATCACATGTGATTAAAACCGTGGATCAAAAAACTAGATATAAAATGATGAAAAAGATAATAAATTGATGGTAGAACTCACATGTGATATTTGATGAAAATTATGATTTTTTAATCAAAAGTGTATCTAGAAAAAAATATAAAAGCTGATAAAAATATGAATTTATTAAAATTAAAAAATAAATAAATTTAAAAGATATATGAGATATTTAAGGATTTATTCAATTTAAAATGATAATTATCCTAATTTCTAATTTTTTTTATATTTTTTATGTTATTTTTTAAATAATAAAGTATGTGACCCACATTCTTTCTCACATTCTCGCAAATGGACTGTCTTCTCGTTTGAACCTGCCTATATATATATATATATATATTTAGCCGTCCTGTCTGATATAATACTCTTGGATTTAAAATATCTAATTGGTGTTGATTGTATAGATTTATATTTCTGTCTAAATCTATCTCTTGTTCTAATTGCATATTCTGTTGTGAGGAGTTTGAACCTGATCCTCTTCTAATAACCCTGTTTAAGAATGATTCTGATGATATTGTATCCTGTATATTACTTGTTGAACTTCTAGCTTCCTGTATAGTTCGGCTTCTTCCTAAGAAACTTCTATTTTGATTACTCATTTTCTTGGTAACCCGTGTGTGTATGGAGTTGGTTTTTTCTTTAGTTTGATATCTCCTAAATTTAGTTTGTTTATAGCTTCGGTAATCTTATCTATATCACCTTCTGTGGTTGTATTAGTTTCTGTTTTATTTTCTAATATATTTATAACTTTATTTATCTTTTCTAATAAATTTTTGTTTTCAGTTTCTATCTGTTTGGATTTATTACTTTCTAGCAAAAAGCTTAACTGTTGGATTTCCTGTTTAGTGGGAAATCCCTTTTTAATTTCTTTTACTTCTTCTATAATCTGGTTATTTTGTTCTTTAATATAGCTTAAATTTTCCGTTAGTTTAGTAAAAAGTTTAACAGTATTTGGATCAATAATTTTGAGAAAATCTATCCCTTAATATCAATCTAGATTTCTTACTCCTTATCTTAATATATTCATATATCCCATAGAATTTATATATATATATATATATATATATAAATTCTTTATTTAAAACATTTACATTTAAATTGCTTAATTTTTGTTCTAGTTCATTAACTAATTTTTTATTATATCCTAAATTGGTATTGGAATCAATTTGGTGAGGTATGAAAATTGGATTGTTTTCTTTAATCTTTTCTTTAGAGGAAGGAACCTCTATTTTTTTAATATTATTACTTTGATTGTTTTCTAATCTATTTAGTTGTTGGCTCATGGTATTAAGAATTTCATTTGAATAATTATTTTGGTATATAATATCTTTTCCTGAGTTTGAATCCTTCAATTCACCATCTTATTCAATATTCCATGGATTATTTCATGGACTTTTAGTGTAACATCTGCAATTGGTATAAATCTAAGTCTTCTACAAAGAGTAGTTAGAGTCAAATGGTGGGACAACCTTCCTTCAAAACAAATCGAGAAGATAACAATTCAAGGTGTTTCAGAATTTTATTCTGAAAATTACGACATCCCAACCTCCAAGGTTATTCAAGAAGCAAAAGAAGATGAAGATGAAGATGAAGATGAAGATGATGAAGTATTAAAACAGTTTCTCGCTACAAACACAAAAAAAGATCTCAGTAATTCTCCAAATAAACTTGCTGGCGATTTATCAAATTTCTTTATAGAAAGTAATATAATAGATTTTATTTCTATTCATCAAGAACAAATAAATTATTATAAAAGAACAAATATATTTTCAACGATCCTGAATCGGTCTCAGAATGGTATCAGAGCCAGAAGAGGTGGGAATTGGTAGATGAATACTCAACTTAATAAACAAAAAACAAGTTCTTGAGTAGATATTGGTTTAGTTGTTTGAGAGAACCTGTTAAAAACTTCTTGAAGATTTAGTAACTCAGTAGTCTTTGAAGTATTTGTTTCCATTTTAGGATTATAATTGAGAAACTTTTTTGTAGCTTCATCCTTAATATTTTGATCTGGAATTTTATCTAATAATTCAAGAATCTCTCTGTCTTCTTTTGTTATAATATTAATTTTGTTACAAGTACAGTTTCCTAAACATTCACATGTTTCAGAGTCTGAGCTTGTAGTTGAACATTCCTCTAGAACATTTAAGTCATTATTATTATAATCTGAAATGTTAGATTCATATTCTGAGCTTGAATATTCATCATTGAGAATTAATTTGCTTATTTGAGTTTTTAATTGATCAGAGATTTGTAATTCATTGATCTTTTTCTTAACATAACAATTCTTTGCCATGTGTCCAGTTTTACCACATTTATAGCAAATAATTATATCTCTTGATTCAGTTTGTTTATGAGGTTTTTTGTTAAATTTTTTATACGGTTTTTTCTTATGATAATTATCAGTTTTATCATATTTATTATTTTTATCATATTTTGTTTTAAACCTTTTGCTAGAGTGTTTTTTTTTTGAATATTTTTTAGATTTTGACGATGTAGGAGCAGTTAGATTTTCATAACCATATTGTTGACATAAATTACCAAGTTCTTCTTTATTATTTATTTTGTCTTTCTTTATTTTGGCTTTAAGTTTTAAATCTGAACAGATAGCTAATCCTTCTTTATTAATGTAACCAAATATTTGTCCATAAGTTAATTCTGCATAAGGAATTTGATTATTATATTCTTCTCTTAATTTTTCTCTTACTCTTTCAGCAAAGAGTTTAGGTAATCCTGCGATGAACTTTTCTTTCCAAAAGGGTTCGCTACAGTCTGGTTTTATCATTACTTTTGATAAAAACATATCTTTATACCATCTGTAATCTTGTAGTTTTCTACAAGTGAGGTTTACGAGTATTTCTGAACTCTTTTCTTGGAATAGAGATGGATCTCCTATAAAGTGTTTTACAATACTAAAGATAAGAGTAGCGACTACATCTTCTTCTTCAGTTTGAGTTTGTTGATTGTTTTCAGTTTTGATGACAATTTTCTTGGCATTACGGATAATACGTTTAGAATCTTCAGATAGATACATGTCCCACCAGTTTCTTAAAGTACCAGTGAAACCGGAAACGAGCATGCCTGCAATTTGTTTTTGAGTATTATCTATGGTAATATAGGCATTTGAAGCCATATTCATTTCTTGAACCATATTAAGAATTTGATGTTTTGATAATCCGTCAATGTTCCATTCGTAAATTGATGAACCATCATATGAACTCCTTAATAGAACCGAAGTATCCTCAAATTGAACATCTGGGAGAGTTGGTCTATTATAATAATTTCTTGTTTGAGGGCGACTAGTATTAGTAGAATTATTTTTAAAAGTTAATTTATTGGCAAATTGTTTATAGATTTGAGATATATCTTCAGATTCTGAACCTGAATCTGATTATATATATATATATAGATAGATTTTAGGTTGGCCAAAATGAGCAACATTTTATTTGGAGGGTCGGCTAACGACACTAGAAACGCTAAAAACATTGTTTAGAGATCAACTAAAATGAGCCAACCCCATGAGTTACCACAAAGACTTCTCAACCTCCATTTATATATCCACAATTCATTGTCAATCTTTTGTCTCTCTATCAATGTGGGATACCTTAGAAGCAACCACATTTCAAGAAATGAGGAATTCTCAATTCTTAGGGTGCCACTCAATATTTTGTGGATTTTCCGTTTAGATAATGAAGCATTCTAATCCTACATTGTGCCACATCATTTTATGTGGTAATTGGTTTTATATATATATAAATGATATAGATAGATATAGATTTAAACTTTTTAGGTTGGCTAAAATGAGCCAACATATTGTTTGGAGGGTCGGTCAAAAAATACCAATAACATTGGTTTAGAGGATCAACCAAAATGAGCCAACCCCATGATTTATCACAAAGACATCTAGACCTCCATCTGTATATCCATAATTTATTGTCATTCTTTTGTATCATCTATCAATGTGACATACCTTAGAAGCAACCACAATTCAAGAAATAAGAAAATCTCAATTCTTAGGATGCCACCCAATATTTTGTGAATTTTCCTTTTATATATATTATATATAATATATATAGATGGAAGTGAAAGTAGGTGAAGCATGAGGACATGAAGAAGTTATGGTATGTGATATTGTTTCTAAAAATAACCCATAACACCACATAACTACTTACACATGTAAATAACACAAATGGAACGACATAATCCTCCCTTTTTATTCGTATCCTTCTTTTCCTCGTTAATTAATTGATTAGTTGATTAATTAATTTTATAAGGTATTTTTTTTCAAGAACATTAGAAAAGTGAAAGAAAAATAGATTTGAAAATATTATTGGTAGTATTACCATGTAAGAAATGAATTAAATACATATAAATTGAATGTTTAGTAATAAAAATATATCGCTTACCTTTCAATATATATATATATACATACATACAATGGTAAGGTGATAAATCTCTATATCTTTAGGTTTGGTTTAGTTTGAAGGATTTTATAAGATTTGGAGAGATTTTATTCCAATCTCAAGTTTATTGTGAAAGATTGTTTGGATTTGAAATCCCGAGATTTTATTGAAATCCCACAAACATGGGGTTTAGAAATCCCATGACGGTTGTTGGTATTTCACGGGATTTCGTATGATTTGTGTGTAATGATGTTTTAAAACATGTAGAAAACATTTGTTTTATAATAATCAATTAATAAAAAGGTAATCTAATTTTTTATAAAAAATGGAATTCAATATCATTTCAAATCCCTACAATTCTAGATCTATTTACGAAACCCAAATCTTCAAAACCTTTCCATCAAACCAAACGCCAAGTTAGTGTTTACATTTCATTTAGGTTTTTTTCCTACCGCTAGGTGGTATCTTCCTTTTTTTGGAAGTGTGTCATACGCTATGTCTAAACTAATCCCTTGGGCAAATTATGACTCTAAAACATCAGCCCTGATTAAACCTTAATGACCACGATTGTTGTGTACGCCTGAATTCGAACCCTGGACAAATGGGATATTCTACCACATCCCTAAGGCCTTAACCACTACGCCACAACCCTTGTGGTTAAGTGGTATCTTCCCTTTGTTAAGTGAAATCGTGTATCCTTGCATTGAATGTACTTTGGTCATTTTATACGAATTTTTGAACGTGCAATTTTCAGAGAGAAAGCCATGAACCAAAACTGTTGTTAAATTAACATCTCATAATCAACAGTGGAGATGGTGGCGGAGTAAGGGGTGGTGAAGAGGAAGACGAGGTTGAATGGAAAGGAGGAGCGACATGAGGAGCATTATGCAATAGGATGAAGTAGGAGCAACGGCAGAAAGAAAGGAGCATATGTGTAACGTCCCAAAAACTTACTAGGCATTAAATCATAGAAACTGAGCGTTTTACATTACAAAAGTTTAACTTGTTCAATACATCAATAAATGAGCTTAACAAAAAGACAGCGGAAGTCTACAAAAATCCACAGCCAAGCTCTATCTATGTCAGTAGTCTAAATCTTGGAGTCGCCCTAATCTCCAAATATGCCATTTCCCTCCTATTTCCTCCCCGAGGAACTTGCGGAACGCTTGCCTGAAAATGGTTTAGTTTTGAAAAGCGAGGGTTAGACCAAAAGGTCTAGTGAATTCCCTCCGTAAAAGAACATGTATAAACAATATGAAATCCTTTCGTTAAAATGCATCATAAATCATCACATATGGTACTGCACTGTGTAATGGATCCCTTAACATACGCGATCGGGGCCCAAACAGACTCCCCTTTCGCCCTTCTCGTATCGGGGCCCAAGCAGACTCCCCGATACCCGCCTAGGAGGAAACGAATTCCAACCTACCGTCTCGTCAAACATATCCAAGGGATCATCAGATCCCGAGGCTCATTGATCCCACAGTACAGACCGACATCACATAGCATGCACATACGTTCCATAAAAGCATTTGACTCTTTATAAATCATGCGCATCATTTCAACATATCAAACATTGCTTTTTCCTTCCATGCATATCAGTTCATAAATATTTCGTGCTTGTTAAAACCATAATCAGTAAAAGAATCATTTAACATTTACGTCGTAAAAGAGGTTTAGGGAACTCACCTTGATTGTCGTACAATGCACTTCCTAAACACCTTCAAGCTACACCCACAGAACACCTAAGGCAAAAGATCCACATCAGATAAACAGCTCAGCCCCACTGTCCGGATACCCTTTTTCAGACACTAAACTTATCCGGACACTACACGTTTCCGGACACTATACTTATCCGGACGCTACACTTGTCCGGACGCCACACTTATCCGGACGCACTACTTATCCGAACACCACTTATCCGGGCATCACTACCCGGACACCTTCACGAGGCACTTACCCGGACACATGCAACATATCCGGACACCTTCAAACGCTGGTGTCCGGAAAACGCTGCTGTTCGAACTTAGAAATTCTAAAACCGATTTAAACTCCGATTTAAGCCATTAGTTTGATTAGACAACTATAAGGGTTCATCCACCAACCCCAAGCACCCACTTAATCCATCTTTAACCCTCTTAAATCGATTTATTAAGGCAAAACCCATGAAACCCACTTTTTAGGAATTGTGGTTGAATACTCATTAAATCACTGATTTCAATCATAGAATCCAAACTAATGAAGAGGGAATACTACATCACATAGATTACGAATTCAAGAGGGATTACCTGATTGATTTCTCCTCTCTTTAGCTTTCTTCTTCTTCTTCTTCTTCCCTTTCTTTCCTTGTTTCACGCCACCACACACACTCAAGATAAAATCACTGATTTCTGCAATATGGAGGTTGCCCTAGAATTTTGTGCATATTTATACCTTCATCAAATTACAGAAATGGCCCCTTAACTTAACTTTCGTTTCTCATAATTTGGCCATCAAACTCCAAGACTCACTAGGATTTTGGGTTGTTACAACACCCCCCCCCCCCCCCCTTAAAAGAATTTCGTCCCCGGAATTCCTCATTGGAAAAGATGTGGGTAACTTGCTTTCATCTCCGACTCCAACTCCCAGGTCGCCTCTGGACCCTTGTGGTGTCGCCATTGCACCTTAACTAGCTTGGTCTCCTTGTTCCGTGACTTCCTCACCTTAAAATCTGTGATGGCTTTTGGTTCTTCCACGAATTCTAACTTCTCGTCCACCTTAATGTCATTTAACGTAATCGCTTTAGCCACGTCGGCTAGACATTTTCTTAGATTAGACACGTGAAATGCATTATGGATGTTGCGCAGTTCTTCCGGTAGATCCAACCTATACGCCACCTCCCCAATATGCTCCGTGATCTCGAATAGTCCGATGTACCGTGGGCTTAGCTTCCTCCGTTTCCCAAATCGTACCACTCCCTTCCACGGGGACACCTTTAATAATACAAAATCCCCGACCTGGAATTCTATGTCTTTCCGTCTTTTATCCGCATAACTCTTTTGGCGGTCGCGAGCGACCTTCAGTCTCTCACGAACTTGGAATATCTTGTCCGAAGTCAGCTGTACCAATTCTGGTCCGGCTAACTGCCTTTCACCCACTTCGTTCCAACACAAAGGTGTCCGACATTTCCTACCATAGAGTGCCTCAAACGACGCGGCCTTGATGCTCGAATGGTAGCTGTTATTATAAGCGAATTCGATCAATGGTAGGTGCTTTTCCCAAGAGCCTTGGAAATCTAAAGCACATGCTCTCAACATGTCTTCCAATGTTTGGATCGTACGTTCACTCTGACCGTCGGTCTGAGGGTGATAAGCGGTACTCATCTTGATCTGTAAACCCATTTCTCTTTGGAAGCTTCTCCAAAAGTTAGAGGTAAACCTGCTATCTCGGTCGGAAATTATCGACGAAGGCACGCCATGGAGGGTTACGATCTCATCAACGTATAACTTGGCTAGCTGCTCCAACGAGTAAGACTCTCGTATAGGCAAAAAGTGGGCTGACTTTGTGAGTCGATCCACGATCACCCAAATAGCGTCATAACCCTTCGGAGTTCTAGGCAAATGGGTCACGAAATCCATCGTGATCTGATCCCACTTCCACGTCGGTATCTCTAACGACTGGAGCTTCCCGTACGGTCTTTGATGTTCGATCTTTACATGAGAACACGTCATACAGGTTTCTACAAGGTGAGCCACGTCTTTCTTCAACCCGGGCCACCAGTAGTCTCGTCGTAGGTCTCCGTACATCTTGTTAGTTCCGGGGTGAATCGTGTACTTCGATTTGTGAGCTTCTTCGAGAATCACCTTTCGGAGCCATCCGAGTTTCGGAACCCAGATTCTCCCATTCAGACACCTCACCCCTCGACTATCTTCCACTAACATGGACGTTTGCCCCACCATTCTCTCCTTCTTAAGATTTTCAGCTTCGAGCGCCTCAGCCTGACACTTCTTTATTTCAGCTAGCAGGTTGAATGTGACCTCGGCCCTCATGGCCACAATCCTGGGGGTTTCACTTCGTTCCTTACGGCTCAAAGCGTCCGCCACCACGTTTGCCTTCCCCGGATGATATCCGATCTTACAGTCGTAGTCAGTCAACAATTCAATCCACCTTCTTTGGCGCATATTCAATTCTTTTTGGTCAAAGAGATAACATAAGCTTTTGTGGTCCGTGAAGATCTGGCACTTCGTCCCATACAGGTAATGTCGCCAAATCTTTAGAGCGAAGACCACTGCCGCCAGCTCCAGATCGTGAGTGGGGTACCGAACTTCGTGATCCTTTAATTGCCGCGAGGCATATGCGATCACCTTTCCCCGCTGCAGGAGTACGCAACCCAAACCGAGCTTCGATGCGTCACTGAAAACTACGAAATCATTCGTACCGTCAGGTAATGACAACACCGGAGCATTGCTCAACATCTCCTTTAGCTTTTGAAAGGCTTCATCCTGCTTCTCCAACCAAGCGAACTTGACATTCTTCTTGGTTAAATAGGTCAGTGGCGTGGTGATACGCGAAAAGTCCTTGATGAACTTCCGATAGTAACCTGCCAGTCCGAGGAAACTTCGAACTTCTGACGGATTCTTGGGTTGCTCCCAGTCTCGGATGGCTTCAATCTTAGCCGGATCGACCATGATCCCCTTCTCAGACACCACGTGCCCGAGGAACTGCACTTCCCTCAGCCAAAACTCGCACTTGGAAAACTTCGCATACAGCTTCTCTTGCTTCAATAGCTCGAGGATCGTACGAAGGTGACTCTCGTGCCCCCCTTCCGATCTTGAAAATATCAGGATGTCATCTATGAACACTATCACGAACTGATCCAAATAGGGTTGGCATACCCTATTCATTAAGTCCATGAATGTTGCCGGGGCGTTGGTTAATCCAAACGGCATCACCAAAAATTCGTAGTGTCCATATCTGGTTCTGAAGGCAGTCTTCGGCACATCCTCCTCCCGTACCTTGAGCTGATGATAACCTGACCTCAAGTCTATCTTGGAAAAGTAATTGGCTCCTTGTAACTGATCGAACAGGTCGTCAATCCTAGGTATCGGGTACTTGTTCTTGATCGTGACTTTGTTGAGTTCTCGGTAATCAATACACATCCGCATAGTACCGTCCTTCTTCTTCACGAAGAGCACACGTGCTCCCCATGGTGATGTACTTGGTCCAAAATCAGGATTTTCACAAATTTACGGGTTTATCGCAACTTTGTATTATCCCCAAGTTTTAAGAGATGTGTGCTCATTGGCATCTTTTATTTTGTGCTCATTGGCATCTTTTACTTTGTGCTCATTGACATATTTTATTTTGTGCTCATTGGCATCTTTTAATTTTATGCTCATTGGCATCTTTTAATCAAAAAGTTTAGTAAGAATAAGATACACCGTTAAACATGACTTTCTATCTGGTTCTATTTCAGGATTTGGGTCAGCTGATCCCAGACCAGTTGGCCTTAGATGTTAGGTGTCGAGCACCCCTTAGAACTTACTTTCCCAAACTAGAAAGGCCACATCGATATATCTTAAACCCATTTGTACCAGTAGAACATGGCTTTCTATCTGGTTCTATAGCAGGATTTGGGTCAGCCGATCCCAGACCAGTTGGCCTTAGGGAATAGGTGTCGAGCACCCCTTAGGACTTACTCTCCCAAACCAGAAAGGCCACAGGTACAAACTTTCAAACTTTCAATCTTTGCATCTCAATCACTTGGTTCTAAAACATAGTGTTTCCCCCATATTTTCGTTTCCATCCATCATTCTGACATTTAGGCTTTTTGAGCATTATATTCTATATAAGTCCAGATTTCCATAATTTTGAACATTCAGCATAATTTCATTCATGTTTTGCTGACCTTTCGATTTATTTCAGAAGTGAAAGTTGAAACAAATGTAACTCAGATAATACAAAAACACTTGTAAAATCACCCTTGACACACACTTCATTCATTGAATGAAAATTGAAAATTTTCATCTCATTGAATTAAATTTGTTAAGATTCAAACATTCAAAGCAGTAGAAATAAAACATAATGCAATGTTACCTTTCACCACTTGTTCCTTGAAACAGAAAGATGTGACAGTTAAGGATATCACCTGAGAAGTATGAGTTCTAAACTGATTTGTTTAGAAGTCTTTGTCTTTGAAGTACGGGTCCTGAACTGAATTGTTCAGAAGTAATTGTTGTTGAAGCACGGGTTTTGAACTGATATGTTCAAAAGCCAAAAATGTTGAAGCACGGGTCCTGAATTGATGTATTCAGAAACCACACAATCTTGTATCTCTCTCTCTCTACAACATACAGAAAGATTTATCAATTATCACATGTATGAAGAAAAGGATAGAAATCTCCCTGAAATTATGTGATGTTCAGTATAAACGTTGAATGTACACGTACTTCTTCTTCCGAGAGTTCAACGCTTTTCTTCTAAATCTGCAAAAACAGATTAAGTAGATTTTGGTACCCAATGGATCTTGGGTCCTGACTTGTTAAGCGGAGCTCTATAAGAAGGAATGTGATAAGTACCATACCAAAATTGAACATTATTATATTTAACAAAATCATTAGTTTCACAATAAGAACAACAAATATTCTTTTGTGCTAACCTGATTAAATTATTTGCGAAATATAATGAACCAGGTTTAGCAAAAGATTTACCTTTCAGGTTAGTGTTCTTGTTGAGAACATATGATTTTGGTACATCTTTTTCAGGAGTCGTACCTTTTACTCTCCATTGCATGTTGACTTTCTTATATGAAGGAAGATCAGCAGATTGATACTTGGAAGAATTATCCACTGAGTGATCATAGAAGAGATTAGAAGGACGAATCGGACTTTCTAAATAGCTTTTGGATTTGTTAAGTGACTTCACTTTGTAATATAAGTCATTCCGTTCCTTGTTCACAAAATCAAGCTTCTTCTGAATGTCAGACTTAACCCTCTTCTCTATCATGATATCAGTTGATAACACAGCCAAATTTCTTGTCAGTTTACGTATTTCCTGCTGAAATATCTTCCTTTCAACAGAAAATTCGTCTTTAACGCTCCTAGCCTGAAAGTCAGCAACCTTCCTCTTTTCAAGCTCATGTCTTTCTATATCTAATTCCTTTTGAAGCTCAGATATCTTCTTTGACAGTTTCACATTCTTTGCTTCAAAGATTTTCCTTTTATTTTCAAATTCAACCCTTTCCTTCTCCAATTTTTCTTTTTCAAGAAATAAAACTTTTTCAAAATCTGAATTTTGTTTAGAAAGTTCTATGCATCTGAGTTCAAGGGCTTTATTTTCTTCATTTTCTTTCTTCTCAGTATTTGAAGCCTTTTCTAGTTCAGAAACTTTTCTGGGAAAGACAAAAAATTTGCTTTGCATAACACTTTTTGTCATCTGAACGATTGGTTCTTTCTTTTCTGAAATTTTCTCTTTCCACTTTTAGCAACTTTTCCATGTCTGACAGCTTCTTTGTAAGCTCAATAACCTTTTCCTTAAGATCTTCATTTTTAGCTTCTGACATGTTCTGTTCTTTATCCTCTTTCTCAACTTTCTTTTCTTCTTCCATTCTCTTTTTAAATGCAACTTCAGATCCATGCATTCGCTTAGATAACTCGTTCCACATAAGCATTGGGTTGTGTTTGAAACAGTCAATACTGTTGTAAATGTGTTTTGGAAGTGCAAGGATCAAGTTGGACGAAGCTTCCTTGTCAGCTTTCAATCTTTTAATCTATTCTTCTGTAAAATCTTTCTCCATTTTATTGTATGTTCTGCTCATTGGACCTTCGGTGAAAGATTTTATCATATTGTCTCCATTTTCTCTACTTGCAATAAAGTCGATGAACGTAACTCTCCATTGTTCAAAATCATAATCTTTGACCAACACTGGTGGTAGGTTCATGTTTGCTTGACAATATAAATCTTTATAATGAAAAATCTACTAATTAATGAAAAATGTCAAAATTTGACTAAGTCTGAAATGCGCATGAGGATTTGCGCTAGCAGTAGGTGGAGCAAAATATCAGAATTTCTTGAACATTGGCTGGCGCAAACCAGAGGTTCTCTTGAACAGTTGGTGGCGCAAACCAGAAGGTTTACTCCAGCAGTTAGTGGCGCAAATCAGAAAGTTTACTCCAGCAGTTGGTGGCGCAAACTTAGTTGATGGAGCAAAACTTGCTTAGTTGATGGAGCAAAACTTGCTTAGTTGATGGAGAAAAACTTAATTAGTTGATGGAGCAAAACTTGTTTAGTTGGTGGAGCAAAGCTGAGATTTACTCCAGCTGAAGGTGGCGCAAATCACCTGATCAGAAGGTGGAGCAAATCTGATTTTTACTCCAGCAGAAAGTGGCGCAAAACAAGTTTACTCTAGCTACTGTTGGCGCAAAATAGAGAGTTTACTCCATATGAAGTTGGCGCAAAACTCAGATCAAGAACAAAAGATGATCAAAATCAAAATTCCATCAAAACCCAATCAAAACTATGAATTAAGCTACCAAATTTTACAGGGTTGTTAGAAAATCAGTTTCTAACACGATTATGTAAAACAATTTCGCTGTAAACCACTGAATTGATGTCTGAATAAGTGATCAGACTGTTTTGATCGAACTGATCAGAAACTCCAAAATCTTCAAATTGACCTCCAAAATCGTGAAATTAGGCCTCGATTCTTGAATAAGAAGTGTTGCAAAAGAGATTTCTAACACAAAGAACTCAAATTCCAGTCGAATAAAACTCAAAAATTGCAAGAATTTGAGAAAAAGAGACTTTCTTGAAAAAATCAAGAAAATAAATCGATTTTCCTCAAAAATCTAACAATTTTGATATCAATCCGTGCAAATCCTTCAGTAGATCTTCATTAACTTGCTCTGATACCACTTGTTAGTCCCAATTCAATCAAGCAACATGAATTCGATATGAATTCTAGAGAGAGAGTGTAGAGAGAGAAACAGAGAGATCTCTTTTCTATTAAGCTCAGTGTTACAAGATATGTAATTGTTGAATACTTCCTTATCTCAGATTAGTCAAGACAAATGCTTATATACATCAAGACTAACTAAGGTATTTAGCTAACTTTGACTTTATACATTGACTTTGACATTTACAAGAACATTAAATCTTGAAGACATATTTAGACCTAACACAAAATTCAAAATGAATTGCAGTTAGTAGAGGTAGATTTGTAATAGACAAAATCAAGAGATAAAACCCAAAGATCCAACAAACTAGATGAATGATTTTCGTAATCTACCCTTAAACATTTAAATAACTTTACTAACTGCAAAATTTATATGGAAGACATAGATGTTGATTTGGTTGCTATTTGCATGTGTAAATGTTTAAATATGTATATATATAGAGAGAGGGAGAGAGAGAGAGAGATCTTCAAATGTAAACCATCATTTTCGTGTAAACCGTGTAATCCCTCGATTTCATAGGGCTTTTTGATAATTTTTTATGGAATTGTTTATTTTGATAAAATTGTTTCTTATCATTCATTTCTTGACGATTTTTTTTCGAAATTTATAGTTTCATAGGTGAAAACGAAAATGTATGAAACAGCTTCATAAGAATGAAAAAAACCTATGAAACTATAAATTTCATAAAAAAAATTCATTAAGAAATGAATGATATCAAACAATTTCATCAAAATAAACAATTCCATAAAAAAATTCATCAAAAAAACCTATGAAATCAACGTTTTACACGGTTTACACGAAAATGATGATTTACATTTGAAGATCTCTCTCTCTCTCTCTCTCTCTATATATATATATATATTTAGTTTCTGCTAAAAGTAGTAGTTGTGAGAATGATGAGAATGAATCTATATCCTTTAATTCATCCTAATTGAAGATAAATTGATAATTTCTTTCTAAACTAATACATAAGTTATTTTAAGACTTAATCTAAATCATTAAATCAACAATAATTAAAAGTGATAAGAATCTAAATCTTTTTTTTTACACTTTGCATCTTAACTTATAAAAGGTTGGGAAAGAAGAAAAGTTAAAGAATCTCAACTACTCCCCAATAAAAGCAAGCAAACATATGGAAAATGTGACAAGTGTGCCTCACAAATCAAACAACCATTTTTTTATAATTTCATACATATATGATTTTATTAATATATCTCCTCAACACCATTATATATATATATATATATATATATATATGAGGAAGGTTCAAACGAGGAGCGTACCAATTTAAGAGAACGTGAGGAGCACTCCCATGCTTCTGATCACATATGATTTACAACGCTAAAAAATCGGACATAATCGAATTTTCGCGCAAAAGTAGCGCGACTTGGTTCGCGACGCGTGCAAGTCGCGGATCATTAATGATCCACAACTGCCAATCACATGTGATCCATAACTGTCGATTCTCATCCAGATCAGTTGTGAATCACATGTGATCCACAACTGCCAATCACATGTGATTCATAACTATCAATTGCTCCTCACGTTCTCTTAAATTGGTACGCTCCTCGTTTGAACCCGCCTCATATATATATATATTTATATATATATATGACAGATAAAAATACGAATATTGTTAATAAATATTTCAACCATAAGATAATAAAAGGAGAAAAGTCTAAAAAACCCCAATAAACTATCTGATTTTGAATGGTTAAGTCCTTAAACTATTTTTTTGAAAGATAAAACCCTTAGACTTTTTTAAACCGGTTAAATACATCTTTGTAACCTGTAAAAACAGGTTAATGTGATACAAATTTGGGAAAAGTCTAAAAAATCCAATAAACTATCTGATTTTGAATGATTAATTTTCGAAAATTTTCAGTTGTAACTTGTAGAATACATTGGTTGCAATCAAGTTCCTCATTAGTTAATAAGTTATGGGTTTGGTTCTTTTGGATGTTACTTCTAGCTATAGGTCACCTCAAGTATTTAGTACAAGTGTACAACTGAACACGAGTCTGAAAGGGGAAATTGACATAAATAACCATTTTAATCTCAAATCTTCAACTTTTAACCATCAAAGTTATTTTTTTACAAAAATAGTCGGAATCCCGCAAGCCTGACACCGCAAGGTTGCGGTGTCAGCTTTTTCTGACACAGTAAAAAAATATTATTTTTTAAAAAAAATGACGATCCCGCAAGCCCACCGCAAGCCACCGCAAGCTTGCTTTTTGTCAGAAATAATATTTTTTTTTTCGTTTTGTCAGAAAAAGCTGACACCGCAAGCCTTGCTGTGTCAGGCTTGCGGGATTCCGGCTATTTTTGTAAAAAAAACTTGGATGGTTAAAAGTTGAAGATTTGTTTTTAAAATGGTTATTTTGGTCAATTTCCCGTCTGAAAGCAAGCAAACTCACTATTCATATTTACCTTTTTATTCTTTTAAAAAACAAAGTGAAGTGTTATTGCTCAATCAGATCTGGATTACCTCCTTCTCCAGAAAAGAAGCTCCGGCATAAATCGATGCCTCCAAGTCCAAGTCCAGGATAGGGATGACAATTGGTCCGACCCGGTGGAGAACCCGGTCCACTTAACCCGACCGGGGCCGAGGATTCCCCGCCAAACCGGGTACGGGGAAACCCGCTTTCAGAAAACCGGGGTCAGAACATGGCCGGGATTACCATCCCCCGCCCCGCCCCAGACCCGGTATATATATATATATAAAATTAAAATTATTTATTTTATATATTTATTAAATATATACTATATTTTAAAAGTATTTTTTTTTGAATTATTTAAAAGTATTTTTTTAAAACCCTACCTCAAACCCTACTATATTTTAAATGATCGTGAAGTTCATAGGAAAGGAATAGAGTAAAGTCAGTCAAAGTCTAAAACCCTACCTCACCTCCACCTCGGACCTCCGCCTCCACCGTCGCCTCCACCTCCGGCCACTCTCGCCTCCATCTCCGGCCACTCTCGCTCCACGCCTCGGCCTCCACCTCCGACTGACAGTCCAAGATTTAGGGTTTTCTACTGGTAAGTTAATCCAAGTTTAGGTTTTTCTGCCGATTTTAGTTATGTAGTTTCTGAAGTGGCTGGCTTTTGATGTCATAAGTTTTGACTTTTAGGAAAACATGAAATCACCACCTAAGTTTGACTTTGGATCTAATTATATAGAAGCATGTGTAAATTCATGATATGGAAGCAGAAAGTAATATAATGACCCTTTCATTGATAGTTTTTATCCAAGTTTAGGTTCTTTTATTGCAAGCTAGTTGTTCTTAGAAGTTTTATTTTGGAATGACGATTTGTGTTTTTACTGTGCAGAAGTAACTTGTTAAGATTTTTAGTGTTTATTTGTATATGCAAATGGGATAATTGCATTTTGAAAAGTGAAACTATTGTTCTTATTTTGTTATTTTTTTGTTACAGGAAACCGGGTCGGGGAACCGGGTAGAAAACGAGGAACTGGTGACCGGGGTTGACCGTAAAATTGACCGGGGATGGGTTTTCATTCCCCGTACCCTCCCGGGGCCGGGGGACGGTAACGATGGGGCCGGGGATGGTGAACCCCGCCCCATACCCGCCCCGTTGCCATGCCTAGCCCAGGACGACACTTGAAGCTCCACTCCGGCTGAGATGAATAAATCATACATACTTTCTTGCCCTTCTCTCATCCATCTTTCTCTCTTGAAGCTGAATGAAGGAAGGTAAACCTCAAGTAATTAATATTCATGTCTTTTTCTCCATACGTTGTTTTTATTTTTAAGAAATTGGCAGATGTGATGATAAGGGTCTGAATCAAAACTTCATAAGCTGACCTGATATGCTGTTGTCATGATTGCAGATTTAATGGTTGCAGGAGACCACTCGGGATGTGGGCTTTTCAACAATGCCATTATTCCAGCCAGATGAGGGCATGACATCGACGTGTTAAATGTTGCTTTTGTTGTAAGGTGATTGCAAGCACTTACCTTATCTTTTTGTTTGTGAATGCCAACAAACCAACCTGACGGGATGTACAAGTTGCATACAACATATACTCCCGAGTTCTTGGGGTTGCACCAAAACGTTGGATTTTGGGGAGAAACAAACTATGGAAAGGGAATAATGAAGGCGTAATAGACAGTGGAATTACATTGGACCATCATTCTTTGATTGACACAGGAGTCACTCCTCCTCCTTCAAAGTTATGTAAAGTTGTAGGGTGTAACAACAAACTCATTTGAGCAAGAGATTTCACTTAATCAACTTCTGGAGCGCACGATGACTTGGGCCATGGGACCCATACCGCTAGTACCGCTGTCGGAAACTTTGTGGCCGTTGCCAACATATTTGGAAATGCCAAAGGTACCGGAGTTGGGATGGCGCCACTTGCCCATGTGGCGATGTATAAAGTGAGTGATGGTATTCATTGTTGGGGCGATACAATCTTTGCATGCCTGCACACAGCTGTTAAGATGATGTAGATGTGCTTTCAGTTTCAATCGGTGTACGTCCAATTTACAAAGATGCTATCGCGCGAGGTGCATTTAAAGCTATACAGAGAGGAATATGTGTTTGTTGTTCAGCTGGTGATTCCAGGCCATTCTATGAAACATTGTCAAATAAGGTCATGTGGATTCTCACGGTCGGAGCTAGTACCGTTGATAGAAAGATAAAAACAAGCGTTCATCTGGGAAACAATGACATGATTGATGGAGAATCTTCATTCAAACCAACGGATTTTTCTCAAAATTTTCCGCATCTCGTGTACCCGGGCTTAAACGGTGGTCACGATGCAGCCTGGTGTACAAAGGGATCCTTAAAACACATTGATGTAAAGGGAAAAATAGTGGTGTGCGATTTTGGTGGTGGCATATCAAAAATCGTCAAAAGACAAACCATAAAGGATGCAGGAGGGGCGGGGATGATCCTCGTGAACACAGTGGCCCAAGGGGAGACCACAGAAGCAGATGTTGATGTTCTTCCCGCATCACATGTTGGCTACGCTGCTGGCATCGCGATCAAGATATATGTCACTAGGATGACATTTGATGGAACTGTGATTGGTGAAGATTCGGCTCTCCAGGTGCCTTCTTTCTCGTCTAGAGGGCGTAGCAGGCACGAGGTTGAGCTAGGCCCTCTAGACGAGAAAGAAGGCACCCGGATAGCCGTATCTTCACCGATCACAGTCCCATCAAACGTCATCCTAGCAATAGCAACTGGGTACTGGTTGACCTGATATATGTCTTTATCGCGTTACCAACAGCGTTGCCAACATGAGATGCGGGAAGAACATCAACATCTGCTGCTTCTGTGGTCTCCCCTTGGGCCACTGTGTTCACGAGGATCATCCCCGCCCCTCCTGCATCCTTTATGGTTTGTTCTTTGACAATTTTTTATATGCCACCACCAAAATCGCACACCACTATTTTGCCCTTTACATCAATGTGTTTTAAGGATCCCTTTGTACACCAGGCTGCATCGTGACCACCGTTTAAGCCCGGGTACACGAGATGCAAAACATTTCGAGGAAAGTCTGTTGGTCTGAATGAAGATTCTTCATCAACCGTGTTATTGTTTCCCAGATGAACGCTTGTTTTCATCTTTCTATCAACCGTACTAGCTTCGACAGTCAGAATCCACGGGGCCTCATTTGACAGTGTTCCATAGAATGACCCGGAATTACCAGCTACACAACAAACGCATATTCCTTCCTGTATACTCTGAATGCACCTTGTGCGATAGCATCTTTGTAAAATAGAAGTGAATTTACATCGATTGAAACCGAGAGCACATCCACACCATCTTTAACAGCCGCCTGCATGCCTGCAAAGATGGTCTTGCCTATACAATGAATACCATCAGTCACTTTGTACATCGCCAAATGGGCAAGCGGCGTCATCCCTGCTGCCGTACCTTTGGCATTTCCAAATATGTCGGCACTGGTCACAAAGTTTCCAGCAGTGGTACTAGTGGTGTGGGTCCCATGGCCCACGTCATCGTTTGGTCTAGAAGCCGAATTAGTCAAATCCATTGCTCCGATTAGTTTGTTGTTGCACCCGAAGATTTTAGATACGCTTTTCCACTTTGAAGGAGGAGGGGGGACTCGTGTGTCATCAAAAGAAGGATGGCCTAGTGTAATTCCACTGTCTAGCACCCCGATTATTATTCCCTTACGGCCTTACCATGGTTTGTTTCTCCCCAAAATCCTACGTTTTGGTGCAACCCCAAGAACTCGAGAGTATATGTTGTATGCAGCTTTTACATCCGGTCAGGTTGGTTTACTAGCATTCACAAACAATAAGGTAAGTTCTTGCAATCACCTTACAACAAACCGTAAAGATGAATTTAGAGCAGGTGATATTGCAGCTACGGAAAGTGCTTTCAATCCAGCACATAAATATATGCAGTTACAAATCAAAAAGATAAGGTGAGTGCTTGCAATCATTTATATACCTAGGGTATAGAATAGCCCTATTACAAATATAGTCCCTCTACTTGGTACAATAACATTTAAGCACTAACATTCTCCACCTTTGTACCAAGGTAGAGCAAAAGATTTAGACGACCACCGGGGTCACATTCTTCTTTCGAATACCAAAGATGATCTCGAATCTTCGCAGTTCAAGGCGGTAGTCTTTCCGGTATGAGATGGCTTTCAACACTTCGTTGATCAGGTTCTTTTCTTTCTCAGTGAGTTTTACCTCTCCACGCGCATCCAGACGAAGCTTACTTTCCAAGTGAAACAGAATAATCTTCAAAGTACCCTCACAGTACTTGTTGATATCCATAACTCTCATAAATCTTTTCTTTGAGTCAGTATCAACGTAAACAACCCCGAGCTCAGGCTTGTTCAGTACAGTGTAGGCGGGGATACCTTGAATATCAGATAAGCGTCTGTTTGGTCTTTTTAAGTTCACATGAGTTTGAAAAGATTCCAAACCCATCTGAAAGTCAGTGAGGTATGAATACTTCAGAATATTCTTCATAAACTTCTTCACACTTCGAAAGGCAGCACTGTATTGAATTCTATACTCTGGACGCTTCTTCTCTGGATGGACAACAAGACTGTTGTAAAGGCTCAGAATATCATTCAGTCTCAGACTCTTGAAATCAGCTTCAGAAAATACGCATTCAGGCCCATCTGATCTCAAAACCGTGAACTCGGGATAAAAGACATCAAACAGCTTCTGAGATTCAACTTTCAGTACCTTCATAATCATGTTATTTGACTTGACAGCTTCTGATCCTTTGTCTTTGTTCTTCATGACGTATAGAAATTCGATCTTCTTCAGCGATGGCCAGTCTTCAATCCCATAAATCTTCTCCAAGTTAATCTTTTGAACCTCTTGTACGTACAGTTCTCTCCTCAAGGTTTCTAGATAGGGAGTTTGGATTGATACTCTCTCTCCAGTGGCTACATACCTTGGTTCAACATCAATAATAACTTGGAAAAAACTGAGTTCTGCTTCAAGTACTTTATCTCTGATCTTTCCATCAGGTACAAACGGTGTTTGTGAAACTAAAGTTCCTGAGCTTAGACCTGCTGCATCTTCTAACTGTGGAGTGTCTGAGATTGGACCTGCAGAATCAACCTGTGTCGGAGCATCTTCTACCATTGTCGGAATATCATCTTCAGACTCGATATCCAAATCCTGATCCCCAGTTTCAAAGTCAATATCCAATTCATCCAGAACTTCTATCATCTATTCTTTAATCTTGTAGTTGAGCTGCTCTGGTTCTTCCTCAGAATCAATGTAGATATAATCTCGTACGAATTCATCTGCCATTCTTTCTTCCTCTGTTCTATTGTCAACAACCGTAGGCTTTTCAACCCCAGCTATGACATCGGCTAGAACAAGTATTTCTGTATCAACATTCTGTACCACATCAGTCGCCGTTCCACCTTCACCTGTATTTCCCCCAGCTTCCTGTTCATTAACATTACCAGTAGAAGCAGCATCACTAGACTCTCCAACCCCTGCTCTCTTCTCCCCCTCATGTTGATTAGGTGGATCCTGATCATCATGTCTTCTTTTCTGAGAGACTTCAGGTTCAATACCACATCTGTCTTCTACAACTTTGAGCCTGTTACTGATGGTGGTGAATCCATTCATCAAAGCATTCGTCATATCTGTCACAGAGTCGGTTAGCTTCTGAAGTTGTGTTGTCAGAAGAAGTTGTGTATCTGTGGATGTTGAAGATTGAGGTTGGGTTAGAGGTGGTGTATGTTGACGAAGTAAGGAAATTAAGTCAACTTCTTAAGATGTACTAGAGTCGTTTTTGGCTAAAAGGCGGGATAACAGCTCAGATTTAAGCTGGTCTTCAGGTATAAGGTGTAGTGGGATAGATGATGGATGTTGCGAGTCTGGTTGAGCTTCTGATGGTTGATCTTGAGGAGTGGATGATGATTTAGCAACATGTTTACCACTTATGGCACGGCTGACTTCAGATGTTAACTGATCAACTGATCTCTGCATGTGTGCACGGTGTTGCTTGTACGATCTGTCTATAGCACCTAGTGCAGAAGCCAGTAATGGTAGAGTAATAAAATGAGGATATGGTCTGAACATCTGTACAACCTGTTCATGAGGAAAATTTGGGAAAATTGGGCTAACTTCCGGACCACCTAGGTTGACGGTTGAAGTAGCGGTTGTAGCAACCGTACTGCATGTGCTCATGGCTGGCAAAGTGTTGACCATGACAGGACTTCCACTCTGTCCTCGTGGGGCACCAACGAATGGCGGCCACACTCCGGGTGTTCCGGTTAGGGCACGGAAGCCCGCAACTTGGTGTTGTTCCAACAACTGTGTCCTAGGAAAGGATGTTCTACCAAATGGTCCTAGACTCAATGTGCGTGGAATAAAAGGCGGTGGCCGGGGCAGGAGCCTACCTGATTCAATACCAGCAGACACCGAGTGCGTCGCCGATAGACTTTGAGCTATATCCCCTGTGGAAAATGAAACATCGGCAAATTGAGATGCCGATGAGTGGCTGAGTGGGGCTTTGCTATGCATGGCTGGGCGGACCACGACTTGTTCAATACGCAACGACGACGTACGCTCGTTGGTAGAAGATGTGGCTACTCGGCTCGGATCGGTGTGGGGAGAGTCAGTAGTTAAAACTTTATTTGACTCTATCACAGCGTCACTCATTTCTTTTCTCCCCTCATTCTCACCACTAACTAACTTTTCTACTTCTACTTGTTTTTCTACTTCTTCGTTCACAGATGAAGGACCCACAACATCAGTAGCAGTGTCGAGAAGTTCGGTGTTCTGAGTGGAATCAGCATCCGAACTCACAACACGTGGTCTCTTTCCCATATGTCTAGGAATCAAATTCACCAAAGGGTCATGACCTGAGTCATCATCGTCATCATCGTCATTGGCAGGAAAGAAGAGTTCTATCTCATCGTCTTGATTAACTGCATCATCATCAGGAGACGATGCAGCGGCATAAGCTTCATCCCATGAGACATCATCATCAAAGATCTGGGAAGAAGGTCGAGGCGGTGGTTGAGCTGGTTTCGAGGAAGATGCTTGGCCAACAGTCCGCAATCTTCTTCCAACTCTTTTTTTTAATTCGGAGGGTTAGGTTAGGAAAAAACTTGACTTTCTGCATAAAGCTTCCTCGTAAAAGCTTAATGAATAAGCCCCTTTCTATATCATTAAGTCACTACCAAACAGTCAGGTATAGTTGACCGAATAAGTTTTTATGCGGGTTTTTGTTTAGTTTTCGTTGTTTTTAAGAATTTAAAAATATGATTCAAGTTGGTTCTTTCACATTTATACGACAACACCCGAGGTGTATCCTCATGGTCAACCGGTTGGCTTGGAGGTTGGATATAATGTTCAGCCGTACAAACGCAAAGAGAACCTTTTCTAAACAACACTGATAGTCATCGGTAGTTCGGTACCACAACTTTCACTCTGTGCCGACAGCTGCTCATACCCCACCTTCTTACAGTGGCCCAGATTCTTCACGTGTGAATGCTCCGCCTTGTTATGGTGGCCCAGGTTCTTCACATGTGAATACTCCACCTTGTTACGGTGGCCCAACATATGGTGTTCGACAGCCACCACCATCTGCAGGACCTCAAATGGTGGAGGGAAGCATGCCCATCTCGTTCTATTACTCATTTGCCCCTCCCGTGCCCATCAACCGTTGATGGTGTGCAAAAAGATTGTCGAAATTGGAATGTGTCGATGGGGAGTTGCGAGTTCTCATAATGGTTAGATAGAATCATTGTGAATAGTTGTGATACCATTTTGCAATTGCATCAAGTTAGAAATGCATGACAATATGTGAAGTAATTTCGAAGGTGTATTATTATTTTGCGGATCCAAAGAAGATTTTATAGTCGTTAGCAGATTTTGGTTTTCATGAACGATTAACATCATTTGTGGGCAGGGGCGGAGCTATTCAATCACAAGGGTTAGCAGTTGCTAACCCTGAGTTTTCTTTGATATATACATATAGATAATAATAATAATTCTTTTAATAAATATAATGCCCAAGTTCTACTCAACTCAACCGTCAAGCTTGAAGCTTCCAAGTTCCAACTTATGGTCATAAAGACCTGGCTTTTGCCACTTGGCACTTAGTCACTATCCCTCCATAGGTATTTTTTGTTTTCCTTTTGCAATTTTGCAATTTAGAATATTCAATTATTTTATTTGTTATTTGTTAGAAATAGGTTATTTATTTGCTTATGGTTATTTATTTACGTGTTTATTAGTTATTGTTAGGGCTTATTAATTAAAAAAATGTTAATTTAAGTTGTATTTTGTTTATCGTTATTGTTAATTATTAATTGTTGGGGTTTGTTACTAATAGTTAATTATTAATTTGGTTGGGTACTTGGGTTGATGATTTAACTAATTCCGTTTAGTTGGTTTGATGATTTAAAATTTAACAGTCATGATAAGTATTTAATAATGATTGTTTGATTTTTTATATTGAAAAATATGTTTTTTTGAGGTGGATATTGAAGCCATCATAGATAAATTTTAGTAAATGAAAACTTGTCCAGGTCATTGTTTGAATAATATTTTATAGGTGTTTTCGCTATTTTCAAAAATTTAATATTTACTTTTTATTTTATTTATTTATAAGTGACGCACCCCCTAGACCAAGATCCTGGCCCCGCCATTGTTTGTGGGTTCTAGGTTAATGCGTAGTTTCATAAACCAAATCAAATCAAACAATCCCAATATATCCCAACAGGATTTTGGGTGGTAAGATATTAGCAGATCAAACATTTACCCTATAAAGTTGAACAACTTTTTATGTGAATAATGTTCACTTGTTAAATTTATGTGGCCTTGGACGATTTAAAAATGGACCCTCACTAGTTATGAATTTTTTTTCAATATTTTTTAATCATCAGAAGTAACATGAATGCAAGAAAATACTAATAATTCATATAAAACCATTTTATGGATATTCATAGAAGCAAAATTTATCAATTTTTATTTCAAAATTAATATTATCTACCATATCATTTTTACATAGTAAATTCATTCTACCGTCAAACACATTCTATGATATACCTTTAATATACAAATTGACATTATTTTGGTCACAATGTTGACTATTTAGAGTAACACTATATGTCAATATAAATAAGTTGGTTTTCCATGTCACCTCATGTTAATGTTTTCATCACAAACTTTAGGGCTAATACAAACTTTTTAAGAAACCATAATCTTAGAATCAAAAGTTAAATAATAAGAAGTCAATAAGGTATGAAAAAACATGATAGTTTTGAAATTCTAAATATAGATATAAGTTGGATCATATCTCATATGATTGGTAATTTTTTCAGAAGGTGTGAGTTTTTTTAGTTCATAACAAAATGTCTAAGCTATACTCTAATACAAACATAGAATTCATTCGGACAGAATAATCAAAAGAGTTGGTGGCAAATTAATGATGGAGAATATATCAATGTTTTCTAAGCAAAGTAGTTTTAGATTTTGGTACTAATTCAAAAACTTATAGAAACAATAAGCAAACAAGTAATACTATAAAACATATATATCTTCCCCCTCTTTATGATCTTTGCTTGTGACTTCCGTTTAGGTTTCTGAGTTTTGTTTAGTTTTCGGCCTTTAGACTCTGTTTCGTGTTGTTCGTTTGGTTCCTGTTTTGTGGATTTTGTTTTGGTTTTGTTTGGTGGTGGTAATAAATCTTGCTTGGTTGCTGTTCAAAAAAAAAATAACTTTTTACATAGTTTTTCTCCAAGGTAATTAATTAATATATTTGGGGCTCTTAATACAATGTTAATTTTTTTTCAGTTCTATTAGATACTAAAAAATTGTCTCTTTTATTTACTAACTTCTTACCAGTACTATTATATAATAAAGAAAAAAATAGGCCCCTAATTTTTGTGGGCCCTGGCCCCAGGAACGACCCTGAAAACATTTAGACAAACATCTCCGAGGTATGAATTCCTTTAACATAACCTAGGGCTCAAAAGAATCTCAAATAAATTAAGGATGTGTTTGGTTCGTCAGATTCCGACATAATCTGATGGAATTGAAATGATTAATTCCGTTGACTAAATTTCATTTTGATGTTTGGTTACTCATGGAAGACTCCTTTCAAACACTCTAAACTCTAATAATTTCAGTTTCATCAAAACTACACAAATAAAAGTCAAATTTAAAACCTTGGACCATATATGTATAGGCCTATTAAGCTCTTCCATGCTAAGCTTTGGCAAAGACCATAATGTAACTTTATTAATAAATTATTCAAAATATTTTTATAAACCATTTAAAAAAAACTAAACAAAAAAATGGAATTAAACAACCCCATCAAGTCCCTAACCCTTCGTGTTTCTTCTTCATCTCCTTTATTCCTCTTCTCCAGGCAGCTACGTTATGTTCTTCTACCATCTATACATACAGTAGCATTTCATCACAACATTTCAAATCAAAAAGCATTTCAACACATTAACTCTACAACCGTTTTGAAATCAGAAAGCATTTTAACACAACATTTCAACACAGGAACTCGTGAATGAGAACAAAATCTTGAGTAGAAACGAAATCGAAAGCCACATGGAGGATGAAAGAAAAGTAACGAGTCTTTATTGAGAATGGGGTTCTGACCGACCGAGTATTTACCATTACTCCAAGTCATAGATCCTTGTCAGACTTACCAGCTTGTACACCATATCAGGTGATGCATATACGAATCCATCCATTTTTTCCATTGCTTTTACTTGATCTGCAGACAGTTTGGCTGAAAACCCGTCATCGTATGCATGAATGATGCTGGGTGGTTTCACATCTGAGCCGGCAACACTTGCGGACAAAAAGGAATTATACTTATCACACCATACAAAATCCATTATATCTCTCATTTCATATTTGAAACAACTATGAATTCCCGTCCTAGTGATAGAGGTATTGTATATATTTAGAGCGGTGGTTCGTTAGAAAAAAACAATGGTGTTAATGAGTATATCAATGGCTATCCGAAACGTATATTACAGCTTCACCCTTAACATATTATTCATTGTTTAAGCGGGTGGCTCAAAAAATACATTTAGTTAGTGAGTTTAGATTATTTTACCAAAACCCTAACCTGGGTGGTGAGATACTCAAGTTGGGTGATGACGACGATGTTTTGACGCTTGAAAACGTGGTCTACAAAAATCTACCACAAACGTTGACGATTTTTGTTGTCGTTGGTGGTGGTAATGGTGGAGCTGAATCTACTACCATGATCAATCAAGCCGGTAGTTCATTTCCGGTAATGGGAATGAAACTATGTATCAGCAGTTTCCGACGACATACGGAGGTAGCAGTGGAAATCAATATTTTTCCGGATATCAACCAGGTAGTTTCTTTCCATCTACTCGTTATCAAACCATGTATCAACAGTTTCCTACTGAATTTGGAGGTAGTAGTGGAAATCCATACAGTGGCCATAGTTTATTTCCACAATAAAATATTTACCAAACCACTAACGCCGTTCATGAGTTCCGACAACAGTTCCCACAGGGTATCAAACTCATCCCAACTATGATTTCTAAACAAAACCCGTAGAGGTTTTTGAACAGTTGACCATGGAACGAGACTCATCCCAGATTTAAACGAGACTTCAGATTTAAACTAGTCTCCATCTTTGGATGAAGTCATACAATATGATGTTGCGGTTGCCGCCGAGATTTTAAATATTCCGGAAGAAGAGGACGAAGGAGACGGTGATGACAATGTTGATCGTTCGAGGGATGAAGAAAAGGGGATAGAAAATAATTGTTGGGGTATGTCTGACCCACTACCATGTCCACCCCTCATTATCAGACCTAGAAAACTCATGTCCTACAGGCCTACATCGCATGTCAAACTCCTACAAACGTTCGAAACGAAATAAGCGTTGAAGTTAGCATTAAGGTTAAAATGTGTTCACAAAAAAATTCAGATTAAGGTGAAAATGTCAAATAAAAAAAATTACGGAACAGTTTTTTACGCAGAAGGAGGATGTCAATGGCGTTTATTGGCGGTTATCATCGATGATGGTTGTATGGTGTTCCAAGTTAGAAAATTGCATGACGAACACACTTATTCGAGAACTCAGGTTAGAAAACTGCACGACCAACATGCGTAATGCGACACCAGAAGTTTTGGGTCATATATTGCAAGGGAGGTTGAAGGATTGTAGGAGAATATATTGTGGAAATGAAATAATCCAAGATATCAATCAACGCTTTGGTATAAACATCTCCTAATCAGGCATGGCGAGCAAAAATGCATACGCTCGTTGAGGGGCAACCAAAAATCATCGTTTGCCCAACTTCCGATGTATTGTCACAATCGGAAGCTACACAATCCCGGGAACGTGGCTGAAATTTCATTGGATGAAGCATGACTGTTTGATGTGTTGTTCGTTGCACATAATTATTGTAGATGTTCTAAGACACATAATCTAGTATAAATTGAACAACTAATTGACTAATTCAATCAGTTGGATTAAGACGATGTATACGATTAAAGAGATTGGATATTTTTGAACGTTTATTTATTTCAAGATTGACCAAATTTTAGTGGAGGGCAAGCCTATACAACATGGTTATGGAAACAAATCTCCTGAATTTAAAAAAAATATAGAACCAATATTAAAAAGAAAAAGAAAATCATGGTGGCAAACTGAGCCACAATCTCTATCCCTATCCTTATATATTCATGCTATGGCATCTGTAATCTCTCCCTAGTTTTTTTATGACAACCTTTAAATATAATTATTTTCTGATGTGAAAACCTTAACCGTAGCTAATTATAAGCAATTTCATTGGCATGGTGTAAATAAGTTGATAGAAAAAGAGAAAATTGAGGCGGGTACCGTACCCGTTGATCGTTCTGTAGACTGAGGGAGGCCCGAGATAAATGGAGAACGACGATAAAGATGGAGCTACCGGAGTCGGAGTGCTTCACTTAGGAGTAATAACGTACAACTGCCGGAGGTGTGAAGGTCATGTATGACTCTCCTGTCGGAGATTTGCTCGTTGGAGGAGCGTGTTGTCGGAGATAACGAGGTTTAGGAAACAACGTGAGGGTTTCGTAAGGGGTGGGGGAAAACGGGGGAGGGGGGGGGGGATTGTGACTTATTTCTAAATAAACACTATAAATTAATATACTACATTTTAATAAGGAATTTGAAAATGCAAAAGTCTAATTTGCTCCTAAGTTAACAACGGATAGACAAACGGTGTTAGAGTCTGGGACGAAAACCGAAAAAATTACAAACCGCAATGTCTAAAATCGTAATATAATGAAAACCAGGGATGCAAACTGAATTTTTTGACCAACCATATGTACTAAAAAAGTAGTTTAATCTAATAATATTTAGTGGTCCAAATCATGTGGGGTCCTCCATTTGACCTCCAAGGACCGACATAGCGGTTCTCCTCTCCAACGTGCATGGTGAAGTGTCCTAAATCCAAATCCGTTGAAAGCTCTACGTATATGCACACAAAACCCTCCATTTCCCCGTCATAATCACGATCTTCCTGCCATTTTCTTCCCAAAATTCTCAGATCATCGTTTCCATTTACCATCGCAATCGATTTCTTGGCCTGGCACCATGACTAATCAAGTTGCTCATCTGATACGTAAGTGACAGTTGTCCCTTATCTCTAGTTGAAGTCTTTTCCCGGCGTTGTAATTTATGAGTGCTTATGACTATGGTTTCTTCATTTTATTTGAGTCTTGAGTTTTCTTGTTGCTATGTAGCGAAGAGAAGTCGGACTCCGTGATTCTTGGGCGAAGGAAGGCGGCCAATAAGCTCGTGGTCGATGATACCATCGACTTTGAGAATTCTTTAGTTTTCATGAATCCAGCCACCATGAAAAAGCTCAATCTATTCAGAGGCGATGTCATACTGGTTAAGGTATTTTATCAGGGTTTATCGTATTAGCCCTAATCAGAATATGTTGTTTCGAATAAAATAGATATTTGCTTAATAAGGCTTGGTTTGATCCTTTATTCTTGATTAGTTGTCCGTGTTGTCTGCTTCATTCAGGAAATTGTATGTTTTAACTTTTGAGTGCAGGGCAAGAAAAGGATGGATACAGTTTGTGTTCTCATTCCTGATGTCACCTGTGAGAAAAGAAATATTAGGATGAACAAGGTTGTCAGGTTTAACCTGAGGGTGAGGCTTGGCGATGTGGTTTCGGTTCATCCATGTCCTTGGGCAAAGGCTGGTCACGTTCTCCCAATTCGTGACACCATAGAAGGCATCACTGGAAGTCTCTTTGATGCTTATTTAAAACGTAAGTATTTGAAAACCTACGCTTTTTTCCGCCTATACGAAAATAATTACTCTTCTGTTGAGCAGTTTTTTTTGTAGCTTGTTTTTCTGAATCGGACCACCCATTGAGGAAGGGTGACGTTTTTGTAATTAGGGGAGGAATGAGGAAAATAGAATTTATGGTCGTTGAGACCGTACCACCCGGGTACTGCCTGACTGCACCTGACACAGAAATAATCTGTGAAGGTGAGTCCATCAGCCGGTAGTATGACAACCGGCTGAACCAGATATGTTATGAGGATATTGGCGGTCTCTAGAAAGAGATGTCAAAGATTAGGGAGCTTGTCGAACTCCAGTTGAAGCATCCGGTGTTGTTTACATGTATTGGTGCGAAGCCCGTTAAGGGCATACTACTGCCGGGGCCTCTGGGCTCCGGAAAGACATTGATTGGTATGGCTCTTGCGAATGAAAACGGTGCGGGCTTTTTAAAATTATGATTCCTCAATTCAAGTCGTAACATTTTTTTTCTAAAATAAGGTCCGGACATTACATTAATATTTCAACTAATAAATATTAATATAACGCCATTAATAAATTATTAATAAAACTATTTGAATCATTTGATTTAGTTAATTAAATTAGATTAAACAAAATCATTAGTTAAACCAAATTATTAGAGACCAATTGTTAAAACTAAAGTGCCTTAAAATTATACTAACTCATTACTTTAGCCTAAAAGTTGGTCAAAATAGGTCCAATACCAACATAGGACTGGGATCAAGACTGATTAGAACCGGGGCCAAGTAAAGACAGGTAGGAACCGACAGTCCCTACCTAGTTACTATTTTTACGAAAAATATGCCGTGACCCATGGCAGGTTATGGGATTGGGACCAAGACCGGTTATACATTGGCCCGGTTGTTTTTAAAAACACTTTTTATAAATTATATATCAAGTTTTTTGAAGGAGAAAATCACTCAAATAGACATGTCACACCAAAATTACTTAAATAACAACCATTTTCGTCAGTGGGGTATGCCCAACCATCGGCGAAAATTTAAGTGGGCCCTACATAATACGTGTTCCAATCAACAGCCGACATGTGGTTGTGACTAAACACAAATTGAACGTGGACCCCACCCACTGACACCGGTTGTCTCTTTGTCCCCCTTGTCCCATCGACGAATATCCAACAAATGGAAGCCCGCCACGTGTCCTACTTTAGTCGTCGGCGAAAAAAAAATGATTTAGAGCTGGCGTCAACATCAAATGCCCTATAACGTCAACATTTCGAATTTTTTCTTTTAAGTTTTTTTGGTGAGAACTTTTTTTGTACTTCAATTTTTCCTATATAATGTTATGTTCTTTGAAGATAATCACACCACACAAAATCCATTATATATTTCATTTCATATTTGAAACTATGAATTCCCGTCTTATTGATAGAGTTAGTGTATATATTCAAATCGGTGGTTCGTTAGGAAAAAACCATGGTGTTCATGAGTATATGAATGACGATCCGAAACGTATATTACATCTGCTTCACCCTTAACATGTTATTCATTGTTTACACAAGTGGCTTAAAAATTACGTTTAGGTAGCGAGTTTAGATTATTTTACCAAAACCCTAACCTAGGCGGTGAGATACTCGACTTGGGTGATGACGACGATGTTTCAACGCTTGAAAACGTGGTCTACGAAAATCTACCACAAACGTTGACGGTTTTTGTTGTCGATAGTGGTGGTAATGGTGGAAATGGATCTGCTGCCATGATCAATCAAGTTGGTAGTTCATAACCTGTAATGGGGAATGAATCTATGTATCAGCAGTTTCCGACAACATACAGAGGTAACGGTGGAAGCCGTTCATGAGTTCCCACAATAGTTCCCGCAAGAGAATCAAACTCATCTCAACTTTGATTTTTAAACAAAACCCGTAGAGGTTTTTGAACCAGCGGTTGACCATGGAATGAGACTCATCCCAGATTTAAACGAGACTCCAAATTTGAAGGAGTCTCCATCTTTGAATGAGGTCATAGAAGATGATGTTGCAGTTGCTGCCGAGATTTTAAATATCACGGAAGAAGAGGACGAAGGAGACGGTGATAACAGTGACGATCGTTCGATGGATGAAGAAAAGGGGATAAGAAATAAGTTTTGGGGTATGCCTGATCCACTACCATGTCCACCCCTCGTTATCAGACCTAGAAAACCCATGTTCTACCAGCCTACGTCGGATGTCAAACTCCTACAAACGTTCAAAATGAGACAAGCATTGAAGTTAGCATTAGGGTTATAATGCGTTCATGAGATTCCAGATTAAGGTGAAAATGTCAAATAGAAAAAGTACGAAGAAGTTTGTTACGCCAAAGGAGGATGTCAATGTCGTTTATTGGCGGTTGTCGTCGATTATGGTTATACCATGTTCCAAGTTAGAAAACTGCATGAAGAACACACTTGTTCGAGAACTTAAGTCAACCCAAACATGCGTAATGCGACACTAGAGGTTTTGGGTCATATATTGCAAGGTAGTTTGAAGGATTGTAGGAGAATATATCGTGGAAACGAAATCATCCAAGATATTAATCAACGCTTTGGTATAAACATCTTCTACAATCAAGCACGGCGAGCAAAAATGTATACGCTCGAGCTGTTGAGGGGCAGCCCGGAATCATCATTTGCCCAACTCCCGGTGTATTGTCAAAATCTAAAGCTACACATTCCCGGGAATGTGGCTGAAATCACCTTGGATGAAGTAGGACGGTTTGATATGTTGTTCGTCGTGCTTAGTGCTTCGGTAAAAATAGTTTTATCAATATTTTTTGTATTTCATATAGTTTTCATGTTCAAACATGTGACTTCAATCATCTGCAGATTCGTTCGTTTTTGGGAGGTGTGCGACCGTTGTTGATAATGGACGGTGCCCATCTGAAGGGTACCTATGTGGGCACCATGTTCTTGGCAGTCAGAATAGACGGAAACAACCAGATCGTGCCCATTGCTATGAGAGTGGGAAAGACAGAAAGTAACTCTTCATTGACTTGGTTTTTAGAGCAGTTGATGGGTTGTATTAGTGAACCAGTCGACTTAACCTTGGTAACTAACAGGGCCGTGTCTATTGATTCGGCCATTAGAACGGTATTCCCCAACACCCATCACGGTCTTTGTGCCTGTCATTTGCTCATGAACTTGAAGATGACTTCAAAATGTGACAAAGCAAAGAAATGGATGTTCTGGGAGGCATGCAAATCGTACCGAACATTAGACTTCCAGTCTACCATGGATTTGATGCATCATAGTCTACCCGAAGCAGATAAGACTTTTCGTGAAGTTGACTTGCGGTATAGTTCAATGACTTCCAACAGTGCGGAGTCCGTGAATGCGTTAACCCGATTTGCACGTTACCTTTCGATAACAATGTTGGTCGACTTTTACCGTTCAACATTGCAGCAATGGTATTATAAGTGTAGGCATGTTGGAGTATATTTATACACACACCTATAAATTTAAATATGAACCTTTATTATTGTCGATTAACGTTTGATTATTCTACATCGCAAATCCAAAATGTACTTACATGGTGGGCAGAGGCAAATATTGAAAAGAGAATTAATAGGAGTGCACCTTGGAGGGTGTACCTCGTTTCAGGGGTAAGCTTTGAAGTACACGACGGACATAAGAATGGAAAAGTTGATTTTTGAACTCGAACATGTACATGCATGCAATGGAAACTTTTCGGACTCTCGTGTGGTCATGTAATATCGGTTGCTCAATTTTTGGGTAATACAGATTGCAACCAATGGGCTACAAATTGGTTCACAATGCAAGCTTATCGGATAACATATGACGAGGAAGCGAACCCGATTCCACCTCCTTTTGAATATGGGTTGCCCGACCAACGTATGACTGTCCTCCCGTCTCCCATGAACATACGAAACTCAGGAAGACCACGCAGCGTTGATCGTATTCCGTTACGAGACGAGGAACCGATTGTAAAGTCTTCAGTCATTGTAAACAAAAGGGACATTTTGTTACAATTGTCCAGCTCCTATACCAGCCGAAAGTAGTCTTAGGAAATCTAGAAAATCTAGAAGTCATACCACCTAGAGTCATCCACAACAACCGGATGATATACAAGACTATGTTTGTGATACTTATGATCTAGGCTCGTAAACAATGTAATTTTCGTTATTTATGATGTTTTTAGATATATTATTTGTCGCTTTGTTAGATTTTTCATGTAACAACATAGTAAACAAGTTTAACGAAACAACGAAACAGTGGAACCAAAATACATAATACAATATGAACAAGTTCAACGAAAAACGAAGCAACAACATGTGCTCTAATACGAAACTAACAACATACACTCCGTGTATTTTAGTAGTATCCCCCCAGATAGATATTCTAGTAATTGATGATCTACTCAGCGTTGTCATTGATCATCTCCTCTAGACCGGTATAACTTTCTTTGATATCTCTGACTATTTGCTCCTCTTACCTGATCTCTTGTTGCAACAAGTACACCTGGAGCTTCTTTCCTGTATCACCACCTCTTTTGCTAGTTGGTCTTCCCTGTTCTTTCGCCATATCCCTTTTAGCCTCTCGATCTCCAGGTTCGCCTGCCTACCTATGCCTACAGGATTCCTTCAATTTCTCGGGCATGACTTGAGACGACAGAGAGTCCAGGTTTTGAGGCATGTCATAGACGACGGAGGCTCCTGGGTTTGAGGCATGTCAACGGCGGTGGTCATTTGTGGTGATCAACGACGGTGGTAAACAATGGTGAAAGGTGGTGGGAGGTTGTGATAATTGGTAGTAAGAAAATTATGGTCCCTTCCCTCCCATATATATTGTATAAAAATCGTGTAAGAGGTAAAAAAATCGTGTATAAAAATAAAAACTAGTATTAAAAACGAATATGAATTTAAAAAACTAGGATTGGGATGGAGCAACGCATGGGGAAGGATCAAATAGGACAAATCGTTGTCACCTTTTTAGTTTTTTTTTGCCGATAGGACAAAGGGAGCAGCTTTTTCAGGCTTTCCACGTGGCGGCCTCCCATTGGTGGGATTTTCGCTAATGGAACAAGGGGACATCGTGGCAGTGGTGGGGTCCACAAGTTGTTTCTTTAACTTAAAATGGACACGTGTCACGGTCTGGTTGGACTGCGTATTGTGTGAGGACCACTTAAATTTTCGTCATACCACCGGCGAAAATAGTTACTATTTTGGATGTTGTGCTATGACAGATGCTAAGGGTGCTATTTGAGTGATTTCTCTTTTTGAAATTTCTACAATATTTTCAATTATTTTACCAAAAAGTTTAATTATTAAATTTCAAAAATCCTAACAAAAAAACATGTATAATGAAATTTATTTTTAATTGTATTTTTAAGTATATTTTTAGATTAAAATGTATTTGTTAGTGTATTTGATTGTCCCAATTATAATAAAATGTATTTTTTTTAAACGGAAATATTTTTTAATGCATTTGATAGACCTAGTTATAATAAAAACGTATTTATTAACGTATTTTATTGACCAAATTCTTCAAAAGAACATTTTTATAAGTTAGATATCAATTAAAAAATAAGTGGGGCCGGAACCAGTTCTCATAACCGGGCCTTCGTATTTGGGTCGGGACTGGTTACACCAACATCGGTTACAAAATAACTATTTGGGACCAAGACCGACTTGGGTCCGGCTAGGGACTGGATTTTGGTCATCTCTACCAGGGATGGCATAAGAGGAAGAAAAAAAATACCCGATGTGAACCCTGAAAATGTTAACTAGGGATGGAGACACCATAACCCCGAGTTCATTTAGTTCCGTGATTGGCATCTACTTCTTAAATCACATCTATTTTTATGAAGATGCTTCGTTATTAATTAACCAACAGTCAAGACTACTCGAATAAACCAACTAGTCCAATATACTCGTTGTTTAGGATTTTATTCCCATCAACCCAACATCATATGGTATTCGAATATGACTTATGTCTTTCAAGTTCAATCAAACCAACATTTTTGCAAAAGAATGTTCCAACTAAAATGGAGAACCTATATAAGTGGGTCAATACTGTTAGGACACTGTAGTTGTCCTTAATATTAGAAAGTTTTGTAAAACAATGGTTGTGTATATGGGCTTATGCTTAAGTGTTGTAACAAGTGAAGATGACTATAAATAGGTCATTACTTGTATTCTTGTAAAGTGTGAATTCATAATACAAAATGTAGTCTTCTAATCATCTTGTGTTCTCTCTAGATTAGATTTCATTTTCTAATAATGTTGTAGTCATCTTCTATATCTTCTTGTTACCATATCTTGAATTGTATGAAGATCATAGGCCTAACAATTGGTATCAGAGACAAATCGACGAATTTCTCATCGATACGATCATCGGATCTCATCAATTCAAGTGATTTTAGCCCATTTTTGCACTGATTTCGGATCCTTGTAGCTGTTTGTTCGAAAAAAGTCGAACTTACTGTTTTGGATCAAAACTCCATCAAATTGTTCGAATTTGATCTTGCCATCAACTAGAAATCTGTGCATCTTCATCTTGCGAATCTGTCTGTGCAAGAATCACTGAAATATGTGCTTCTTGATCCGGATTCAATGGTTTCACATGCTTCTTGATCCGGATTCCATGGTTTTGCACCCTTCTTGAT
The DNA here is from genome assembly GCA_033807775.1 of Saussurea involucrata. Lineage (NCBI taxonomy): Eukaryota > Viridiplantae > Streptophyta > Magnoliopsida > Asterales > Asteraceae > Saussurea > Saussurea involucrata. The sequence continues at coordinate 13,103,831 of CM066317.1, read as the reverse complement.
CATGATCCCCATGGTTTCGTATCCTCTTGCATCCGGATCCCCAAGGTTTCGCATCCTCTTGCATCTGAATTGATGGTTTCGGATCTGCCTACATCCGAATTCTGATGGTTTCGGATCCAAGAATTTTATTGAAAAATATTTCAATTAAAAAAAGTGCTAAGTCTCAGGAGGGGGACATTGTTCATGAATTTTAGCAACAAACGTGTGTGACATCATTTTCATATTCAGTTTGCCACATACTCTTAGCAACTGTCAAAGTTTAAAAGGGCTCAGTCTTTCAAGATTTTCAGAAGGTGAGTGTTGGAATTCAGTCTTTGATTGGATTGGAAGAGACGCTTGAGTATTTGCAATCATTATTCTGATTGGACTGCGTATTGTGTGGGGACCACTTAAATTTTCGCCGTACCACCGGCGAAAATAGGTACTATTTTGGATGTTGTGCTATGATAGGTGCTACCCTTCCCAAGGGTGCTATTTGAGTGATTTCACTTTTTGAAATTTCTACAATATTTTCAATTATTTTACTAGAAAGTTTAATTATTAAATTTCATAAATCCTAACAAAAAAACATGTATAATGAAATTTATTTTTAATTGTATTTTTAAGTATATTTTTAGATTAAAATGTATTTGTTAGTGTATTTGATTGTCCCAATTATAATAAAATGTATTTTTTTAAAACGGAAATATTTTTTAGTGCACCTGATAGACCTAATTATAATAAAAACGTATTTATTAACGTATTTTATTGACCAAATTCTTCAAAAGAACATTTTTATAAGTTAGATATCAATTAAAAAATTAAGTGGGACCGAACCAGTTCTCATAACCGGGCCTTCGTATTCGGGTCGGGACTGGTTACGCCAACATCAGTTACAAAATCACTATTTGGGACCGAGACCGACTTGGGTCCGGCCCGGGATTGAAGTAAATTCAGAAGTCATAGTCATTGAAGAACGAGTCCTGATCTGATATGATCAGAAGTCAAAAGCTTTGAAGTACGGGTCCTAAACTGATATGTTTAGAAGCCATTATCTCTTTGCTCCCCCTTAATGGCACAAATGATTTACCTTTCGACGCATTGTTCTTTTTAACATTTGATGTGGAGGCAAATGATATTGGTACATCTTTCTTTGGAGGTGTTGTGCCTTTGACTCTCCATTTTTTACTGAAGAAGTCAAGTTTACCGGTTGACTTCTTATTGACTTCTGAAGTTTCGTCTCTGCAGCATGAGAATTCAGTGGTGCCTTGACAACATCATCCGGTGTTTTCCTTTTCTTCTTTGACGGTTTCATCTTTCTCGCTGGCTTTCAGATCGTTTCCGTTTGGAAGTGTTGGTTCGACTGCCTTTTCAGCTTTCTCGACAGGAGGAACGCCCATTTGACCCCTCCAAATCCTTTCGATGATCTCGCCCTTCTTGATATGCTGGTCAAGCAATTCAGGAACATCATTTGGGGTAACATAACCATACCAATGCCCGGACACTTTCTCATCTTGAACGGCACTATATATTATCAAAATCCCTGCATATTTATGGCCCCCAACATGTGAGCAAGGACTCACAAACACCTGATCCTTCAATCCCTTCAGTTCAATCTCCTCATTGAATTTCTCAATTAAAGCTGGTCCACAAACACCACACCTCTTATCTCGACTGTTATGAGCACAAACAAACACGTGGGAACCTGTCACCACATCTGGTGTTCCTGAAGCCCATGGTCCGCCATTCACAAGCACTTCCTCCACAAAACTATTGATGTTCGATTCTTCCAAACCCATGTATTTGATCATATCAGGAAAAATCAAAATATCTCCATCCGATAAATCCGTATCATCGCGGCTCTCGAATATAGTCAACAGAGTCTTCACATCGATGTCGTTCTTACGCTCTTTGATAGCTCCAGCAAGACGCTTAGGTAACGGATCGGAATCGGAAGATTCAACACGAGCAGGCCAGTCTTCGTGAGTCTTGTAACAGAGGAAAACGTGACGTTCGTACGGATGAATGGACCCGGAGAGATTCTCAGTGTACATCTCCTTCCGTTCGAACCCGAACTCGAGGTTGTCATCGACCACAGCGTTTTGAGTAGGAATATCAGCTGCAACATTCTCCGGATATAGTTGATGTGAAGTCAATACAAATCTTACCAATGTTCGCATTATGATGGATCATCATTTCGGCGGCCAAATATCCGGATATAGTTGATGTGAAGTCAAGCTTTGCCTCTTTCCTAACATCTTCACCATGCATACCATCGCAGTATTCTGGCCATTTGTCTTTTCCAAGTCACTCCTTAGCCTTTTCTATGGCGTTTTTAGCGATAGCCGGCATTCCATCTTTGATACTGGCCGCTGATAGCAACCACAACAGGCCTGCAAAACAGAAAATGTAAAATTCAGCTTTTTCAGGCTTTCCACGTGGCGGCTTCCCATTGGTGGGATTTTCTCCAATGAGACAAGGGGGAACAAGGGGACATCGTGGCAGTGGTGGGGTCCACAAGTTGTTTCTTTGACTTAAAATGGACAGTGTATTGTGTGGGGACCACTTAAACTTTCGCCATACCACCGGCAAAAATAGGTACTATTTTGGATGTTGTGCTATGATAAGGTGCTACCTTATCCATGGGTGCTATTTGAGTGATTTCCCTTTTTGAAATTTCTACAATATTTTCAATTATTTTACCAAAAAGTTTAATTATTAAATTTCAAAAATCCTAACAAAAAAACATTTATAATGAAATTTAATTTTAATTGCATTTTTAAGTATATGTTTAGATTAAAATGTATTTGTTAGTGTATTTGATTGTCCCAATTATAATAAAATGTATTTTTTTTAAACGGAAATATTTTTTTAGTGCACTTGATAGACCTAATTATAATAAAAACGTATTTATTAGTGTATTTTATTGATCAAATTCTTCAAAAGAACATTTTTATAAGTTAGATATCAATTAAAAAATTAAGTGGGACCGGAACCAGTTCTCATAACCGGGCCTTCGTATTTGGGTCGAGACTGGTTACGCCAACATCGGTTACAAAATCACTATTTGGGACCGAGACCGACTTGGGTCCGGCCCGGGACTGGTTTTTGGTCATCTCTACCAGGGATGGCGTAAGAGGAAGAAAAAAATACCCGAACCCTGAAAATGTTAACAACGGATGGGGATACCACAACCCCAAGTTCATTTAGTTCCGTGATTGGCATCTACTTCTTAAATCATATCTATTTTTATGAAGATTCTCCGTTATTAATTAACCAACAATCAAGACTACTCGAATAAACCAACTAGTCCAATATACTCGTTGTTTAGGATTTTATTCCCATCAACCCAACATCATATGGTAGTCGAATATGACTTCTGTCTTTCAAGTTCAATCCAACCAACATTTTTACAAAAGAATGTTCCAAGTAAAATGGAGAACCTATATAAGTGGGTCAACACAAATCTTACCAATGTTCGCATTATGATGGATCATCATTTCGGCGGCCAAATATCCGGATATAGTTGATGTGAAGTCAAGCTTTGCCTCTTTCCTAACATCTTCACCATGCATACCATCGCGGTATTCTGGCCATTTGTCTTTTCCAAGTCACTCCTTAACCTTTTCTATGGCGTTTTTAGCGATATCCGGCATTCCAGCTTTGATACTGGCCGCTGATAGCAACCACAACAGCCCTGCAAAACAGAAAATGTAAAATTCAGCTTTTTAGGCTTTCCACGTGGAGGCCTCCCATTGGTGGGATTTTTGCTAATGGGACAAGGGGGAACAAGGGGACATCGTGGCAGTGGTGAGGTCCACAATTGTTTCTTTGACTTAAAATGGACACGTGTCACGATCTGGTTGGACTGCGTATTGTGTGGGGACCACTTAAATTTTCGCCATACCACCGGCGAAAATAGGTACTATTTTGGATGTTGTGCTATGATAGGTGCTACCCTTCCCAAGGGTGCTATTTGAGTGATTTCACTTTTTGAAATTTCTACAATATTTTCAATTATTTTACTAGAAAGTTTAATTATTAAATTTCATAAATCCTAACAAAAAAACATGTATAATGAAATTTATTTTTAATTGTATTTTTAAGTATATTTTTAGATTAAAATGTATTTGTTAGTGTATTTGATTGTCCCAATTATAATAAAATGTATTTTTTTAAAACGGAAATATTTTTTAGTGCACCTGATAGACCTAATTATAATAAAAACGTATTTATTAACGTATTTTATTGACCAAATTCTTCAAAAGAACATTTTTATAAGTTAGATATCAATTAAAAAATTAAGTGGGACCGAACCAGTTCTCATAACCGGGCCTTCGTATTCGGGTCGGGACTGGTTACGCCAACATCAGTTACAAAATCACTATTTGGGACCGAGACCGACTTGATTCCGGCCCGGGATTGAAGTAAATTCAGAAGTCATAGTCATTGAATAACGAGTCGTGATCTGATATGATCAGAAGTCAAAAGCTTTGAAGTACGGGTCCTAAACTGATATGTTTAGAAGCCATTATCTCTTTGCTCCCCCTTAATGGAACAAATACTCTTCAAAAAAAAATTACACCGCTTCTCTTCTGTTTTCAGTCATGTGTGTGGTATATATGTAACATTCAGCACAACACATGAAGAACCTACAAAACAGATTAAGCAGATTTTGGTACCCAATGGCACTTGGGTCCTAGTGTGTTAGGTGTAGATTTCTTAGAAGGAATACTGTAAGTACCGTACCAAAAAGAAGTATAATCTTTATGCACAAAATCATTTGATCCACAGTAAGAACAACAGATTTTCTTATGTGCCAACCTAATCAGTTGATTTGCGGAATGAATAGGATTAGGTTTAGCAGAAGATTTACCTTTCGACGCATTGTTCTTTTTAACATTTGATGTGGAGGCAAATGATATTGGTACATCTTTCTTTGGAGGTGTTGTGCCTTTGACTCTCCATTTTTTACTGAAGAAGTCAAGTTTACCGGTTGACTTCTTGCTGACTTCTGAAGTTTCGTCTCTGCAGCATGAGAATCCAGTGGTGCCTTGACAACATCCTCCGGTGTTTTCCTTTTCTTCTTTGACGGTTTCATCTTTCTCGCTGGCTTTCAGATCGTTTCCGTTTGGAAGTGTTGGTTCGACTGCCTTTTCAGCTTTCTCGACAGGAGGAACGCCCATTTGACCCCTCCAAATCCTTTCGACGATCTCGCCCTTCTTGATATGCTGGTCAAGCAATTCAGGAACATCATTTGGGGTAACATAACCATACCAATGCCCGGACACTTTCTCATCTTGAATGACACTATATATTATCAAGTTCCCTGCATATTTATGGCCCCCAACATGTGAGCAAGGACTCACAAACACCTGATCCTTCAATCCCTTCAGTTCAATCTCCTCATTGAATTTCTCAATTAAAGTTGGTCCACAAACACCACACCTCTTATCTTGACTGTTATGAGCACAAACAAACACGTGGGAACCTGTCACCACATCTGGTGTTCCTGAAGCCCATGGTCCGCCATTCACAAGCACTTCCTCCACAAAACTATTGATGTTCGATTTTTCCAAACCCCTGTATTTGATCATATCAGGAAAAATCAAAATATCTCCATCCGATAAATCCGTATCATCGCGGCTCTCGAATATAGTCAACAGAGTCTTCACAGCGATGTCGTTCTTACACTCTTTGATAGCTCCAGCAAGACGCTTAGGTAACGGATCGGAATCGGAAGATTCAACACGAGCAGGCCAGTCTTCGTGAGTCTTGTAACAGAGGAAAACGTGACGTTCGTACGGATGAATGGATCCGGAGAGATTCTCAGTGTACATCTCCTTCCGTTCGAATCCGAACTCGAGGTTGTCATCGACCACAGCGTTTTGAGTAGGAATATCAGCTGCAACATTCTCCGGATATAGTTGATGTGAAGTCAATACAAATCTTACCAATGTTCGCATTATGATGGATCATCATTTCGGCGGCCAAATATCCGGATATAGTTGATGTGAAGTCAAGCTTTGCCTCTTTCCTAACATCTTCACCATGCATACCATCGCAGTATTCTAGCCATTTGTCTTTTCCAAGTCACTCCTTAGCCTTTTCTATGGCGTTTTTAGCGATATCCGGCATTCCAGCTTTGATACTGGCCGCTGATAGCAACCACAAATGTAACATCCTAAATTTCGTTATTATTATTTTAATAAGATTTGGAATGTATTTGTATTTGGAGTAACCTTGAATTATATAGAGTATTATAATTCAATTAGGGTTAAAATACAAATGTTGAAAGTTTAGAGATTTCTTTTGAGAAATATTAAACTTAAGGGTTTATAATGTGTTTTATTGATGTATGAGGTGTGTTATGTCATTTCTTTAAAGTTTGAGGTGTTTGGTGAATTTAGATTATGACTCATCAATTTAATTACCATGAAGTGTCATACAATTAGTCAATCGGTGACTAATTGTGTGTCTTTGTGAGTGTATTCGGTAGACAGAGAGAAAGAAACAGAGAAATTGAGAGATCGAGAGAGAAGAAGAAGAAAAGAAAGAAAGAAAATAAAAACACAGAGAGATAGACTTCGAAAGGAAGAAAAGAAGAAAAGAAGAGAAATTAGTTTGGTGATTGTTGTGGTAAGAATTTATTTTCTGTGTTGTTATCATCCATCTCCATAGATTTAAATTATAGTATTTTTTCCAGATTGTGATTAAGCTGTTGATTAAGCCACTGAATTGGAAGAACTCTGTGTTCAGAAAAGATCCAGGTGAGTTATTCATTCTTATTGAAATTAAGCAATTAAAAGTGTTAGAGATATGTTATACTTGCATATAATCTCAATGGTGTGATTTAATTGAGAACTGGTAAGCTTATTGAGTTAAATGGAGGACTGAATCTGTAGAGAAGACGATGAACAGTGACTTTGCGCAACAGTGGGTTACGAAAAGTGAGGTTTTCGCAACCAAGGGTTGCGAGTTCTGGACTTTTCGCAATAGAGGGTTGCGAAAAGTATAGTCTTCGCAACAGAGGGTTGCGAGAAGTGGGGTTTTCGCAACAGTGGGTTGCGAATAGTGGACTTTTCGCAGCTTTGGCTTGCGAAAAGTGTAGCTTTTCGCTACAGTGGCTTGCGAATATTGTGGACTTTCAGTAGGGGTGTGAGGCTGTTATGTGACATACAATCTGATATGAATATGCTATTTGTTATATGTTTATAACTCTGTTGTTGATGTAAAACCATGTTTTGTTAAATTGTAAGGACTTATTTATAAGTCCGGAGCTGTAATTAACTACTGAGATGTAGATCCCCGATGCTAAGTGGCAAAGTGGGGATAACCGTTGAAATTAATATTCTGTACATAGAGATATAGAATATATGTTGAATTGTATAACTTTAGTATACAATAGAATGAGTGTTGATACACATTTATTGTGTGGCGTTGGCTAGAATTATACATCTGGTCTAGTGGGCATAAAGTACGGTGTAATGAGAACCGTTTACTAGCCAGGGACTGTTGAGATGTATTTCTAGTTGTTGGAGTGAATCTTGAATCATCTGTGAGGGTCTCTAGTGGTTGTTGATCGCGATAAAATAAAATCTCATTTGGGAGACCAGTGATTCAAGATGGGGAGGAAACGAAATGAGGAATGGCAGACTTAGAGTTGTAATTCCCATTTCAAGCGAAAGATGAGATATCTTTATTGTTGAGGATTTGACATCCTAATTCAGAAAGAAGCAGGTTTGGAAACTGTAATTTCTGGGAGTTAGAGTTATTTATAAGTCCGGTGGGATTTATAGTAATTCTCGTTGATAATATGATGACTAGATGAATTAGTCATAAGTAAGGGAATAGGTGGATTCCAATGTTTGAAAAGAGCTTGGTATGGTAAGATGGCTGATAACAGGTTTGATATATCTGTTAATATTTTAGTTGTTAAATTTTATTTTGATTTGGATAATCTCACTAGGCGAAAGCCTAATGTTTCAAAATTAAATTGTCTTGCCAGGTACCGGCTCTGGGAAATAGTTTGGGAAGTGAGATTACAGTTGAAGGGAATCAGACTTGGCGATAACGAAGGATCAGGATGTTCTTTTGATAATTTTTGGGACGAGCCTTAGATAATCTAGTTGTTCTTTTTGGATGTATAATTGGATTGATCAGATTATTTAAGTTAGTCGACTTTGTGTATATATAGAAATTACTTATGAACCTTTGGTTTATAAAAATCTGATATTTTGATGATCATAACGCATGTATTTTGAGGTTTAAATTGGCCCTGAATTTTAGGGTGTTACAGTATGGTATCAGAGCATTAGTTTAAGCGAACTAGGTATGAACCTGATATGCCTAGGCTTAAGTTGTGATGAAAATAAGTTATGATTGTGAGAGATGGGTAGAAGTACTAAGACGGGATAGTCTTAGAATTGACGGAAATACGAGAAGTTGGTACGGTGACAATGGTAACGAGGATTCTCCTGTATGATATATTCACAATTTCAATTAGCTACTGTTATTATGAATATATTGTTACGCGAGCATACTTATTTCTAAATTGTTACAGTGACTAACGATCGGTAAGTACATTTTGTATAGGGGTATGTGCATAACCATTTCTTATGGTTATCCTTTTAGGTTATAGTAGAACGATGGTGATTATACCACTAAAATCCTTTGGAGGACAGATCGGTAAATGATTGGGGTTTGGAAGGACAACCTGGAATTGGCGGGACTCATGAACGTCCGCCAAGGTAAACTTTAATAGGTGGTTGATGTGTGCAGAGATAGAGTATGAGATGATTGATTAAGACGGAATTAGTATGACATGGTTGAGTATGGGGGGCCATGGAATGCATGTATAGCAATTATTATAAGGCCGAGAGGGCGACCTCTGGTCGGAGGTAGAATGTCAATGATAAGTTACGTAAGTAAAACGATTGACCTTGTTTGAGTAAGTAGCCTTCATTGCGAGTAAGTTTTGTGCATGGTGTTTTAGTGTGTGTTACATGAGTTTTCTTGATTTCAAACCAAATGCATAAATAACAGTTTTATTCAAGGATGAATTAGTAGTGCAAGTATGTATTTAAAGAAAAAGGGCAATTTCAATTACGCTGCCTAACGAAATTTTGGAGCTTAGCAACTTGCAAAATACTTCATACTTTACATAAGAAGTTGTATGATAGCAAATAGGTCAAGAAAGTGTTGATCAGTAAACGTTTTATAACCAACAAAGGTATTGATTTGATGATATCGTATAAATGAGTGTGAGAAACGACTAGTTTACTTTGTGTCAATAAATTTTAAACTTTTGTCGTATAAAAAGATCTTCGTATTACTGTTGTAACAACATCTTTTGGTTGAGAAAGATTGAGTTTTACGGAAATTTATATACAAACGATTTTTGAGATCGTTGTGTAGCACATGGGAATTATGAAAATGATTGGGGTCGTGTGTGCCCACGTTGTTCTGAATGTTGTTTATTTAAATGAGAAAAGTGTGGATTGAGTTATGTATTATATTGTCATGCATGAAGGCTATGAACTCACTAGGTCGTAGAGTATTACGCTATAAGCTAAGAAAGAACTCCATGAGTGGAGAGGTGTTGGATAAACCTTGGGAGAAAGTTTGTGGTTTTGGTAATTGTATTCAAATGAGAAATGAATTGTGGGAGAGTCGAAAGTGGACTTTAGTAACAATAATGTGAGGGCCTGTACCCTTGTTCGGTGACTAATAATACAGTTGTCGAGGGTCGGTCGTGTCTGGAGGAAGGATTAGGTTCAGGGTTAAGGAAGTACTGACATGTCAAGATTTGAATTTGAAGGCGATAGTTGTGTAAGGTGTATGAGGCCTTTTGTTTATCACTGGGTGCGGTTTGGATGCGTCCCGCGTATGCCTGTGCGGATAGGAACAAAACCGTGAGCGATACCGGTATGCTGTTATGCAGAGGGTATGCGCAAAGTGGTTATTAGTGTGTGCGACACGATTGGGGGATTTTGGATGATTGTCGAATAAATTATTAATGAAAGAAGTTTTGATTAATTGTTACACAAGTGAAAGACATGTAGTCAAAACACGCTTTTAATATATATTGTGAGTGTGCAATAATTATGATGTATTACGTTTTAAAATATGAACATGTGGGTTGGGGGATTTTGGCAAATCCGACCATGTAAAGTTTTGAGTGTAAACCTTTGCGGCGACGAAGAATCAAATTATCACTATATTTATTCCTTTTTCTACTTCTTTTTCCAAGTGCAGGATAACCCCAAGGGGTTGTGGGTTTTTTTCTACCAATTGGGGCCCTTCCTTCACCACCCCCATGTGGATGGTCTACAGGTTTGGGGTCGATGGCCAATTAAGGGATTAATAAGGTAAAGATTTTGAGTAAAGAGGCATTTTTACGAAATCGTGTGAGTGGCACATGTTTAACCAAACGAATATTTTGGCCTTAAAGGCTTGATTGATATTCAAATGAGTCTTTTGAATGTTTGTCAGTTTTAATGACTCGAGATGGAGTCTTGGTTGAGTTATATGCTTAATTACATTCTATTTAAATAAGTGTCGGTCTTAAGTGTAAAGACTGTCTGATAATTCTCGCGTTTTTAATACCTTTGGAACTAATGAACCTTAGCGGAGTATATACATTGTGAAGTATATAAGAGTTGCATATACCTATATAAATTGACTTCGTTGGGAAAGTAGCAATGAAGGAGTCATAGATTTATCATGCCTCAGAACGTATGTTGCATAATGATCATTGATCCTTGGAGTAGATGGCTCGGTTTTGAACTCAGTTGAGTCTTGAGAGCATTGACCCGATTTAATAAGCTTGTTGAAGGCTTGGGTTGGGATTACATGGATTGTATTAAAATAGAAGTTTGCATGATGTGAATGTTTTGGGTATTCTTTTGGATTTAATTATTGTTAAGTCTTAAATCAGACGAATAAAAGCTGAAGGACCACTTTGTAAGAGTGTTAAGATTATGAAAGACTGTTGTGTTATAGAAGTATTTTACTTGCGATGTGGATGGTTTACAAAGGAGAAAGTATTAGGCACAAATGAAGTGAAGTATGGAAAATGTTAATCCGTGAAGGATTATACCGTGTTTTAGTATTGGTTTGGAACCACAAGGAGCTAGTATGAACGAATAAGTGCAAGTTATTTAGCAAATCGAGAGTGGTAGTTCAACTAAAGTTGGGGAGGAGATATTTAGTGAAATAAACTCGGTTAATATGTGTATGAATGATTGTGAAAAACCTGGTCTGTGGTGAAAGGTTATGTATGGAGAATGTACGAGTGAGTATTGGTATCAACTGCCGAGATAAATGTGTCAACTAGTATGTATTATGAAGTTAGAACTAGGAAGCATCTGATGGAAGTCTTTTCGGGGATTCCGGATGAAAAGTACCACTTTGTCATTAAAGTTGTTGGGGCATGTAGTTTGTAAGATGGAGTAGTGATATGGCTAATATCAAAACAGAATGTCGGAATGGTATTGGGTGTTTACCCAAAGTGATTTTGATTGTGTGAGTTGCTTCCTATGATAGAAAGATTGGACTTAAGAATATAATCATATTGCAGGTTCAATAGAGTTATCACTCTTGATGTTCAATACTTTGGTGCTTGGTTGTATTGTGGTTGTGCGATGAGATGGTGATGTGAGGAAGTGATAACATTCTATACCGAAGAAACGTGTAAGTCGTGGATGTATTAATGGACTGCCATGGTTGTTGAAGTATTTAATAGTAACGAGTATGCTTAATTTACAGTGTACGTGGAAATTTCAGGTAGTACATGTTAATGTTATTTTGAGACCTGGAGAGTGAGTTGAGATGATGATGGGGGTGAAAGGAAGACTCTTGTTCTTCTAAATCCCATTGGTTTTAGGTGAAGAGAATACTGTAACCGTTAAGCTATAGTGTTGGAGTATTCAGTAGATGTAAAAGAAATACATCGAATGCAGTTCTCGGTGTTACGAGGATTTGGCTAGAGATCTTAACTGACGTTTTTAGAGAAACTGCCCTTTTGGACTGTAGCTGTGTGGTGGAGATTCCGTGTAACCAAGAGAGAAATGATAACGGTATGCTAGACTAAGAAATAGTCAAACATGGATTTGAGGATAACAATTACTCTAAGAGGATTGGTTTACAAGTATATCATGTGGACCTTCTGCCAGAATTGGGAGGGGTACGTAATACCTTCCAAGTATGTTATCTTCGGAAATGTTTGGCCGAAGAGGAAGATGTGATTTCACTCACCGATGTGAGAGTAGATGAAAAGAGTCGCGGTGTGGAAGAACCGGAGGCAATTTTGGAAAGATTAGTTAGGAAGCTACGTAGTGGTAAAGGAGTAGCTATGTTGAAAGTTCAGTGGAAACACCATAGAGGTGCTAATGTAACTTTAGAGTCGGAAGAGAGTATGAGGGATAGGTATCCTCATTTGTTTACCTGACTTTGATTTCGGGGACGAAATCATTTTCAAGTTGGGGAGTATTGTAACATCCTAAATTTCGTTATTATTATTTTAATAAGATTTGGAATGTATTTGTATTTGGAGTAACCTTGAATTATATAGAGTATTATAATTCAATTAGGGTTAAAATACAAATGTTGAAAGTTTAGAGATTTCTTTTGAGAAATATTAAACTTAAGGGTTTATAATGTGTTTTATTGATGTATGAGGTGTGTTATGTCATTTCTTTAAAGTTTGAGGTGTTTGGTGAATTTAGATTATGACTCATCAATTTAATTACCATGAGGTGTCATACAATTAGTCAATCAGTGACTAATTGTGTGTCTTTGTGAGTGTATTCGGTAGACAGAGAGAAAGAAACAGAGAAATTGAGAGATCGAGAGAGAAGAAGAAGAAGAAAAGAAAGAAAGAAAAGAAAAACACAGAGAGATAGACTTCGAAAGGAAGAAAAGAAGAAAAGAAGAGAAATTAGTTTGGTGATTGTTGTGGTAAGAATTTATTTTCTGTGTTGTTATCATCCATCTCCATAGATTTAAATTGTAGTATTTTGTCCAGATTGTGATTAAGCTGTTGATTAAGCCACTGAATTGGAAGAACTCTGTGTTCAGAAAAGACCCAGGTGAGTTATTCATTCTTATTGAAATTAAGCAATTAAAAGTGTTAGAGATATGTTATACTTGCATATAATCTCAATGGTGTGATTTAATTGAGAACTGGTAGGCTTATTGAGTTAAATGGAGAACTGAATCTGTAGAGAAGACGATGAACAGTGACTTTGCGCAACAGTGGGTTACGAAAAGTGAGGTTTTCGCAACCAAGGGTTGCGAGTTCTGGACTTTTCGCAATAGAGGGTTGCGAAAAGTATAGTCTTCGCAACAGAGGGTTGCGAGAAGTGGGGTTTTCGCAACAGTGGGTTGCGAATAGTGGACTTTTCGCAGCTTTGGCTTGCGAAAAGTGTAGCTTTTCGCTACAGTGGCTTGCGAATATTGTGGACTTTCAGTAGGGGTGAGGCTGTTATGTGACATACAATCTGATATGAATATGCTATTTGTTATACGTTTATAACTCTGTTGTTGATGTAAAAACCATGTTTTGTTAAATTGTAAGGACTTATTTATAAGTCCGGAGCTGTAATTAACTACTGAGATGTAGATCCCCGATGCTAAGTGGCAAAGTGGGGATAACCGTTGAAATTAATATTCTGTACATAGAGATATAGAATATATGTTGAATTGTATAACTTTAGTATACAATAGAATGAGTGTTGATACATATTTATTGTGTGGCGTTGGCTAGAATTATACATCTGGTCTAGTGGGCATAAAGTACGGTGTAATGAGAACCGTTTACTAGCCAGGGACTGTTGAGATGTATTTCTAGTTGTTGGAGTGAATCTTGAATCATCTGTGAGGGTCTCTGGTGGTTGTTGATCGCGATAAAATAAAATCTCATTTGGGAGACCAGTGATTCAAGATGGGGAGGAAACGAAATGAGGAATGGCAGACTTAGAGTTGTAATTCCCATTTCAAGCGAAAGATGAGATATCTTTATTGTTGAGGATTTGACATCCTAGTTCAGAAAGAAGCAGGTTTGGAAACTGTAATTTCTGGGAGTTAGAGTTATTTATAAGTCCGGTGGGATTTATAGTAATTCTCGTTGATAATATGATGACTAGATGAATTAGTCATAAGTAAGGGAATAGGTGGATTCCAATGGTTGAAAAGAGCTTGGTATGGTAAGATGGCTGATAACAGGTTTGATATATCTGTTAATATTTTAGTTGTTAAATTTTAATTTGATTTGGATAATCTCACTAGGCGAAAGCCTAATGTTTCAAAATTAAATTGTCTTACCAGGTACCGGCTCTGGGAAATAGTTTGGGAAGTGAGATTACAGTTGAAGGGAATCAAACTTGGCGATAACGAAGGATCGGGATGTTCTTTTGATAATTTTTGGGACGAGACTTAGATAATCTAGTTGATCTTTTTGGATGTATAATTGGATTGATCAGATTATTTAAGTTAGTCGACTTTGTGTATATATAGAAATTACTTATGAACCTTTGGTTTATAAAAATCTGATATTTTGATGATCATAACGCATGTATTTTGAGGTTTAAATTGGCCCTGAATTTTAGGGTGTTACAACAACAGGCCTGCAAAACAGAAAATGTAAAATTCAGCTTTTTCAGGCTTTCCACGTGGCGGCCTCCCATTGGTGGGATTTTCTCCAATGAGACAAGGGGGAACAAGGGGACATCGTGGCAGTGGTGGGGTCCACAAGTTGTTTGGGGTCCACAAGTTGTTTCTTTGACTTAAAATGGACACTGTATTGTGTGGGGACCACTTAAACTTTCGCCATACCACCGGCGCAAATAGGTACTATTTTGGATGTTGTGCTATGATAAGGTGCTACCCTTCCCATGGGTGCTATTTGAGTGATTTCCCTTTTTGAAATTTCTACAATATTTTCAATTATTTTACCAAAAAGTTTAATTATTAAATTTCAAAAATCCTAACAAAAAAACATGTATAATGAAATTTATTTTTAATTGTATTTTTAAGTATATGTTTAGATTAAAATGTATTTGTTAGTGTATTTGATTGTCCCAATTATAATAAAATGTATTTTTTTTAAACGGAAATATTTTTTTAGTGCACTTGATAGACCTAATTATAATAAAAACGTATTTATTAGTGTATTTTATTGATCAAATTCTTCAAAAGAACATTTTTATAAGTTAGATATCAATTAAAAAATTAAGTGGGACCGGAACCAGTTCTCATAACCGGGCCTTCGTATTTGGGTCGAGACTGGTTACGCCAACATCGGTTACAAAATCACTATTTGGGACCGAGACCGACTTGGGTCCGGCCCGGGACTGGTTTTTGGTCATCTCTACCAGGGATGGCGTAAGAGGAAGAAAAAAATACCCGAACCCTGAAAATGTTAACAACGGATGGGGATACCACAACCCCAAGTTCATTTAGTTCCGTGATTGGCATCTACTTCTTAAATCATATCTATTTTTATGAAGATTCTCCGTTATTAATTAACCAACAATCAAGACTACTCGAATAAACCAACTAGTCCAATATACTCGTTGTTTAGGATTTTATTCCCATCAACCCAACATCATATGGTAGTCGAATATGACTTCTGTCTTTCAAGTTCAATCAAACCAACATTTTTACAAAAGAATGTTCCAAGTAAAATGGAGAACCTATATAAGTGGGTCAACACAAATCTTACCAATGTTCGCATTATGATGGATCATCATTTCGGCGGCCAAATATCCGGATATAGTTGATGTGAAGTCAAGCTTTGCCTCTTTCCTAACATCTTCACCATGCATACCATCGCGGTATTCTGGCCATTTGTCTTTTCCAAGTCACTTCTTAACCTTTTCTATGGCGTTTTTAGCGATATCCGGCATTCCAGCTTTGATACTGGCCGCTGATAGCAACCACAACAGCCCTGCAAAACAGAAAATGTAAAATTCAGCTTTTTAGGCTTTCCACGTGGAGGCCTCCTATTGGTGGGATTTTTGCTAATGGGACAAGGGGGAACAAGGGGACATCGTGGCAGTGGTGAGGTCCACAATTGTTTCTTTGACTTAAAATGGACACGTGTCACGATCTGGTTGGATTGCGTATTGTGTGGGGACCACTTAAATTTTCGCCGTACCACCGGCGAAAATAGGTACTATTTTGGATGTTGTGCTATGATAGGTGCTACCCTTCCCAAGGGTGCTATTTGAGTGATTTCACTTTTTGAAATTTCTACAATATTTTCAATTATTTTACTAGAAAGTTTAATTATTAAATTTCATAAATCCTAACAAAAAAACATGTATAATGAAATTTATTTTTAATTGTATTTTTAAGTATATTTTTAGATTAAAATGTATTTGTTAGTGTATTTGATTGTCCCAATTATAATAAAATGTATTTTTTTAAAACGGAAATATTTTTTAGTGCACCTGATAGACCTAATTATAATAAAAACGTATTTATTAACGTATTTATTAACGTATTTGATTGACCAAATTCTTCAAAAGAACATTTTTATAAGTTAGATATCAATTAAAAAATTAAGTGGGACCGAACCAGTTCTCATAACCGGGCCTTCGTATTCGGGTCGGGACTGGTTACGCCAACATCAGTTACAAAATCACTATTTGGGACCGAGACCGACTTGGGTCCGGCCCGGGATTGAAGTAAATTCAGATGTCATAGTCATTGAAGAACGAGTCCTGATCTGATATGATCAGAAGTCAAAAGCTTTGAAGTACGGGTCCTAAACTGATATGTTTAGAAGCCATTATCTCTTTGCTCCCCCTTAATGGCACAAATACTCTTCAAAAAAAATTACACCGCTTCTCTTCTGTTTTCAGTCATATGTGTGGTATATATGTAACATTCAGCACAACACATGAAGAACCTACAAAACAGATTAAGCAGATTTTGGTACCCAATGGCACTTGGGTCCTAGTGTGTTAGGTGTAGATTTCTTAGAAGGAATACTGTAAGTACCGTACCAAAAAGAAGTATAATCTTTATGCACAAAATCATTTGATCCACAGTAAGAACAACAGATTTTCTTATGTGCCAACCTAATCAGTTGATTTGCGGAATGAATAGGATTAGGTTTAGCAGAAGATTTACCTTTCGACGCATTGTTCTTTTTAACATTTGATGTGGAGGCAAATGATATTGGTACATCTTTCTTTGGAGGTGTTGTGCCTTTGACTCTCCATTTTTTACTGAAGAAGTCAAGTTTACCGGTTGACTTCTTGCTGACTTCTGAAGTTTCGTCTCTGCAGCATGAGAATCCAGTGGTGCCTTGACAACATCCTCCGGTGTTTTCCTTTTCTTCTTTGACGGTTTCATCTTTCTCGCTGGCTTTCAGATCGTTTCCGTTTGGAAGTGTTGGTTCGACTGCCTTTTCAGCTTTCTCGACAGGAGGAACGCCCATTTGACCCCTCCAAATCCTTTCGACGATCTCGCCCTTCTTGATATGCTGGTCAAGCAATTCAGGAACATCATTTGGGGTAACATAACCATACCAATGCCCGGACACTTTCTCATCTTGAACGGCACTATATATTATCAAGTTCCCTGCATATTTATGGCCCCCAACATGTGAGCAAGGACTCACAAACACCTGATCCTTCAATCCCTTCAGTTCAATCTCCTCATTGAATTTCTCAATTAAAGCTGGTCCACAAACACCACACCTCTTATCTCGACTGTTATGAGCACAAACAAACACGTGGGAACCTGTCACCACATCTGGTGTTCCTGAAGCCCATGGTCCGCCATTCACAAGCACTTCCTCCACAAAACTATTGATGTTCGATTCTTCCAAACCCCTGTATTTGATCATATCAGGAAAAATCAAAATATCTCCATTCGATAAATCCGTATCATCGCGGCTCTCGAATATAGTCAACAGAGTCTTCACAGCGATGTCGTTCTTACGCTCTTTGATAGCTCCAGCAAGACGCTTAGGTAACGGATCGGAATCGGAAGATTCAACACGAGCAGGCCAGTCTTCGTGAGTCTTGTAACAGAGGAAAACGTGACGTTCGTACGGATGAATGGATCCGGAGAGATTCTCAGTGTACATCTCCTTCCGTTCGAATCCGAACTCGAGGTTGTCATCGACCACAGCGTTTTGAGTAGGAATATCAGCTGCAACATTCTCCGGATATAGTTGATGTGAAGTCAATACAAATCTTACCAATGTTCGCATTAGGATGGATCATCCTTTCGGCGGCCAAATATCCGGATATAGTTGATGTGAAGTCAAGCTTTGCCTCTTTCCTAACATCTTCACCATGCATACCATCGCAGTATTCTGGCCATTTGTCTTTTCCAAGTCACTCCTTAGCCTTTTCTATGGCGTTTTTAGCGATATCCGGCATTCCATCTTTGATACTGGCCGCTGATAGCAACCACAACAGGCCTGCAAAACAGAAAATGTAAAATTCAGCTTTTTCAGGCTTTCCACGTGGCGGCTTCCCATTGGTGGGATTTTCTCCAATGAGACAAGGGGGAACAAGGGGACATCGTGGCAGTGGTGGGGTCCACAAGTTGTTTCTTTGACTTAAAATGGACAGTGTATTGTGTGGGGACCACTTAAACTTTCGCCATACCACCGGCGAAAATAGGTACTATTTTGGATGTTGTGCTATGATAAGGTGCTACCTTATCCATTGGTGCTATTTGAGTGATTTCCCTTTTTGAAATTTCTACAATATTTTCAATTATTTTACCAAAAAGTTTAATTATTAAATTTCAAAAATCCTAACAAAAAAACATGTATAATGAAATTTATTTTTAATTGTATTTTTAAGTATATGTTTAGATTAAAATGTATTTGTTAGTGTATTTGATTGTCCCAATTATAATAAAATGTATTTTTTTTAAACGGAAATATTTTTTAGTGCACTTGATAGACCTAATTATAATAAAAACGTATTTATTAGTGTATTTTATTGATCAAATTCTTCAAAAGAACATTTTTATAAGTTAGATATCAATTAAAAAATTAAGTGGGACCGGAACCAGTTCTCATAACCGGGCCTTCGTATTTGGGTCGAGACTGGTTACGCCAACATCGGTTACAAAATCACTATTTGGGACCGAGACCGACTTGGGTCCGGCCCGGGACTGGTTTTTGGTCATCTCTACCAGGGATGGCGTAAGAGGAAGAAAAAAATACCCGAAACCTGAAAATGTTAACAACGGATGGGGATACCACAACCCCAAGTTCATTTAGTTCCGTGATTGGCATCTACTTCTTAAATCGTATCTATTTTTATGAAGATTCTCCGTTATTAATTAACCAACAATCAAGACTACTCGAATAAACCAACTAGTCCAATATACTCGTTGTTTAGGATTTTATTCCCATCAACCCAACATCATATGGTAGTCGAATATGACTTCTGTCTTTCAAGTTCAATCAAACCAACATTTTTACTAAAGAATGTTCCAAGTAAAATGGAGAACCTATATAAGTGGGTCAACACAAATCTTACCAATGTTCGCATTATGATGGATCATCATTTCAGCGGCCAAATATCCGGATATAGTTGATGTGAAGTCAAGCTTTGCCTCTTTCCTAACATCTTCACCATGCATACCATCGCGGTATTCTGACCATTTGTCTTTTCCAAGTCACTCCTTAGCCTTTTCTATGGCGTTTTTAGCGATATCCCGCATTCCAGCTTTGATACTAGCCGCTGATAGCAACCACAACAGCCTGCAAAACGGAAAATGTAAAATTCAGGTTTTTCAGGCTTTCCACGTGGCGGCGTCCCATTGGTGGGATTTTCGCCAATGGGACAAGGGGAACAAGAGGACATTGTGGCAGTGGTGGGGTCCACAAGTTGTTTCTTTGACTTAAAATGGACACGTGTCACGATCTGGTTGGACTGCGTGTTGTGTGGGGACCACTTAAATTTTCGACATACCACCGGCGAAAATAGGTACTATTTTGGATGTTGTGCTATGATAGGTGCTACCCTTCCAAAGGTTGTTATTTGAGTGATTTCCCCTTTTGAAATTTCTATAATATTTTCAATTATTTTACCAAAAAGTTTAATTATTAAATTTCAAAAATCCTAACCAAAAAACATGTATAATGAAATTTATTTTTAATTGTATTTTTAAGTATATTTTTAGATTAAAATGTATTTGTTAGTGTATTTGATTGTCCCAGTTATAATAAAATGTATTTTTTTTAAACGGAAATATTTTTTTAGTGCATTTGATAGATCTAATTATAATAAAAACGTATTTATTGGTGTATTTTATTGACCAAAGTCTTCAAAAGAATATTTTTATAAGTTAGATATCAATTAAAAAATTAAGTGGGACCGGACCAGTTCTCATAACCGGGCCTTCGTATTTGGGTCGGGACTGGTTACGCCAACATCGGTTACAAAATCACTATTTGGGACCGAGACCGACTTGGGTCCGGCCCGGGACTAGTTCATTTAGGAAGAAAAAATACCCGATGTGAACCCT
This sequence comes from Saussurea involucrata, assembly GCA_033807775.1. NCBI lineage: Eukaryota > Viridiplantae > Streptophyta > Magnoliopsida > Asterales > Asteraceae > Saussurea > Saussurea involucrata. Next base: position 13,083,341 of record CM066317.1, on the reverse strand, counting down.
GAAAATGTTAACTAGGGATGGGGATACCACAACCCCGAGTTCATTTAGTTCCGTGATTGGCATCTACTTCTTAAATCATATATATTCTTATGAATATTCTCCGTTATTAATTAACCTACAATCAAGATTACTCGAATAAACCAACTAGTCCAATATACTCGTTGTTTAGGATTTTATTCCCATCAACCCAACATCATATGGTAGTCGAATATGACTTATGTCTTTCAAGTTCAATCAAACCAACATTTTTACAAAAGAATGTTCCAAGTAAAATGGAGAACCTATATAAGTGGGTCAATACAAATCTTACCAATGTTCGCATTATGATGGATCATCATTTCGGCGGCCAAATATCCAGATATAGTTGATATGAAGTCAAGCTTTGCCTCTTTCCTAACATCTTCACCATGCATACCATCGCAGTATTCTGGCCATTTGTCTTTTCCATGTCACTCCTTAGCCTTTTCTATGGTGTTTTTAGCGATATCCGACATTCCAGCTTTGATATTGGCCGCTAATAGCAACCACAACACGCCTGCAAAACAGAAAATGTAAAATTCAGCTTTTTCAGGCTTTCCACGTGGCGGCCTCCCCGTTGGTGGGATTTTCGCCAATGGGACAAGGGGGAACAAGAGGACATCGTGGCAGTGGTGGGGTCCACAAGTTGTTTCTTTGACTTAAAATGGACACTTGTCACGATCTGGTTGGACTGCGTATTGTGTGGGGACCACTTAAATTTTCGCGAAAATAGGTATTATTTTGGATGTTGTGCTATGATAGGTGCTACCCTTCCCAAGGGTGCTATTTGAGTGATTTCCCTTTTTAAATTTTCTACAATATTTTCAATTATTTTACCAAAAAGTTTAATTATTAAATTTCAAAAATCCTAACAAAAAAACATGTATAATGAAATTTATTTTTAATTGTATTTTTAAGTATATTTTTAGATTAAAATGTATTTGTTAGTGTATTTGATTGTCCCAATTATAATAAAATGTATTTTTTTAAAACGGAAATATTTTTTTAGTGCATTTGATAGACCTAATTACATTAAAAACGTCAATGTCGCACACGGAGGTCAAGCCGCGGTACATACCACGCGACTGTACCTCGCGACTGTGCCTTGGCACTATCGCTCAAGGGGCAGGTTCACGGTACATTGGGGGCGAGAATTTCCGGCGACCTTGCCATGGCATTCTCGTCGTGTCACTGTCGTCGACGGGCCCTTTGCTGCTTTACTTAAATCCGATTTTTGAGAGACAAATCCCTCATTTCTTCCCAAACATTTTCTGGTCCAATTTCTCTCCAAAAAAAGGGCGATTTTGGTTCCTTCCAACCTCTTTCCTCATTCAATGCAAGAGATCCATCATTAATGGTGATAGTAGCAACCATTAGGGGATTTGTCATCATTTCTTGAAAGACTACCATCTCACCTTAAGGCTCCAAATCAAATACACTTCAAAGTTAGGGTTTTTACTTTCTAGGGTTTTCATCCAATCAAACCCTCAAAGTAAGGTTTGTCTACCTTCACATCTCATCTACTTCATTCTCATGAACATCATCTTGAAGAGTTTATCATTTGATTTCTAGGGTTTGTCATCTCCAAGTGAAATCCTCCTTTTCGTCCAAGATCCAAGTATTCCTCCTCTTTTCTAGGGTTTTCTTGCAAAATCCACAAGGTGATTTCTCTTGCAACTTTATCTCCATATAAATGTGTTATATATTTTTTTATCAAATTAAGAAAGATGAAAAGTGGGTTTAACCTAAATACTGAAGTATGAACTTAAATTAGTTTAATGATCATAAAAGCTTATTATGTGAGTTGTTGGGCTAAATAATGATATAAATGTCCATGATTACATGCTAAGATGCATAATGTAGCAAAAGGCATGAAAGTGAGACTCTTGTATGATTTGTTTGAGTATATGATGAGGAAATGTTGTAATATTACCTACATACCATCTCTAGAAATTGTTTAAACGTGTATTTAGGAATTTGTGTTTATCTCCTTGTGCACGAGGATTTAAATTATGTGATCTGTGTGTTCATGATCGTTGATCAATATGGACTACTAGCGAGTAGGCAATAGGGGACGTTGAGGTCCTTGAGGTGTAACTCGTCTAGCTTGGATAGGCGATGTGGTCCCGTAAGTCTTTGAGGTGTAACTTGGCAGAGTAGGCAATAAATGCAATGAGAAAAATGCTTTGAGATTGTGGTGTCTTGATGGCATGGGAACTAGAACCGAGACTTGAGGTGAAATCCAACAACATTGAGGGTGACCCCATTCACGTGTTCTCGTCACCCCGATGGTAACGGGTCTCCCCCGTATTTCAAGAGATATCTTTTTGTGTATTTATGTTCAGGTTGGAACAAGCGATGAAGTTAATTTGTGATAAATTTTACATCATCCGAATCCGGTAACTTTATTTTAAATTGTGTTATCACTCTCGTTTATAAACCTTATGTATTTTTAGTATTCTCTAGACTTTCGGTCTAACACTTGTGGTATTGCGATTGTGGATTTCAGGTCCCACTAGCTGTGCGTCTATGACGCGTTGATTTAGTCGACCATGCTTAGGAGCTTAGAGGGTCAGGATTTTTTTAGGGATTCGTGAAGAGTGATTTTGGGAGGCATAGCGATACCCGTGTTAATCTAGTTTAAACCATTTCTAGATTAGTATGTTGTTGTGTATTATGTCTTAATACTCGCTACTTTGATTGTTGTCCAAACTATCCCATACATTAAGGGTTTTAGTTGACTTGTTTATGAAGTTTTTATTTTACCTATTTTCCGGAAGTTCACTATTTTATTGTCTATATTTTATGGCGTTACATAAAAAAACTATCGCAACAGAAACAATATATACATTCATGAAAACAGATATCGATCAAATATGTACATTTACCAGATGAAATAAGTAACAATAGAAACAATTCATTCATTCAATTGCATGTGCCATTGAACAAAAGAGTTGAATCACAGCAATTCATTCATTCAATTGCATGTGCCCTTGAACAAAAGAGTTGAATCACAGAAGAAACAATTCATCGATTCAATTGCATTTTCCATTGAACAAAAGTGATATCAATCAAATACACCTACCTGGGGTTCGATTGAGATGAGACGCACAACTGTTTCTGCAGAAGACGACATTGTTGATCTTCAAGTTTTGTGAAATTGCAGTTTATATGATTGTTTTAAGTCATTTTTTTAGGAGGAGATTGAGACGCTAACGGGCATCAGCGTGGAAATCACTCGTTAGGGATTCAATCGTTTTATTAGAAAGGTGAGCTCGACAAACGTCATTAATACAAGGAACAAGAAAAGTGTAACACCCGGATCTTTGGAAGGTATCGACATTTTAAGATAAATATGAAAATAGAATTTTGGATTAAATCCTAGATTTTATAGTCTTGTTGGATGGAGCATTCAATTACGTGTCCATCGGTTCTTTCCGGAGCAAAAACGAAGAAGTTATGGCCAAAACAAGTCTCGGTACACTGTGTGTTATAATGCCCGCGATTGTGACACTGTCACAATTGCAAGTCACAATCGTCGGATGCCAAAAACTCTCGATACAACCAGGGATGGCAACGGGGCGGGTATGGGGCGGGGTTCACCATCCCCGGCCCCGGCCCCGGTTTTAGATACCGTCCACCGGCCCCGGGCGGGTACGGGGAAGGAAATCCCATCCCCGGTCAAATTTACGGTCAACCCCGGTCAAGACCTGGTCACCCGTTCCTCTGTTTTTACCCGGTTCCCCTACCCGGTTATGACCCGATTTTCTGTTCATCAATATCATTTAGTTCAAACTTGGATTAACTTACCATACAGTGTATCAATATCATTTAGTTCGAACTTAATCAAAACTTTAACTAAAAACAGAGATGAATTCTAATTTAAAGATAAATGGAGGAAAATATATAAAATAAACAGAAGTTATTAGCGACCAGGACATAGCAAATTTAAAAATGGACGTTAAACAAACAGACACATGTAATCAAGAGAATCTAAAATTTGGTGTGTGTGTGTGTGTATATATATATAGGGGCTTAATCAAATGAGAACTGATTATTTTGTGGTAACCGTAAGAACCAATGTGATCCACACATTTAAAATAACTAATATAAATTTTAAATAAATACAAAATGGCGTTTTAGTAAATTTGTTTCCTAGATCTAATTAAATAATTAAATCCTAAAATATCTCCTATATTCACTATTCAGACGTCTCTCTCCTCTCCCTCACTTTTTCTATCTACTAAATAACAAAACCCTAAGAGCCTCCATACTTTCATCACAGCCATCGCACACCCCCTCCCCACCGAAGATCGTCGCTCTCCCCTTCATCACAGCCGTCGAACACCCCCTCCCCACCGGCGACCGTCTCTCTCCTCTCCCTCACTTTTTCTCCCTCACTGTCGTCGTTGGTGGCAGTGGTGGTGGTGTTGTCGTTGGTGTTGCTTTTGATTGGGAGGAGTGTGGGTGGTTGGAGGTGGTGGTAGTGGTGGTGGTTTTGGTTGGTGAAGATATGACATCACGGTTTGCTTTCTTGACGGGGATGACCTTGGTGCTTTCATGGTCCTCGTCGGCACCGTTTTGGTCTACAACACCACCGCCAATAGTTCTTTTACCACCGGCGGCCATTCTCGTCCCCCTCCCTCGACCACCATCATCAACGGTATGTCAACCTCGTCTCGTCCGCCTCTCTATCTCTACCCCAGAAACAGATCTGGTTATCACAACGGGTATCACAACAACGTATAGTGGGTATCACATCTGGTATAACAGTAGAGTATCACAATGTATTTTCTTTTTTTACGAAGTGTATAACAAAATATCATGTGCTATTGCTTTACTAAGTGTATCAAATTATGTTTTTTTCTTTAGTTTCGTTATGTTGTTAAGGGTATCACAGTATATGAGGTTTGTTTGTTTTGTAGATCTATGTTTTATGGAATTTTTCATGTATTATGCTCAAAGGTAACACATGGTTACAGTGGGTATCACATTGGTATCACAGATGTTCTTGGAGTATTACCAAAGTAATGAATGTGATGCGGAATTGGATGGCAATGGGTATCACAGTGGTATCACAAAAGTTCTTGTATGTATTTTCGGTATCACGATTGGCCGGAGAGAGAGGAGAGAGGAGAGAGGAGAGATGATATTTTACAATACCTAAAATGCCCTTTTATTTAAATTTCAAACAAAATTACCAAAATTAATAATTTCCTAATTTATAGCTTAATATGTGGCTCACATTGGTTCTCACAGTTACCACAAAATAACTAGTTCTCCCTTGAATGGATATATATATATATATATATATATAGGGTTGGGTTCACGTGAGACCAACATGTTTTCGTGAGACCGTGAGACCAAGAAATTAACACTAAACCTTCACAGTGATTCATTGTGAAGGTAAGAAAAACAGCAAACCTTCACAGTGTTTTGCTGTGAAGGTTTAGTGTTAAATTTTTGGTCTCACGGTCTCACGAAAATAGTCTGGTCTCACATGATCTCAAGTCTATATATATATATATATATACTTTTTGGCAAGTTGTTGAACTGCATAAGCACCGAGTGTTTCATTGTGTACAACAATAAAGATGGTAACAGTTCTACCATTCCTGAGGATCTTCTGCAGAGGTGGTTGCCTAACCTTTCCACATACAATTGCCTAAATACAACAATAATCATAACAACAACAAGAATAAATAGAATAAAAAGTGATTACACACAAAAAAATAAATATTTTTAAAATTTATTATATATTTAGTAAATATATAAAATAAATAAATAAATTCAATTATATATATACCGGGTTCGGGGCGGATCGGGGGATGGTCATCCCGGCCCCGGCCCCGGCCCCGGCCCCGGTTTTCTGAAAGCGGGTTTCCCCGTACCCGGCCCCGGTACCCGGTTTGGCGGGGAATCCCTGGCCCCGGTCGGGTCGGGTGGACCGGGTTCCCCACCAGGACTAGGTACAACCCGTGCGATTGTGTCAGCGGTTGTGACACTGTCACAATCGCATGTCACTATCGCCCGGGGGTACCAGGACGTTAAAAACGCGATTTTCAGCCTTTTTCTCATTACCACTTCACCCATTTCGTTTTTCTCTCCCAAGAACTGAAACCCTTCACCCCCAATGTCGATTTTGAGCCTTTTAGACCCCAAGAATCAGATTTTCAAGTGTCTCTTCTTCATTTATCATGGTTTTGGAAACTAAAGCAAGAATCCTTTTATTTCATCTTTCTTTTCAAGTTTTCTAGGGTTTCATCCAACCTTTTTCTCCATTTTGAGGGTTTGGAGTTTGTGGTTCGTTTTGGTAACTCTATAGGTTTTTGGTTTGTGGATCAAAGTTCTGGTTAAGGTAATCTTCTCTTTTCTTCATCTATGGAAATTAGGGTTTTGGTATGAGTTGAGATATTGATGTAAAATGTTTGGGGAACGATTCTAAATGGTTAAATATGATTATTGATGGTTGGAAACTCATGGATCTAGGTTTTTGGAAGTTTTGCCTTGAGGATTCAATTTCTTCAAATGAGCTCATATTTGGGAAAAATCTAGATTTAGCCTAAATCTAGCAAGGTGAGTTCAAGTTGATTTATGAAAACGTTGTACATGCCAAAATGTTTATTTTAAAGTATTTATGTGTTTACCTAAAATTATCAATTGTTGAGTCATTTAGTGGGTTTTGATTATTTGAAGTGTTGAGCTTTACAAATCTTGTAAAACACCCACATTTGGGATTTTTGAGGTAATTGATAAATGAATCACGAATGTAAGTGTTTTGTTAATTTATTGCGTAAGAGGAGGTTGTTTGGTAAAAATACACTTTTAGTGTTTGTTGAGATTATGCAAAGCTTATGATATACTACGTTTTGAAAATGTGAATGTGTGAGTTGTAGATTTTGCTCAATCTTGACCTTATGAACATTTTAGGAATGGTAAACATTTTGACTTTAGGCCGAAGGCCAATTGAGAGTTAAGAGACAAAGATTTTGGGTAACAATGTATTTTGGTTTATGTCACCGTATTGGTAACACGTTTTTAGCTAAACTTTTATTTTGTCTTTTGGGCTTGATTTATACACAAATGGGTGTTTGGGGTGTTTGCCGGTTTTAGTAGCTCGAATGGAGCTTTGGATGTGTTATGCACTTAATTGCGTTTTATTTGAAAATATGCCCTTTTGAGTGTTTTGCCTCATAAATGATTACCATTTAACATTTATGCACTCTTGGTAATTTTTGAGTTTTCTAAACGATTGCGAATTATATACATTATCAAGTTATAAAGTATTTGAGTATATGTATATATAGTTTGAATTCATTTGGAAAATGGCAATGAAGGGGTTTTGAGTTAGTCATGCCTTGGAGCATGTATTCACATATGTTGACTGTTAATAAATGGTCATTTGATATTTGGAGCTTATAGCTCGGTTTTTTACTCCGTTGGGTCTTGAGGACATTTGTCCGATTTTGATAGCTCGATGTAGAACTTTGGTTATGATTTGCATGTATTGCATCTTATTTGGGAATTACATTATTTGAATGCGTTGGTTATTCTTTTGGAGTCATGTGTGAATTTCTAAGTTAAACAAGTTTGTTTTGGATGCTGAGATCCCAAGGTAAAGATCCGGTTTGGGTCGAACTTGGTGGTTCTAGACTAAAGATCCGATTTGGATTGATGTCTCTGTGGACTAAAGATCCGGTTTGGATTGACGTCTCACTAGGCTAGAGATCTGGTTTGGGTTGATGTCTCACTTGACTAAATATCCTGTTTGGGTTGATGTCACACTAGACTAAAGATCCGATTTGGATTGATGTCTCCTTAGATTAGAGACTCGGTTTAAGTTGATGTCTCCGTGGACTAAAGATCCGGTTTGGGTTGATGTCCAAGATTGACTAAAGACCTGGATAGGGTTGATGTCCAAGATTGACTAAAGACCTGGATAGGGTTGATGTCATATGTTTTCCATCCGTGAAACATGTTTGTAATTTATAATTGTGGTTTAACTTGTGTATTCGCCACATTCGATGAAATCGGGTCTCCCTCGTCACCGAAGGTGTTGTTCGGGTATTTCTGTTACCATGTTTGTCGGTGATGTATTATAATTATATGGATTGTTTTCCATGATTTATGGGTGGTATTTTATGCCTCATCCTTGTTTGGATGTTTCGATTATTGAAATTTTATTCGCGTTGATATTATTTGAAATTTTAATATTTATTCACATCTTGAGTGGGTTTTGGAATTGAGTCCATTGTTGAGAAATGATTTTCATTGAAGATTTCTCTACGGAATTTGTGTGCGTTTGGAAACTGGGTGTTAGTATATTTAATACAAATCCCTTTTGGAAATAATGATTTAAGTTACAACCTTTTGTCTAACGAATTATTTAATCGTGATGAAAACTCTTGATCTCATTAGGCGTTAGGCTAACCTTTTTATGTGTTGGCATGTGCAAAAGGTTCACGTTGGGAATAAATCTAGTGACACTGTGAAGAGGTGAGTGCTAGTAGTATGCACGAGAAGTGAATTTCTTAGTGAAGACTTCGGCATTTATTTTGGGAATAGCAACTTGAATTTGGGTTAAGTAACACCTGTCTTTATTTAGTCATGATGTATGACTTGAATTATTAATTATGAGAGTTGTTACGTTTTAAATTTTGAGGTATTTCTAATGATGGTTTGTAGAAGGGATTGTATCCCCATTTGGTTATTTTATGGAAGTTTTTTTTGTAGTTGCTCTTTCAAATTTTGAGGGTGTTACAAAAAGGCGGAATAACATGAAAGATTTTAGGACAAGATAAGAAACGAGAGTGGCGCGCTATAACGTGAGCCACCTCGTTAGCTTGTCTACCAATCACTAAACTCCGAGTTGTCCCTGTAAACAGCGTATGCGGCGACCTTAGCATCTGTTTCAAAAACAACGTAAGTGAGGCCCAAATTAGATACCCATAAGATGGCATTACGAAAAGCACTCGCCTCACATTTTTTAACCGATGGAAGGAAGTTAACAGGGGTAGTTCTGGATGATGGTCCCGAACCCCGCAAAGTTGGTATTCTCAATGTGGCGGTGTCGATGTCGCATTTGCTATACCATTGTCTCGGAGGGTGCCATTTGTTGGAGTATGGATGGTTAGTTGGAAACTGATCTGTGTGGCTTAAACCATGAGAAACATATATACCATTCCGAGAGAATACGTGAAGCACGTTGAACGACCGAAGAAGGATCACGGTTGCCATCGATGTCGTTCCTACGATGCCACACGCTCCATAACTTGATAGTAAACTAATCGCCAATGTGACGCGTGCATTCTTTGAAGACAAGATCGGTAAAGGAATCGGCATCAACCGCTAGCCTGTCCAGATTGATCCATAGACCCGCCTCGATCCAGACCGGAACTACCGTAGGGCAGCCCACAAACGCGTGCCAAGAGTTTTTCACATTGCAGTTGCATAACCCACGCTTTTGGAGAGAAAAGCAATAATATTTGGGTTTTATTTTGAGGCTTGAACTTATAAGTGTGTTTTTGAGTTTTTGGTGTGTTATGTTGTGTAGTGGCCAGAGATAGAATAGTGGCCGAAGAGATGACAGGAGAAGATGAAGGTGGATGGCGGTGTTTTTGCTTTTTTTTTTGTTTTATAATTTATAATACTATAATACATAGTTTTTGTTACTTTAATGGAAAACCAAGAAAATATGTAAAATGACTAAAGTATCCCTCATTAAACTGAATTTAACGGAGAAAATTAACGGCTGTTAGAGGGAGGGACGAAAGGACCAAAAATGAAGTTTACCCAAAGAAAAATATCTGAAACCAAGCCTTGAAACAGCACAGCACATATTATTGCTTCAATTTAGTAGGTTACTCGAGTTGTGACTTGAGATCATGTGAGACAAACATGTTATCATAAGACTACAAAATAACAATAAACCTTCACAAGAGAAATACTGTTAAGGTACAAAAAACAAACTTTCACACTGCACATTTTGCAGCCATAAAAACTACCATTATTACTGCTTCAATTTAGTAGGTCACTCACATTTTGCAGCCATAAAAACCCTCTCTTTTTTCTGAATCCAGAACAAATCTTGGAATCGCTATTTATTTTAAATAGTCAAAACACCGGTTAACGAGTCTTGAACCAATAACCCTCGATTCAAGATGCACAATTAGGCCAAACTTGATCGGATTGTCTTCATTCTAATATCGAATTCTAATGTTTCTTGAAAATGTCAAAGTTAAATGTATACAACGCTCGTTCTTTCCATATGAAGAGCCAAGGTGCCGTGCCTTACAAACATCGAATTTTGGTTCTCAGAAGGGCGTTTTGGTCAAATCATCCATTTTTATGTTCGTTTCCACGCCCGACCCTGAAAGACTCTGGATCATGGCAGGGATATCTTGTTGCAAACCAGCAGCCAAGGTCTGAAAAGAAAGAGCAAAAGCTGATGATTAGCAAAAAAATCAGCTTCTAGAAGGATAAATGGTATTTGGTTACCTTTTTGTCTTCATCTTTTCGACACTTTATAACCTCCAAAGGCCACTCACTAACCAGCTTCTCGAGTTCTGCCATTATATCGGGCCTTTTTGCCGCCGGTAATGTCTGTTTAATGAGTTATAAAGCGTAAAATTACTGTATCGTCCAGAGAGATTATAAGTTCAAGAAACATATATATTTGAGCCCCAAAGAAGCGGCCGAGGACAATTAAAAGACAAACATTAGAACCAACTATTTCATTATGAATATTATTAATCACGAATATAATGCATTTTCATTACTCATGATATCATGCATTTTTCTCAATAATATCTTGTATTTTCATAATGAAAATATCATGATATTCATCATGAATAATTGGTACTCGTGTTCTCAAAATATTTCGGGTTCTCATTTGGATATGCCCCACAGGGTAAATTGGCTTAGTTTGTTTCATTTTTAGTGTCATGGGTCACATTGCAGGTAAATGATGATCAGACCCACAAAATAGAAGCTTAATAGTACCTGGGTGACGACTTGAATCATTGCAGCTGCTTCTTCAGGTTTACGTTCAAGCAGAAACCCCTGCAAAGAGAGTACATAAAAAACCTGTTAGAAGACGAACTCTCCCTCGAGATATATATATATATATATATATATATAGAGAGAGAGAGAGAGAGAGAGTTCAAACGAGAACGGTAACTAAACAAGAAAATAAGATAACAGTCAAATCATGTGCAAAATCACATGTGATTTTACATTAACGATCTACAAAAGGGTGTGCCATAGAATAGAGACTGTTTCCGTGAAGACACCAGACTTGTATAAAGGTTTTGAGAAAAGAAAAACAACAAAGTTGTTCGACTATTTCAAGGGTTTTGTATGAGATTCATTTATTTACTAAAATAAAATCAATTTATTTATAACATACAAAACGATTTAACACATGTAACTGAGTTGAACCAAAGTTGACCAATTCAATTTAGAAAAGAAGAACTGAAACACTCACACTCTTAAAAAGAACCACAAACTTCATCTGAAATAAAACACGTTCAATAGAGGGTAACATGATTAATACCTTGGCACATGAAAATCCGCTACCAATTGTGTGCGTTTTCATCAATCCTGATCTCAATTTCTCAATCTTCCATAAATTATCAACGTCTCCTGTAAAGACATCAAATGGGACACAAATGAGAATGATGTTGATGTTATTGATCATTAAGATTGCGTTTGGTACCCAGACAGGACTGGACGGGCGATAGTGAAAGATTTACAGAAGATTTTAAGGTTTTAGTTTGCCACGGGTGGTTTAGTAATTTACCAATCTTGTCTCGATCTCCTTGACTTTTGTTCCACCTATTTTGGTGGGACAAAAAATATGCATTTTTGTCCCACTCAATCCCGTCCCCTCCCAAATAAATAATATAGGTGATTTTAGAACGACCAAAATTTATTTGAAGTGAAAAATGAATAGATTATATTTTCTGGAAGTAATGTAAATGAGCACCTAATTTTGCAGCAAATGTCATCCAAGTATCAAATGAAGTTCGTCGCAATTTTGCTCCCGCCTTGACAAACCGTTTTGCATACTTACTCATCAAATCCCACCTATCCGTATTGTAGCAAATGCTGCAAGCAAGAAAGATACATGATATATATCGATAACAACGTTGGAGAAATAAGTAAGATTCCATTCGTTTATACGGTTTTTCTCCATTCTGTGTTTCATGGGTCCCATCTTTATTTCAAGTTAATGGGACCCACGATAACATTTCATTAGGGGCCCCAAAAAATGGTGATGTGAAAGATTTCTACATTCCGTTCACTTGCACCATCTTCATATATATTCTCCTTAGGCCCTACATCTGAATGGGATAAAAGGGATACGCCTGGGTTGGTTTGGGTTTATCTTTCACATCTCCTCGCAACAATTAAAAGGGGCCAACAACCATCTTTTTGTTTGGTAAATGAGACCCACAAAATGGATATGCAAATAATATAAACTGTTTTCCTCCATTCTCAATATCATAGATACCATCTTCTTTTTCGCTCACATAGAGCAAATAGGATCCATAAGAACATGTGGATAACATCATGAAAGAAATAAGAAAACAAACTTGAAACATGTATAGGTTCATGTGTTACTTTACACCATCTTCCTCCACCTCCATTTCGCGATTCTTAATACATTTCTCTTCACATCAACGAAACAGGACACGCAATAAAACTCGTTTCTAGGCACATCATAAAAATGGGTCCCATGAATTAAATTCGAGGAAGAATTTGTCTTCTCCAACGTCTTCGCAGGTCTCCAATTTGAAGAACATCACGTATATGTGTGTGTGTGTGTATATATATATATATATATATATATATATTTTCTTGCCCACTTTGAAGAGTATCCAGCATATATTATTTCTTTCACAGTCTCCCACTTTGTATATATTTAGTATATATTGTATTAGGTGAGGGATCAGGAGAAAAGTTGAGGTTAACATGAGAAGTGGATCTGAAGCGTTGATCACTTATAATCAAATGCCCTCCCATGAACTGAGGCATAGAAGGGAATTGATCCCGTGCATCTTATCTCGGTGCATCTCATCCTAGAGGGTGTTTGGGATTGCTTATTTGTTGGGCTTATTAGCTTATTGTGTTTTGTCACCACTGATAATAGGGGTGAGCATCAGAACTGGGTACCCGCCTTTGGAACCGGAACCGCTCTGGAACTGCTGGTTCCAGAACCGGAACCGATGTGATTGGTTCCGGTTCCTAAAATACGGAACCGATTAAGATTTGTTCCGGTTCTGGTTCTCATTTTTTTGGAACCGTTACCTGCTGGGTGCCCGGTCCCGCTATTTTTTTTAATAAAAACTATTTATATATTTATTATATTTAAATATTTAATGATGTGGTATTAGTTTTGTATCTTTATTAGGTGTTTTACTTTTATTCGTTTTCATTCAAGTGTTTTATTTGAGGTGTTGACGACTTGACGTAAAGACGTGAATTGTTATGGAAGTCGTTTTATTCACGTCAAGACTCAATACTCGAGAGTTTCTAATTTATTTATGTAATAATTAGTTTTTATTGGATTATTTTTCACCATTTATTGTATTTATTACTTTATGTTGGTACTTTATAGTTTGCAATAGACTTAAAATTACAATTTTAGTGTAAGAATTGTAAAAAAAATTGACATTGGGTACCCGGAACCGTCGGTTCCGGTTCCGGTTCCAAAATATAAAGAACCGATGTAAGCGGTTCCGGTTCCTTCATTCTAGGAACCGCCGGTTCGGTTCCGGTTCCATGAATTTTAGCCGGGTACCCGGTTATGCTCACCCCTAACTGATAAGGATTTTTTAGTGTCTGGATAGGAAAAAAAAAGAATTATCACATTTCCTCACCACAAATAAGGAGTTTTTAATAAGTTACTCCATATTGATTTATTTAAAACTGCTTATTAAATTATTAGTTTTTTAGTCATTTTACATGCATAAGCAATCCCAAACACCCCCTAAAAAACAACTTATTAACTTATTACATTTTAGTACCACCATAAGCTAATTCAAACACTTATTATAAATCTCCTTTTTGTCACCACATAAGTTGATAGACACTTTTAAAAAAAGCATAAGTTGTTTTAAATAAGCAATCCCAAACACCCCCGTAATATGTGTCCAGTTCTTCTCATCCAACGGTTGATAACCACTTCTCACGCTTCTCACGTTAACCTCAACTTCTCACCGGAACCCAACCCTATTGTATTATGGCATGCGATCATGTGAGAAGTGCCATATTTGGTGAGAAGTGTGAGAAGTGGTTTTAAATCGTTGATCACTTTTAATCAAATACCCTCCCATGAATTGCGGCTTAAAAGGGAATTGATCTGGTGCATCTAAGCGCATCTTATCTCGGTGCATCCCATTCTAATGTTCGTCCATTTCTCATCCAATGGATAACAACCACTTCTCACGCTTCTCACCAGATTTGGCACTTCTCACCGGAACCCAACCCATTGTATTATACTGACATACATACACACATATATATATACATCTGCCTTAGGGATTATGCCTCAAACCGCCTTGAGGCCCAATTCCGCTTTTTAAAACCTTAGCTTTAGCACACATCAAATATTAGTAAACTAATAAACTTATTTGCATATGCATCACAATGCTTTAGCTCATTTCTTGGTATAACAGTATATATATCACCAGGATAAGCACATAGAAGACGCCTTCAGTATCCAATGATCAAAAAAATATAATGTTGAATGTTTGAATCACAAAAAAGACCTTGATTTACATACCTAAATACGATATCCGCTGTACCAGGTTGAAGTGGCACGTCATTTGCTTTCAAGAGTTTCATCACGTCCACCAAGAGATTAGCATCATTGTGTTCTTTAGCATGCAACTACAACAACATGATATTAAATCATCACGAAGTATAAATAAAAAATAAGAAATGAAAAGGAATTTTAAAAATATTTAGAAGAAATAAAATACCAGTAAACTGTGAGCAGATGCAACACTAGGAGTCAACCCGTACACATTGTGTTTCCACAGTGTCTTCTTGCCTGTTATATATAGACATGGAAAGGACTTAGACTACTGGTTTACCAATTTAACGTTCACATTTTACGGTCCCAATTATATGGTGTCAAAGGAAATAACGATATAATTCTGAGTCTCATTTTCTTTGATGATGACGAAAATGATATAAACATATGGAAATGCCATTTGTTTATTTCATGTTCTTTCGTTCTCCATTTTGTGGGTCCCATACTCTTTTTCATCAAATTGATAAAGCGGGACCCACAATCACTTCTTCATATCCTCGCATCACAAAAGTGAACATCAAAATGAAAGTACGGACACATGCATTACATATTATATTGTATCGTACCGAAGTCAATAGCCTCTACTCGTACACATGCCTTGGATATTTCCCGGCAAAGATTGCCGTTAAAATTTTCAAAAATTCGAAGATTTGACAGCCTCTGCAATGGAAACACATTTAATACTACTAAATTATTTAAACCTTACAATAAAATCAGAAGCTTAGATGATGAACACTATGGACTTGAATGTCCAGCAGTCAAAAGAGCAACAAGATTATAACTAACAAATTTCCGAAGGTTCTCCAAGACATTAAAGAGAAGTTTGATGTCTTCACGATTGGCGCATTTTTCTATGAGGGTCCATAACCAATTGTTTGGAGGTGCGGTTCTTTGCTCTATCACGGATTTGAGCAATTTATCATACAATTCCTTAGCAGCCTCTGCAGTGAAACAAATAAACATCTCTAAACAACGATACCCTTCTAGAAAAAGAACAAATCTCGAACCTAATAATGCAATCATGATAGTACCTGTGGGACCCACTTCTAACGTACTCACGTCGGAAGAGTATAATGCCCTCGACAACATCATCGAGCATGTTGGATGTTGAAAGTTGCGTTCTTGATTGTTGGAAGCATGTGGGACAAGACTTTCACTAATACTTCCTGTACATTTCACATGTTTCAAATTATTCGATAAATTGAGTCATAATCAAACACGAGGAAAGTTCAAATGAGAACCATAAATACTTTTGAGAACCTCAGAACCAACTATTTCATGTATTATTAATGATGAATAACCCTAAATATTCATGAATATCATGGACTTTCATTACTCATGATACCATGCATTTTCGTCTTGAATATCATGTACTTTCATAGTGAACATCATGAATTTCTTCATTATTAATAAATTTATTGATGAAAATCTATCACAACATTCATCATGAATAATACATGAATAGTTAGTTCTAACAATCGTCCTGCTACATATGCAAAAGAATAATAAAAATAAAGACAAGGAATTGATATCAATAAACTCTGCATCAAGAAATGGCAAAGTTGCATATATCTCTTGCATGTATATATATATATATAAAAGTATGTGCCACATAACCAAGTCCAGAATCCAAATTCTACCAATAAATGAGATAAAATAGATTGAGCAGAAAAATATGAATAAGAAACCAATAGAATTGATAGGGTAATAAGAACCTGCATTGCCTCCAAACTTCAATGAAGTATGATAAGAACATACAAATAAGTTTTTAACTGGCCTCAGCTGTGAATGCTGCCTCGACACCTATAAAAAGTCAAGAGTGTAAGATGGTTTTTATTGGATAAAAATACTAAGCTGGGATAAAATATGTGGAAAGAAAGTCAATATACATATCCTAAACCACATTTTAATCACATTGTAAAACATTGAATAGTGAAACCAAACAAAATTACTCCTTGTGGCCCAAATATATATCAACCTTGCAACTTCCATGCGTCGCAAAATAAGAACCATTTCATCGAAATACCAAATAATTTCTTGAAAAATTGAATGAGTAGGCATTAAGTTAATTAGTAAAAATTGTCTTAAAATCTAACCATAGTCGTTAAAAGTGTGCGTAAAGGCATTGAGGTAAGATGCACTTCTGTCATCCACCGATATATGATGCACCGAGATGCACCGGACCAATCTCCGTATCAAGCGCGATTAATGGTTGGGCTTGCGATTAAAAGTGATCAATGGTTCAGATTCACTTCTCACGCTTAACTCAACTTCCACATCCAAGGTCAATATCTTCTTTCAGAAGGGGGTGATCATAATAGTGACATAAGCATAAGCATAAGCAAACCTTAGGGCAAGAAATGAAACTTCTAACATCAATGATCAGCTTCACATTAAATCAATAACACCAATGAAAGTTAATGGGGAAAAGAACCCCCCCCCCTAAAAAAAATATATATATATATATAATTATAAGATAAATCTTTCTTAAACCCTTCTACATCTTTTTGTGGGTGATTTCAGTAAATCATTTAAAATCCAAATAGGGAATTAAATTAGGGTTCAAGTAACAATAAGAAATTGCAAGCTAATACAAATCTGAGATTAGAATGCCCAAATTTATATGCAAAATTACACAGAAACGAATTTATTCAGATAAATATATAGATTGAACAAACCTCTACGAGAAGGCGCCGGAAACTCATTTCGTTTCAAGACAAAACCAACAGAAATCTTGATTAAATATCGGCCCCTTTCTACTTAAATTCTGCAACAACAGAAAAAAAGGTTTATGTGTTTCTGTTCCGTTTATCGAAGGAGAAAGACGACGGCTGGTGCAGTCACTGTGACAGCCATGGGCCTAACAAGCCTAATTATATATCTGTTTGGGCTTTTCCTATAAGCCCGATATACACAAAAACAAAAATACCCTGTTCTCTATGGGTGCGTTTGGGTGCGTTTACTTTCTTTAAACAAAAACATAATTTTGATAATAAAGAAAAAATCGCAAGAAATAATAAAGAAAAAATCGCAAGAAATAACTGTTGTTTGATGATGAAGAAATGGCAAGAAAATGAAAATATCGAAAAAAAATGGCTGCTGTTCGATGGTACCTGCGGTATGGAGAAATCGATGGAATGGAGATGATGGAGGCTGTAATCGCAAACTACCTGTTGTATGAAGAAGAAATCGACAAATCGGTCAAGATATTGTTTAGGGTTCGACCACAA
The DNA here is from genome assembly GCA_033807775.1 of Saussurea involucrata. NCBI lineage: Eukaryota > Viridiplantae > Streptophyta > Magnoliopsida > Asterales > Asteraceae > Saussurea > Saussurea involucrata. The sequence continues at coordinate 13,065,272 of CM066317.1, read as the reverse complement.
CAGAAGAATAAATCGACCAAATAGGGTAGTTTTGGTTTACCTGTGCAGCTTCGATGGAATGAAGAAGAAGAAGAAGAAATCGGTTTACCTGTGAAGAAGAAGAAGAAATCGATGGAGGCGTGACCTGGTGATGGAATGAAGAAGAAGAAGAAATCGGTTTACCTGTGAAGAAGAAGAAGAAATCGATGGAGGCGTGACCTGATGATGGAATGAAGAAGAAGAAGAAATCGATGGAGGCGTGAAATAGGTTTTCCACAAAAAGGGTAGTTTTGTTCTAGTCAGTTCCAGCTAGTCCCACATTTGGACTCACCAAACATGGTACAAACATGTTTTGTCCGGTCCTGTCCCATCATGTTCAGTGTACCAAACGGACCCTATATATCTATTTGAGCTTTTTTATCAATAGTCAAAATTCACCTTAAGCATAGGCAACTAAGCATGGAAACAAAATTCAGAAAATAAAAGTGGCCATTGTTTAATCTTTTAGCCATATTTTTTCGCTTTATCATTATAGCACTTGGTCTGTAACTAACTCAAAATACTAAATAGATTCAAATTTGATTATTTTACCTTAAAAAAAACTGACTTAGGTCCGCAATATTAAAAAAAATCGATGAGATTCGATTTTTTAAAGTAAGTCTGTAATTACGGACCTATCTTTGCAGACCCGGTGCCTTTTTGGTAAACTTGAAGAGATTTATAGTTTAAACCTACAAATATAGAAAAGATGGGAGAGAAAAAAAGTTCAACAAACTTTGTATATTTTAAGCGATTAAGTTCCTGAATATTTTTTAATAAATAAGTTATTGCACTTACCGAAACCAAACAAATGGGTTCTTTTGACATTTAAACAGGTTATTGTGGTAAAATCATAGAACAATCGAAAAATCTCAAGGGACATGTTTTGAGTTTTAACCAATAAATCCATACGACGGCCATAGTTAATAAAACACTTATATTTCTAAACCTAACTTGAACAAGGCAAAGTAAGATGTGAGTCGTGAGAGACTCGGAGGCGAATAGGCGGAAAAGGGTGGACGTGGGAAGCGTATTTAACAACATTAGTATTGAAGTAACCATACATACACGGAGTCTTCAATAATAGATGTGGTGGACGAGTTCTAGTCATAGTAATTAATGAAAGCCAATTAATAGCTATCAACTTTGGTATATTCATAGCCTGAACAAATAACAAGTGAGGTCGAAAAACATACATCACTCAACTTTTCCACATATTATTAATATTTCACATGTCACGTTTATTAGGGGTGAGCAATACCGGTTCCGGTTCCGGGTACCCGTTTCCTACTGTTTACCGATGGTACTTTGACTTCTTGTCTCTGTATCATCAAACACAGTGTGTGTGTGTGTGAGAGAAAGTTTGTGACCTGCTAGAGAAGCCATATATACGAGGTACGTCGTATGCATAAACCTGTAATTTATCTACAGAGAGAAAAATAGAAAGCTGAAAGTGTCGATTGTTGTGAAATTTATGTCTGTCGACGATAACAGAAAATATAACCGAGAGATTTGTACGTCGTATATATATAACCGAGAGAGAGAGAGAGAGAGTACCGTGAGCAGATGCGTGAGGTGAGTGTAGCAGCCGGCAGGTGGCCGGCGACTGAGCGGACGGTGGCCGGCAGCTGAGCGGTGCGGCGGCGCGGCTGAGCAGATGCGTGAGGTGAGTGGCGGCTAAGCTATGGAGGATAAACAATAAAATGAACGTCTGCAATGGAAATTGGAAACAAGGGCATCTCCAATCGTACTCCAAAAAAAAACACCAAAAACACCAATTATGGTGGGCCCAACACAAAAAAAAACTTCAACTCCAATCATACTCCAAAAAAAACACTAAATTTGTGGACCCCACATTAAAATAACATATTTTATCTATTATTAATTATTTATATATATATATATATATATATATGTTGATTATATAATACTTAAAAGTTAAATAAATATTATAAAAAAGTGAAAAGTGGTAGGCCCAAAGTTTTTGGAGTGTGAAAACCATACTCCATATTTGGAGTACCAATTTCTTGAACTCCAATTTTTTTGGAGTTTGGCGTACGATTGGATGATGAATCAACACCATATTTGATAATTGGAGTACGATTGGAGATGCTCTAAAGTCTTAACCCTAAACGCTAATTTTGTTACTTTATTAATTTTTTTATTTAGATTAAATATTTATATATAAATATGTAATAAATATTAAAGGGAAATTAATTAAAATACCTCAAGTTTGACTTTGCTTTACCAAAATACCCTAAATCTCGTTCAGTTTGCAAAAATGCCACAAATTTCTGCGATGGAGCCCGCAATCGCGGGCTAGGGTGTATGTGGCACTCGTGTTTGACCAAAGTGTCCCACAGATCCCCTCAACTATGGCTGCGGTGACACTTTTGGTCCCTCCCCGCGGAGGAAGCCCGCGATGGGCACAAAATTTTACACTTTCAGCCCCTGTACTTGAACGAATCTTGCATGCTTTTACTTTTTTTTTCACAATTATTGTACTTTGAAGACCAATTTGTGGTTAAAATTCACTGGTTTGTTTGAGATTTCATCCATAAATATGAGTGATATGCAATCCATAATTCACACTCATTTCTTGCTCTTTCTTGATTTCTCTCTTCCTTTCTTTGTTTAAGTTGTTTTCTCTCTTGATTTCTCTCATTTCATCCACAAATGGCATCATCATCAAACCCTAAGTCTACTGCTGAAAAAATTCCACCTAAAATCGAGATCGCCATAGCAAAAAGGGAAAAGGAGATAGAGGAACTAATACAAGAGTGGAAACAAATGATGGCCAGGAAAGAAGTCCACTCGAGAAGGATCGAAGAGGAAGATAAGGAGATCAAAAGGATGAAAGGGGATATAAAAGCTAGGGAGGCTCGTATTCGTCGAGAACAAGAAGCAATTCACCATATTCTGCAAGACTTCGCAATTCTTCAAGCGAAGGTAAACGACAAGCAAACTTGGATTGATGAAACTAAAGCAATTTTTGACTAGGTGGTGGTTGTTTTAGTTGTTTTGTATTTGTTCTTTGTTGTTTTGTATTTTTTTACTGTGTTGTTGTTTTGTATTTTTTTTGTTGTTGTTTTGTACTTTGTTGCTCATGAATAAAGGTTTTTAATTTTTTTGAAAAGTAGTTTTTAAGTAGTCAGAAATTTGTCTGAAAAGTGGTTCATGTGAAAAATACAACTCATAAATGTTATACAAGATTATTTCATAGCAAACACATACTAGTAAATACAGTACAAATTTATCCAAATTTGAGGCTACGGATAGACGATGGTCTGGTTTTTGACAACCCGGGTCTACTTCTTACATACTCTGGCGAGACGAGTCTCAAAGTGTTAAGCTCCACTTTCTCGATGTACACTTCAATCACAGTATGGCCGTCAACATACTGGCGTATGTTGGCTACATCTTCGTCGGTACTCAATTCTACCAGTTCAGTCAAGAAGTCTGCATTCGGCCTCTTAAAATACAACCTATTATATTTTGGTTCTTTATATTCCAGCTCTTTCATGATCTGTTCAAGCAGTTGCATAGAAAGATTCTCCACATCTAACATGTCAACATAAATTTCTAGACCACGAAAATAATGTCTTTTGGGTGGTTCCGTGAAGTAACCACCATGGTGGACTTTCATGGTGAACAACTGTGGATATTTATCTGTTGATGAACATTAATTAATATAGTTAGTTCGTAGAAACAAGCAAAAAACTCAATGAAACATGAACACTAACCATATAACTCTTTGCCAGTGTCTGAAAGCGATTCAGATAAACGCCTAAAGCACCAAACATGAAGGTTTGGGGATGCCATGTATGAATACGTTAACGAATAATATGTTATCGTTTATGTGTTTTACGACTAATCTAGCGTAGGTTATTTATAGGCAAATGTGGATGCTTTTACTGTACTTAGGTCCCTGTCTTTGCTGTAACACAACTTAGGTCCCTGTCTTTTCTCTAACACAACTTAGGTCCCTGTCTTTTCTCTAACACAACTTAGGTCCCTATCAACGCTATCATATGATATAGTTCTATATAACCATTATTATTCTCTCCATTTAGACTACTACCATTATGATCATCATCCCATGTTCTGTTTCAAGTACCTTTCAAAAGATAACTGGTCTCAATCAATGTTCAGATCAACGCACATAAGTTATGTTTGATAAATTACAAAGCACTAAACAAACAATATTTATCGTCCCAATCAAGGGAAATCAGCGTTCAGATCAACAGTATCATGTGATATAGTTCCATGTGGTTCAAGCTCCGACGGGCCCGCGATGTTACTTAGTTGAGTGCTTGTGCGTCTACTCCTTGGCACGGTTGAAGGGGCGGGATTTGGACACTCTCCACGAGTATGTCCTACGCATTGGTGTAACAACCCGATTCCATATATACAAATAACATACATTTCATAACATTATTTCATCAAAAATACATCATATTTCATATTCAGTCCCATAGTCTTGCTAAATTTAATAAACAAATCAGTACAAACTTTTTGACTAAATAATTTACATTATGACTAATCAATAAAGTCATAAGTACAAAAACACATCTAAATCTTCATAACAAAAGTCTTCACAAAAGCTATCCACCAGTTACTCTATTCACCTGCTCTTACCCGATCCACCACCTGGAATACATATTTTTAAAACAAAAATGAGGGTTAGACCTAGTGGTCTAAGTGAGAAAATCCCTGTTAGTTCAAAACCCTTTGCACAAATACCATACACATAACACCAACATAAATACCAAATTGGACTCATACATTGTATACTCCTCTGTCTCCTTCCCATGGCCATATTAGTTGGTTGCAAGCCAACTAATAAATTAACTCTGTCGTACGACAATTACAGCCAACACCGCCGGTCCTAAACTCGGCCAACGTACTCTCGTATAGTACAATGTTTATGTAAATACAATATCTCAATATATTATATTACAAACATAATCACATAAGCATACCATCTATCACATTCCCAATCTACGCATACATGTATTCCAGTTTAAAAACGTTTTAAAGTAAAACTCACCTGTTAGACTTATCAAGACGTTCTCCAAGCTTTTTCTCAAAACAACTCTGCTTTCACTTCAAGTTCACAGAATATGTAACAAATCAAATACATAGTTTTCTTTACCATATAGAACACATAAGACTCTCTAGCAGGTTGAGAATCCTAAATAACCTATCAAACTCTTATCCTCAAATGTTCCCCTACGGCGACTTAACACGGGGGTTCCGCTACCTGGTTAGCGGATGGGGTCAAGGGGCAACGCCCTTGCGGGGTCTGGGGACAGCGCCCCTGTAATTTTTTTTTGAAAACCATAATCAATCCTCATTCAAATATCATAGCTAAAATATCTGAAATCTCAAAATGATCAAAAAGCTAAAGTTTCCGGATACCATAAGTTATCCGGACAACACTACTTTTTCGGTCAGTATGACTTTTCCGGACAACCTATACAATCCGGACGTCATCCGGAAACCACAGCAATCCAGACTCCATCCGGTATCCCATTCCATCCGGAAACTTATAACAAAAAGGAACTTACCCGGAAACTTGATTCGTCCGGACACCTTAGAACACCATCCGGACACCACCAGTTAACTTACCCGGACACTACCAACAAAACTACCCGGACACATTCATGGTGTCCGGAAACCTCTGTCGGTTTGCATACTTTCAGCCCAGAAACCGACTGAATCAATCCCAGATGTGAAATCGTTTATTCTACTCCGATAGAAACTACCTAATAGCAATTACAAACATAAAATGTAAAAGATACATACCTTAAATCACTTCCAAAGCACATCAATTGGAGTTTTATCCTTAAGACACTTTCTTCTTTTCTCCCCAAAACACACACACACACATTCAGCTGCTAATATCTGAGTTGTGTGAAATATCTGAAGTCTAATGGTGATAATATCAACCTAATTTTCATTTTAGACCTTAAGTTTTCCATTAATGACCCAAAATACCTTTAACTCCTAATTTAACCCAAACTTACCCTAAACATCAATTATAAAGTTAAATAAATTTAACGGAACTAACATTTAACTAACGAACTTACCCGGGGTATTACATCATCTCCCCCTTAAAAGAATTTCGTCTCGGAATTCGATTAGGCAAAAAGATGAGGGTATTTGGCTCTCATTTCCGACTCTGATTCCCATGTAGCATCCTGACCTCTATGATGTCGCCACTAGACTTTCACTTGTCTGATTACCTTGTTCCGCAACTCTTTAACTTTGTGGTCAACAATTGCTTCAGGTTCCTCTACATAATTCAACTTTTCATCAACTTGTATATCTGGTAGAGAAACTGCCTGATCCGGCGTAACCAAACACTTTCGAAAATTCGATACATGAAATGCGTTATGAATCCTACTTAACTCTGGCGGAAGATCTAACCTGTAGGCTACTTCACCAATCCTTTCTATAATTGTAAACGGTCCAATGTACCTCGGGCTCAGTTTGCCTTGTTTCCCAAATCGGATGACTCCTTTCCAAGGCTAGACTTTTAACATTACGAAATCTCCAACTTGGAATTCTAACAGCTTTCGACGTCGGCCAGCGTAGCTTTTCTGTCTGTCTTGAGCCACTTTCAAACGTTCCCGAATCTGAGAAATCTTATCCGCGGTCCACTGGACTATATCTGGCCCTGCTAACTGTTTCTCTCCCACTTCGTTCCAACACAGAGGCGTTCGGCATTTTCTACCATACAGAACTTCAAACGGTGTTGCTTGTATGCTGGAATGGTAACTGTTGTTGTAGGAAAATTCTATCAGTGGCAAGTGCTTATCCCACAATCCCCCAAAGTCAACAATGCAAGCCCGTAACATATCTTCCAAAGTCTGAATCGTGCGTTCACTCTGACCGTCAGTTTGAGGATGATACGATGTACTTAACTTTATCTGCGTTCCCATCTCCTTTTGAAAACTTCTCCAGAATCTTGAAGTAAAACGACTATCCCGATCAGAAATAATCGAGATTGGAACTCCATGTCTAGTTACTATTTCATCAATGTACAACTTAGCCAACTTTTCCAACGAATAAGTTTCTTTTATCGGTAAGAAGTGAGCAGACTTCGTCAATCTATCAACGATCACCCAAATGGCATCAAATCCCTTCGGAGTCCTTGGTAGCTTTGTGATGAAATCTGTAGTAATCTGATCCCATTTCCACATAGGTATTTCTAACCGTTGCAACTGACCAAATGGCTTTTGATGTTCAATCTTTACCTTCTTACAAGTAGTACAACCCTCCACATGTTGAGCAATGCTTCTTTTTATTCCCGACCACCAATAGAATTGTTTTAGATCTTTATACATCTTATTCGTACCTGGATGAATAGAGAAACGAGATTGATGAGCTTCTTGTAGTACCCGATCACGTAAACCACCCAAACGAGGCACCCAAATTCTGTTCCCCAGACACAATAACCCACGATCATCTTTCACTAGTAATGTTGATAACCCCACTAACCGTTCTGATTTCAAGTATTCTTCCTGATAAGATTCTACTTGACACTTCTGCAATTCGTCAAAGATGTTAGGTAAGAGTTCAGCTCTTAGAGAAATAGCTTTTATTGTTCCACTCCTTTCTTGGCGTTCATCTCCAAATGTCGACAACATATGGCGTGAGGGGCGTTTGGGTACATGGCAGAGATTGCGGCGCTTATGGAAGGAGCCCTGTCGGACATAAACACCAACCCTTGCGGGTCTCCGATAGCTTGTCTCAACATGGACAGAAACCAAGTCCACTTGTCCCCGGTTTCGGACTTGCCTACGTCGAAAGCTATTGGAACGATGGAGTTATCCCCGTCCATGGCAACCACCAGGAACATCATACCCAAGTAACGGCCCTTTAAATGGGATGCGTCTATTACCAGGACACGACGTAGATTTGCCAGAAATGTGCGGATCTGCAAAAACATAGGTGATTTTCCTTTGTAAATGTTATAGTTTATAATGTGTAAACATATAACGTGTTAAAATACGTACCGTGGGTCCAAGGGCCACGAAGCACATCTCAAACCGTCCATGTGAATCAGTCCGTAGCTACGTGACAATACCAGGGTTCTGCAGCTGCAAATGTAACACCCGGAAAATCCCGGAAAATCCTTGTAAGTAATAATAGTCCTAATATTTCTTTATATTTTGACTTTTTAGATTAATATTGATTTCCTAAGTAATTTCCGTGATTTTTACTTGTTATTTGATAACCCCCGATAGAAATCAGTAAGTTTATTCCTTAAGGAAATTAATGAAAAATAGATCATAAAGTGAAATATTAGATTTTATGGATTAGTTGGATGGGTAATTTGAATACGAGTCCAACGGTACTTTCCGGGGTAAAAACCGAGTTCTAACGAAGAAGTTACGGCCAAATTAGTGGAAAATGAGAAACAAGCAAATAGAGGCTGGCACCGATGGTGGCGCCGATGCACTGGCGCGGGGATCGGCGTCGAGCACCTGACGTGCTAAAAGGGGGTTAAACCCACCTCATTGTCCTTAGTCACTTATTCTTTCAAATTAGAACTCTACTGCTGCTCTTCACTTCTCAGACGAATTTTCCATCTAAGATTAAGGTAAGCATACATCTCTCAATCATAATCCAATTAAAACAATTAGTAGATGAATCTTACCTATTTAAACTTGAATTAGGGCATTTCATCTTCATTTCATCTTGTTGGAGTGATTGGGTTCAAGTATTCAAGTTACGGTGATAACAATTGAAGATTTGAGGTGAGTAACTTGTATCTAATTAATTGTATTATACTTTACTACTATTCTTTATCTTGATTTTGGTATTGATAATAAGAAATCTTGATTAATAAGCTCTTAATGGTTAAGAGGGAAACAAGAAGAGTTCAAGTAAGTTATGGTGGATAAATTGTGTTTTATTACTTAGTATGCCATGGTAAATGTTAGTGTTAAAGGTTTGGGTTTGATTATACATCATTGGTATGTGATTATGATGATGGCTTAATATATGTCTTAATGAAGTAATGATGGCTTAATGGTCAAAATGGACTTATTATTGAATTGTAAACATGGATGTTTATTATTGATATTACATAGAATGTGATTTGATACATATGGATGTATATGAACTACATGGAAGTAGTGTTGATTATGTTAAATGGTTGGACCATTGTTATATGTTAATTATGCTTGAATATTATGTGGATTGATATATTTGGTATTCACATAATTGGAGGAGCACCTAGTAGGCATTGGGGGATATATTCTTACACACCGTGGGGTAAGTGTAATTGGTTCATACCTTCGGATACCGTGGGGTTTTCCGTTGTGTTATGCCTTGTGACAATACCGCGGGGTACCGATCAAGGTATATCTTCGATTATGATGTAACTGAGTAGCATTATGGGCCTTCTCCATGGAATCCAATTTGTGAATATATTGAATTATTATTCCTACATGCCATGATTATGCTCTATGTGCTATGTGTAAACCTCACTTAGGCTTTAAAGCCTAACACTTGTTATGTGTTTTATGTGTTACAGATATTAGTGGTTCCGGACACAAGAAGGTCTAGAACGGGGTTGTGAGCATGGGATCATTGTTGGAGAGTTAAAGATTGGAAGATTGATAATAGAACTTTCCAACATCCTTTTGATATTTGATTGCTATAGTAGTGATCAAATAAGCTAGTGGTCCATTAGTAGTTATAATTAATTAAATCTTTGTATTAATGGTTATGTAATGATAATTATGTATACTTTTACTTTAGTAATGAGTACCACTCTTCCGTTTTATGGAAGTTTTTGTTAACCCCTGTTTTGGGGTGTTACAAGTTGGTATTAGAGCTCTAGTTTAAGTGAACTATGTATGACTATAGTATGCCTAGACTTAAGCTGAGAATAATAAGATTGAAATATTGTTGAATGGGTAGATAACATAGGATGGGAGAGTGTTAGGAATTGTGAAAATACATTTGTTGAAATTATAATGATGGTAATAAGAATACTTGTATATTACATGTTCATAATTTCATCTAGCTAATGCTATTATGAATATGTTGTTATGTAAGTGTACTTGATCTCTATTATTATGGTAATTGATAAGTGTATTAATGCACAAAATTAGTCTAATTCTTACCTTATTCTCGCGTGCTTGACATACTGAAATGGTAAATACTCGAAGTCATGTTCAGCAACCGCGTGATGGTCAGTCAGCATCTGAATCTACTACTGACCAACCTGAAAATCAAGCAACAGCTAGACATTCTCCGAGACCGCGTAATTTAGGCGGAGGAGCAGAAAATGTATCGAGGCTTAACATTGGTACATCGAACCCAGTAGCGAAAGAAGACGCTCTTGAAACTCGGTTGAGGAATAGTATGCTCCGAGCTATGGAATCTGCTATGACTCAACAACAGGAACGATTTATGAAGATGTTGGATGACAGAGATAACAGCATTAGACAACGCGAGACGATGGCAGAAAATGCTTTGAATGGGCAAGGTAATTTGGAAAATACTTTGAATACGGAAACGGATACGACTATTCGGGAAGGAAGAAAGGAACGGAGATGCACATACAAGACGTTTTTGGGATGTAGACCTCCAGAGTTTGCAGGAACTACTGATCCCACTAAATGTATGAATTGGATCCGAGAAGTTGAGATGTCTTTTGAAGCAAGAGAATGTGAAGACTCTCAAAAGGTTAAATTTGCATCTCATCTCCTTAAGGGTGAATCTCTTACATGGTGGAATCTTACACGTTCATCAATCGCACCGGCACTATTGGCCAAATTCACATGGGCAACTTTCAAAAAGAAAATTCTTGAAAAGTATTGCAGTGAGCGGGCACTAGACAAGATTGAAGATGAGTTCCGTGGGATGAAGAAAGGAGATATGTCAGTTATGGAATACTCAAGATTGTTTCTGGAGAAGTTAAATCTGGTAGAACACTTAGCCCCTGACGAGAAAACAAAGATAAAGACGTATCAAAGGGGATTATCGACTAGTATGAAGACTGCTTTGAGAAATGCTAAGGTTTCAACCATACAAGAAGCAATTGAAGAATCCTTGCGGATAGAAGATGATTTGGTTCAAGGAAAGTTGGAAAGTGGACCAACAAGTGAGAAAAGGAAATGGGAAGGGTCATCTGGAAATTTTCGTCAACAAAGACCATTCACGGGGAATAAAGGTGGAGATAGTCGTAACGAGGCTAGATGGTGTAATCGATGCAGGAAATCTCATGTGGGTTCGTGTAACACTCGTCAGTACCAGGGTCCTCTAACTTGTAGTAAATGTGGAAAAGTTGGGCACTTAATGCGGGATTGTTCAATAAAAGGGGTAATTTGTTTTGAATGCCGTGAGCCGGGTCATGTGAAGAAAGATTGCCCAAGGTTGAAGACAGGCGGATCTGGGAAACCCAAGTCAGAACCACCAAAGGCAACGGGAAGGGAATTTCAAATGTCGACTGATGAGGCTAGAAGTTCAAAGGATGTGGTGTCGGGTACATTTCTTCTAAACTATGTACCTGCGCGCGTTTTATTTGATTCTGGTGCAAGTTATTCATTTGTGTCATTATCATTTATTCAAAAGTTGAATTTGCCTGTTAGTCAGTTAGATGAAGCTTTGTTAGTAGAAATAGCTAATGGTGAAAATGTTGTGGTAAGAGATGTTTTGCGAAGATGTCCGCTAGAGATAGAAGGGAAGAATTTTCCAATAGATTTAATGCCAATTTTGATTGGGGATTTTGATGTAGTGGTTGGGATGGATTGGTTAGCAGAAATTCAAGCTGAAATTGTGTGTGCTAAGAAGCTAATTCGTATACCATCTTCTGACGGAAACCCTATTGTTATATATGGGGATCAGAGGAAGGGAGAAATGGCGTTTATGTCTATGCTAAAGGCGCGAAAATGTGTATTAAAAGGTTGTAAGTCATTCTTGGCATATGTGATTGATGCTAAGATGGAAAAGAAGAAAGTGGAAGATGTGAAAGTCGTGTGTGAGTTTCTTGACGTATTTCCCGAAGAATTGCCAGGTTTACCACCAGATCGTCAAGTAGAATTCAAGATAGACTTGATGCCGGGAGCGTCTCCGATCGCTAAAACACCTTATCGCTTGGCTCCGTTGGAAGTAAAAGAGATGATGGCACAGTTACAAGAACTTTTGGATAAGGGATTTTTGCGACCGAGTTCGTCACCGTGGGGAGCACCAGTTTTATTCGTAAAAATGAAAGATGGCTCAATGCGTATGTGTATAGATTATAGAGAACTGAACAAGGTAACCGTGAAGAACAAATATCCACTTCCCAGAATCGATGACTTATTTGATCAGTTGCAAGGAGCGACATGTTTTTCAAAGATCGATTTACGTTCGGGTTATCATCAAGTAAGGGTGCAAGAAGGCGATATTCCAAAGACGGCGTTTCGAACCCGTTATGGTCATTACGAATTCATAGTAATGCCATTCGGTTTGACGAATGCACCGGCGGTATTCATGGATATGATGAATCGGGTGTGCCGACCTTTTCTCGATAAATCAGTAATTGTTTTTATCGATGATATATTGGTGTACTCTAAGAATGAAGCGGATCACGAATTTCATCTCCGTGAAGTGTTAGAGGCGTTAAGAAAAGAGAAACTTTACGCAAAATTTTCGAAGTGTGATTTTTGGTTGCAAGAGATACAGTTCTTGGGTCATGTAGTTACTCAAGATGGGGTGAAGGTGGATTCTTCAAAGGTTGAGGCAATTATGAAATGGGAACCGCCCAAGAGTCCGAGTGAAATACTAAGCTTCTTGGGATTGGCGGGATACTACCGAAGGTTTATCCAAGACTTCTCAAAGATCGCATCTCCTTTGACAGCTTTAACTCGGAAGAATGTGAATTTTATTTGGACCGAAACTCAAGAAAAGGCTTTCCGTACCCTTCAAAAGAAATTGTGTGAAGCACCTGTTTTATCTTTACCTGAAGGATCAGAAGATTTTGTGGTTTACAGTGATGCATCTAAAATGGGTTTGGGGTGTGTCTTAATGCAACGAGGAAAAGTAATAGCCTATGCTTCGAGACAACTCAAGGTGCACGAAAAGAACTACCCCACTCATGACTTAGAATTGGCCGCAGTAGTTTTTGCATTAAAGTTATGGCGACACTATCTCTATGGTACCAAATGCACATTGTATACTGATCATAAAAGCTTGAAGTACATCTTCGACCAAAAGGAGTTGAACATGCGGCAACGAAGATGGTTGGAATTACTCAAGGATTATGACTGTGAACTGCTTTATCATCCCGGTAAAGCCAATGTCGTTGCTGATGCTTTAAGCCGGAAAGAGTGTGGTAGGGGTCTACGAGCAGACTTTGTTAAAATTGACATTGTATCAAGTTTGATTGATCGCATAAGACTCGCGCAAGTGGAAGCATTGAAAGAAGAAAATCTTAAAGATGAAGTGATGGTGAAGAAGAAACAGTTGTTAACTGACGATAGCCGTGGGGTTAAACTGTTCAATGGGCGAGTATGGGTACCAAAGATCGGCGAGAATAGAAAGTTACTTATGGATGAAGCTCATAAATCCAAGTACTCTATTCATCCCGGGAGCACCAAAATGTATAGAGATCTAAAGTCGCAATATTGGTGGCCGGTTATGAAGTTGGATGTGGCGCAATATATAAGTGAATGCATAACTTGTTCTCAAGTAAAAGCTCAACATCAATTACCTTATGGTAAATTGCAGCCTTTAGAAATACCCGAGTGGAAATGGGAAAAGATCACAGTGGACTTCGTAACAAAATTACCTAGAACTTTGAAAGGTAATAATACAATTTGGGTAATTGTGGATCGATTGACGAAAAGTGCGCATTTCTTGGCAATGCGAGAAACCTCATCAATGGACTCATTGGCAAAACTTTACATTGATGAAGTGGTTTCACGACATGGTGTGCCTGTATCCATAGTTTCTGATAGGGACAGTCGGTTCACGTCACGATTTTGGCAAGCATTCCAAGAAGAACTTGGTACTAGATTGAATTTGAGCACGGCTTATCACCCCCAGACGGATGGTCAAAGTGAAAGGACCATTCAAACTCTAGAAGATATGTTGAGGGCTTGTGTAATCGAATTTGGTGGAAATTGGGACGCGCATCTACCATTAATAGAGTTTGCTTACAACAATAGTTACCATTCTAGCTTGAAGGCAGCACCATTTGAAGCACTCTATGGGAGAAAGTGTAGGACTCCGGCTTGTTGGTTGGAAGCGGGAGAGAAACAGTTTGCTGGACCGGAAATTGTTCAAGAAACGGCGGACAAGGTCAAGATTATTAGAGAACGATTGAAAGCGGCCCAAGATCGACAAGTGAGTTATGCAAACAAGAAAAGGAAACCAATTGAATTTCAAGTGGGGGAGCGAGTAATGTTAAAGGTATCTCCGTGGAAAGGGCTAATCCGATTTGGAAAAAAGGGAAAGTTGAGTCCTCGTTTCCTTGGCCCGTTTACTATTTTGGAACGTGTGGGTTTGCAAGCTTACAAGTTAGACTTACCTTCAGAGATGAACGGAATCCATCCGACTTTTCACGTTTGTTATTTGCGTAAGTGTTTTGGTCATGAAGAAAATGTGATACCATTATCAGAAATTAGAGTGGAGAACAAGCATTGCATAGAAGAACCCGAAGCTATTTTGGAGCGTGCGACTAAAGGAACTCGACGCAAAGAAATCAATATGGTCAAGGTACAATGGAAACATCACCGTGGAGCTAATATCACATGGGAGCCGGAGGAGATTATGAAGCGACGATATCCACATTTGTTTTCCAACATCTAAGATTTCGAGGACGAAATCTATTTCAAGTGGAGGATAATTGTAACACCCGAAAAATCCTTGTAAGTAATAATAGTCCTAATATTTCTTTATATTTTGACTTTTTAGATTAATATTGATTTCCTAAGTAATTTCCGTGATTTTTACTTGTTATTTGATAACTCCCGATAGAAATCAGTAAGTTTATTCCTTAAGGAAATTAATGAAAAATAGATCATAAAGTGAAATATTAGATTTTATGGATTAGTTGGATGGGTAATTTGAATACGAGTCTAACGGTACTTTCCGGGGTAAAAACCGAGTTCTAACGAATAAGTTACGGCCAAATTAGTGGAAAATGAGAAACAAGCAAACAGAGGTTGGCGCCGATGGTGGCGCCGATGCACTGGCGCGGGGATCGGCGCCGAGCACCTGACGTTCTAAAAGGGGGTTAAACCCACCTCATTGTCCTTAGTCACTTATTCTTTCAAATTAGAACTCTACTGCTGCTCTTCACTTCTCAGGCGAATTTTCCATCTAAGATTAAGGTAAGCATACATCTCTCAATCATAATCCAATTCAAACAATTAGTAGATGAATCTTACCCATTTAAACTTGAATTAGGGCATTTCATCTTGTTGGAGTGATTGGGTTCAAGTATTCAAGTTAGGGTGATAACAATTGAAGATTTGAGGTGAGTAACTTGTATCTAATTAATTGTATTATACTTTACTACTATTATTTATCTTGATTTTGGTATTGATAATAAGAAATCTTGATTAATAAGCTCTTAATGGTTAAGAGGGAAACAAGAAGAGTTCAAGTAAGTTATGGTGGATAAATTGTGTTTTATTACTTAGTATGCCATGGTAAATGTTAGTGTTAAAGGTTTGGGTTTGATTATACATCATTGGTATGTGATTATGATGATGGCTTAATATATGTCTTAATGAAGTAATGATGGCTTAATGGTCAAAATGGACTTATTATTGAATTGTAAACATGGATGTTTATTATTGATATTACATAGAATGTGATTTGATACATATGGATGTATATGAACTACATGGAAGTAGTGTTGATTATGTTAAATGGTTGGACCATTGTTATATGTTAATTATGCTTGAATATTATGTGGATTAATATATTTGGTATTCACATAATTGGAGGAGCACCTAGTAGGCATTAGGGGATATATTCTTACACACCGTGGGGTAAGTGTAATTGGTTCATACCTTCGGATACCGTGGGGTTTTCCGTTATGTTATGCCTTGTGACAATACCGTGGGGTACCGATCAAGGTATATCTTCGATTATGATGTAACTGGGTAGCAATATAGGCCTTCTCCATGGAATCCAATTTGTGAATATATCGAATTATTATTCCTACATGCTATGATTATGCTCTATGTGCTATGTGTAAACCTCACTTAGGCTTTAAAGCCTAACACTTGTTATGTGTTTTATGTGTTACAGATATTAGTGGTTCCGGACACAAGAAGGTCTAGAACGGGGTTGTGAGCATGGGATCATTGTTGGAGAGTTAAAGATTGGAAGATTGATAATAGAACTTTCCAACATCCTTTTGATATTTGATTGCTATAGTAGTGATCAAATAAGCTAGTGGTCCATTAGTAGTTATAATTAATTAAATCTTTGTATTTATGGTTATGTAATGATAATTATGTATACTTTTACTTTAGTAATGAGTACCACTCTTCCGTTTTATGGAAGTTTTTGTTAACCCCTGTTTTGGGGTGTTACAGCAAATTATATAAATATGTTAGGAGTCGTTCATACAACTCCTCGAACGTGCCTCTCACCATAAGCAATGCCTTGCATCGCGCACGCCAAGCTTGGTGGTAACCAATCGTGACGTCGAACTGCTGGTGAACATCGTGGACGATGTCCTTTGGACGCAATGACCTGCTAACATCAAGAAATTTGTTTTTCAGTATCGCACCCAATGTCCTTTTGGTGGCTTGTTTGTGGTGGGGATTCAGTTGCGTCCTCGTACAAGTGTGTACGTCGTGCAAATTTCTAATAACTAACGCCCCTCCTTTGGGACCCGCGGAAATCGCGTACATCCTCCACTCACAGTTTTCTCTGGCACATTCAACTATGTATCTGCTTTTGTCAGATTTCGGCATGTGACTTTCGAAACCCTCTTCTAAGAACTTAAGTCCGACCTGACTTGCCAAGTGATCCTTCGAATCAAATATATGACCTACTCTTAACCTTTCACTGCGATTATAAGGTGTAGGTTCGTAGGTTTGTGTCTGGGTATTCTTGTTTGGAAGAATAGGGGGCATATAAAAAAGTCATTTATCTGACTACATGATTTTCTACTAGGGGTATATTCTTCGTGATCATCACTATCAGTATCTGATCTATCTATATCAGCATTACCCGTTTTGAAAACATAGGTTTCGTCATCAGCAACTCCAGCACAACGTCCTTCTTGTGGTTGTTGTTGTTGCGTCTCCGGAACATAATCAGGAATACAGTCGTTAAGACCATATGCATGATCCAAATGAACTGTTGGGCAGTGGGACGGCTGAATTTGAGAATCAGGCTGCTCTATTTGGAGGTCTTCGTCATCAGCGTCGTCGTCACCGTCGTCGTCGTCGTCACCGTCGGATTCGGCATACACAAAAAGAAATGGCGGTCTTTCTGAATCGGCTGCAAAGTGCAGAAAACCAAAGATATCCCATCGTTGGATAACTCCACAAATGACCCATAACCATTCTTAAACACTAACTTGCAAACAGCAGAAGGGTTGATTCCACATTTTTGCATGGCGTATGCAACAAACTTCTGATAAGTATAGTTTACTGACACTTTTACACCATGCTTAGATTTATAAGCAAAATTCCACTCATTGTTATATTGCACCCATTCACCATCGAAACAGAAATATAGCTTAGTTTTTGCAACAAATGAACTCATTTTTTCAGTAGTATGTCAAAAACAAAATATTGAAGAAAGAAAGCAAGAAAGAAATATGGAATCGGTGTGGATTATGGATTGCATTTTACATCTATTTATGGATGAAACAACCAACATTGATGATAACCAATCTCTCATTTCATCCACAAATTGGTATTCCAAATACACTGATTCAACATTGATGAAAACATGTCAGTGAATTTTAACCACAAATTGGTCTTCAAAGTACAAAAATTATGGAAAAAACAGTAAAAGCATGCAAGATTCGTTCAAGTACAGGGCTGAAAGTGTAAAATTTTGTGCCCATCGCGGGACCATCGCGGGCTTCCTCCGCGGGGAGGGACCAAAAGTGTCATCGCGGCCATAGTTGAGGGGCTCCGCGGGACACTTTGGCCAAACACGGGTGCTACGTACTCCCTAGCCCGCGATCGCGGGCTCCATCGCGGAAATTTGTGGCATTTTTGCAAACTGAACGAGATTTAGGGTATTTTGGTAAAGCAAAGTCAAACTTGGGGTATTTTAATTAATTTCCCAATATTAAATATCTAGATATTTTCTATTAAAATATACCGGGTACCCAGTGGTTCCGGTTCCGGGTACCCGGTCCCGGAACCGGTCCCGGCGGGTAGCGGTTCTAAAAAAATGAGAACCGGAACCGGACCAGTTCTAATCGGTTCCTTATTTTAGGAACCGGAACCAGTCACATCGGTTCCGGTTCCAGAACCAGTCACATCGGTTCCGGTTCCAGAACCAGTCACATCGGTTCCGGTTCCAGAACCGGCAGTTCCGGAGCAGTTCCGGTTCCAAAGGCGGTTACCCAGTTCCGCTGCTCACCCCTAACGTTTATTGGTCAAAAAAATCTAGTTGATAGGCTATCTGATGGATAAGTCACGTTTGACAAAAAAACTAGTTGATAAACATGTAAAATGACCAAAAATGACATCTTGAGAAAAACAATCAATTACAATATTTCATAATATAATTATAACAAATTTATAGTAATATAATATGTTAATTAATACAAACAATATGGTAAAGATAAAATAAATAATGTAATGTTAATTAAAAGAATCTAAATTAACACCGAGAACTCACTCGAACCATCAATGCACCAGCACCATATATCCTTTTGGCCAGATAAAATCACACTATCCATGAATCTCTTAAGCTCCAACAAGTAAGATTATTCCACCCCTCATCTTGGCATCCTCTGCAGCACCGGGCTCTAATCCCCCAAGCTCACACGATCTTAAACCAGAGGCAAATTATCGCAATCAAAGCATGCATCCTCGGAAATTGCAATTTAAGAGGAGCATCACCAATCCACACACCATCCCAATGGGAAGTAAAGCCCTCGTTCCCCACTTTTTTCTTGCAAAGTCATAGCAGATTGATATCACTATTTTCCAATTGATAAACTGCCTTCAAAATTCCACCCCACGTAGAATTTGACTCCTTATGAATTTGACGTGAGCCTATAATGCCACTAGGGTCGTGAATCGACTTAACCACTTTTACCCAAAGCGCAGTGTGCTCAACTCAAAACCGCCAGATCCATTTAAAGAGAAGTGTTTTATTAAGAACAAACAAACTTCCAATGCCAAGCCCCACGTCCTACTGGTCAAACACTTTTTCCATTTCACCCAAGTCATTTTCTTAGCCTCACTTTCTCCTCCAACGAAAAACCGGTTCCGCAAGGATTTCAACACAATTTCACCTGATCTAGGAAGTTTGAACATGGAAAGAAAGTAGGTTGGAAGGCTACCCAAAACGGATTTAAGAAGTGTGACTCAACCCCCAACCGAAAGAATCCAGACATTCCAATTTGACAGTTTAGAGGTAAATTTATCGATCATTCCTTCCCACCCATCAAATTTGGTCATATTACATCTGACCGGTAACCCTAGATAAGAGAACGATAGTTTATCTCAACAACAACCTACCAGTCTTGCCATATCTTCAAGTTTCGTATACTCAACCCCAACGCCATACAATTTGCTTTATTGGATATTTAACTTGATCCTGGAGATGATATAAAAGCAACGCAGAATACACACTATGTTCCCAGAATTGGAGTGTGACCATTCACCTATGAAAATTGCATCATCCGCATTAAAGAGCTGAGAAATTGACAAGTTACTTCTGACTATTGTTGCCCTAAGAAAAACTCTCTTTCTTTCCGCTTCTCGAATAACGACATGAAGACCATCCATATCCAGAATAAATAGAATGGTGATAACAAGTGTTCCCGCCGAAGGCCACAGTTAATCTCAACGTCCTTAGTTCGAGGGTCATTTACAAGCACTGACGTTGTCGAGTTTTCAAGGCAACCTATGATCCAACCTCTCCATTTTCTACCAAAACCCAAATTTTCAAGGCCAAATCAAGGAAGTTCGAGCGCAAAAAATCATAAACTTTTTTCAAAATCAACTTTGGAGATCATAAGTTTTCTCTTAATAAAGGCCGATTGTTTCATACTCACACAATCTCCAATTACCAGACTGAGATGGTTGGCTAAAACTTTGCCAATATTTTTATATTGGCATCCTATCAAACTTATCGGGTGGTAATCTTTAACAAACTTTAGGCCATATACTTTCGGGATCAAGGCAATAAAAGAAGGGTTACATCCTTTAGGAATACGTCTAGTCTCGAAGATATTTTGATGGAACAAAATCCCTATTTTATGCTTAATGTTATAAGACTTAATTCATTAAATTAAATAACATTATTTTATGTTCTAGCCCGAATAGTCCGTTAATGCTTAAATCATTGACATCGGTATGATTCTGTTATGTAACTTTTTTTAACAACATGATTTAAAAATGTAATAATAATTAAATGATGGAATTTAGAGGTCCATTTAAAATCCAGGGGGTTTAAGAGCATCTCCAACAGCATTGCTATAATAGGAAAACCCACTTTTTTAGCAATTTTGATCTCCAACAGCTTTGCTATAAATTTTGCTAAAATAGAAATTCTCCAAAAAATTCTCTATGGTTTGCTAAATATAGAGAAGTCTCTACTTTAGAATTTTTTTTAGCAATGCTGTTGGAGTTGAATGGATTTTTTTTAGCAATTTTGACTTTTTTTTCTCTACTTTAGAATTTTTTTTAGGAATGCTCTAACGAGTTGACAAACTCTGGAGTTGACTTCTAAAAGTCTTCTAAAATGTGTGGTCAACTTATAGACGTAAAGCTTAACAGTGACGTCCTGTGCTATTTTTCCCAAAATCTAAATTACAAAAATCATCCCTCTTGTTTGATCATATTGTAAAAACAACCCCTCAAGTTTGAACTATAACTTAACTTGATTCTTTTAACAAAATTATTGTTACAAATAATCAATAATAAAATCATAAAATGATAATGTATCTCATTAATTTTCAAGAAGAATAACATATCATGACCAACATATAGGATCCTTTAAAAATGAATTGAAGTGAAATTCAAATCCGAGTTATATTAGGATGGGTTGATCGCGTTCCAAATATTCCAAATTAAGGAGTGTTCAACAACTATGTTAAAGGTTATTTTAGGTATTTATCTTAACACGAAGATAGAATAAATAAAATATAATTAAATGACTACTAATTGGTTCTTGGCCTCTAGCCCTCCACATAGCCATAGTATATGACAGCGAGGGGGTGTTTGGTTCACAAAAAGTGAAGGAATCTGATGGAATTGGAATCTCATATTCCTTTGAACAGATTCAATTCCATTGTTTGGTTCAAGGTTTTTCAATGAATGAAATCTCTAAATTCCAACCAATTCCATCAAATAGGCATTTAAACATTCCATCCTAAAAACAAAGGATTTCAAAGGAATGGAATTGTGCCGACAAAAAATTCTGCTACCCTCTCTCTCGCTTTCTTCTCCATCGCATCTGTTCTTCTCCATCGCCATCACTGCTGTTCTTCTCCATTGCATCTGCTGTTTAGGGTTTAGGTAATGCTTTTGATTTATGCTTTGGATTACCATCTGATTTCGATTTAGCATCTGATTTCGATTTTGCATCCGAGTTTGATTTTAGCATCTGATTTCGATTTTAGCATTTGATTTCGATTTAGCATCTGATTTCGATTTATCATCTGATTTCGATTCAGCATCTGATTTCGATTTTGCAACTGATTTCGATTTATGGTTCGATTTTGCAACTGATTTCAAATCTTTCGATTTATGGTTCGATTTTGCAACTGATTTCGAATCTTTCGATTTATGGAATTTACAATATGTTTTCGATTTATGGAATTTACAATCTGTTTCTATGATGTTTATGTGGTTTAGTGGTTTTTGTGTATGGAATTTCATGGAATTTACAATTTGATTGGTATTTTGGTCATTTACCCAAATTTATTCCAATTCCAAAACTACATTCAGTGAACCAAACAGACAAATTCCAATTCCTTTAACATATTCCATTCCAATTCTGTCAACCAAACAGCTGTTCAAACCTGACAACATTTCATTCCAATTCCTTCAAAGTCAAATTCCTTTGACAGATTCCATTCCATCCAAAAACATTCTGCGAACCAAACGTCCCTGACTCTTCACCAACTAATGAATTCAGAAGTCAAAATAATTTAATTTACTTTTATTTATAAAAATAAAAATATTGTGTTTGATTCTATGATGTTATGTTTTTGTTACGTGTTACATTTTTTTCTTACGACAATATCATTGACTTTACCAGCCAAATCGGAAAAGTGTGTAGTTTCAAAATAATCGAGCAAGGAGATATTACGTACAGAAGAACTAACAATTTGGATAAATACTTCCGTATCGGTCGATTATTATAACTAGCTGAGTACCCGCGCAATGCGGCGGGATGTGAAAGTTCTATTAAGATATATTTAGCTTTTAAATATCAATTTTTTGCAAAATGTTTTTGAAATACTTGCACATTTACATGTTGTATTAAGACTTAAGAGTTTCTCACAACGCAACGAAATGTTTCATAAATCCAAAAATGGTCATTCATTTTTACCTGTTTACCTTTCAAAATGCACAATGTTTAACAAAATGCTTCGCATTGTTCATATATTTAACAATGGCATATATAATCAATAAAAGTCTTAACTCTAAAACCCAATAACCAAAGAAATAAACACCCTAAAAGCTAAATCATTTTGGAAGCCACAAATTTTGATCAATTTGTCATCGCTCTTATCAGGTAAGATACTCAACTTGGATCAAATTTACTTGGTAAAGGTAAAGTGACCCGAAAACATCTAATTGAATTGTTAACAACCTCATAAATCATTAATCTAAAATGAACCTTCAAACCAAACCAATATCCACTGAACCTACAAACCGAACCAACAAATTTAAATAAATCATGTTTAATTTTTATGTTCAATAATTCACCACTAATACCGTCTACAAAATTCATATTTGAATCACCCAAATTGAAACCATATCTAGCGTTGTGCTTATATGTGTAGAACATTCAAATTAGCGTTGTACATATGCAAAACTTGTAAAACAATATAACATCATTATTCCCAAACATTATTGTCAAATGTTTACAAGTTCAATCTTCAGTAATGTTACACGCACAATAGTCAAAGATTATTATCAAAAAACAGTTAATTCTTGATAGTCTATTGATATGCTTACAAATTACATAGATAAATTTATAATTCCACACGCAAATGCAAATGTTCTCAAGTAGCCATGCCAAAATAACTAACTTAGTACCTAAATAGCAAAATATGGAGATGCATCAGATTCTCTATAATTTTTCTAAAATACAGACTATAAAGTGAATTTTTCTAAAAAGAATTGCATTTAGCTCCAACAGATTCTCTATTTTAGAGATTTCAACATCTTTTATATTATTAAAATATTACTTATATTTATCATCTCAATATATCTTTGAAAATATATTTTTTTAAATAATAACTCAACCCGGTGAGAATGAAACAAAAAGTAACTTCTCTCTCCATCTACCAAGTTTTAGAGAATTCTCTAAACTTTGAGTTTTTTAATACACAAAATTCTACTTTCAAATTTAACATCTACTTTGAAAAACAATAATCATAATCACAAGGGAACAAGAATATGCGCATTTAAAGCATATCAGTATCATCTCAATAACTACAACACATCTCTCTTTAATTCCTTTTCAAGAGAGGTTTTTAGGGTCAAAACTTATTCTGTTCCCTTGGATTTTACTTGTGAGCCATAGTTTATTTTGAACTAAAAACCAATATATTGTCACCACCAACCATTATGAGAAGATTGCAGTTGAATACTTCTCCAGAAATTCTATGAAAGTTTTTCTTCCGGGAAAAGCAGTGGGCCTCAGAACATGATCCGTCTCAATCGACATGTCTTCGAAACTGCAACCTTTCTTGTCAATGAATGTGTGAGAATCACCTATGTCACTACAAAAGTATGATATAATACATAACTCAGAGTTTTAAGATAGTTTTTACTACACAAGCCCAAAAGAAAAGCAAAAAAATGGAAAAATTCAGAAAGCATAAATAATGAAAGCGATTAAATATATGTGTATACCGTAATTAATTGTGGTTGGTTTCTTTAAAAATAGCCTCATTGAATATTTAGAGAAAGTTAACTATTACGACAATTTTTAAATTTGTGTGGGTATATGGAATAGCTCAAAAACAGACTGATTTTCCAGGCTATCGAGAATTGTCAGAAATTAAAACAAGTGAACCTGACCAAACAAAAATGAATCGTTTGCACTTATATATACAGGTTGTTGTCTAGCTGATGGAGACAACTCCGAGAGGTTCGGTCATACCATATCATTGTATAAATGGTCACAATAAGAACTTTACTAAAAACTATCATTTGTTGTAATCAATACATAAAGAAGCAAAAATCTTTGACATGAACAGCAAGAATTATGGATAAAAAGCCAGTGAATGGAGAAAGTTATGCCCATAATCTTACAGATCAAGAAGATCAATAAAGCTTTGGGTCCTAGATTTGCTGGAAGAGTCGGGTTATTAGGCTAAATTAACTTCTGACAAACTTCTTCAGCAACAATAATAACCAGTATAGCAATTAGACGTGTTTCACCATATCAAAAGCAAGTAATATTGGCTAGTTAAACCAACCAAAAATATGCCAAAAACAGGAAAAAGATTGTAGTTAAAGCAAGGCTGCAGAAGTTAGATAAATTGGAAATTGAAGTAGGAAGCATGAAATCATGTTGGAATATTAAAAAAAAAAACTGAAACGAATTGCTGATAACACAAGACGAAATCGAGAAGAAATCAATACCCTTGAAAGCTCTGTTCAAGTGCATGGCGTCATCAGAAGGCGATAGCAACACTGGTGGAATTGTTAATGTAGTCATTGTAGGAGACAATTACCATGTAAATTTGATGCTGGGACATATGATCTAGAAATACAAATATATAGATGGTCCCTTCTTTGTGCAGTCATAACAAACTAAAATCTGGTAACAAAAGCAACTCCATTGAAGAGCACCTAAACAATTTTGATTATGTTCAAAAATACTTAGAACCAATAAAAAATGGGTTGTTCTAGACCATAAAATTAAAGCATGAAGCAAGTAATTGTGAAACAAATGCACCTTTAAAACAGAAAAGCACATTTGTCAAAAACATATAAGCACAACAATTGTTTTTATACTTTCAAAAACACACAAAATACGGTGAAGATGGTTGCAAGACGCAACCCCACTGAAGAGAACCCTAAAAATATCAGCACATTGAATTCATTCCAAGAGCCAAGATGAAGTACATAAATTGAACAACTAAAAAAAATCCAGTTCTCTAAAATCATATAGGCACCAACCTTGTAACAGATGGTGCAAAGCAAAACCCATATACGGCACTAACCTTGTGACTGTGTGTGTTTTTGGAGTGATAAAACCCCATTTGAGAAGCTACTTGATAAATATTTCTGCCCAGGTATGAATGATTCAATCTCTCATCTTTTTTGCTTTTTTCACTGATCATATTGCAAGAATTGCATTCTGGTTATATACCCATTTGATCATTTGGATTGATTCTGCATATGAAAACATATAAACCTATGGTTAGAAGAGTAATTGAACATTTCTAACAAAGAACTATTATTCGTAAAAGAAAACCCATATGGGTTCAAATTCCCTTTTTTCTTCTTTTTGTGGATAAAGAATTGAAAAGTTTGAATCTTTGCAGTTTGTGGTGCCCCAAAAAGAAGGTTCAGGGAATACACACCTTCTGTGACAAAAAATGATAATTCAACAGATGTTAGAAAGGCCAGGAAAGCTGAACTCAAGAGAGATGAAGCCATTGGGTAAATTCTGCACCTAAGCTCTCTCACACACACAGAGAGATAATCAAAGAACAGAGACTTATCAATGGTGTTTTTACCCTTTTTCAGGAAAGCATTACCTATTGGAATTGCAGTCGGAGTTGTTGCACTTGTTGCCTTGTACTTCTACCTCAACAACACCTTCTAGAAACAGGTGTATTGCCGGAGAAATTGTCACAAGAGGGTTTATTCCTTGATCAAAAACAACATAAACAAAACACGGGTTGTATTTAACAAAGGCAACTAAGAGACAAAAAGAGCATGTCACCAGTAAGTAAACTTGTAGATCGAAATAATACCTTATCTCCAATCTACCCCAGAAGAATTGTCAGCTAACATGAGCATCTTCTTACCTCCCATCCATTCTAAGGATCACAACCGTGTTCTTCTGGTGACCAAAACCCGTAAATACTGCAAACCCTCGTTCAAATGAACCCAAGCCACTTTTCATTCTAAACTAAAATACTTTGGTAGTACACCTGCAACACCAAAAAGGAAAATACAAAATACATTGAAAAAAATACGACAGCAAAAAGGAAAATACCTCAAAAATCCTTTGAAGTGGAAACCCTTGCATATAAATGAGCAAAATCAAGTGAACAAATAGAAAACTTGAGAGTATGAATAACCAAGTAAAAAAGTAAACAGAAATCGGTTGTCTACCTGATTTGAGATGCGATAATAAGAAATAAGAACCCTAAGAAAAATCAAACAGAAAAGTTGAGAGATAAATCGATGCAGTAACACCCAGAAAAGTACCAACGATTGAAGGTCGAGATGCGTACCAGTGGCCTTTGGTAGAGATCCGCAGCGTTTGCTTCGGTTGATATAATCGATCAGAACGTCGTCTGCTTCGGTTCTTCGTGTGCCCACGATCCTCCCTTCAATCTAGTCGTCTCGCCTGGT
The DNA here is from genome assembly GCA_033807775.1 of Saussurea involucrata. NCBI lineage: Eukaryota > Viridiplantae > Streptophyta > Magnoliopsida > Asterales > Asteraceae > Saussurea > Saussurea involucrata. Next base: position 13,038,306 of record CM066317.1, on the reverse strand, counting down.
TTTCTCACTCGAAATATGAGAATGAGGGAGTCTTATGAGAGAGATGGGGGAAGTAGGAGCAGAAGAATCGCCGGCTATTATGAAACCATTTGAATTTTGAAACAAAATAGAATGGAATCATCTTGGAGGTGTCACCGGGAGGTTAGGAGCTTATATAGGGGATAACTCAATGGTCATTTTTTAAAATTAAAATTAAATTTTTAAGACTTTAAGACTTTGTGTATAAAGAAGTAGTATCTTGTGCATTTTAAGTTGTATTTAAGACTTTAAGACTTTCATCCAATATGCTTTATAAGATAGTATAGATAATCAAATAAAACAATACTTTGGAATATTTCATCCATTATCTTGTCTAGTTTTAGATTCGAGGTTGAAGCCTTGTAGTCATAAGGAAGGGTTTTTCTGTAGAAAATTCCTTATTTTTCTAACCATACAATTAGTCTTTTACACTTGAATTGTTGTGTTATAAAGTGTATTTATGCCTCCCAGTGGAAATCAGCGTTCTTTACCCTAGAGAAGGACTTAAACTGTCGAGCAGGCCCGGTTGGTCCTTGCCATTTTCTCTTTTCCACGACTTGAGTTCGCTACTATTTGCTTTGAGTGAGGTCATCTTCTACCAACGGGATTCTTTAATAACCTTCTGTAATGTAGTCACTTTGGCGTTTCTTACGCATGTCTTCATCTCTGTGGGTAGTCCCCTCTGGTAATCCTATCTTTGTTTTCTCATCGGTGGTTAGGTGTTGCACTAAACTCAACTTTGTAATGAATAGTCCAGAGTACTCGAAAATAGACTCGTTTCCTTTTTTCAGATTCATGAACTCTTTCTCGATTCTGTCCAAGGCTCGTTCATTGCAGTATTTATCCACCACTTTCTTCTTGAAGGTTCCCCAAGAAAGTTGGGTTAATAAACCAGGCCCAAGAGCTGTCCGGGTGAGGTTCCACCAACTTAGCCCCTCGCCCCTAAACATTTACGAATCAAACTTGACCCTTTGGGAATTATCACATTCGGTTGATTTGAATGTCAGCTCCACCTGTCTGCTCTAATTCATGCAAGTAACCAAATTTGCAGTCTCCTAGAACTTCAGAGGCTTACTGCTAGGGCCGTTGTGGCGTCACACAAGGCCTCCAATTTGATCTATTTTTATATGTATAATAATTAGAATATAGTAAAGGAAATCCAAACAATTAAACGAGTTGTCATGTGGCTCAGTTGGTTAACACTCTCTCTTCTGTAACATGTATCTCAGGTTTGATTCCTACATTGCATACCGTGTCTTGAAACCACTTCGTCAATGTAGAGTTTTGCTAATTTGTCCATCGGTAACGTCTCCCACGTTGCTAGAAAGTGCGCATTTTTAGTTAGTCGGTCTACCACTACCCAAATCGTATCATGGCCTTTCAACGCCCTTGGTAACTTTGTCACGAATCCATGGTGATGTGCTCCCACACCCACTCCCGGATCACTGAATGCTTAACGAAAAAGGTTAAAGGAAAGGGTGAAGGGGGTTACGTTAGGAAGGAGAGGGGTTGGGGGAGTTATATTATATTTTGTTTTATATTTTTATAAAGCCTTTAACAATCTGTAACCATGTTTTAGTGACTTAATCTGTAACCATGTTTTAGTGACTTGTACTATAATATATCATTTGATAAAAAAAATAGAAAAAAAACAAAAACGACCATATTACGGTAGTTAAATACCGTGTATCCAAAATATGGGCACAATAATTCCACAATGAAGGCACAAGTATATACCGACAATGGGATCGCTACAAGTAATAAAGTGGTAAATATACTGAGATCGTATCTACAGGGATTGGACTTCAAAGTTCCGAGTCCTAAGTCGAGAATACACCGATTTCAATGAGAAAAGAATAAAATATTTTGAGCGAGTTTGGTGTTTTTAATAATAAAAAAATCTAAACAAGTAACTAAAATGAGTATGGGTGTAAGTTTCCTTGAGATAATCTTGAGATAATCGTAGTAACAAAATGGTTAGTTACTTTGTAACACGAAGTGTCTATAAAAACCCCGATCTCTCAAAATGATATTTTTATAGACCGGTCCTACAAAGTTTCCATAAAGTGTCCATTGTACCGACTCTCGATCTTGCTGATTTAATTAACTTTGACTCTAAACGTCAAGTTCTACCAATATCGAGATTTATACCAAAATCTCTTTGTGATATAAATCTCGAGCGGTATTTGAACCTTAATAAATCATACAAAACCCGTCTCTCGACGTGGTTATCAAAGACTCTCTCAAATCTTTGTGCATCACTTAAGCCGTATTTCGAATTCGCCCATCTCGAGGTCAAAATCTAATATTAACACTTCAAAGTGATCAGCTTATCCACGTTGAGTTAAAGTCCCAACTCAAGTGACCAATCTCGAGAGTTAGTAATGATGGCCACGCCCAAGTGTTGCCTACTAGTCTCAAGTTTGCTCACACCGATACCCAAGGGGTGCTTAGCTAATAAAAATGAAAGACATTGTAGAAGAAAATAAATACTTAAAAGATACTTGCATTAAAGTAAAGAGAAGAAAATAAATTACAACTACAAGTATAACTACAACTAAAATTACAACTAAAACTACTAAGAACAAGTATTTAGAACCTCTACATTGTTCAAGTGATACCAAATGAAAGACCCAAAGGCTTCTTAAATAGCTCCATAAAGTAAAAACCCAATGGACCAAAACATTCTTCACTCATTTGGTTAAGAACCAATACATGTCATCTTGAAGATATTCAGAGATTTGCCCATGCTTATAGCCATGCTTCCTCTTATTTTATTATTGTTGTTGCTGCCCAGATTTAAGCTTTATCTGTCGTGGAACAAAAGTGGTCTGTTCGTGCCTACTGTGCGCCCACTGTGGGAATCGCTGCACAATATTAAACCCAAAGATTGATGCAAATAACCATAAAACGTCCTCAACAACTGTAACAACCCAACTCAACCAATAAAGCATAACGACATTAAAATAAATAGCTTGCCGAAATGGCCTTGATATACCATCTCAATTAAGCGAGTACAACACAAGGTTTGCGGAAATGATCTATTACACAACTGAGATTTCTAAAGACTAAGCTTGACATGCTAAATATCACGGCATCCTTTTAGTCCAAGGCTTCACACTCACGCTTTCTCCCTGCCCTTACTAAGGCCTTCTACTAAGTGCTTACCTGAAAATGGTTTAGTTTTTGGAAAAGCGAGGGTTAGACCATGAGGTCTAGTGAGTTCCCTCTAGAAACCAACATTTGCACCACATAAAACATTTTAAACGGTTTATAAGCATTTACAAACTCTTCTCATCTTTAAAACATTTAAAATTTCATACGCAAGAACTACCCATGTACATGGCACACTGAAGTCACGCACACCCGTGACAACGTGTCAGTCTCACACTGCCGTATTGGGTCACACCTCCCATGGCATAAACGGGACACTCCCCCGGTATGAGCACTGGCGGGCCACACCTCCCGACTTAGCCAAAACATGTCCACTTCCAAATGTATGCATACATAACTTCTTCACTTTCTCAAACAAGTAAAACATGCAGTTTCATATAAAGGATAAAACATGCAGTATCATCATATCTCATGCATTTCAAGTAATACATAAATCAACACACTTTCAGTTAGAAAGACTAACCTGAAGTCCTCGCTAAGAGTTCTAACTTGCCAACGCTTATCTTCTACCCGCACCTACAAATTTTCACCCAACACACAAGACTAGATAAGTATCTCGGCACTCTCAAATTCTGCTGACAATCGAAGGTCCTGGACAAGAGAATCCCGGGTTCCGGATTCACATTCCGGACTAAGCCATGGTTTTCGGTACAAGTTCCGGATCAATTCTGGATTCCAGCACCCATTTCAGATTCCGACACCCCTTCCGGATACGTTCTGGATTCCGACACGCCTTATGGATCTGTTCCAGAGTCCGATACGCCTTTCGGATTCGTTCCGGAGTCCGACACGCGTTCCGGGTAAATTCCGGATTCCGGACCTAGCGAGTTCCGGACAAATGGGGTTTTCCCATCGCGCTGAACAATCCAATACCCCAACCATTTCTACTCACAATCGATGTAACCAAAAGCCATCATTACAATGATTAATGATTAATAGCGATAAACCTCTCATACCAATTTGGTTGGGACATAAACACCCAGCTTGATGTTCTCACATCTTGAGGAGATAATAATCAAAAGGTCCCCAAAACCCAAAACCCCAATGCTTAAAGTCCATACTCAGATTCCATCATTACACTACATACTAATAGATAAGGAAAAGAAATTTATCTCAACTAAAGTGATGATCCTTCCTTCCCAATTTTGATTCTCCAACATTTCTTCAAGAAGGCTTCTCCCTAAATTCACACTGTAGCCGCACACACTGATGTTTATGAAATCAAGGTTACTAGGGTTTACCCTTATTTATAACACTCACACAAGAACACTAAACTCTTGTCTTTTACACTTTGGCCACCAAACATCATTTTATTTACTACACTCTAAACTGGGTTATTACAACATCCTCCTCTCAAAAGAATTCCGTCCACGGAATTCCATCTTCGAACAAACGAGGGAAACGGTTCCTCATATCCGATTCCACCTCCCAAGTTGTTTCTTGCCACTTATGGAAGCGACACTGAACTTTCACTAGCGAGATGTCTTTATTCCTCACTTCCTGACTTTGCGATCTACGATCGCTAACGGTTCCTCGACATAAATTAACTTCGCATCCACACAAATGTATTCCAACGGCACTACCATGCTTTCTTCGGTTAGACAATTCCTTAAGTTCGACACATGAAAGGTCGAATGAACTCCCCGCAGCCTCTCGGTCAACTCCAACTTATACGCCACCTCACCCACACGCTTGGTGATGGCGAACGGCCCGACATGCCTAGGCCTTAGCTTCCATCTCTTCCCAAATCGTACGGCGCTTTTCCACGGCGACACCTTGAGCATCACCTTATCCCCCACCCTAAACTCAACCGGTCTCCTTCTTTTACTCACATAACCCTGTGGTGGTCTTGAGCCACCCTTAACTTCCCACGAATCTGGTTGACTCGTCGGCAGTCAACCGCACGACCTCCGGTCTCACCAAATGCCTCTTCCCACGATACATCTTTATTCTTGGAAGAATTCCAGATAACTGCACATGCCAACTGTTTGGGCAAAAAATCACCAGTCTCGACCACGACCACGATGCTTAAAATCATTTAACCCAATTCTTTCACAACCAAGTCAAAACATACACACTTTTTCCTTTGACTGAATTTATGATCGCAGATATCCCTCGACCTCGACCTCGACCTCGACCGTCGTGACCTAACCCTTGACCGTCGTCTGGAAACACACGACCTCGACCAAAGCTAACGTATGATTTTCTGTTATGATCTCATCGTTTAATACAAGTCAGCAGTGTTTATAGCCAACGAGTGAAACCGGCAGAGCAATTAAACAACATTCCTTGCTTCGTAACCAAATTCAATGATTCTCGCATGTGTTACAATAACGGTTGCTGGATTTCTAGAGATTTTGTACTCTTCCAAAGAACGCACTAGCAATTCGTGGCCTGAAAATGTTATCCTAAATAAAAGGAGGGTCGTTTTAAACCACAATAAGATAGATAAAACCAACAATGCATTTGTCTAAAACCATTAACATCATTTGTTTTACATGCAAATGTGTCTGTCTTTTCAATAAGGCATTAGGTAAATACTGTGTACGAGAGTAAGTTCTAAGGAAAGTGCGAGAGTAAATACCAACACTTTTCTTTTTCAATCTCATTCAATTCCTACTACTATCAAATTATGAGTCTCTAGATCTACCATTGACAAAATTTCAGGCAATGTGATGTCAATTTTGGAGTAAGATAAGATTGATGAATATGCATACAAATCTGATTGTTAGTTTTGAATGTCATCGTTTTCCATCCTTTGGGATTTGTTGTTGGGAAAATTTGTTGTTTGTTTGGGAATATATGATTTGGACCGTTTGATCCTGGACATGAAAGGGGGGATCTAGGCTTATTAATTGCCCTCAAAAATTTATCAACAGTTATAAATGTTGGAAAACCATGTTATATGATTCCATTTCACGTTCCTCAGGCTGTAGTGCATAGATTTTTCGATCCATATCTTCTTCTTTTTGTCAGTTTAGCATCGATTGACTCACATTTATACACAATATAAGCTTTTCAAAAACGTTATACATAATATAAGCTACATGAAATGAAAAATCAAATCTAATGTATGTACGACACACTGCATTCTACAGAAAGTGCTTGCAATGAATCCACCACAGGGAGTCTATGAGCGAAGGAAAGGTGTATAAGAGCACCCCTAATGGGGAGGTCCATGATGACTAGGCATGGTAAAGAACCGGTTCTGGATTTTTTTTAACCATTGAGTGGCACGTGACATGGCATACCGCTCCATCTGCATGGAGCGGTCCATGCCACAAAATCATATCCAAATTATTCCCACATCTCCACTATCTCTACTAACTTCAAGTATCTCTCTCACTCTCTGGTACATATATCTCTCTCTTATGAGTGTGTGGAATACACCTACAGACGTGTGCTAATTAAACCTCAAAGCAAGTATACAATGAGATCTAATGTCGTCTTTCAAGTAATAAAATGGTAAGAACCAAGTATCGTTTTCCACAAGGATAGGTATCTTAAGTTGCAAGATCTCGAGATGAAAAACTAATTTCAGATGGCGAATTTGAAGAAAATATTTTTGTTTGGTTGATTTGATGATTATCACAGATTGAAATAAACAGTAATAAAAGAGAAGCAAGGGTGTAAGACTTGTGATGATACGTTAAACCAAATTCCAGCAGACTAATGCTACAGAACTGTTGCAGCAATGGATGCTACAGGAATGCTGCAGCATGAAAGTGACAACAACTAGTTTTATTATCTATTTTGAGACACGTTCCTCTCAGACTCTCACCATCCCATGATTCCAGTAGCAGTAAGACTTCTCATCTCTGAGCAGAACCTAAGGTAAAGGAATGATGGAATGGAGTTCTCAAAATATACGACGAAACAAGTTCTCTTTGTTAAAAGTTACTCTCTCGATATAACCCCCGTACCTCCCAAGTTTATGTATTCCTAAGTAGCTTATCTCTAAGACTAATCCATTTTAAACCTTTTGAAAAAGTAACAACTTATCAAGAATGAATCATTTTAAAAAACAAAAGTAACAACTCTCGTTGCAAGCAACTTTCTCGATATTACCCCTTATGTCATCCAAATTGACGTGCTATTCAATGGCCTATCTCTAGGTCCATGACACTTTTAACACTATCAAAGTGATCAAGTTGTCAAGGGATTGTATTATCTTGATAGTACATGGGTTGGAATAATAAAACATCATTATTGCCACAAAATGCCTACTTTCCTTTGATTAACATAATCACCATTTGCCTCATACCCAAGCTAATATGATTAGCTACTCATGACAATAAATAAAGTAGAGTAAATGCAATAAACTATGAAAGTAAACATGATGCTTGGAATGAAAATGGTACTTTGAAAAGTAAATGACTATAATTAAAAATGACAAGTAAATAAAAATGCAAGGAGATAAATGACAAGATTGAAGGATGAAATGTACGTACAAGAATGTAAAATGCTAAATTAAAGTGCTTACAATTAAAGACGAAAAGTAAATGGGAAAGCTAGAGATGCAAGATGAATTTAAAGAAAGCAAAGGAAAAGCCTTAAATGAAGAACATGAAGAACAAGAACACTAGGACATTAATTAGAATTATAGAGAGGAGTTGGAGGGAAAGTGGAGCTGATTTAAAATCAACTCCAATGTGTATCTAAAAAAAACCAAGGCCCTCTATTTATAGTACAAAAGAGGGATTAAAAGTGTAAAATTAGCAACTAGTTAATTAGGAAAGAACTATTAGTTTAAGGAATCTAACTAGAATGTACAAATGACCATTACATTACAACTGGAAAGTACAATAGTTGGACACTTGGAATGACCAATGGGTAATAGAATTGCTTTTTCCACTCCAATTTAATCATCTTCCAATTCCCCCTCTCCAAAAGCGTCAGTTCCATGCTCCAGAGATGTTGCAGCATGACCTGTGTTCCAAAAGGATTTCCAAATTGATACCAAAGTTAGTCTTTTATCTCAAATAGCACAAGTAAACCACAAACCTTAGCTCCAAACTAATGAAAGAGAAAAGAAGTAAAAAATGACTCAAATTAGAATTTAGAAGTGCAAAATTCTATCTAAAAGATTAAAAAGGAAGTGCTTAAGTACTCAAAATTGAGAACTTATCACCACCTCAAACTAAGAACTTTGCTTGTCCCCAAGCAATAAAAAGACAAAAGAAAAGACTCAAATTTGTAGAATTTTGCAAGAGAATGACATTAAGTGCTCTTCATGAAGTTGACAATATCAAAAATGCATAGCATAACCTTTTATAAATCCAAAGTAACCAAATATCATAATCTAAGTGCAAATATGAACCATATGCTAGCACCACATTCTCTTTGTTATAGTCACACACTCATCATCACAGATTACTAATGCTTTTGGTGAATTGGGTTTCTCTCTTTGTGGCATATCTTTTTCTCACCTTTGCCTTTTCACACCCCATGTATCAACATTGAAATTATTTAAAATTTGGCACTTTTTGGCTCTTTTCTGTTGAATGCATACACCTACCCCTATGGGGTATTTTTGGTGTCTTAGATCACTTGCCTTTGGCAATTTTCTATTTTTGTGCAGCTTTTGCTCTTGCCAACATGCTTTTGCCATTTTTAGGCACCCCCACGGCCCCACCCCAAACTAAGAATCTTACAATGTCCTCACTGTAATGGAAGCAAGAAGTGCTTGACAAAAGTATCAAGTGGCTAAAAATGTGGAAAAGGAATATAAGCATAGATCATTTCTGTGATTTAGGATGAATGTGGACCAAATTGTGTCCCAAGCACATGTGTGGCTAGTTCTAGCATGCATCACTCTAAAAATGAGATTTGGACTTATGGAATTATTTAGGATATGTACACATGTCAACATTGCCTAGACATGACTGTAATGCAAGAAAAATAAACCTAAAAGTGCACAAACTAATCCCAGACTCAAATAAATAAAAAAACAAAAGGTTGGAGCTAAAGGATATGATTAAACCTGCCCTACTCAGTGGGAGTAGGCTATGGACCAAGTGGTTGGAATGAATGTTGTGGCACAAGACTCTGCATTTCCTCCTTTTATCAAGGTATTTTTCTTTTTCAGCTGATGAAACTTTTGTTGTAAACTTCTTAAAGAATGGTGGAATTTGTTAGAGCACATCAATATGCTCCCCAGCCTAAACGGTCCTCACCAGCTCACCTCGGTGTTTCTCTTTCCACTTATGCTTGTATACGTTTCTTACCACTCGCTTCACTGCTTGATCATGGCACAAGATTTTGATTGCATAAATGGGGGAACGGTTCATCCCACAAAGAGTTTTCCACATCACCTCACTGCCAACAGAACCTGATTTTATGAAGCCTCCCGAATCCTTGGATTGATCATCACATCCCTTTTCAGAAACAACTTGAAGATTTTCTGCACAGCTTTGCTGCAGGATTCCTGCAGCATCTGCAACAATATATTCTTTCTGCATAGATTCAAAGCATGGGTTAATGACAATCTTGGCATTTTGTTGCACCTCTTCACTATTTTGAAGTAAAGAGGGGTTGCTCAAATGCTCAGGTGCTTCCTCAGAACTCTCTATCTCTTGACTATTTTCCAAAGTAATGACCTCATCCTCATCCTTATCCTTGCCAACACACTCAAAATTTTCAATCTCACTTGGAATAGGAATTTGGATTTGTCTATTGATATCTTCAACATAAGTTGTGATGCTGGCAACAGATCCTTGTATGTTCTGTAAGAAATCATTCATTAAAGCTTTAAGAGATTCGAGGTTTTCAACTTGTTCTAAAGGAGGCGTAGGGGTAAAAATGAGTTGTTAAAATCATCCCCTTGAAAATTCCCTGAAAAATCAACTTGTTCATCCCAAGATTGGTTAAAGGTATTTGAATAAGTGTTACTCCAATCTTGGTAGGGAGATATTGGTGATGTGAAAGTGCCATGATCTTGACCATATAAAAACAAATTAGGATAATCCTCCCATGATTGAGTGTAACCCTTGAAGTGTGAGGTATCCCAATTACTATTGCCCATGAAATAACTAGATTCAGGGTTCAAAGGGGAACTGTATGAGAAATGATTTCCGCAACAGTAGTCACAGAAAACAGTTTCATACGGCCCACTCGAATGTCCTGTTGAATCCATATTCATAGAACGATATACTCAAAGATTTGTTACTTGTACACACATGGAGACGTATGACAAGCAACAAAGATGGTAGAAAAATTAGCTTCTCAAGACTCAAGTTCAAAACAACTATAGATTTACGCCTATCCCCGACAACGGCGCCAAAAACTTGATGAGTGCGTGGAATACACCTACAGACGTGTGCCAATTAAACCTCAAAGCAAGTATACAATGAGATCTAATGTCATCTTTCAAGTAATAAAATGGTAAGAACCAAGTATCGTATTCCACAGGGATAAGTATCTTAAGTTGCAAGATCTCAAGATGAAAAACTAATTTCAGATGGTGAATTTGAAGAAAATATTTTTGGTTGGTTGATTTGATGATTATCACAGATTGAAATAAATAGTAATAAAAGAGAAGCAAGGGTGTAAGGCTTATGATGATAAGTTCAACCAAATTCCAGCAGACTAATGCTACAGAACTGCTGCAACAATGGGTGCTACAGGAATGCTGCAGCATGAAAGTGACAACAACTAGTTTTATTATCTATTTTGAGACACGTTCCTCTCAGAATCTCACCATCCCATGATTCCAGTAGCAGTAAGCAATCTCATCTCTGAGCAGAACCTAAGGTAAAGGATAGATGGAATGGAGTTCTCAAAATATAAGGCGAAACAAGTTCTCTTTGTTAAAAGTTACTCTCTCGATATAACCCTCGTACCTCCTAAGTTTATGTGATCCTAAGTAGCTTATCTCTAAGTCTAATCCATTTTAACCCTTTTGAAAAAGTGACAACTTATCAAGAATGAATCATTTTAGAAAACAAAAGTAACAACTCTCGTTGCAAGTAACTCTTTCGATATTACCCCTTATGTAATCCAAATTGACGTGCTATTCAATGGCCTATCTCTAGGTCAATGACACTTTAACACTATCAAAGTGATCAATTTGTCAAGGGATTGTATTATCTTGATAGAACTTGGGTTGGAATAATAAAACATCATTATTGCCACAAAATGCCTACTTTCCTTAGGTTAACATAATCACCATTTGCCTCATACCCAATCTAATATGATTAGCTACTCATGACAATAAATAAAGTAGAGTAAATGCAAGAAACTATGATATCATCAGTTGTTGTAAATAAGCAATCCCAAACACCCCCTAAACCTATGAAAGCTTAGATCATTAAACTTATTTAAGCAAAACGACACCCATAAGTTGCTAATCTGAACCATTGATTACTTAGTTTGGTTGTATGGATGTAGCTATGTGGAATTTTCAGTATATAACAAAGTCACAAAAGTTTAAAAATCCTCTTTTTCTTTCAGAAAGACAAAGTAACAAAGTCTTCAATATAATTTGCATTGCGTGGGTACATAACTAGTACTTTAATAATACATGAAATCCAGTGTCTAAAAGCATTAACATTAACTGAAACGCAAATGTGGCTTTTTCAATAAGGCATTAGGTCATTATAGTACTACATGAAATCAATAATACTTTAATAAAAGAAGCTCAACACCTATAACGATCTCAATCAGAAGTTAATAGACAACGCTAATACAGACTAATTTATGAATTCAATCGGACTTTGATCTAACACCAATATTAATTTATCACGAGACAACAAATTCTACAGAAAGTGCTTGCATTTACAAATCAATCCAGCACATAAATTAATCCAAAAATACTATGTACAACAGCAATCCAGCACGTAAATTAATGCAATTACAAATCAATGAAGCAATCCAGCACATAAATGAATGCAATTACAAATCAGTGAGTCTATGAGCGAAGGAAAGGTGTATAACCTGAAGTTACAAATCTCCGCATTATCTCCGATGAATTGAGTATGACCTTGGCAAAGTCAATGTCTCCCATCTTTATATACGTTGTGACCAGCAGTGATGTGAGAGATGGGCTTGCTTCGTAACCAAGTTTAATGATTCTCGCATGTGTTACAATAACGGTTGCTGAATTTCTAGGCATTTTGTACTCTTCCAAAGAACGCACCAGCAATTCGTGGTCTGAAAATGTTATCCCAAATAAAAGGAGGGTCGTTTTAAACCACAATAAGATAGATAAAACCAACAATGCATTTGTCTAAAACCATTAACATCAACTATTTTACATGCAAATGTGTCTGTCTTTTCAATAAGGCATTAGGTAAATATTGTGTACGAGTGTAAATTCTAAGGAAAGTGCGAGAGTAAATACCAACATTTTTCTTTTTTAATCTCATTCAATTCATACTACTATCAAATTATGAGTCTCTAGATCTACCATTGACAAAATTTCAGGTAATGTGATGTCAATTTGGAGTAAGATAAGATTGATGAATATGCAAACAAATCTGATTGTTAGTTTTGAATGTCATCGTTTTCCATCCTTTGGGATTTGTTGTTGGGAAAATTTGTTGTTTGTTTGGGAATATATGATTTGGAACGTTTGATCCTGGACATGAAAGGGGCGATCTAGGCTTATTAATTGCCCTCAATAATTTATCAACAGTTACAAATGTTGGAAAACCATGTTATATGATTCCATTTCACGTTCCTCAGGTTGTAGTGCATAGATTTTTCGATCGATATCTTCTTCTTTTTGTCAGTTTAGCATCGACTGACTCACATTTATACACAATATAAGCTTTTCAAAAAAGTTATATACAATATAAGCTACATGAAATGAAAAATCAAATCCAATGTATGTACGACACACTACATTCTACAGAAAGTGCTTGCAATGAATCCAGCACAGTGATTCTATGAGCGAAGGAAAGGTGTATAAGAGCACCCCCAATGGGAAGGTCCATGATGACTAGGCATGGTAAAGATCCGGTTCTTGATTTTTTTACCATTGAATGGCACATGACATGGCAAACCGCTCCATCTACATGGAGCGGTCCATGCCACAAAATCCTATCCAAATTATTCCCACATCTCTACAATCTCCACTAACTTCAGGTATCTCTCTCACTCTCTACTTTTTTTTCCTTTTCTTTTTATTAGTTACTTTTATTAATAATATATTATTATACTATTATTATTTATTACTTTAAATAAATATAAATTTTATTAATGATACATTATTATAATTTTATAATTTTTATTATTGAATATTTTAAATAAAGATAAAATTTTCAATAATAATATTTTTTTAAGACAATAATAATAATAAATTATTATAATATTCTTAGAAAAATTGTATTTCAAAATTTTTATTTATAATGACATTTATTAATATAGTTATTAATTAGTGTTGATTGTAATAAGTATTTTTTAACAATTATAACTTTTATTATTATAGTTTTTTATTGTAAAACTATGGACCGGTCCATGATTGAGAGTGAAAGGTTTATAAAATGTGTAGGAGAGAGAAAACTGATGTGGCAGAGAGAGAAAGCTGAGATGGCAAAACCATGAACCTCTAAAGAGGTCAATGATTGTGGATGCTCTAATATAACCTGAAGGTTTGTCAAGAGGAAACTCGAAACTGGATGCTGAGTGGTTCGAGCGCCATGGCCAGAAACAGATACGCTTCTTCGGCCAATAAATCCGTTTAACAATCTCGCTTCGCATCATCTCCGATGAACTGATTATGTATGACCTGTGGTAGAAAACGTCGGCAGATCGGCTAGATCGGTGACGCTAGGACTGTAGAGGATCGCCCGCCAATATGTACTTTCAGTAAGACCTACAAAAGCCCCCTTCAGTTAATTTGAATCAAATGACCCAAAGGCCCAAATTCAAAGTATATGGATCAAGATTCTCAAAAAACGGTCTCGGGTTCGATATTGTTTTCTTGTAACCGTCCCAATCACTAGGGTTGTAAATAAGTGAGTTTTTAATGGGCTATTCAAGCTTATTTACAAATTATATAACTAAAATATAAAAATAATCCAACTTGAGTAAGGGGTCGTTTACCAAACGCTTACCCGGGTAAGCACTTACGAATCAAATTTACACTATTATTTACTTACCGGGTAAGATTTTAGTATGCCAAATCGGTTTCGTATGCAACAATTCACCTGGTAAATGCTAACCACACTCACTTACCGGGGTAAGACTCTTGGTCCTTGCATTCACTCTTACCGCTCTTATCGGGTAAGATTTTTGGTCCTTACTGACAGTGCTTTGAATACACCGATAGACGTGTGCTAATTAAACCTCAACGCAAGTATACATTGAGATCTAATGTCGTCTTTCAAGTAGTAATATGGTAAGAACCATGTATCGTCCCACAGAGAATGGAGTAAAAGCGTAGTAAAAGTTTAATAAAAGAACTGATTTCCAATGATCAATTCGAAGAAAATATTTTTATGTGTGGAGTTATCACAGATTATATGACAATATTAATAGAAGATAACAAGGGTGTAAGATGTTGGGGTGAAGTCTAAACATAAATTCCAGCAGACCAATGTTGTAGCATTGCTACAACATTTGTCTCTTAACACTTAAGTTCACCATCTACTTTTCAGGATGCCCTCTTGGGTTTTCAATAAATCACTACTGGTCTAGCTGCCAATCAACCCATCTCTGGCGTTGTGTCAGAACTATCAATAGCAAGATGATTCCTTCCAAGTATACGGATAAACAGATCTATTTGTTAAAATCACTCTCTCGAGCTGATTCTCATATCAGTTAAGTTGACGTGTTCTAAGTGGGTCATCTCTGACTCGCACTCCATACTATTTCCATCAAGACAGATGATCAACTTATCGGGCAAAATCAACCAGAAAGAACAGAGATGACAAATCTCTTTGTCAGTAGCTCTCTCAAGCCTACTTCCTTTGTCATTCGGATTGACGTGCATATCAATGGTTCATCTCTGACACCATGGCACTTTAACACTTTCAAAGTGATTAATCGTCCTGAAGTAACTTGATCTTTTATAAAACTTAACATGAAATGGTAAACATCATTATTGAGAACCGATGCCCACTTTTCATTATGTTTAAACCTCACCCTTTAACCTCACACCCAAGCTATTTAAACTTAGCTACTCATACTTGAATGTAAATGACAGGAAATGTAAATTATAGAAATGAAATACATAAAGTAAAGACGGAAATGTAAATGACTTGAATATAAAATGCAAGAATGTAAAAGATTATAAGTTATTGCAGCAATGTTGGACCAATGCTGTTGCAACTCATAAACGATATGAAGAACAAGAACAAGATGAAGAACATAAACTAGAATTGCATAAATTTAGAGATAGGTTCTGCAAATCAGTTGTAAGAACTGATCCACACAAAGTGTCTACTGAAAATTAATACATACCTCTCCTATTTATACTAAGAGGAGAGAAGGTAAGCATGCTAAACATAATACTAACTACAATATTCAAAAAGGTAAATGTACTATTACAACCCATGCCTTAAAAGTTAATCTTTTTAGAGTTTACAAAAGAAATCAAGCATTGAGTTCAGCTTTTCTGGAATATGGCTGGATCATGGTACAAAAAGTCATCTACAAAAGTCTTCTCAAAATCAATTCTTCATTCCATCCTTCCAGTCTTCAATGTTGTAGCATTGGGCAAGGGCTGCACTATATAAACAAATACAATTAGCCTTCCTAAAGTAGTAAAGTAGTAAATGACATGTAAATCAAATCTTAGCTCCATGAAACAAAGGGTGAAAATAAGTAAGAAAAAAGACTCAAATGTTGGGATAAAATAAGAAAACCTAATAAAAATGATAAGAAAAAGATACAATATGCATTAAATAAATAATGCATATCACACCCTCAAATTTAAAGTGTTGTTTGTCCCCAAACAACTAAAAGACCAAAAAAAGAAAATGACTCAATTTTGAAATTTCTTGCAAGAATATGGTATTAAGTGCCCACATCATGTACATCATATCCCATGAACTAGATAGCCTTTCATAAATCCTTTATCATTCATTTTAACCCAAAGTGTGTGTGTGTGTGTCATAGGCTAGCCCCAATCTTCCCTTTGTTAGACTCAAACACACCCTACATTTAGAGTCAATAGGGCTTTTTAGAGTTTCTCTTTGGCATATCTTTTCTCACCAAGCCTTTTCTCTCAACAAAATTTTTAAAAATTTGGCACTTTGTGCTCTTTTCTTATTGAATTTTTATACCTTGCCCCTATGGGGCATTTTGGTATCTTTGCATCATGCATATCAGGTTAGAGCTTTGCTCTTTTTATTGATATTTTCATGCTTTTAAGGTGTAACCTTCCCACCCTCAAATTTATGCTTTACAATGTCCTCATTGTAATATTGAAGTGTATAGGTGTATGAAGGCTACAAGTGGCTTTTGACATGTGAGAAGAAGGCCTAAATCATCCTCTAAATGTGTTTAAGATGTGTGAGTCAAATTATGTCCCAAAAAGAGAGTGGCTAGTTCTAACAGGAACACACAACTTAGTAAACTCATGATTTCAAAAAAAAATATTTGGGCTATGAATTCAAAGGAACATGATACAACCAATGCATTATCTAGCAAGAGAAAATAAACCTAAAAAATGATTACATTATCCCAGACTCAATAAAAATAAAAATGGAGGCTAAGGAAGATGATATGGACCTGCCCTACTCCTTAGGAGTAGGTTGTGAATCAGTGGATGCCCCTGTCAATGCTGCAGCATCCATAGTTTTTTTTTTCTGCTGCAGTGGGCTCCAATGCTCCAGCATCCATCTGCAGCTTCCTTTCAACCAACAACCTGTTTCTTTCAGCCCTCAACTCTTCATTCTCTCTAGCAAGCCTCATGTTTTCAGTCTTTACCCTGCTCATCCTCGGCTGTTGATAATGCTTATGATAAACTCAAATTCCTCCAAGCTAGCTCTGTCAAACCCCTTGTCTATCAATCCTGTCTTCTTCTTTTGTTTTTCAAACAAATCCTTTGCTTCTTTCTTGCTGAAACGATCCAATGCTCTTCTAGGCCTAAGAATGATATGTGGTTGTGAGGTTCAGCAACAAAATGCTTCATGGATGCTTCAACATCACCTTTCTTGTTCCTTGGTTTCTTTGGAGCAACGGTCTTCTTTTTTGCCTGCATTCCCTTTTTCTTAGGTTGCTCAGTACCTGCAAGGTTAGTCTCTTGCACATTTTCAGAAGCTTTTGTTTTTCTTTGAGCAGGATCATCCCTCCCACCAGAGTGGTCAGAAATCTCCATTGATTGGCCCTCAGCTCCAGGGTCCTGATGTTGTGAGGATGCTACAGCATCAGTGTGCCGTCCAACACTTGCACTCATCCTATTCAAACTCTCAGCCACATTCTCCAAAATATCTAGTTCTTCCAAACTTTGATCATCCAAAACTGTGTTTGGTTGACTAAGTGGAATTCTCTGTGAGTCATCAAAAGGCCAAGTTAGACATAAAATAGGTGGTGTTTGTGTGAAACCTTGTGTGCAATTGAAAATAAACTCACTATCTTCTTCAGTGGTGAAATAATCCTTAACTTTTATAGAAAAATCAGAAGATACCTCGTTTGTAGCTTTGTTTAAATCAGGGATGGTGGAGTGTGCCTCCGTGTGGCTTTGAGTAGGAGTTACTTGAGCATCCACAACACCTTTTTTAGAAGAACTCCCCTTCACCATGGATTTTATGAATTTTGGTGTGAGCACCGAAGCATCGAGAGTAGGGGTAGAAGAAACAAGGGTTTCTACTTGAGTTGCACTATCCACAATGGTGGTATGAGCAGATTCCACCAATGGGGGTTGTGGGTTTGGTTCTTCGACATTTGCTTCCTTGGGGTTTTCTTTAGGGTTTTCGGGTGCAACAGGGATGTTGGTTTTTGGTTGAGATTCGACCATGGATGAAGAAGACGCAACTATGGTGGTGTTCGGTGGTGCTTGTGATTGTGAAGGTTCGACCTCAGGGTCGAACCTTTCGGTTTCTCCAGTAGGGTTTTCTTGGGCCTGCATTGCTTCCCTTCGTCGACTGCTTCTTCGCACCACATCATCTCGAACTGTAGGTACTTTTACTCTAGCCATAATGATCGATTTTGGTGATGGATTTCAGAAAGGTTTGAAAACAGAGGGAAAAGAAAAGAGGTTGAAGAAGACGGGGTGTAGAGAGAGAAAGGTGTGTTTTGGAAAAAGGAGAAGATAAAAGGTTTATTTAAGGAGACTTTTAAAAAATCAATTTTTTTTTCTTTTTTAGTGTACGACTTTGGCTGGAAAAAGAAACAAGATCAAGATTTTTTAGGCCAAATAGTACAAGCATGGGTGAGAAGGACCTAACTAGGACATACCCCTCATGCTTGGACCATCATTTTGCTGAAAAGTAGAGAGGTCCAAAAAGAGGTATGGAGTTTTTGGTGGGTAAAGGTACAACCAGGGTTGTCTTATGGTTGAAAAAGTCTTACCCACTCTAAGGATCACTATACAAGGTACACTCTTTTGGATAGGCTAACAAGCCACCTCAAGGGATGGGTTTCTTTTGAGCATGCTTCTGAATTCAACACCCTCCCTATTTAGACACTTTTCCAGAAAAAGTAACAGGGCCCACTTTCAAATTTTTCAAAATTTTCCTTTCACAAAGCCAAGGTCTGGATGCTGAAATGATGCTACATCATCCAATACTTGTCTTTTGACCTAAAGAGGTAACTTCCTACAAAGCAGTAAATTTAAGCTAGAAATTTAGAACAAGAGAATATTTACAAACATGTATGGACTAAAAAGAGTCCATGGCTTTTTATGAAGTTTTATCAAAGTGTAGCCAATTCCACACAGAGCAATGCTCTGGGAATGCTACAGCATTGTGATATGCTTTCACTCTCTGGCCATTCACTTTGAAAATGTTGTTATCCTCAGGGTTTATCAAGTCAATAGCCCCATAGGGATAGACTTTGTGGATGGTAAAAGGACCAGACCATATACTCTTGAGTTTTCCTGGGAACAGTTTCAGTCTTGAATTGAATAAAAGGACATGTTGTCCTTCTTTGAATTCTCTGGGTTGGATTCTTTTGTCATGCCATTTTTTTTTCTTCTCTTTATAGAGTTTGGCATTTTAATAGGACATGTTCCTATGCTCTTCCATTTCACAGAGTTGTAATTTTCTATTGTTTCCAGCCTCATCTAAAGACAAATTTAGCTCTTTGATAGCCCAATATGCTTTATACTCAAGTTCCAAAGCAAGTGACAGGCTTTTCCAAAGACTAGCTTATATGGGGACATACCAATTGGTGTTTTGAAAGCAGTTCTGTATGCCCATAAAGCATCATCCAATTTAAAAGCCCAGTCTTTCCTGGTTAGTTTTACCATTTTTTCTAAAATGCTCTTGATTTCCCTGTTAGAGAGTTCAGCCAGTCCATTTGTCTATGGATGGTATGCAGTAGCTATCATGTGCCTAACATTGTACTTTTCAAGAACTCCTGGCAACAATTTGTTTACAAAATGGGTACCCTCATCACTGATCAGTGCCATGGGGGTACCAAATCTTGTAAAAATATGTTTTTGATGAAATTTAATCACAGTTTTTGCATCATTGTTAGCACAAGCTATTGCCTCCACCTACTTTGAGACATAATATACAGCCACTAGAATGTATTGGCAATTGTTGGATGGTGGGAAGGGTCCCATGAAATCAATTCCCCACACATCAAACAATTCTACTTCCAAGATTCCATTTAAAGGCATTTCATTTCTTTGAGAAATGGAACCAGTACTTTGACATTCATTGCATCTTTTGGAAAAATTGTAGGAATCTTGGAAGAGAGTTGGCCAATAGAAACCAGATTGTAGTCCTTTGGCTGCAGTCCTTTGGCTTCCAAAATGACCTCCATATGTTGAGGTGTGGCAATGGTGTAAAATTTCTGCCACATCTTTTTCTGGGACACATCTTCTCAAAATTTGATCTGCACCAACTTTAAACAAAAAATGATCATCCCAGAGATAAAATTTGGCATCATGGAGAAACTTTTTAAGCATATGACCAGTAATTAGCAATGTCAGCATACCAAGGGGAGGAATGTTGTAGCATCAAGATTTTCACATCAGGGAAGGTTTCAATGATATCTCCTTCCCCTTTCTTTTCCACTAGGTTTTCTAACCTAGACAAATGATCTGCCACTTGATTGTTTACTCCTTTTCTATCCACAATCTCTAAGTCAAACTCTTGCAACAACAAAACCCACCTAATCAACCTAGGTTTGGCATCTTTTTTAGAGATTAAGTATTTAATGACAGCATGATCTATATGCACAATGACTTTTGTTCCCACTAAATATGACCTAAATCTCTCAAAAGCAAATACTACATCCAAGAGTTCTTTTTCTGTTGTTGTGTAGTTGATTTGTGCTTCATTCAAAGTCTTACTTGCATAATAAATTGAATGAAACACTTTTTCCTTTCTTTGACCTAAGACAGCTCCTACAGCCCAATCACTTGCATCACACATGATTTCAAAAGGTTTTTCCCAATCTGGGGCCATAATCACTGGAGCAGTTACCAAAGCTTTCTTTAAAGTAATGAATGCATTTCTACATTCATCATTGAAATCAAATTTGTGGTCATTTTGTAAAAGCAAACACAAAGGTTTTGAGATTTTTGAAAAGTCTTTTATAAACCTTCTGTAAAATCCAGCATGACCAAGAAAGCTTCTAATTCCTTTTACAGTGGTTGGTTCATGTAGTTTTTCAATAACTTCCAATTTGGCTTTGTCTACCTCAACCCCCTTTTTGAAACCAAGTGTGCAAGAACTACCCCTTCTTTGACCATGAAATGACATTTTTCCCAGTTTAGGACTAAATCAGTTTTTTCACACCTTTCAAGACTCTTTTTCAAAATTTCCAAACAATTATCAAAAGATGAGCCATATACAAAAAAATCATCCATAAATATTTCAATGGATTCTTCAAGCATATCAGAAAATATGGACATCATACATCTTTGAAAAGTTGCAGGAGCATTACAGAGACCAAAGGACATTCTTCTAAAGGAAAAAATACCATAGGGACAAGTGAAGGTGGTCTTTTCTTGATCCTCAGGTGAAATGGCTATTTGATTGTAACCAGAGTAACCATCCAAAAAGCAGTAATATTATTTTCCGGCTAACCTATCTAACATTTGGTCAACAAATGGTAGTGGAAAATGGTCCTTTTGTGTAGTTGTGTTAAGTTTACGGTAGTCCATGCAAATTCTCCATCCTGAAACTACTCTAGTTGGGATGAGTTCATTCTTTTCATTGACTTCGGATCCTGCATTTGCTTCAGTTAATTAGGGGAACTACTGTAAAACCTCCCTTCTTAGGGACACATTGGACAGGACTGACCCAAGAGCTACTAGCTATAGGAAAAATGATTCCCGCATCTAACCATTTTAGCACTTCCTTTTTCACTACTTCTTTCATGACGAGGGTTTAGCCTTCTTTGTGGTTCAATGGATGTGAAGTTCTTGTCTTCTAAGATGATCTTATGTTTACAAATAGAGTGACTAATCCCTTTAAGGTCAGCAATGGTCCATCCTTTGTCTTTTGAGTGTAACTTCAACAAATCCACTAACTTCTTTTCCTGATGCAATTCTAAAGAGGATGAAATGATGACAGACAGTTTGTTCTCATCTTTTAGAAAAGCATATTTTAAATGGGATGGGAGTTGTTTCTACTCCAGGTCAGGTGGTGAAATGATTGATGGTGTGAAAGTCTTTTGTTCACTAGGCTCCAAAGATTCAAACTTAACAATAGTCTCATCTATAATCTTTTCATCATCATCATCATCATCATATTCCTCATCATCCTCTTCTTCCAACCTACAAATTTCCCTAACTCCCTCTTCATTACACAGGTTCTCAATCACACTTAAGCCAGAACATTCTTCCATATCATCAGGGTATTTCATGGAATTGAAGACATTAAAGGTGACTTTTTGATCTTGGAGTCTCATGGTCAACTCTCCCTTTTGGACATCTATCAAAGTTCTTCCGGTGGCTAAGAAAGGTCTTACTAAGAGAATAGGAATACATTGGTCAGCCTCAAAATCTAAGATGATAAAGTCAGCAGGAAAGATGAATTTGTCAACCTGAACTAAGACGTCTTCAATTTTACCCTTAGGATAGGCTATGGTTTTGTCAGCTAAGATGAGTGACACAGTGGTGGGTCGAGCTTCTCCTATACCTAAGCTTTTAAAAATGGACAAAGGCATAAGGTTGACACTGGCTCCTAAATCACATAAGGCTTTTCCAACTTCTTTCCCTCCTATGGAACAAGGAATAGTAAAACTCCCTGGATCTTTGAGCTTAGGTGGAATTTTGTTGGTCAAGAGAGCACTACAACCTTCAGTCATGGCCACAGTTTCATATTCAGTCAATTTCTTTTTCTTGCTTAAAATGTCTTTAATAAATTTGGCATAACTAGGCATCTGCTCGATTGCTTCAACAAGGGGTATGTTGATATGCAATTGTTTAAACACATCCAAAAATTTCTTGAATTACAATTCTTCCTTATTATTCTGTAACCTTTGGGGGTAAGGAACATAAGGAGGAACCGATTCAATAATGGCTTTCTTTGTTTGTGTTGAGCTTTTAGGGTGGGCTTCCTCCACCCTCAAATTTGTATCTTTGATACCTTTTATTATGTTTTCTTTGACAGGGCTTGTTGGTTTGTTGACTTCACTTTCTACTGTGTTTTCCTTTGGGATTGGGGTTGTTGGCTCTAAATCCTTAAGAGGTTGGGATGGTTCTTCTAGGATGGTGGGCAATGCTATAGCATTGGTCTTGGACTTTGGATTTTTTTTCTATTTCAGCTTGGGTTTTTGGTCCAAACTCTTTGTCTAAGGTTTTATCTAAGTCTTTCCCACTCCTAAGTGTCACAACTTTCACATGCTCTTTTCCTGGTGGCCTTGGGATTTATGTGTTACTTGGCAAGGTTCCCATGGATCTGTTGTTTTGGTTAAGAGCAAGTTGACTGACCCGTGTTTCAAGGTTTCGTATGGAAGTGTTGGTTTGGTTAATAAAACTTTTCAACACTGCCTCCAATGAAGAGTTTGCTTGTGTGGGGGATTTGTTTTGAAAAGGTGGTTTATTGTTTTGAAAATTCTGATTCTGATAATTTTGATTGTTTTGGTAGTTTTGAGAACTGCTGGCATGGTGCTGATTTTGAAAATTGGAATTTCCTTGTTGCTTATTGTTTGGGCAAAAATTCACCAGTCTCGACCACGACCATAAAAGGTAAAGACACGTCTCAGGCACAATATCTTGGATTACGATAAGGTCCCGACAAAGACCCCAAGAACCTTCGTCGTCCCTCCTAAAGATAGGTCGGATGTCTTTCACGACACTCGACCGCAAAGTCGCTTATTACGCACGACTGTCGCATATAACCATGCGACCTCGACCAAGCTAACGCCTGTTTTTATGTTACGATCTCATCGTTTAATGCAGGTCAACAATATTAATGATCAATGAGTGAAACCGACAGAGTAATTAAAACAACATTTAAACAACATTCAACTCAACGACCGTTACGACAGTTACCTAAGGCGTTTAAAGACATCCATTAATGCATCCAAAGACTATAAAAGCAAAGGCTCAATCATCATTTGAGAGAGCAGCATCTGGCATTGCATTACAGAATACCGTCATATGAACTCTGAAGAACACACGAAGCAAGGAATTCTTTTTCGAAGAACCGCTCTCGACACAAGACATTCGCACACGACACACAGTTTTTTCACACGACGCACACTGTTTTGACATTCAAAAACACTTGTTACTTTACATTTAAAGTCTTTCTTTCATCTGTATTGTAATCTCTGTACAATCGACACCTGAATCATCAAGGATATCGCCCCTGTTTGGCGATCATAGTGCAGCGACAACCTCAGTAGTCGTCCGCGGGTTTTTTTCCTCGTTGAGGTTTTTCCCGCGTCACCAAATCTCTGTCTCATTTACATTTTTCTCCCTTGTCGTACGCTTTGTCGAAAGATTCTTTTCTTTAGTTGTTAAATTCCACAATCAACCTTAAGTTATCCTTTTGGACGATTTTTGGCATTAACAGTTTGGCGCCATCCGTAGGACCCCATCTAGAGAAAATCTTCGACAAACGTGCGTTGTTACTAACGGTTTTTTGGAGTTTCCTCTTTCATTTGTTCCAGGAAAATGGCAACCCCTGGAAACCCAGAGCAGTTCGTTGCTCAGATGTATCAGGAGTTAGAAGTTGCGTGAAATCAAATGAATGCTATGGCTGAGCAAAATCGAATGGCAGCTGAGGAAATCGAACGTCTGAGGAATCCCTTCGGACCACAGAATGGTCCAAGACCGTTCGTTCAGAATCCAGGTCAAGGGTCATTTGGTCAAAATCCAGGATCCGCTCCTTTCGTCCATAACCCTGGTGCAGCTCCGTTCATCCGTAATCCGGGGCCAGGTCCATTCATGCAGAATCACCAGCCTGGGGCATTCAATTCAAATCCCCAGCCTGGACAAGTGCCCCCTTATCATATAAGGCCACCTCCCATGCAAAATGGATCGCAGCCGTTTCAGAATGGATCGCAGCCGTTTCAGAATGGATCACATCCATTTCAGAGTGGATCGTAGCCGTTTCAGAATGGGTCGCAGCCATTTCAGGCTGGGTCGCCGTCGTTTTCTGTTCCTTTCAACGGGGACACTAATGGTTCGTCGTATGGAAATGGTACCAGTTCGGGAGTTATTCCCCCGACCGGTCCAAATCCTAACGACCCCGTCGCCTAGCGATTAAAGATGCTAGAAGATCAAAACGAGCGCGTCATGTCCCTACTCGCCAAGCTACCTGGGGTAGCCGTGCCCGTCGACGTCGAGCCTCGAACGGGAAATCAGGCATCACCCTTCATTGATGAGATCGCAACCGTCGAGGTCCCGAAAAAGTACAACGTCCCCGCCTTCACGCCCAAGTATTCAGGCGTGACAGATCCAACCGAGCACGTCGCACAATATAAACAGCTCATGTGGACGGTCTCAATCCCGTATATGTACCAGGAAGTCTGTATGTGCAAAAGTTTCGGTGCGACTCTCACTGGTCCTGCCCTCCAATGGTTGATCAATCTCAAACCTAAGTCCATCGGGTCGTTCGCAGAGTTGGTCAATCAATTCTCTCAATAATTCGCCAACAATCGCAAGATGGAGAAGCAAACCAGTGACCTCTATTATGTCGTGCAGAAGGCTAGTGAATCTATTCAAAGCTATTTCAATAGATTCAATGCAGAGATGATCAGCATTCGCAATTGTGACGTCAAGACCGTAATCGAAGCTTATAAGCGTGGTCTGGACGATAGTTCAGGACTATATACCGATCTAACGAAGATGTCCGAGCTCGAACCCTAGCATACATGAGGGTCGAGGATGACGTTGCCTTTCGTCGCAAGCATACCGACGACAAAAGGTCGTTAGGTGTAAGGAAACCAGAGTTCAAGACGAAGGCGATTTCCAAAATAGAACTTGCGCGTCATGTCTCGAACGTCCAATTCAAGACGAAAGCAGAGGCTAAGACCGCAAGGAAGTTTCCTCAGTACCCCAAGATATCCTCCTACGGATTCAAAGGGTCCACTAAGGATTTGGTCGAAGCTTTGAAGACTTCCCAAACGACCATTCGATGGCCAAAGAAGTCCGATCAGGACGATGCTAAGAAAGATAAATCTAGGTGGTGTGACTTTCATGTCGACCACGACCATGTGACAGATGATTGCATAGCTCTCAAAAAGGAGTTAGCATATCATGTCCCGAAAGGAAATCTTAAGGATATCATCGATGACGTCGTTATCTCAGCTAGCGACCATCGACCGTCAACCCATGAGCATAAAAAGGTCGTCAATTGCATCACTGGTGGTTTCGACGTGTGTGGTCTGACGTACTCTGCAGCCAAACGTCATGCCAGTCAAGCACCTGACGATCGACCTATTCCACGTTCATCAAGACCCAAAGGAGATCTGGAGTTAGAAGCTATGAAGATTGTGTTCGACCAAGACGACCTCGGTGACTCATATCAGAAGCATCATGATGGGTTGATCATTCAACTCACAATCGGTAATTGCTTAACCCGACGAGTCTTGATCGACGGGGGTAGTTCAGCGAACGTCATTTTCCTTGACACCCTTAAGGCCATGGGAATCGATCGTTCGGAAGTCACCTGACGTTCGACGACCTTGGTTGGTTTCAATGGAGAAGCGACGAGCGCATATGGAGACATCGTCTTGCCGGTCTACATCGGAGGAATCAACGAGGAAACCAAGTTCAGCGTCATTGATTGTGTGTCGGCCTATAACATCATCTTAGGTCGACCATGGATCCATGAAATCAAAGTTGTTCCATCGACATACCATCAGACCCTGAAATTCCCTACGCCATGGGGAGTTCAAGAAATCAAAAGTGAACCGAAAGTCGCCCGTGACTGCTATAAAACCACCCTGAAACCACGAAAGTAGGCCATCTAGCAGTTTCGGGGCGACGGAGGTGTCGTAGATCAAAGGAAGCACGACGAGAAAGTCTCGACAGGTTTGTCTCTCGATCCCTATTCTAAATATCCTTCCTACAGGAACATATCAAATATTTCGCCCAGTCGCACGAAAACAGGATCGACATAGACGTTAGCCTCAACTCTCGACAACTCGGTGTCGAACCTGTCATTTAAACCATTTTGCTCCTAGAGCAAATAGAGTGTTAAATGACAAGGGGCAAGTATCCCCCTTAAGCGAGAAAGGTATTTTTTTAAAAACAAATTCTCTCCTTGTTACATACGATTTTTTATCTCAACAATTACTGACTTAAGCATCGGAGGGTCGTTGGCTAGCCAACGACCAACCTCTGACATTGTTTTATCGCAGATCGCACGACATACAATTGCTAAGTCTACTACACGACTTTAATCTCGAAGAATCGCACGACATCAGCGATCAGGTCTATAACTCGATTATCCTATCACAGGGACACATGATTCAAATTCATCGTATGATATAAGTGCTCATGCATACAATTTGAATTTTGTAAAGTCACACGACATGAAACTTCCTCTCACAGGAACGTATAACCCAAGTTCATTATATGATCTAGTCGTACAATCACAAGGTCCAACAGACTTTTGAATTAAATTTATTAAAAAGATTCCATATCCTAAGTATACGCCTTAGCCACACGCTTCTATGTTTATTTACCCGGATTACGAACACTATATCTTGCATTTTTTGTGTTGCAATAAATGCCTAAGTCGCATGATTTCCGGTGTAATATATTTAATGTATTCCACAGTTAACAATATATTTACTGAATGGGCAAGATGTGAGTTTGACAAAAACTTAAAATTTCATTCCCTGAATAAACTTTTATTTACATTAAAAAAATACTCGACTATTGACAGTCGACAAAAACAGGGAAAAGTCGAAAGCTTCCTAAGACTTAGAAGGGTCATACGCCTTCTTCATGCGATTAACGGCTTCTAGTTCATGCAAAGCATCATAAAGTTGAATGGCCAACTCGTCGGCACGCACTAAGGCCGACTTCTCCCTATCCAAAGCCGCCTTCTCCCTTTCTAGCGCCACGTCTTCTCTTTCGAGAGTCGACGACACCAGATCTTCGATTCTCGACATCTCAGCATAAAGCGCCAGGGAAGACTGGAATGTCTGTAGATAAGTCATTTGTTAATAAATATGCGACAACGAGAAACGATAAAAACAAACGAATCAAGTCTTGAAAGAAAGACTTACCGAGAACGCCAGACCAGCAACCTGAGATCCCGCTTCCCTGATCGGAGCTCTTTGAAAACGTTACTTGAAAGACGGGAGCAAATATTTCCCCAAATGAGGAAACAACGTCGTCCCGTCTAGGACATTATGGGCCATAAAATTGGACGGTAACGTAAAGTTAACCGTCGTAACTTCGGCCGATGACCCCTCGCCCTTGTCGGCAGACGATGGGGTCGACCCCTTAAACACCGGTTTCGTCACTGTCGCCGGAGGCGCCGAACTTGCCGATGTCGCGTCTATCGCACCGCGAAGGGTGGATGACGCCTTCGCCCTCTTAGGCGTAACGACTCTCTATGAGTCATCAACCCTCGAAGACAGTTCCCTCAGGACTGTCTTCCTGGTTCTCTTTGGAATCCTCGACCCAGCTGTCGATACATTCTTTCTTTCGCCTCGAAGGGCACGCATAATCTGCATCCCTCTCTTCCTGGATACCGATTTCCTCTCGGTCGGCACTAGTAAGGAAATACACGAAATGTCAGACAGACAAAATACATATCGAGAGTATAAGCCGAGGTACGCTTACCAATCATCTCTTCTTGTTTTTTCTCTTCTCCTTCATCCCCTCCTTCAAAATCTCCAGTGTCCACCACCACGTCCTCGTCCACGACCGCCTATTGCACTGTGGAGAAAGATCGATCATCGACACCAAGACTCAAGAATCTGTCAATCTTGGCTCGAGAAACCTCGTTTGGTTTCACAGCGTCGAACTGGATCTCTGAAGATGACAAAAGAAGAAGGGTAAGCGAAAATCATAAAACATACGATGACAAATATTAAGAACAACGAACGTACCCGCCATATTCCATTTTGGACGAATCCAGTTGTTGTTGGAATCAAGTGAATCGGTACGTACGAATATATACCTAGATTTCCACCCACGATCATTAACCCCGGTTCCCAAAACCAAGGTACTGTCACCCTTATACTTGGAATAAGGACTATAACGCCAGTTCTTGTCCCTTTTGACCTGATAAGCCAACAAGAAATCGTTCATGGTCATAGGTGACTCCCACTTTGCAGACACTCGCTCAATAACCAGAAGAACTCGGCAGAGTTGGGGCATCAACTGCCCTGGCGACACTAAAATCTTGCATAAAAGATTTGGACAAGGCCGAAAATGGCCATTCAAAACCAATTTTGAAGGGATACTCGTATACTACAAAATATCCTTCAGGACAATCCCCAGGACGTGTATTCCCTGGACATATCAGTTCTATCCCTACAGGGATTTTTGCCAAACATCTAAGTCCTCCTGACTCACGATAGAACTCACTGGCTCGATCGACATTGTATATCGGATAAAGGAACGAAGCTTTATATAGACACCCTAAGCCTTGAATCGACAGAATCTCTTGCAAATATGGAAAGGATTCAAAGAAAAACGGCAAGAAGATCACATAAATCTCTCTCGAATATCTCCGAAACCGTGAAAAGGAAAGGACCTGTCAAATATCGCTATTTATGTAAACGATCGTGTCAGATCAAACCTTTCGATGATCGATACGTGCCCCTGCCTTTTCATGTAACCACGCGGATCATCGACATTTGGCACGTACAGCTGTTTTCCACGATAGCATGTCAGCATGACGTCATATCCTTATCGTCTTTTCGACTCCTTCCTTAGTCAAAATCAAACCGATCCAGTTCCAAGACAACTAAAAGCACGTATTACAATACTACGCATTCGACTAGCAAAATTTAAAAACTCGAGTTTGCCGCTCTATTTTTCAAATTTTGGGGGCAAACTGTTTGGGCAAAAATTCACCAGTCTCGACCACGACCAGAAAAGGTAAAGACACGTCTCAGGCAAAATATCTTGGATTACGATAAGGTCCCGACAAAGACCCCAAGAACCTTCGTCGTCCCTCTTAAAGATAGGTCGGATGTCTTTCACGACACTCGACCGCAAAGTCGCTTATTACGCATGACTGTCGCATATAACCATGCGACCTCGACCAAGCTAACGCCTGTTTTTCTGTTACGATCTCATCGTTTAATGCAGGTCAACAATATTAATGATCAACGAGTGAAACCGACAGAGCAATTAAAACAACATTTAAACAACATTCAACTCAACGACCGTTACGACAGTTACATAAGGTGTTTAAAGACATCCATTAATGCATCCAAAGACAATAAAAGCAAAGGCTCAATCATCATTTGAGAGAGCAACATCTGGCATTGCATTACAGAATACAGTCATCTGAACTCTGAAGAACACACGAAGCAAGGAATTCTCTTTCGAGGAACCGCTCTCGACACAAGACATTCGCACACGACACACAATTTTTTCACACGACGCACACTGTTTTCACATTCAAAAACACTTGTTACTTTACATTTAAAGTCTTTATTTCATCTATATTGTAATCTCTGTACGATCGACACCTGAATCATCAAGGATATCACCCCTGTTTGGCGATCATAGTGCAGCGATAACCTTAGTAGTCGTTCGCGGGTATTTTTCCTTGTTGAGGTTTTTCCCGCGTCACCAAATCTCTGTCTCATTTACATTTTTCTCCCTTATCGTACGCTTTGTCGAAAGATTCTTTTCTTTAGTTGTTAAATTCCACAATCAACCTTAAGTTATCCTTTTGGACGATTTTTGGCATTAACACTTATGTTCCGGTGGGTTTAAACTTGGACTGTTCCATGAAAAAATTGGATGTTTTTTCCAACTGGCATTGTAATTGTTAGAGTAAGGACCATTTTTGTTATGAACATAGTTAACTGATTCAGAGTTTTGAGGACAATGTTCATAAGAATGGTCTCCACAGCAACAAACACATTGCACTGAGAGGACATCTGGAGTAGGTGTAGTGGCAGTTGATTGTGTTCCCTGACCGGTAGTTATGTTTTTAAGCATATTGGTCATAGAAGCAAGTTGAGCTGTCAATGCGGTGTAAGCATCTAAATCATGCATTCTAGCAGTCATCTTTGTAGTTGGTGCCCTTGGATCAGCCCAATGCCCATTGTTTGTGGAAATCTTTTCAAGAATTTCATACCCGATGTTATAGGTGTTGGAAGTAAAGGCCCCTCCTGATGTCGCATCGAGCATTTGTTTTGCATTGGAATCAAGTCCATTGTAAAACGTCTCGAGTTGAATACAGTAGGGAATGTCATGGTGAGGGCATTTCCTTAATAATTCCTTAAACCTTTCCCATGCGTCGGGAATTGCTTCATCGTCCATTTGTTTGAACATGCAAATTTCATTTCGGGACTTAGCATTCCGGGTAGGTGGAAAATATTTTCTCAAAAAACTTTCAGCCATGTCAGCCCATGATGGTACAGAACCTGGTGCCAATGAATTAAACCAAACTTTTGCTCGATCCCTTAATGAAAAAGGAAACAACGTGAGTCTTAAGGCATCAGGAGATACCCCAGGAATCAGGAAAACATCGGTGATTTCTTTAAACGGCTTGCAACATGTGAAACATAATGGGTTTTGGTTCAAAATGTGTTGTATCCATGTGAGGCTTTACAATTCCTGAATTTAATTGCTCAAAGTTAGGAATTGCATAGTCCATGATTCGCCCATTTTTCGAGTTTGCAAGGTCAATGATGTTTAATGGTTCATTTTGGTCATTGTTACCATGAGATTCTTCATCATCATCTTCGTTATTAATTGGTTGCTCTTGAAAGTCATGACCGGGTGGATTTTCAAAAACTGGTGGGTTACCAAAGACGGGAAGGTTTCCAAAATTTGGTCGTACTCTAGGGTCTTCAAAAACTGGTGGTCTCATGTGGTTCCCTAGAGGTGGTGGTCTTACTTCTACGACGGGTGGTCGTGGTGGTCTATGCTCAAATCCGGGTGGTGCATCCATATCGGGAGGATTCATAGAATTTGAAGTTCTTTGTAACCTCCGTCTATGATGAAAGGTTCTTTCTATGTCAGGATCTAACTCAAAAAGTTTCCCACGTTGGATTCGTGGCATACACCACACTTAGTGTGATTCGGACGGTGTTAGGAAAACTAAGTTTTTTAAAATACTTTTAAAAACTTTTAGTTTGCCATTCCCCGGCAACGACGCCAAAAACTTGACAGTGCTTTGAATACACCAATAGACGTGTGCTAATTAAACCTCAACGCAAGTATACATTGAGATCTAATGTCGTCTTTCAAGTAGTAATATGGTAAGAACCATGTATCGTCCTACAAAGAATGGAGTAAAAGCGTAGTAAAAGTTTAATAAAAGAATTGATTTCCAAGGATCAATTCGAAGAAAATATTTTTGTGTGTGGAGTTATCACAGATTATATGACAATATTAATAGAGGATAGCAAAGGTGTAAAGATGTTGGGGTGAAGTCTAAACATAAATTCCATATTTTTGTGTGTGGAGTTATCACAGATTATATGACAATATTAATAGAGGATAGCAAAGGTGTAAAGATGTTGGGGTGAAGTCTAAACATAAATTCCAGCAGACCAATGTTGTAGCATTGCTAAAACATTTGTCTCTTAACACTTAAGTTCACCATCTACTTTTCAGGATGCCCTCTCGGGTTTTCAACAAATCACTACTGGTCTATCTGCCAATCAACCCATCTCTGGCGTTGTATCAGAACTATCAATAGCAAGATGAGTCCTTTCAAGTATACGGATAAACAAATTTCTTTGTTAAAATCACTCTCTCGAGCTGATTCCCATATCAGTTAAGTTAACGTGTTCTAAGTGGGTCGTCTCTGACTCGCACTCCACACTATTACCATCAAGGCAGATGATAAACTTATCGGGCAAAATCAACCAGAAAGAACAGAGATGAAAAATCTCTTTGGCAGTAGCTCTCTCAAGCCTACTTCCTTTGTCATTCGGATTGACGTGCATATCAATGGTTCATCTCTGACACCATGACACTTTAACACTTTCAAAGTGACCAACCGTCCTGAAGTAACTTGATCTTTTATAAAACTTAACATGAAATGGTAAACATCATTATTGAGAAACGATGCCCACTTTTCATTATGTTTAAACCTCACCCTTTAATTTCACACCCAAGCTATTTAAACTTAGTTACTCATACTTGAATGTAAATGACAGGAAATGTAAATTACAGAAATGAAATACATAAAGTAAAGACGGAAATGTAAATGACTTGAATATAAAATGCAAGAATGTAAAAGATTATAAGTTACTGCAGCAACTCATAAACGATATGAAGAACAAGATGAAGAACATAAACTAGAATTGCATAAAATTAGAGATAGGTTCTGCAAATCAATTGTAAGAACTGATCCACACAAAGTTTCTACTGAAAATTAATACATACCTCTCCTATTTATACTAAGAGGAGAGAAGGTAAGCATGTTAAACATAATACTAACTACACTATTCAAAAAGGTAAATGTACTATTACAACTCATGCCTTAGAAGTTAATCTTTTTAGAGTTTACAAAAGAAATCAAGCATTGAGTTCAGCTCTTCTGGAATATGGTTGGATCATGGTACAAAAGTTCAGCTACAAAAGTCTTCTCAAAATCAATTCTTCATTACATCCTTCCAGACTTCAATGTTGTAGCATTAGGCAAGGGTTGCACTATATAAACAAATACAATTAGCATTCCTAAAGTAGTAAATGACAGGTAAATCATAATCTTAGCTCCATGAAACAAAGGGTGAAAATAAGTAAGAAAAATGACTCAAATGGTGGGATAAAATAAGAAAATCTAATAAAAATGATAAGAAAAAGATACAATATGCATTAAATAAATAATGCATATCACTTACCATATCAATCTGGTAGGTAATGTGACTTGGTAAACGCTTGCCCGAGTAAGTGTTTGATAAACGGCCCCTAAAAAAACGAGTTAAACGATCTCGAACTCAAACATTGAAAAAGTTTTCGAGCTTGAACCCGACTTTGAGATAGTTAATCCATCCTGATATGGTTTTTTTAAGTCGAGCTCGAATAACCTGCTACTCGACTCAACTCAGTTCGTTTACCCCTACCGCCCCAAGATCAAAAACACCTGAGTACAAATCCTGATTCCTAGAACCGGTCCCGAGTTGGGCCTAAATCAGTCCCAAGTTTTTTTATATCAACCATCAATTTTGATTTTTTTATCATATAAAAAAATCTTATTTGAGGATTTACTGTTTTGAACAATATCTCACACAGATAAACTTTAAATTCTTTTTAAATATATTTTACACAAAAATGTTATACATATGTTTTATAATTATGATTTCTGAAATTTAGATTGAAATAACTTTAATAATACATCTAAGTATATAAATTTTTGAAAAACTTTTAAGTTTTGGGTTAAAAAACTTTGAAAATCTTGGAAAAATCTTCACAACTGGTTATGTAATTTATAAAAACTTAATATTTTTAATAAAATTGGGTATATGTATAATTGGTCTCGGTCCCAAGTCGGGTCAGACCTTGAATTTTCGTAAAATGCATAATCGCTACAAAGCATAATCCCTACAGGGCCAATTTGGTCATCTCTACCGGCAGAAGGCAAAACTAAATTGTCATATAGTTTATCAACTAGTTTTAATCAAACATTACTGGTTAGACAACTAGCTTCTTAGCTAGTTTACCAAACACATCCTTAGACATGTGATTGGTACTCTATTGCGTATAGTATACTAACTTATATGTCAAATCAAACATTACATTCTTAATGCATGTATGGTATGTGTGTTTTAACGAGCTTGTTGTATGACCCTTGATTTTTTTTTAAGTTTATAACATTTTATATACGGTAAAAACTTATACATGTTATTCACATTTGGTGATGCATGAACCTTTGATCTACAATTAGGTTGGGATCTACCAATAAGTGAGACATTGTTCGACATGTTTGAATGTGTCTTCTCTAATACATGTTCCCTACAACACATAAAAACGTGATGACCCTTTAGGCTTATGATACCTTGTGCGGTCGCATAGACTGCTCACTGCAGCAGATGCAAACCTAGCATTTTTTTCGATTTGTGCCACCATTTGACTATAAGAAACAAAACTAAAGATATTTTTAAAAAAAATCACCATTAGTCTTGGTTTAATCCTTACTTTTACGTACATGATGTCACATGTTCGAGTTCTTTTTTTATCGAAAACTAAGAAAATAATTGAAACGATATTTTATCCTGGGCTGCGACGAAAGAAAAGCCGTCCAAACAAACTCTGCCAAGACAAACTTGTGTTATTATTGTAGTTTCAAACTATATATGGTCACATTCAACATTATAATACAATGACACCTTTTACGACCCTATAGGTCTAAGTAGGGTATAGAGGGGTGTTCCTATAGCAACACCCGGTTCTTATATAAGAACATTGGTTCTTACCATGAAGTTTGTGTGAAGTGACATATTCCTCATTTTCATTGGCATTTAATTTAAATATTTGATATTTATTTATAAAAATATAATAGTTATTAATGTTGACAAATATATGGGACCCATAAAAATAAGGTTCTTATAAAAACTGTCATTATGAACTTTTATATAAATTTTAAATTTAATTAGTTTTTAATGAGGTGACACTAAAAAGTACAAAAAGAAGGTTCTTATAAGAACCTCCATGAAGGTGCTCTTAAAAACCGTGTGTAAGTGTTTATCTCTTTAATGTTAGATTTTATTTTAATTTTTTTTTCAGATTTATGTTTTCAATGTTAGATTTTATTTAAATTTTAAATAAAAAACAATCACATTTAGACACCGTGTGTAGATAAATAAATAGTAACTCTCTAAATATAGAGAGTTAGTATTCATACTTTTTATTTTTTTCTAAAATTTTGATAATTATAAAATGGTCCTACAATTTTTTAGATTATTATATTTTTATTTTATTTGTTGTCTAATGCCAATTTTAATAAACTAGAATTTTATTTATCAATAAGTTTTAAATTCAATTTAAATTTATCCAACTAATTTTAAAAGCTAATAAAGTTTAACAATTTACAATATAACATATTTAATTAAAAACACCATAACACATATTATAAAAACGAACGTTAGTTGATCATTTATATGTTGAAAATGTAACATTTTTATTTAATGAAATTTGGTTTTTAATAATTTAATGCGGAATTAAATATGAATTATAACGTCGTTAAAATAACATGATAAAATTAATAAATATAATGTTACTGTAAAAATAAAAAATATAAGGATACAATTTATAAAGTTAATAAATATAACAGTATTGTTGAAAATGTTGTTAGAAAACAAGATAACAATGTTGTTAGAAAAAATAACAAACAAAAACCCATTTTTTCTAACACATTCCCTATTTTTTACTCTATAATCTATACTACATTATCAAAGAAATTTACTATAGTCTTTGAATACTTAAAAGATCTTTTTAATTTTTTTTTTCAGAATTATGTTTCCATTGCTACATTTAATTTTAATTTTAATTTTTGATTTTTGTTTCCAATTTTAGGTTTTATTTAAAATTTAAATAAAAAACAATTATATTTAGAAACCGTGTGTATGTCTCCAATGTTAGATTTTATTTTAATTTTATTTTCAGATTTGTGCTTCCAATATTAATTTTATTTAAAATTCAAATAAAAAACAATTACATTTTGAAACATTG
Source organism: Saussurea involucrata (assembly GCA_033807775.1). Lineage (NCBI taxonomy): Eukaryota > Viridiplantae > Streptophyta > Magnoliopsida > Asterales > Asteraceae > Saussurea > Saussurea involucrata. The sequence continues at coordinate 13,001,765 of CM066317.1, read as the reverse complement.
TATCTTTCCAATGTTAGGGGTCGTTTGTTCATTTTAAGGAATGTGAATGAAAATGAAAATAGGAATGCAATAGAATGAAAGTAGGAATGAGCATTGCATTGATGCTGTTTGGTTAAATCACTATAATCAATAAAAAAATGTTCTATATAATAATTTTCATAAAAAATTGTGACGTCCAACATGACAAATAAAAAATATTTTCTATTCAACATCAAAAGATGAAGGGACGTATGGGTAAAGATGACTGAGTGTGAATAAAATTTCAATTCCCCACAATTTGGTCAGGAATGAAAATTAATGAGTTTGGGGTAATGAATTCATTATATTATATCAAACAAAACAACAGTTTTCATTATCATTCCCATTCCTGACCCCTCAATACCCTCAACCAAACACCCCCTAATTTTAAAAGATCTAGAATCAAGAACGGAATATAACTGCTTCCTGTAATCCCATTTCGTATGGTTTAGCTCTTCATTTACCACAACAAAATTGAGTTTTAGGACTCCTAAAACGTCTAAGCGTCCTAATAAAATACTCTAAATGACTTGAGTTTATAAGACCAAACCAAAAAATGTCTTATCTAAACATGTTACTTTGGTTTATATGGCGTTTTAAGGTGTTTTAACAAATTTTTATGACACTTCTAAAATATAAGTGTCGTATTAGCTATATTATACGACATTATTTGAAAAAATGTTCTATAAACACAAGTGTCCTATAAAAAGATGGTTTAATAGGACACTTCTCAAAAATGTCATATAAAATAGCTAATATGATATTTTGATTTAAAAGCGTGCTAAAAAACTTGTTAAAACACCTAAAAGCATTCTATAAATCTATTGTAACACTTTTAGATAGAAGGCTTTAGGGTTTGGTTCTATAAAATATTCTATTAGATTCTTAAACCATCTAAGCATTCTATAAAGCAGTACAGTTATGCACCTTTGTAATGACATAAATAAGTATCAAGGTTAAGATCGGTTTACAACTCTTTGATGTCCATAAATCGGTTGAAATATAAACCATACGTTGAGTTTTGACCAAAAACAACGCTGTGTAAATGGGTTCAAATCATGTTGAATAGACATTACTATATCTTGTGGTACGCGTAAATTTGAGGCAACTATAATTAGATATTGGATAATGTTATAAAGACTCTCTTTCATGGATTAGGCCTTTCAAACACTCTAAACTCTAATAATTTCAGTTTCATCAAAACTACACAAATAAAAGTCAAATTTAAAACCTTGGACCATACCATATATGTATAGGCATATTAAGCTCTTCCATGCTAAGCTTTGGCAAAGACCATAATGTAGCTTTTTGGTTGACAATAAAATATTCCATGTATGAATTTTCAAGTGCATTCAAAACTTAACCCATATCCCATAAATGGATCTTTCAACTGTGTACATGAATAGTAGTAACACACTATCCTCCTAGTGAAGATTATTAACTCATTTACAATATGCAGATCAATTCTATCAAAATGTATTGATTACAAAATATACCAATTTTTGAAATTCCAGCCCATAAATAAAAACAAAAAATACCGAAAGTTGAATACCTGTTGTAACACTTTGAGGGAGATGTTTACCGAATACGAGAGATTGAAGAACAAAATTGGGATTGGTATGATGCTTGTATTTGTATAATTTGTAGAGATAGTGGGTTCTCCGGTATTTACCATTACTAAAACGTATAAACAACATCAAAATTTAAACTCAAAACTTAAAAAATTGACATTGGTGGCCAACATTTACCAACTCTACCACCATTAGAAACTTACACCAAAACTTATGTTTTCACCTTGTGTGTATTTACCATAACAAGTTTTCACCTTGCTGTCCCGAGTGAACAAAACTTCGTATGTCAACTTTTGTTTCAGTTCCGTGAACTTGAGTTCTTTAGGGTGAACTTCTACAGTCACACCACTTGGATCTGAATCAAAATCAATAGGCTTCACCCACGTTAGTCACAGTTCTTGCATATTTTTTCTCATCACCTGCTGCTGCTAATGTAACAGCAAAAGATGGATAATTGAGTTGTCCCTCCGATATTGCTTTTGGGCACGCAACTCTTTTTCCGACGATCCATTCAACTTCTATGCTTGTATATCCTAAACCATACAGGTAAGGTATATAGTCGTCCGGCTTAGACCTGGCAAACGGGTCGTGTCGTGTCGGGTTCGTGTCGGGTTCACGGGTTAAACGGGTTGGGAGTGTCAAACCCGAACACGACACGTTTAATAAACGGGTCAGAATATCGCAACCTGAACACGACCTGATTTAACCCGCCTAACCCGACACGACACGATTAACCTCTTAACCCACAAACCCGTTAACCCGATTAACCCATTTACTTAACCCGACACAACACGATTAACCCGTTTAACCTCTTAACCCATTAAACCCGTTAACCCGATTAACCTGTTTCGTAAGAAGGAATTTTTGTTCAATATATATAGGGCTGTAAACGATTAACTTGTTCAAGTTCGTTAGAAAAAAGATATGTTCGTGTTCATTTACGTTCGCACAAACACAAAAAATCGCAAAATAAACTTAAAGGTACACCGAATTTAAAAGGGTGCTCCAATCAAATTTTTAACTCAGTTCAAGCCAACCGACAAGCAAACCAGCTCAAGCCAATTGTTTCACTCAAACAAAAGAGGATGGCAATTCAAAATGTGGAAGGGATGAGGGGTATTTATAGTTGAGAGTAAGGGTTGTGGTTTGAAATTTGGGCGATGTGGGATGAAATCTGATGAGAAAAATGGGTTGGTTCACTTGAGGTATCCCACATCGAAAGTTTTATAGCAAAATTAATCTTGGAACCATGTATATAAGTGAAGCCAAACTAGTTCCTCTGATTTGTTTTATTTTTCCATAAACCAATTACTTTTAATTATAATTATAATTATAATTATAATTATAATTATAATTATAATTATAATAATAAAATTATAATTAAATTATAATTATTTTTTCTTAAACATATATTTAATTTTTAACTTATATATATAAACGGGTTACTTAGGTCATTTTCGAGTTGAAATGGTTGACCCTAACCTTACCCGTTTAATTTTTGTGTCGTGTCGTGTCAACCCGTTTACTTAAACGGGTTGAAATGTATTACCCAAACCCGTTTAATTCGTGTCGGGTTCGTGTCGAGTTAGCGTGTCGTGTCATTTTTTGTCAGGTCTAGTCCGGCTGAATATCAAAAATAAGCCCCGAATCGTTGGCCTTTGACGGATTAACATGCCCGGCACCTTTGGCAAAAACGTCCGCCGGTATCCCCCCGTCATCCACTATGGGTTGGCCACCCAAGCTGACCTGATATGCTGTTGTCATGATTGCAGATTTAATGGTTGCAGAAGACCAGTCGGGATGTGAGCTCTTCAACAGTGCCATTATTCCAGCCAGATGAGGGCATGCCATCGACGAGCCAGAACACGTGTTAAATGTTGCCATTGCATAAGACTCACAATCGAGAGGCACGGGCCAAGCCGCAAGAATGCTACTTCCTGGGCCGATAATGTCCGGCTTAAGGATTCCGGGGCTTGCCCTGCTAGGCCCTCTAGACGAGAAAGAAGGCACCCGGATAGCCGTATCTTCACCGATCACAGTCCCATCACATGTCATCCTAGCAACGGGGTACTGGGTTGACCTGATATATGCCTTTATCGCGTTGCCAGCAGCGTAGCCAACATGTGATGCGGGAAGAACATCAACATCTGCTTTTGTGGTCTCCCCTTGGGCCGCTGTGTTCACGACGATCATCCCCGCCCCTCCTGCATCTGCTATGATTTGTCCTTTGACTATTTTTGGTATGCCCCCACCTATATCGCACACCACGATTTTGCCCTTTACATCAATGTGTTTTAAGGATCCCTTTCTACACCCGGCTGCATCGTCACCACCGTTTAAGCCCGGATACACGAGAGGCAGAAAATTCTGAGGAAAATCTGTTGGTCTGAACGAAGATTCTCCATCAACCATGTAATGGTTTCCCAAATGAACGCTTGTTTTCATCTTTCTATCAACCGTGCTAGCTCCGACAGTCAGAATCCACGGGGCCACATTTGACATTGTTCCATAGAATGGCCCGGAATTACCAGCTGCACAACAGACGCATATTCCTTCCTGTATGGCTCTGAATGCACATCTCGCGATGGCATCTTTGTAAAATGGAACTGATTTTACACCGATCGAAACCGAAAGAACATCCACACCATCTTCAACAGCTTTCTGCATGCCTTTAAAGATGATATCGGCCCAACAACGAATACCATCCGTCACTTTGTACACCGCCAAATGGGCAAGCGGCGCCATCCCTGCTGCCGTACCTTTGGCATTTCCAAAAATCTCGGCACCGGTCACAAAGTTTCCGGCAGCAGTACCAGCGGTGTGGGTCCCATGGCCCACGTCGTCGTCTGGTCCAGAAGCCGAATCAGTCAAATCCATTACTCCGATGAGTTTGTTGTTGCACCCGAATACGCCTTTCCACTTTGAAGGAGGAGGGGGGACTCCTGTGTCATCAAAAGAAGGATGGCCTAGTGTTATTCCACTGTCTAGCACCCCGATTATTATTCCCTTACCGTGGTTCGTTTCTCTCCAAACTCCAGCGTTTTGGTGCAACCCCAAGAACTCGGGAGTATATGTCGTATGCAGCTTGTACATCATCCGGTCAGGTTCAGGTTGGTTTTCTGGCATTCACAAACAAAAAGATAAGGTAAGTGCCTGCAATCATCTTACAACAAACCATAAAGATGAATTTAGAGCAGCAGGTGATATTGCAGCTAAGAAAAGTGCTTTCAATCCAGCACACAAACATATGCAGTTAGTTACAAATCAAAAAGACAAGGTAAGTGCTTGCAATCATCTATTCTTGCGATTCTTTTCTTCTTGATTACTATCTTTGTGTTTCAACGACTTTTGATTTTTAAAGGATTTGATGCAGGTATTACTATTTGTTGAACTGACCTTTATCAAAATGAGGTATTTCATCTGGTGTTACAAAAACAAAAACAAAAACAAAAACATTCATTGTTGCTATCAGTAACATGGCTCTTTTTGTAACAACAAAATTAGTTGTTAAGCTCAAGAAATGACTGGACGGACATAGTATGCGGTGGTGGTCTTGGCAATTGTAAAATATGTTGATACAATTTCTAGAATGCCATTATCAGTGTTAAAATTGCACTAAACTAACAATAGATGTTGATGTTATTATACACAATATATCATGTTGCATGTATGTTTCTCTTTTTATAGAAATGCTCCTTGGAAAGTGTATTGATAATTGGTTTTTATGAACATAGGTATGCATGTTTAATGGATAATGAATATATTTTGTTTATAGGTTTTAGGGTGGTTTAAGATGAATATGAGTTACAAAAGAAGCATGAAATTAATTCTATAATCAGGTTTGTTTGTTTGTTTTTTCATGACATTTTGTTTCCTGTGCTTAATTATCTTCATTAGTTGGTGTATGAATAATAAGGTTTTGTATGCTAGAGAAGGTGCGAGGACTATCCTTAATTGGCAAGTTAAAGTGGAGGTAAATGGTGTTGATATTGAGGTCCCTGAGGTTACATTTCTGTTTTTCTTCATACAATTCTTATTTATAACACTATATTTTTTACATCATTCATATTTGGTTATTTTCTAATTTTGCACTTTTCTACGATTCTATCTTCATAGAGACGACTGAATGCCCTTTTCTCTTGTTTGTGGGAATTCATTTTGGCTTTTTGTAACTTCACTCAACACTGATGTATTTATGGTTTACATTTTGGCTGACTCGGGTTTTTCTAGCAGGCGATCTCTATAAGTACTTCCTTTCAAGTGTATCGTTTGCAATTAATATGGTGATCAGTGTCTTGATTCTCATCAAATGTTAATTTTCATTTGGCTACAATAATAGGTTTGGCTGCACCTACTGGGTGTTGTTCTTGGAGGGATTTTATAAATTCAATCCAACTTTGGGATTTAATCTGATTTGTGACTTTTTTTCATTGTCATAAATTCCTGGTTGATTGTGCATTTGTGGAGATGTAGACAAGTTTGATGTTAGTTTAGTTCGATATTCTATATATATAGTGCGTGTTATTTGAGTAGTGTTTAGATAAATATAGATTGTGAAAACATTCTCTACTCTGCAGAGAGTGGGTTAAATATGAATGTGGTTGTTGATGTTCTTCACCAAAATATACATGGTGCTGCAGAAGTAGATCAAGACTTTTATCTTTTTCATTTTATTCCTTTAGTTTTGGATGCAAGATTATTAGTCCCTAGATCCAAAGTTACATTAAAAGTGATCAACGGTTTAAAAGTACTTGTCACCAAAAATGACACTTGTTCTCACATGTCCCTTTGTATTTGGCTTTTTAAATATGTTTATTTTGACTACTACCATACGTTATTTCGTGTTTGGGTTTTGGTTTCAGATGAACTTCTAAGCAATCAAAGCTATAAGTTGCTTGGATAAATTTTAAAAGTATCCGTCTTTACAATCCATACTCCTGAGCTTTTATGTCTTTTAGAAATGTAATGTGATGATTTGTATTGAGAATAAATATGACACGGCTGGTATAGTTAACACTTAAATATGAGTAAAAAAACATATGATGCATATAAACGGTGTTTGGGATTGTTTATTTAGAGGGCTTATTTACTTATTTCGTTTTGTCAATGACTTGATAAACAATTTTTATACCGTTTTGTCGTTGATGATAAACACTTTTTAACAAGTCATTCAATTCTAACTTATCAAATTATTTGAAACAACTTATGAGTTTTTTTTTGGCTATTTTACATGTATAAGCAATCCCAAACACCCCTACATAACAACTTATTAGCTTATTACGTTTTGGTACCACTATACGCTAATTCAAACACTTTTTATAAAACCCCGTTTTGACATCACATAAGTTAACAAGGACTTTGACATAAAAGCATAAGTAAATAAGCAATCCCAAACACCCCCTAAACCTATGAAAGCTTAGATCATTAAACATATTTAAGCAAAACGACGCCCATAAGTTGCTAATCTGAACCGTTGATTACGTAGTCTGGTTGTATGGATGTAGCTATGTGGAATTTTGAGTATAGAACAAAGTCACAAAAGTTTAAAAATCCTAATCCTCTTTTTCGTTCAGAAAGACAAAGTAACAAAGTCTTCAATATAACTAGTACTTTAATAATATATGAAATCCAGTGTCTAAAAGCATTAACATTAACTGAAACGCAAATGTGGCTTTTTCAATAAGGCATTAGGTCATTATAGTACTACATGAAATCAATAATACTTTAATAAAAGAAGCTCAACACCTATAACGATCTCAATCAGAAGTTAATAGACAACGCTAATACAGACTAATTTATGAATTCAATCGAATTTTGATCTAACACCAAAACGACCCTTGAAAACATAGCCCCTTATTTTTGTGGGCCTTGAAAACATAGCCCCTTCTTTTTGAAAACATTGATGTAATACTTTAAAAATTGTGTTGGAAAACTTTCAAGGTTGTGAACAAATGGAAAATATCAGCACGTGGCATTTCGTAAAATTAAATAATTAAAACATGTTTATTTACCATAAATAACAATAGGACAAATTTAAGTAAACATTATTTTCGTTTGTTAGAGTTTTAAATTTCTCTTTCTAAACATAAAAACAAAAATATTACCAAACAAGATTTAAACATATAATTTCTTCTTTTCATAAAATTTAATACCAATCTTGTCCATCTATTAACAAAGATTAAAAGTACAAACTTAACCAGGAATAACGATTATCATAAATAAATATCAAGGTTAAGACCGGTTTACAACTCTTTGATGTATCGGTTGGAAAATAAACCACACGTTGAGTTTTGACCAAAAAACAACAATGTGTAAATGTGTTCAAATCAAGCCAAATAGACATTACCATCGTGTAACTTGAGGTAACTATACATCGATCTTAGAAATCTTTTATGTCGGAATCATGTTAAATCATGCATTAGGAATATAAAAAGTACGTTTTAATGTTGATGTGTGTAAAAAGGAAATTAATAGATAGGAGTGCATTTAGCATCTATATGGGAGCATTTAGCCTACCTCTTAGAGGGTATTTGGTTCGCAGAATGATTACTGAATGATTCAAATATGTCAAAAACAGGAAAAAGAAAGATCTACAAACAATAACAAGAACAGAGAAGCCGATCGATGAAAAAGATAAGCAAAACACACCAATCGATCAATGAAGGAAAGTAATAAAAACATACCAGTCGATCTAGAAACAGTAGCAAAATCGTAACAGAAAGAACCAAAAATGGAGAAGGATACGATGGAGAAAAAGGTATACCTACAGAGTCGATCGCGAAGGAATTCAGAGGAAAATATTGATCGGTGAAGGAGCTAAACAAGACTTCGATCGATGAAGGAGAGAAAGCAGGTATGTTGATTGATGAAGCAGTACGTGAGAAATAACGGGTGCAACTAGGTTTTTTATATCTTTTAACAAGAGTATTTTTATCATTTTTATATTGATTGGAATATATTTCAATTCCATATCTTTTACGAAGGAATGATCTAATCCACATTTTAAGGAATGTTTGGAATTCAATTTCTTTCAATAGGTAAACCAAACATCAGAATGGAATTTAGTCAACATAATTGACCATTCCAATTCCATTAGATTTTATCGAAATCCGACGAACCAAACACCCTCTGAGATCTTTTGAGTCCTAGGTTATGTTAAAACTTCTAACTCATTTCCATTTTACCACTGCCTTTAGTATTTTAGCATTTATGCATTTCTCTTTCACACAAATTTAACAACTCAACAGTATTCACAGAAACAATTGTTCTACATTATAGGGTAGATGTTAGATTAGATCTGCTTATATCTTGCCACCCCAAATCCTGCATCGGGTTGATTTGGTTTGGTTTACAAAACTACGCATTAACCTAGAACCTACAAATGATGTTGATCGTTCATGAAAACCTAAATCTGCTAACGACTATAAAATCTTACTTCTTCGGATCCGCAAACTATTAATCTGAGCACTTTCAAAACTACTTCACAAGTTGTCATGCATTAACTTGATGCAATTGCAAACTAGTATCACAACTATTCACAATGATTCTATCTAACCATCACAAGAACTCGCACAACTCACTCCCCATCGACACGTTCCAATTTCGTCAATCTTTTTGTGCGCACCGTCAACGGTTGATCGGCACGGGCGCGCCAAACGAGTAATAGGACGAGACAGGCATGCTTCCATCCACCATTTGAGGTCCTGCAGATGGTGGTGGCTGCAGAACACCATACGTTGAGCCACTGTAACACGGTGGAGTATGCACATGTGAAGAATCTGGGCCACCATAACAAGGTGGAGTATACACATGTGAAGAATCTGGGCCACCATAACATGGCGGAGTATGCACATGTGAAGAATCTGGGCCACTGTAAGGTGGGGTATGCACATGTGAATGATCATGAGCAGCTGTCGGCACAGAGTGAAAGTTGTGGTACTGATGACTATCGGCATGGTTTAGAAAAGGTTCTCTTTGCGTTTGTACGGCTGAACCATTATATCCAACCTCCATGCCAACCGGTTGACCATGAGGATACACCTCGGGTGTTGTCGTATACCTGTGAAAGAACCAACTTGAATCATATTTTTAAATTCTTAAAAACAACGAAAACTAAACAAAAACCCGCAGAGCACCTGTCGTTGGAATACAAGAATGCATTTTACCCTTGAAACAACCTAAAGCACACATAATAGGATGCCATCTATAGCGCACATATAAAGCAAATCAAGGGCCTGACTGTTAGCAGCTTAACGAGCTTAATGCGACTTGCAACTTATTCGGTCAGCTATACACGACTGTTTGGTATTGGCTTAATGAGCTTAATAGCCTATATGGCTTATTCGGTAAGCTATATTGAAGTGTTTGGTTGTAACTTATTGAAATAGGCCTTGACTTATTCGCAAAGCTCTCCTCCATATGTTGTATCCAGTAAGCTATGAAAAATGACATCTCCTACCCATAAAACACACGCTTTTTTTCTTTATCTTGGGTTGTCTTCTTCCCTCAACAATTTATTCCTCTGATCCTTCTCTTTCATCTTCATCCAACCTTCTCACCATTACACCTCTGACATCCCTTCTTCCTGGAATCTTTGGTGACCTTTTATCTCCCCATCCCATCTATCTACATGTCCATTTGGTTTCTTCAAGATAATGCAAGGTTTAGATAATAAGTAAGAGGAGTAAAAGCTCCATGAGATCGACCTTACTTCTGAATCGATCGTACTTTCTAGTCCTGGGACTAGCAATGGTTTTTGATTTATCTGTTCTTGCTAGATGAAATCCACTGTAGCTCTTTGGTAACCGTTTACCTCTTGAAATCTAGGGTTCTTGAGCCTAGATTGGTAACCATAATTCTGCCTCTTGAAAAATCGAAAGGAATGGGTTTGGTAACAGTAATTCAAGCTTAAAGAGAAGAACAACAGATTTCTTGGCAGATTTGGATTTTTGTTGAGAGAAGAATAGCAGATTTGTTATCGGGTTTGGTAATAGAAATTCAAGCAGACTTGTTCAATATCCATTTAGTTGAGAGAACAACAGATTAGTGTTCTTCAATCGATTTTTTGGGTTTATGCGAGTTGTAGGGTTTCTTTTCTCCAATCGATTGTTCATCTCATCCCAGGTGTTCTACTTCTGTTTTGGTTTTCTTAACCAACATTGGTGTACAAAGATTAATAAAACAAATACAAATAAAAGGGTAAAATAGTCATTTTTATGATTCAGATACTTTATTCAGCTAAACAAACAAACACCATTTTTATTTATTTATACAGACAACTTTATCTATATAGCTAACTTTATCCATACATGACTTAATGAAAAACCAACCAAACAGCCCCTTAGTGATATAGAAAGTGACTTGTTCAGCAAGCTTTTATGGGGGACCTTTATGCAGAAAATCAAGTTTTTTCCTAACCTACGCCTCACAATTAAAAAACGCACTCCTTGCATCTATGAAAAAAAACCTCCCTAACAAAAACCTTCCCAATCTATAGAGAGAGATTAATCCACACAGACAATTACCCATACATGACTTGGGGGTTGTTTACCAACAATAACTAATAAGCACTGTCTGGAGTAAGAGGTCTCTGACCAGAATAAGCGGCTCTGTCTAAAATAAGTGCTGACCGGAAAATAAGTGTTTACCAAATATTTTGGATTTGGTGCTGACCGGCAAAAAAAGACCATTTTAACCCTATATATGGTGAAGTACTAAATATAATGCAACTATTTGCCAAATATTATGTTTGAATGATTGTTGAATGGACAAAAATTACAAATTTTATGATTGAAATATATCTAGACAAGAAAATAATTGAATTTGAACAATTTGTGTACACATCGTAATTTTAAGCATTGGAGAATAACTGATTTTCAATTTGATCCGCAAATTAGTCATATATTCATTGTCTTAAGAACTTCACTGCATTTGCCATAAGCTAATTCAAACATTTTTTTATAAAACTCCGATAACACCACATAAGTTGATAAACTCTTTACAAAACATAAATCGTTTTAAATAATTAATCCTAAATACCCCTTAGTATTTATCGGATTTTTAAATTTAATTAAGTAATTATAATTATTAATTGACATATATCATTGTTTTAAAATTTACCAATATTTAAAATAATGTATAACTTTCTTTAAAATTCTAAATATTTAAAATAATGAATAACTTTCATACTGTTGGTATCAACAGGGTAAGAAATAAAACTTTTAAAAGAAAAAGTGGAAAAGGTGCAATGTGGCGTGAATGTGGAGGGCTATGAGGGACAAGTTTGGCTCTGATTGTGGTAAGGTTCAATACGAATTCTGACCGTGGACAGCACACGGTCAGCATTAGAAATCAAATTTATTTTTTGGTAAACATCTAACCTCTTATTTGGGTAAGAGATTCTAAATCAATAAGAGGTAGTAAGAGGTTAGTAAACGGACCCTTAATGGAAAACTAACCAAACAACCCCTAAAGGGCCGTTTACCAAGTGCTTACTGGGTAAGCGCTTAATCGCAAGAGTCACCACCCGATCATACCTTGTCGGGTAACATTCTCACCCGTCAATATGGATTGCTTGTAAGCGTCTCTTACCCTGTAAGCGCTAACCAGGTAAGAGTCTTCTCCCTCACTTACCGGGTAAGATTCTCTGTCCTTGTCACGCTCACCCAATAAGGTAAGTGACCGGGTAAGCGCTTACCCAATAAGCATTTAGTAAACGGCCTCTAAAAAGGGCGAAGAAATCTAAAAGACGTACATAAATGCATACTACCACAAGACCCAATTCCGTACCTTGGATACGGTTCATGTAGAGTCTGTGGAAGATCATTAGAGAAGTACGGTTGTCGAGTCTCTGCAAATTGATACGGATTACCAGGAGCTGAATGGAGATTATGTAATGGATTTAACACGTTTTGCGGAACGGATTGAGGCCCAATCACGTGTTGGGGAAGACTATGCATTGGTCTAGCCAGATAAGGTCGATATGGACTTTGTAAAGGTGGGGTTAATGGGGGATTAAGCCGTGCATTAATTGCTGGAGGCGGCATCCGCAGTTGGGGTGCACCATAAGGGTGTACTGAAGCAGGTGATGGTGCAACAATTGGCCGAAACAACGATAGAAGGTTTCTCACCTGCATTTAAATGATAAGAATTAATATAGAGTCTTATGATATCCCCACCATATCCCCACCAGAAGCGGATCCAAAAAGAAGTCCTGAATGGGTTCACAAAATAATTAACATAACATAAAATAAAACAAAATTTAATTATAAAAAATAAGGTTTAATTATAAATGACGCACAAGTGGTTTGCATCACCAAGTGGTTCGCTTTCCTTCTTTTCTATTGTCATTACCAACATAATTAAGAAAAATCCAAAAAGATTCGAACTTGCAAGCAGTAAAATTAAAAAGGGTTTAAGTTTTTTATAACCCCTAAAAAATTCCGTTGTGTCGATGAACGGAGGAGTTGGTATTTCTTTTTGTGTAAATTACGTTTTTAGTCCCTGTGCTTCGTTGAAAATTTCTAATTTTGTCCTTATGGTTTTGATATTACAATGTTCATCCCTATGATTTATAATTTATTACCTTTTTCGTTCTTGTGATTTAATTTTTATTGTTTTTTTCATCCCTATGATTTACAATTTATTTCTATTTTAGTCCTTCATACTTAAAAGTAGTGTTTTGGCCTCAAGGACGGAAATAGAAATGAGCTGCAAACCATAGGGATGAAAACCAAAAATTTGAAACCACAGGGACGAAAAATGTAATTTACTCTTTCTTTTAAGAAAATAAGACAATTGGATATAAAACAACAGAAGACCTGAATTATATACAATTGCTGACATCTTATTAACCTCATACGTAAATTTGGCAAAATGGAAGAAAGATTGCAAAAAAGGTGCAAAAAAATTGTGACAAAATGCAATTAGCCTGCATTTATAAATCAAAATTGTTACAAATCTACAACTAAAACCACAACACAAGATAAAGCCCATCTATTTTAACACGCAAAGAAATTGTCTTTACCTGCTGACCATTAAGTTCTGGTGCAAACTTTGAGCCTTGATAATTGTCTTTGATAGCAGTTCTGAACGAATTTAAGTGCAGCGGAAGACAATCCTTGTAAATTCTGAATTTCACCTGAGATGAATTAAAGCAATAAAAGTGCGGGATTCACGGGGTTAGTTTGGTTTGATTTTACTATTTGAGAATCATGAGAACCAGTATATGCATTGATGCATATACACTATCAAAATATGTATTATGTCGAAGAGTATATTGCATATATACTAGATATGCGAGTATATATGCATCATTGCATTGATGCATATACTCAAGGTTCTCAAAATATTTATAGTTCTCATTTATTGATCTTTTTCCTATATATACACACAAAACAGGGCAGGGTTCGTGTGAGAACTGCAAATAACTTTATAGTGTGTATTCATTGATAAATATACACTAATATCAAATTCATCAAAATTTGTATATTTGTCAACGAATATATACTACATATTCATTGATGAATGTACTCACTTGTATTTGTATTCTGTCAATGAGTACATTCAACGATGAATATTCACTAAAAATCCGGTTTCTTGGTTTTCAAAATATTTGCAGTTCTCATTTGAACCAGACCCTCTCTCTCTCTCTATATATATATATATACACACACACATATATATAGGGTACAAATCAAATACAAACCATGTATTTGTTGCACCCCTTACAAACCACAGTCTGCATATGTGCAGACTGGTTCTGCATATATGCATTGTCCCATATGAATGTATGTCCATTATATGTATATTCTTGCACGTATTCATATGCATATATGCAGAACCAGTCTGCACATATGCAAACTGTGGTTTGTAAGGGGTGCAACAAATGCAAGGTTTGCATTTTACGGAGCCTATATATATATATATACACATGTATATATATGGGGGTGTAAAAAGACAGCAGAAGGTTACCTGTGCTGGAAATCTTTCTCCAAAAGCAGCGGGTTCCAAGTTCATCGCGCCATTGGAGGATGCCTCATACACGCCATAGAGAAGCTTCACATCAAAATCAAACAGAAAAAGCTTCATACCTGGTTTGATCTTCTCTACAACTTCCCTTTTACCAGACGGAAGCCCAAAAACACGATTTACATAACACTCAGGTTTTGTATTCCCATTACACATGAAAATAAAACCGGATAATTCCTCCGTTTTCTGGGCAGCACCTCCGCTGCCATTAACGACAGGAGCCAGAGCACGGTTTTCTGCAGAAGGAACGACATCCATGGATTTATTGTTCTGCAACTTCCTAAAATATTTCTTGGCAGTAGATCTGCCTGCATCTTGCCCTTCATTTCTGACCTTTTTGCCACTACTTTTTGCCATCAGAAAAACCGCTGTAATGCAAAATCCAAAGCAAACCTCAATTCGAAAGAAAGATAAACAATATTTCCTAATTCCTATGTTAATAAGCTATAATTTACAACAATTTTCAGACAATATATTTACATATATAATAAAGGCATTCTACATTTCTATATTGAAAGAAATGCATATAGAACATTAAAACAAAAACTTAATAAACATCTTCTTGGAATGTTTATATACAAAAGAATCAATAATTCACCAGAATTCTTATGCAACTCTTTCTGCAACACTACTAGTGCCCCTTATATGGTTCCCTATATATATCAATGAGTTGAATGATTCCCAGTTTCAACTTCTTTATCAAGATTTGACTGAATTCTCAATTACGATTGAATTAACACGATCAACAAACATACAGACTCAAATTAATCCCCACAAGAACAACAAGACCAGATGTTTGGTAAAGCATGAGAATAAGGGTTTGGAATTGTAACGGGAGGTCATCTAGTTCAAATTATGAACTAATTTGGGTTCAATTTCTTTCCAATACCACCGATTGGAGTCCGGAAACAATTGCATAAACATATCTAATCTCATCATTTCGAAATCAACAACCAATTTCAGCACATAAAGAAGCAATGCGTTCAAAAATCAAAAGCTTACACCAACCTGTATACAGACGTATACGAAAACCCTAAATCGAAATAAGCCGATCCAAGAAGACGCTGATGAAAAATGGCGGAATGATGAGAGCTCCGAAGGGATAAAGGGTTCGTCGATTGCAGAGAGCAATAGTGATTTTAGGGTTAAGAGATTTTGGGTCCAAATATCAGTATGTGTATAGTTTTCATAAACTTGTGTGTATATATACTAAAAAAAGGTGACAAACTTGCAAACGCAAAAATGTATTAAAGATTACTAAAAGCATATTTTTTTAAAGACAGAAGATATTTTATTGGGAAATTAATTAAAATACCCAAAGTCAAACCAACTGTTATCAAAATACCCTAAAATTTTTCAATTTTGCAAAAATACCCAAAATATCCGCGATGGGGTCCCGCGATCGCGGGATACGCTGACGTGGCACGTATTTTGGGCACAAATGCCCCGCGAAGCCCCTAAACTTTGGTCGCGGTGCACTTTTGGTCCCTGCCCGCGATCGCAGCCCGCGATGGGCCAAAATTTACAGTTTTGGTCCCTGAAATTTTCAACTTTTGGTCCCTGAAAATTTACACTTTCAGCCCCTATACTTAGACGAATCTTGATGCTTTTACTGTTTTTTTCCACAATTATTGCAATTTAAAGACCGATTTGTGGTTGAAATTCAATTGCATGTTTCAATCAATGTTAAATCAATGTTTTTGGAATATCAGTTTGTGGATGAAATGAGAGATTGGTTTTCTGATATGTTGGTTGTTTCATTCATAAATAAACGTAAAATTCAAGCCATAATTCTCACACAACGATTTCATTGTTGCAATATTTCTTTCTGCAATATTTTGTGTTTGAGATACTACTGAAAAAATGAGTTCATTTGTTGCAAAAGCTAAGCTATATTTCTGTTTTGATGGTGAATGGGTGCAAGATAACAATGAGTGGAATTTTGCTTATAAATCTAAGTATGGTGTAAAAGTGTCAGTAAACTATACTTATCAGAAGTTTGTTGCATACGCCATGCAAAAATGTGGAATCAACTCTTCTGATATTTGCAAGTTAGTGTTTAAAAATGGCGATGGGTCATTTGTGGATTTATCCAACGATGGGGATATCTCTACTTTTCTGCACCTTGCAGTCGATTCAGAAAGACCCCCATTACTCTTTGTGTATCCCGGCGTATCCGACGGTGACGAGGAGGGTGACGACGACGAAGACCTCCAAATAGAGCAGCCTGATTCTCAACAACAACAACCACCACCACCACCACCACAACCACACGAATGGCGTACTGCTGGAGTTGCTGATGACGAAACCCACGTTTTCAGAACGGGTAATTCTGAAATAGACAGATCAGACACCGATAATGATGATCACGAAGAATATACCTGTTAGTCCCAGATGGCTATAACAAGTATTGTAGAAGGGGGGGGTTGAATACAATACTCAAAATTTTCACAATTTTAATTCTTTTTATTGAAAAACTTTCAACAAGAATTACACATAGAAAACTTAAGACTGTTGCGGAAAAGAACAGATAAACTATTCTAACAATCTTACACAAAGTATACTAACAAAATAACTAAGAACACTTAGAGCATAGCTATTGAGTTTTTAAGGCTTAAAAGAAGGTTTCTTGCACTGAGAGAATTTCTTGAAAGCGTGAGAATTGCATGAAGAGCACTTCTCCTTTTATAGTGCCAAGGAGTGCCCAAGCATTAAATGCTTGGGACACTTGTCATCTTCACATATGCTGATAATGTTGACTTTAGGAGAACTGTGAAGTCCTTGTCACTTTTCACTAGGTGCAGACAGAGTAGCTTGAGCAGATAAAAGGGACCTTAACTGAAAGTGGATAAAGAGACAAACTGTCACTTTTCTCTGCTGGAGGATATTGTCTCATAATAAATGATCTTCTGTCTTGAGCTTTTAGCACCGAAGTGGTTTCCACCGAGATTGAGAAATCTTCGGTGGAAAGAAGACTAGTCCACCGAAATTGCAAGCATGTTTCGGTGGTGGATGGGGCCACCGAATTTGTCCATGCACTTCGGTGGAAGAAGGCCACCGAAATTGTCCTATAAATTCGGTGGAGAGAAGGCCACCGAAATGTCAAGGAATTTCGGTGGTGATGACTTGTTTGAATGTTGCCGAGAGTCTTCTATTTTCCACAAGTAGAGAGTCTTCAAGCTTGGTTTCGGTTGATCTTCGACTTCACCGAACTGTTGCTGTTTTGTACAAGCCATTGCAAAGAACCATGCATCCAAAATTTCTCTAAGTATAAAATGTTTTTCAAAGTATAAAAGGAGATCATGAGGTCATCTTCAAATCTTGATGACCCAACAATCTCCCCCTATTTGATGATGACATCCATACTTAGAAAAACATGAGTAAGACAGTGAATAATGCATGTTGACCCTTTTTTACTCTTTTGGGTTCTTTTTCACACAGTCCATTTTTTTTTTTTTTTGTATGTATATATGATATTTACATATAAGAAAAAATAAAAAGGTATAGCTGTACAAATAATTGAAAGGAAAAGGAAAGAAGTATAAACAGTATAAACAATATGAACAGAATGAATATTACTTGCATCTTTGGAGGGGCGAGTTGAAACTTGTGTCTGGCTTGAGGATTCTTCATTTTGATCAGCAGCCTGTTGATGTGTTGAAGAATTTTATCTTTCAGGCACTTTTGCTTTTCTTCAGATGTTTCAAATCTTCAAGTCATTCACTTACTCCAAAAGATTTCAGCCAAGAGAATCTGTGGGTTTTGATAGGAGACAACCCATTATAGTGACAAACTTTGAGGAGGGTTGAGTTTGAGTGAATCAGCCTCAGGATGCATCTGCCCATCTGTTGCATCTTGGCATCTTTTCCTGTTTAGCATCATCAACTTGTCTTTTATTTGCTCCCCCTCAGTTAGATCAGCCCGGACTGATGTGCTCCCCCTTGACCGGTCCGTCGATTTCCTCATTTTTTCAAGTTGGTCGCTGGATATGAGTACTGAGGGTTGATGTTGCTCCCCCTCAGATGAATTCTCCCCCTCAGCGGCCGACGCAGGAAAAACACCAAGAGTGAATGAAAAAATCGGCCGAAAATTGGCAATTTTCGGTAGGAAAATCTGGAGAGATTTTTTTTTTTTTGCTTTTCCACCGAAAATGAAGGAGTATCCACCGAAAATTGGCTATTTTCGGTGGAAAATCGGTAGGATTTTTTTTTTTTTTTTTTGAAAAAAATCATTCCCACCGAAAATTTGCAAGAGTTAGACAAAAATTCGGTGTAATTTCTTGAAGAGGTTGACGGAAAACTTCTAAGACATCTTCAGCAGAGTGTGGAGAAAGTCTTCTAAGGCATTATGGAGAAAATCTTCAAAGTGAAGAAAAGATTGGAATTTCATCTTCCAATTTTGATGACCCAAAAAGATTGAGTTTGAGGATTTGGGGTGACATCTGTAGAAGAGTTTGTAGTGGGTGGATTTTATGAAAGGAGAGATGGGTTGCAAACCAAGAGTGAAAGAGATGGAAAAAGGGATGGGATGAGGAGATGACACATAGGAAGTTGGGTTAGGTGAGAGGAAGAGTATATGAGAAGCTAGATAAAATTGGTGGGGAGAGAATCGGTAGAGGAAATGGTAGAGGTCTACAACTTTGGTGAGAAGAGATCATGGTGATGACATCATTAAAAGAAAAAAGGTGTCTACCATGCATGGGATGACATCATATGGAGGGGTTCTTTCCTATGTTTCTAGATAGGAAAGGAGATTTGTGAGAGAAGAATAGTGTCCACCAATGAGAATTCGGTGGAATCTTAGGACACATAGTTATTGAAGATTACACATGCCAAGTTCATTTATGAGGAAATTAAACCTGGTTTCATCTAGAGATTTGGTGAACAAGTCGGCAAGCTGAAGATCTGTAGGAATGAAGTGTAGCTCAAAGTCACCTTTGGAGATGTGGTCCCTGATGAAATGATATCTGATAATGATATCTGATATCTATGTGCTTTGATCTGGAATGAAGAACTGGATTGTTTGCAATAGCTATTGTACTGGAATTATCACACAGAATTGGGATTTTGGAAAAGAATTGATTGTAGTCCCTGAGTTGGTTTCTCATCCATAGGATCTGAGCACAACAGCCGCCAGCAGCTACATATTCAGCCTCAGCAGTAGAGGTTGACACAGAGTTTTGTTTCTTGCTGGACCAACTTACCAATTTGCCACCAAGAAGTTGGCAGCTTCCTGTAGTACTTTTTCTGTCACAAACTGGGAACCTGTATAATCAAGCACGTGGAGCTTGCTTGAGACCATAGAGAGCTTTGTCAAGTCTGTACACATAGTCTGGATGATCCGGGTCTTCAAAGCCAGGAGGTTGTTTCACATAGGCTTCCTCTGCAAGTTCCCCATTGAGGAAGGCACTTTTGACATTCATTTGAAGGACTCTGAAATTTCTGTAGGTAGCATGAGTCAAAAAGATTCTTATTGAGGAGGAGAGATCGGTGGGATTTGAGGTGGTGGATCGGTGGAGATTCAGTGGTGGATTTTTGAATGGTTCCACCGAATTTGAAGGGTTCCACCGAATTTGAGGGGTACCACCGATCGAGGAGGCAAAACATATGATGGGAAGTAAAGTATGGTGGGATATGGTTTTGGTTTGTGTCGGCAGCAAGATAGAGAAATTGTGGAAGAAAATATAGAAAAGATGAGGTGGTGATTGCATGGTTTGGGATTTCGGTGGAGATGGGTGTCATCACAAAAAGATGGATTGTTATTGTCTTGAAGTGATTGAAGGAGGAGAGAGAAAGGTGGTGAAAAAGAATATTTGGTGGAAGGTGATGAATTTTTGGTTCGGTGGTTAAGGAAAATTTCGGTGGTGAGGTTTAGAAAAGAAATGGAATTTTAAGAGATTGGAGATGGTGATGTCATGAGGATGACATCATCATGCTTATGATGTCATGAGAGTAAAGAATTCTAAGGTTTTGTCAACTTTCTCACTTGTTCACATAGATCCATCTGCCCAGCTCAAAATCTGCAATCACAAAGAATTTAATTTCCTGGTACCCATTTTGAAGGTGGGTCCTTCTGGGTTAGAAGAAAAGGGTTGGTGTCATTTTAGATCAGTTCTTTCTTTCTGACAGTCTTTGGCAAAATGAAAAGTAGCACCACAGATATAGAATTTTCTATGAGGAAAGATCCTTTTAGAATTGTGATATTTTTCCTTATTTTACTTTTTAAAAGAAATGTCCTCAAAGAATTTGATGAGGAATCAAAGATTTGGGGTGCAGCACCTAAAATTCCTTTTTCAAATTTTGGGAGGACCAAAATCTTTTCCCTTGAATTGGACATTTTGAGACACACAGATCTGGGAAGAAAAACGGTTGAGGAAGTCACACAGGTATTATTAAAAAATTGGAGGATTTCTTTTTAATAAAAAATCGGCACACAGAAACTTTCCTTTTTACAGAGTTAGAAAATATTTTGCATGAGTTGGAAGAGAAGGATGCATCATCTAAAGACAATAGATAAAGAATTAAATGCTTCAATCTTTTCAGCATCAGAGAGAGATAGAAATGGATGTACCTGTGGTGAGGAGGAGAATCACTTAGCTGATACAAGAGCAGTTGAGGAGTCATTCGCTTTCAGATGTGGGTTCATCTGCCAAATCATAAGATTTAGCAGGCAGACCCTTTCCTCTCCTAACAAGTCTTTCATTTCTTTCCTTTTCTCTCTTGTATTTCTCCTTGTATCTTTCAGCCCTGTCAGAATCTGCAGAAGAGAAAGATTGGTTGAACTTTTGGGAATCATATTTGGATCTTCCCGATTTTGAGGATAATCGGTCTGAGGAAGCAGTTATGGGTCTTTCAAAATGTTTACTTTTACACTCAGAAGCAAAATGACCCTTTTTACCACACTTAAAACATTCCTCATTAGATTTGTCCAAAGAAGAGTGTTTGGAGAGAGAATAAGAGGATTTTCTACCAAACTTAGATTTTTGAGAAGAGATATGAGATTTGGATTTAGAATACCCATCCAACATGGCCATTTCATCAGATAATTTATCAGCTGAAGTTTCCTCACATTCATCCTTAGCATCACTAAGATATGCTTCTGAATGATCATTGGGATCTTCTTGACTATCATGGTCAGAGTCAGATGGGTAGGTGATTTTTGGAAAACACTTAGTCTTTTTGGAAGAGTCACTTAGGAGAGCTAGAGAAGAGTTCTTTAAAAACCTTTGCAGTTTCGTCTGCTCATAGTTGAAAAGAGTTCCATAAAGAACGGTTAAGGGCATGAACTCAAGGTCCTTGGTAGTTTTGATGCAAGTACATATATTTTCCCAAAAATCTGGAAGACAATCCATGAACTTGCACAAGACTTCCTCATTATCATAGACTCTGCCCAACAACTTAAGATCATTTAAAAGAGAGTTGAAGCGATTATAGAAGCTAGGAAGAGGTTCTCCTTTTTCAAAAGCAAATAGTTCATAATTTCTAACAAGAGCAATCTTTCTGCTCTTTTTAACTTCATTTGTACCTTCGTACAAAACACACAGAGTGGACCACATCTCTTTGGCAGTAGAGAGATTTACCAGAGAGTGGTACACTTCATCAGGAAGAGAGAGAGCAATGATAGTTCTAACTTTAGAATCAAGAGACACAAGTCGTTTTTCCTCATCAGTATATTTCTTAGGATTTTTAAGAATGTAACGACCAGTAGCAGCAGATTTTTCTTCATCAGACGAATCATCAGAATTATCTTTTTCCATGGTTTCTTTACCAGGCCTCTGCGTTTCATAGCGAGCCCAAACTCTGGGGATAAAGGGTCCCTCTTGGAGAATGGTTGGATATCTAGTATCCACTCCTTCCATGAACAGCATCATGCGGCTTTTCCACAAAGAGAAGTTGTTAGCATTAAACTTAGGAGGTTTTGAAATGGACCCATTTTCAGAAAAGTTATTTTGAAAAGAGTTTTCAACAGTAGAGGAAGAGGAGGCAGCCATCGCAGATCAAGTTTACGGAATTAAACTTTCTGCTCTGATACCACTTGTTAGTCCCAGATGGCTATAACAAGTATTGTAGAAGGGGGGGGGGGGGGGGGTTGAATACAATACTCAAAATTTTCACAATTTTAATTCTTTTTATTGAAAAACTTTCAACAAGAATTACACATAGAAAACTTAAGACTGTTGCGGAAAAGAACAAATAAACTATTCTAACAATCTTACACAAAGTATACTAACAAAATAACTAAGAACACTTAGAGCATAGCTATTGAGTTTTAAGGCTTAAAAGAAGGTTTCTTGCACTGAGAGAATTTCTTGAAAGCGTGAGAATTGCATGAAGAGCACTTCTCCTTTTATAGTGCCAAGGAGTGCTCAAGCATTAAATGCTCGGGACACTTGTCATCTTCACATATGCTGATAATGTTGACTTTAGGAGAACTGTGAAGTCCTTGTCACTTTTCACTAGGTGCAGACAGAGTAGCTTGAGCAGATAAAAGGGACCTTAACTGAAAGTGGATAAAGAGACAAACTGTCACTTTTCTCTGCTGGAGGATATTGTCCCATAATAAATGATCTTCTGTCTTGAGCTTTTAGCACCGAAGTGGTTTCCACCGAGATTGAGAAATCTTCGGTGGAAAGAAGACTAGTCCACCGAAATTGCAAGCATGTTTCGGTGGTGGATGGGGCCACCGAATTTGTCCATGCACTTCGGTGGAAGAAGGCCACCGAAATTGTCCTATAAATTCGGTGGAGAGAAGGCCACCGAAATGTCAAGGAATTTCGGTGGTGATGACTTGTTTGAATGTTGCCGAGAGTCTTCTATTTTCCACAAGTAGAGAGTCTTCAAGCTTGGTTTCGGTTGATCTTCGACTTCACCGAACTGTTGCTGTTTTGTACAAGCCATTGCAAAGAACCATGCATCCAAAATTTCTCTAAGTATAAAATGTTTTTCAAAGTATAAAAGGAGATCATGATGTCATCTTCAAATCTTGATGACCCAACAATACCCCTAGTAGAAAATCATGTAGTCAGATAAATGACTTTTTTGATATGCCCCCTATTCTTCCAGACTCCCATACCCAGACACAAAGCTACGAACCTACACCTTATATTCGTAGCGAAAGTTTAACAGCAGGTCAGATATTCGATTCGAAGGATCTCTTAGCAAGTCAAATCGGACTCAAGTTCTTGGAAGAGGGTTTCCAAAGTCGCGTGTGGGCATCTGACAAAATCAAATACGTAGTTGAATGTGCTAGAGAAAAGTGTGAGTGGAGGTTGTACGCGATTCACACGGGTCCCAAAGGAGGGGCGATAATGATTAGAAAGTTGCACGACGTGCACACTTGTACGAGGACGCAACTTAATCCCCACCACAAACAAGCCGGCAAAAAGACTTTGGGTGCGATCCTGAAAAACAAATTTCTTGAGGTTAGCAGGTCATTGCGTCCAAAGGACATCGTCCACGACGTTCACCGGCAGTTCGGCGTCACGATTGATTACCAACAAGCGTGGCGTGCGCGCTGCCATGCACTGTTTATGGTGAGAGGCACGTTCGAGGAGTCGTATGAACGACTCCCGACATATTTATATAATTTGCAGATGCAGAACCCTGGTACTGTCACGCAGCTACGGACCGATTCACGTGGACGGTTTGAGATGCGCTTCGTAGCCCTTGGACCCGCGGTACGTATTTTAACACGTCATATGTTTACACATTATAAACTATAACATTTACACATTATAAACTATAACATTTTAACCTATGTTTTTGCATATCCGCACATTTCTGGAAAATCTACGTCGTGTCCTGATAATAGACGCAGCCCATTTAAAGGGCCGTTACTTGGGTATGATGTTCCTGGCGGTTGCCATGGACGGGGATAACTCCATCGTTCCAGTAGCTTTCGGCGTAGGCAAGTCCGAAACCGGGGACGAGTGGACTTGGTTTCTGTCCATGTTGAGACAAGCTATCGGAGACCCGCAAGGGTTGGTGTTTATGTCTGACAGGGCTCCTTCCATAAGCGTCGCAATCTCTGCCATGTACCCAAACGCCCCTCACGCCATATGATGTCGACATTTGGAGATGAACGCCAAATCCAAGGACAAACGTATTACCACCTACAAGGATGTCTATTGGGCGGCATGCAGAGCATATACGGATCGGGAGTTTAACAAGTACATGAATATGCTACGATACAGTGTCAAGGAAGCAGCCAAAGTCTTTGACGATGCTGGACCGGAGAGGTGGTCCGCGGCCCATTTTCCTGGACAACGGTATGACATTCTGACCTCGAATAGTGCAGAGTCTGTGAATGCACTCTCCCGTTTTGCGCGTAGATGTCCGATTATTAATCTTATGGACTACTTTCGGGCCTTTCAACAAGAGTGGTACCAAATTCGACGCCTAAAAGGAGCTAAGATACAAAATGCACTCGCACCAACGACGGAGAATATCGTTCAGTACAGGGCGCGTCGTGCGGCGACATGGCCGGTAAGAGCAATCGGGTATGGGAAGTACGAGGTGCATGATGACTATATTCACGCGATTGTGAATATGGAAGACCACCTTTGTTCGTGTCGCGAATGGGATAAATCTGGGTTACCGTGCGGCCATGCCATCGCTGCAGCAACATATATGGGTCGTACAGATTGCAGCGACTTGGCTGTACCTTTCTTCACGTCCGAATATTACCGGAAAACATATGTGGAGGTAATAAACCCAGCTGGACCCCCTGCAGCATGGGTGTATCCACCCGACCCGCTTCCACCATGCTATCCACCTTTAATGGATAAGAACAGGGCCGGGAGACCGAGAAAGAACGACCGACGTCCATCACGTGGTGAAAGTTCGATACAACGAAGATGTACTCGGTGCCAATGCGTACGACACACTCGTGGAGAGTGTCCAAATCCCGCCCCTTCAACCGTGCCAAGGAGACATTCTGTCAGTCACACCCCGGGTCCGTCACAGCTTGAACCATATGGAACAAATCCTTATGATACTGTTGATCTAAACACTGATTTGTAAATGATATATATACACACATACATATGCTTCTAAATGAACATTGATAACACAGCTAGTTTGTAAATGATATATATATATATATATATATATTCGTATTATATATTTACACACATAAAGAAAATATGAGACCTTCAATTTTCTTAGTATTTTCTTGACCTTGTTCTTGCATCCATGGCAGTGAATGTTAACTCTGAGTACACATGTCTGTTTATATATTCATATTAGATACGTTTTAATTTTAACAAATTACACCATTATAGTTAATTATTTAATTTATGGTACATCTCATATTTTTTTTCAATTTTGTTTTACACTCATATCGCATTAACATAATAATCATATATTAACTAATTCATTAAATCGTTTTAAATTATTATTATTTGAATGTGCTTATAGATATCGTGAATGGCAATATGAGAAGGTAGAATTGTTTATAAATGGGGTTTTGACAAGTTGGTATCACTGGACTCATTTAAGAATTGTGAAAATGGGTATTTGGCGAATGATGATTCATGTGTGTTTAAAACACTTCAGCTCCAAACACACGTGAATCATCATTCGTCAAATACCCATTTTCACAATTCTTAAATGAGTCCAGTGATACCAACTTGTCAAAACCTCATTTCATATTATATATATACACACACATACATATGCTTCTAAATGAACATTGATAACACAGCTAGTTTGTATTCCATCCAACAAGCTCTTCATCTTCAATCTTTCTGACCCTTCTTCAACGGCTTCTGCTTTTGCAACCACGTATGGCCATTGTGTACCACAACCCGCACACACTTTAGCAAATGAGTTGAGGGTTGTCATATATTCTACAAGAGGAGTAGGCCCACGAATGAGGTAACCTCTGACTTGACCTTGCATGATGTATCCAACCTAACCGTGGTTCAGCGGCTTAAAAACTACTTTTCAGAGAAATTAACAACAACAAAAAATACAAAACAACAACACAGTAAAAAAAATACAAATAACAACACAGTAAAAAAATACAAAACAAAAAAAATATAACCACCACCTACTTAAAAATTGATTTAGTTTCATCAATCCAAGCTTGCTTCTCGTTTACCTTCGCTTGAATAATTAAGAAGTCTTGCAGAATATGGTGAATTGCTTCTTGTTCTCGACGAACACGAGCCTCCCGAGCTTTTATATCCCCTTTCATCCTTTTGATCTCCCTGTCTTCCTCTTCGATCTTTCTCAAATGGACTGCCTTCCTGTCCATAATTTTTTTCCACTCTTCTGTTAGTTCATCTATCTCCTTTTCCTTTTTTGCTATGGCGACCTCGATTTGAGGTGGCATTTTTTCAGGAGTAGACTTAGGGTTTGATGACGATGCCATTTGTGGATGAAATGAGAGAAGAGAAATCAAGAGAGAAATCAATTCAAAGAAAGAAAGCAAGAGAGAAATCAAGAAAGAAAGCAAGAGGAAGTGTGAATTGTGAATTGCATACTACTGATATTTATGGATGAAATCTCAAACATGCAAATGAATTTCAACCACAAATCGGTCTTCAAAGTACAATAATTGTGGAAAAAAACAGTAAAAGCATGCAAGATTCGTCTAAGTACAGGGACCAAAAGTGTAAATTTTGGTCCATCGCGGGCTGCGATCGCGGGCAGGGACCAAAAGTGCACCGCGGCCAAAGTTGAGGGGCTTCGCGGGGCATTTGGGGCCAAAATACGTGCCACGTCAGCCCTAGCCCGCGATCGCGGGATCCATCGCGGGTATTTTGGGTATTTTTGCAAAATGAATTTTTTTTGGGTATTTTGGTAACAGTTGGTCAAACTTTGGGTATTTTAATTAATTTCCCTATTTTATTCACTATTTTGGTATAATAGATTTTTTATATTGTTCTTTACAACAGATTCTTTATAGGGAAATTAATTAAAATGCCAAAAGTCAAACATTGAGTTACCAAAATGCCATAAAAATTTCTCAGTTTACCAAAATGCCTTAAATACCCGCGATGGAGCCTGCGATCGTGGGATAGGGCTGACGTGGCACGAACTTTGGCCACAAATGCCCCGCGGAGCCCCTCAACTTTGGTCGCGGTGCACATTTGGCCCCTGCCCGCGATGGAACAAAAATTTTCAGTTTTGACCCCTAAAAATTTACACTTTTGGTCCCTGTACTTAGACGAATCTTGCATGCTTTTACTGTTTTTTTTCCACAATTATTGTACTTTGAAGACCGATTTGTGGTTGAAATTCATTTGCATGTTTGAGATTTCATCCATAAATATCAGTAATATGCAATTCACATTCTTTCTTGATTTCTTTCTTGCTTTCTTTCTTTGAATTGCTTTCTCTCTTGATTTCTCTTCTCTCATTTCATCCACAAATGGCATCGTCATCAAACCCTAAGTCTACTCCTGAAAAAATGCCACCTCAAATCGAGGTCGCCATAGCAAAAAAGGAAAAGGAGATAGATGAACTAACAGAAGAGTAGAAAAAAATTATGGA
The DNA here is from genome assembly GCA_033807775.1 of Saussurea involucrata. Lineage (NCBI taxonomy): Eukaryota > Viridiplantae > Streptophyta > Magnoliopsida > Asterales > Asteraceae > Saussurea > Saussurea involucrata. The sequence goes on along the minus strand of CM066317.1, from coordinate 12,973,648 downwards.
CAGGAAGACAGTCCATTTGAGAAAGATCGAAGAGGAAGACAGGGAGATCAAAAGGATGAAAGGGGATATAAAAGCTCGGGAGGCTCGTGTTCGTCGAGAACAAAAAGCAATTCACCATATTCTGCAAGACTTCGCAATTATTCAAGCGAAGGTAAACGAGAAGCAAGCTTGGATTGATGAAACTAAATCAATTTTTAAGTAGGTGGTGGTTGTTTTAGTTGTTTTGTATTTTTTTTGTTGTTTTGTATTTTTTTTACTGTGTTGTTGTTTTTATTTTTTTTACTGTGTTGTTGTTTTGTATTTTTTTGTTGTTGTTAATTTCTCTGAAAAGTAGTTTTTAAGCCGCTGAACCACGGTTAGGTTGGATACATCATGCAAGGTCAAGTTAGAGGTTACCTCATTCGGATAAACAAACATGGGGTTTTGTTTGTTAATGATGCTAGATTTTGGTAGCCGTACTCTATCCACGTGGGCCTACTCCTCTTGTAGAATATATGACAACCCTCAACTCATTTGCTAAAGTTTGTCCGGGTTGTGGTACACAATGGCCATACGTGGTTGCAAAAGCAGAAGCCGTTGAAGAAGGGTCAGAAAGATTGAAGATGAAGAGCATGTTGGATGGAATACAAACTAGCTGTGTTATCAATGTTCATTTAAAAGCATATGTATGTGTGTATATATAATATGAATATATATATCATTTACAAACTAGCTGTGTTATCAATGTTCATTTAGAAGCATATGTATGTGTGTATATATATAATATGAATATATATATATATATATTTTACAAATCAGCGTTCAGATCAACAATATCATATGTGTTTGTTCCATATGGTTCAAGCTGTGACGGGCCCGGTGTGTGACTGACTGAATGTCTCCTTGGCACGGTTGAAGGGGCGGGATTTGGACACTCTCCACGAGTGTGTCCTACGCATTGGCACCGATTACATCTTCGTTGTATCAAACTTTCACCACGTGATGGACGTCGGTCGTTCTTTCTCGGTCCCCCGGCTCTGTTCTTATCCATTAAAGGTGGATACACTCATGCTGCAGGGGGTCCAGTTGGGTTTATTACCTCCACGTATGTTTTCCGGTAATATTCGGACGTGAAGAAAGGTACAGCCAAGTCGCTGCAATCTGTACGACCCATATATCTTGCTGCAGCGATGGCATGGCCGCACGGTAACCCAGATTTATCTCATTCGCGACACGAACAAAAGTGGTCTTCCATATTCACAATCGCGTGAATATAGTCATCATGCACCTCGTACTTCCCATACCCGATTGCTCTTACCGGCCATGTCGCCGCACGCGCCCTGTACTGAACGATATTCTCCGTCGTTGGTGTGAGTGCATTTTGCATCTCAGCTCCTTTTAGGCGTCGAATTTGGTACCACTCTTGTTGAAAGGCCCGAAAGTAGTCCATAAGATTAACAATCGAACATCTACGCGCAAAACGGGAGAGTGCATTCACAGACTCTGCACTATTCGAGGTCAGAATGTCATACCGTTGTCCAGGAAAATGGGCCGCGGACCACCTCTCCGGTCCAGCATCGTCAAAGACTTTGGCTGCTTCGTCGGCACTATATCGTAGCATATTCATGTACTTGTTAAACTCCCGATCCGTATATGCTATGCATGCCGCCCAATAGACATCCTTGTAGGTGGTAATACGTTTGTCCTTGGATTTGGCGTTCATCTCCAAATGTCGACAGCATATGGCGTGAGGGGCGTTTGGGTACATGGCAGAGATTGCGGCGCTTATGGAAGGAGCCCTGTCAGACATAAACACCAACCCTTGCGGTTCTCCGATAGCTTGTCTCAACATGGACATAAACCAAGTCCACTCGTCCCCGGTTTCAGACTTGCCTATGCCGAAAGCTACTGGAACGATGGAGTTATCCCCGTCCATGGCAACCGCCAGGAACATCATACCCAAGTAACGGCCCTTTAAATGGGCTGCGTCTATTATCAGGACACGACGTAGATTTTCCAGAAATGTGCGGATCTGCAAAAACATAGGTGGTTTTCCTTTATAAATGTTATAGTTTATAATGTGTAAACATATGACGTGTTAAAATACGTACCGCGGGTCCAAGGGCCACGAAGCACATCTCAAACCGTCGACGTGAATCGGTCCGTAGCTGCGTGACAGTACCAGGGTTCTGCAGCTGCAAATTATATAAATATGTCGGGAGTCGTTCATACGACTCCTCGAACGTGCCTCTCACCATAAACAGTGCATGGCATCGCGCACGCCAAGCTTGGTGGTAATCAATCGTGACGCAGAACTGCTGGTGAACATCGTGGACGATGTCCTTTGGACGCAATGACCTGCTAACATCAAGAAATTTGTTTTTCAGCATCGCACCCAAAGTCTTTTTGTCGGCTTGTTTGTGGTGAGGATTAAGTTGCGTCCTCGTACAAGTGTGTACGTCGTGCAACTTTCTAATCATTATCGCCCCTCCTTTGGGACCCGTGTGAATCGTGTACAACCTCCACTCACACTTTTCTCTGGCACATTCAACTACGTATCTGCTTTTGTCAGATTTCCGCGCGTGACTTTGGAAACCCTCTTCCAAGAACTTGAGTCCGATCTGACTTGCCAAGAGATCCTTCGAATCGAATATCTGACCTGCTTTTAACCTTTCACTTCGAATATAAGGTGTAGGTTCGTAGCTTTGTGTCTGGGTATGGGAGTCTGGAAGAATAGGGGGCATATCAAAAAAGTAATTTATCTGACTACATTATTTTCTACTAGGGGTATATTCTTCGTGATCATCACTATCGGTGTCTGATCTGTCTATTTCAGAATTACCCGTTCTGAAAACGTGGGTTTCGTCATCAGCAACTCCAACAGTACGCCCTTCGTGTGGTTGTGGTGGTTGTTGTTGTTGCGTCTCCGGAATACAGTCGTTAAGACCATATGAATGATCTAAATGAACCGTTGGGGCGTCAGACGCCTGAAATTGAGAATCAGGCTGCTCTATTTGGAGGTCTTCGTCGTCACCGTCGTCGTCAATTTCGTCGGATACGGCGGGATACACAAAAAGTAATGGAGGCCTTTCTGAATCGAGTGCAAAGTGCAGAAAATTAGAGATATCCCCATCGTTGGATAAATCCACAAATGACCCATCGCCATTTTTAAACACTAACTTGCAAACAGCAGAAGGGTTGATTCCACATTTTTGCATGGCGTATGCAAGAAATTTCTGATAAGTATAGTTTACTGGCAATTTTACACCATGCTTAGATTTATAAGCAAAATTCCACCCATTGTTATCTTGCTCCCATTCACCATCAAAACAGAAATATAGCTTAGCTTTTGCAACAGATGAACTCATTTTTTCAGTAGTATCTCAAACACAAAATATTGCAGAAAGAAATCAAGAAAGAAGTATGAAATCGGTGTGTGGATTATGGATTGCATTTTACATCTATTTATCAATGAAACAACCAACATTGATGACAACCAATCTCTCATTTCATCCACAAACTGGTATTCCAAAAACACTGATTTAACATTGATTCAAACATGCAAATGAATTTCAACCACAAATCGATCTTCAAAGTACAATAATTGTGGAAAAAAACACTAAAAGCATGCAAGATTCGTCTAAGTACAGGACCAAAAGTGTAAATTTTCAGGGACCAAAACTGAAAATTTTTGGTCCATCGCGGGTTGCGATCGCGGGCAAGGGCCAAATGTGCACCGCGGCCAAAGTTGAGGGGCTCCGCGGAGCATTTGTGGCCAAAGTTCGTGCCACGTCAGCCCTATCCCGCGATCGCGGGCTCCATCGCGGGTATTTAGGGCATTTTGGTAAACTGAGAAATTTTTGTGGCATTTTGGTAACTGTTGGTCAAACTTTTGCCATTTTAATTAATTTCCCTTCTTTATATTGTTACCATACATGGGCACACGGTTTTAAAACGCGTCTAATATAGGAGGTATTCAGTCTCTTATAAGACAATGCGGGATCCTACAATCCACCCTCCTTGAGAGCCCAGCGTTCTCGCTAGCACACCAGTCAGGTTCCCGATTTGATATCATCTATAACATCTCAGGACAATCGTACAAGATATTCAGGGACGGACCTGATGAAGGGCGCGTGGTGGCACGTGCCACCGTATTAGTTCTCCGGCGAAGGGTAAAAAATTTCGTTTTCGTGAAGGTGCCACCGTATCGATAAAATAGGTAATACCATATTCATTTGGAAACTACAAGGGGTGCACCTACACTAAAAAAAGCCCAAATCTTATACCCATTCAACCAAAAAAACGAAAAACCCTCATGAAATCAACAAAAAAATACAGAAAAAATCTTTTGAAATCAACAAAAAATACCGAAAAAATATGGTGCCACCGTATGAAAATTTGTCTAAGTCTGTCCCTGAAGATATTCACTGTTTTTTCCACACACATGAACTCATGGTTTTAAAACGTGTCTGGTAGAAGAGGTATAAAGTAACCGTAGTTCTCTTCCCCAATCGATGTGGGATCTTACACTTTACCCTACCCTTTTGCATTGAATCTGCACATGCCTATTATAAGACCAGGGAAAATATTTGGATTCTAAACATCGTTGTATGGAACATATATTAGAGAGGACGCATTCAAATCAAATGATCATTCGCCATCAAGGATCGTTCGTCATTAATATCTAGCTAATTGGTAGATTTCAACCCCACTGTAACTCGGGGTTCACACATCATTCGAGGTGAAGTGAGTGTGTGGGTTTTTGTTGCATATAAAAATATCATAAGATTCAAAAAAACATTTAGGGCTCATACAACAGACTCGTTAAAATACACACACTATAGATGCATTGGAAGGGATACTTCAAGCTTGTATATCGGCCTCATCACTTCCAAAAGTTCCCTTGCAAGTATTATATACAAATAAGAATACAACACTTTACTTGGCATATAATTTAGCATACACATTAGAGTATCAATCAAACGTCTAAGCCCATGTTTGGTAAACTAGCCGAGAAGTTACCTGTTAAACCAGTAATGTTTGATAAAAACCAACTGATAAACTAGATGACAATTTATTTTCACTCCCTTCTTGTAGAGATGGTCAAATTATGCCCGGTAGGGGAGGACTATGGCCCGATGGTCGGGACCGATTATACTTTTTTGAGTGAATTACATTGATGGCTCCTATGGCTTACCTAAATGTTGGATTTGTCCTAAAGCAAACTATCTACACTGATAGTCCCTAATTTTTAATTTTCATAACATTCAAGGTCCCTCGAGTTAACACCTCTAGGCTCCAACTAACAACCATTAAGAGGGACTTATCTGTTTTTAACCAAACTATAGGAACCAAAAGTGTAATCCACTCCAAAATTATTGTAAATGACATCTTTTTTCAAAAGTAATTAATCAAAAATCTTTTACTATCTCCCATCACAAACCAAGTTCTTACATTAGTGCATATTAAATATATGTGCATTTTGAATTGAACTTTTTTGTAATTATTTAAAAACTATTAAATTGACAAATTTATTTTTATGTTAAAAGATCATAAGTTTAGAAAACCAAAGAAAATCATGAGAAGTTGACGTATTATTGGGATTAACATTGATATATTCAAGTTAAGTATTGGAAATTAAGTAGGATTGAGATTGACGTGATATTTTTTATATTACGTCAAGCTACAAGTCTATAAACAAGTAATAACAAACTATACATTGAAATTAAAAAATATCGATTATTCAAATAATTAAGAAAACCTATTGACAAGTTCTGTAGAAATAATGGGTACCGGAGGCTATAGAGAAAATATCTTGTTGTTCAAAAGTATAAAAATCTTGACGTATAAATATATATATATATTTTTCTTTCTAATCCCATAACCATATAAAATCCTTTAAGTTATTACATTTTAATAATATTTTGATTATTATATCAATTTAATTATTTTATTTTATTCCAAATTATTTGATAATTCAATAAAATAATGTCTCACAATATTTGAACTTTTAAAACATAAACATTTTTCCAACGAACAATTTGCATTATATAACTTTTCCACATTAATCATACAAAACTTCAAATACTTTGTTTACATAATTCAATATCTAACCCAAAAGACAATTTTCTAAACTAAAAAATTTCCAACGCAAAATTAATTTTATCAATTTGTAGTTCATTAAAATTAATATAAAGCGTTTTATTAGATATGTAGTTCAATTAAGAGTGGATTACATTTTTGGTCCATATAGTTTGGCTAAAGACAAGTTAGTCTTTTATAACGGTTGATAACTCACGGTGTTAACTCTAGGGACCTTGAATGTTATGAAATTAAAATGTTAAGGACTATCAGTATAGATATTTTGTTTTAGGGACCAAATCCAAAATTTAAGCAGAACACAGGAACCACCAATGTAATTCACTCTACCTTTTTTGAAAATTCAAATTTAAAAAAACTAAGATTTTGTAAATTATATAACAAATTTCCAATACCTTTATAAGATTTTCAAGTTTTTTTACCCCAAACCTCATGTTTTTCAAAAATTTATATATTTAAATGTAGTATTAACGTTATTTCAATATTAAATTTAAAAAATCATAATAAAAAAACATGTATAACATTTATGTGTAAAACCGATTGAAAAAAAAAAGTGGATTTAAATGACCCAATTAGAGATTTAAACTTCATCTCAATAAAATATTGTTTAAAAAAGCAAATCTTCAACCGATCAAAACTAATTTATGATATAAAACACTTGGGACTGATTTAGGCCTTTTAGAGTGCGTTTGGTACGCATACTGGGTGGGACGGGACAAGACACCAATGTCAAATTGGTGCTATTATATATTTTGTTGTGTTCTATGTGAACTGAAACATAAGTTTTGGTGTAAGTTTCTAATGGTGGTAGAATTGGTAAATGTTGCCCACCAATGTCAAATTTTTAAGTTTTGAGTTTAAATTTTGAGGTTGTTTATACGTTTTAGAAAGAAAAAAAATATATCTTGGACTCAAACTTGAATCACTTCTGAGCAAATATATATATATATATAGGGTGCGTTTCATTTACAAGCCAAATAGACTGTACAAACTCTACAAACCACTATATTAGGAAACAACATATATATTTATAGTAATTATTATGATTCATTAATAATGATTGTGATATATATGGAAGATGATAACGTTTATTAGTTATAGAAATATGGAATGAAATCAGACCAACTTTATTCCTTCCCACCCAAAAATTAAATTAGAAAATAAATAAACATGATTCTATTCCAGAAACTTGAAAGCAAACATGTCCTATTATAATTCAACCCAACACTGCCTGCCCAAAACATTCAACTAATTTAAGTACCCTTGCTATGCTGCAAGAGTTTCTCTCCAATAGATATCAAGCATATGAATGACGACAATCTTTTTTGAAGTATACAATATTTATATTTATATATGGCAGATGAACTCACGCACTCTCCCCAGCTTTTGTTAAAATCTAAATTATATTGTTATTCAAAATCACTTTGGAACTGTCGGTTCCGAAACCGGAACCAATATGATCGGTTCCGAAACCGGAACCAATATGATCGGTTCCGAAACCGGAACCAATATGATTGGTTCCGGTTCCTAAAATACAGAACCGATTAAGACTGGTTCCGGTTCTGGTTCTCAAACTTTTGGAACCGTTATCTCGGCGGGTACCCGGTCTTGCTGGTACCCAAAATCAGAACTGACGGATACCCACTATTTTTTGATAAGAATTATTTATATACTTATTATATTTAAATATTTAATAAAACTAAAATTGAATTTATAGATTTATTTAAACACTTGGTTATCCAAATAAGTGCAGTATGTTGTTGTTCACAAATGAAAGGCTTGTTATTGATGTTTAATTACATACATCAAACATTATGTTTGTTAAATTGTAAATGGTTGTTACTGATTTGGTATTAATACCAGGTTTAATAATTAATTATCGGATTAGTTTATAAAAATTATATTTTTATAGTATGAGATGTTAAAATAAAAAAAAAAATTGACACCGGGTATCTGGAACCGGAACCGGTTCCGGTTCCATGAAATTTGGACGGGTACCCGGTTATACTCACCCTATGCTCAGGGCAGACCCAATTTATAAGATACAATGGACATGTTGCGTTCCTCTATCATAAGGTACCAAAAATAGGGTCGTGAAATGTGTCATTGTATTATAATGCTGAGTGTACCTGGTACCGTATATATTTTGAAACTAAAATATTACACAAGTTTGTCTTGGGTTAGTTTGTTTGAACGACCTTACTTCCGTCGTAGGCCCATGATAGAATCTCCTTTCAATCATTTTCTTAGTTTTCGATAAAAAAAACTCGAACATGTGACATCACATACGAAAAGTAAGGATTAAACCAAAGACTAATGATGATTTTTCGAAAAACATCCTTATGGCTCGACTCGACTCGTAAAATTTAATCGAGCTTTTGAACGAGTTGAGTTGAACATTGATGTGATGGAGCTCGACTCGTTAAGTTAAACGAGTTTTTATTTTTTTATTTTATGTTCGGAATCGACTCAAGCTCGTTAATTATTAGGCTCGAGCTCCAGATAAACAAGACCAGTATCGACCTACGATTGCCTCTCTTTCAATCTTCAGAAGTTACTTTGTATCCCTTTCTAATGCAATATCTTCAATCAGATATGTACGAGTGACAAAAAGAAATCAGCTAGTTGCCATCTGCTCTGTCCCAATCTCCAATCAATGATTGATTCCGAACTCACCTAAAACGAGTAGCTCGATTAAAAACTCGAGTCGTTTATACCCTTACTTACAAGGATGGTCACAAGAAAACGATATGAGACCAGAACCGATTGGGGCAAAATCCAAGGACCCGTATTTTGGCCATCTCTACTTATCCATACTAGAAGTCTACTCGCACAATGCAGCGCGACATATCTCGATTTTAATGTTCTAATTTATTCTAATATGTGGTTTTGAGAAAACGGTCAAAGTTTTTTATAAATTTGTTTAAAGAATGACGTTTTTTGAGAAGTTTTCTTGATTTGAGGATTTGAAAGTGGTTAGAGATAAAGATTAATTAATAAGAGTCCACGATTTAAGAATTTGAAGGTTGTTAGAGACAAGTATTAATCAAGTAATTAGCATTAAAAGCGGTACATAAATTTTTATTAGTTGTTTTTAAAAGATTTTAAGTAATTAACATTAAATAGCGGTAGATAAAGTTTTAGATGTTATCTTTAAGGGTGCGTTTGGTACACTGGACATGACAGAACAGAACAGAACAAATATCACTGTTTCATGTTTGGCAGGACTTTTATGTGGAACAGACATGAACAGAATGGAACAAGCTGGAACAGGCCTGTTCCACCCCACCCTATGGAACAAGCTGGAACAAGGTGGGACAGACTTATGTTTTACAAATATAATCTCAAAATAAAATCTAATTCTCTTCTAAAACATCAAATACACGTTCTATTTTATATTTTATTCATTCTTTAAATTTTATTTATTTTATTTTATCTAATGTTATCTGTTCTGTTTTGTCAAGTTCTGTCTACCAAACGTTCCGTCTTGTCCTGTCCTATCTTGTCTACGTACCAAACACACCCTAACACTTTTTCATGTATCTATACTACTGTATAAATTGGCTAAGATTTGGTTTTTGGAGGCAGTTTTTCAATTTTTCTTAGCCACGTTCTTCTCCCACGTCCCTCTTTCAGACCTTGCTTGCAATTGCAGATTTTTTCAAGCTTCCAGTTATTCAAGATTCAGTTTTTCATCTTCAGTTCTCCTCCACGTTCGTCTTCTCCAGGTTCCTGACCTCTCGCCCTAATATCTCTTCCCCATCCCCCCGATTTCATCCATTGCTCGCTCTTAATTAGGGTTTGTTTCCTTCTTCTTACATCCATTGCTCGCTCTTAATTAGGGGTTTTTTCCTTCTTCTTTATCTTCGATTCTCCGATATGAAACCCAATTAGATATTTCAAATCGCAAGTTATGGAGAATTTGGGTTGAATTGTTTGTTTCTTTAATCGTTTCCCCCCAATTTGCAGAGAAAAATCACACACTTCTATTCTGGTTTTGCGAATAAATTGAAGTAAGCCGTTTACACTTGCTAATGTCAAATACATTGTTAATATTAATCGTTCTTCTGATGTATAGAGTATTATGTAGCTGCTTCTTTGGCTTTTTTTCCTTTCTTCGATCAGTGTTAATGTTGCCATATGGGTTTTACACCAAGCTTTTTCAGGTCTGATTCTATTTACTAATGCGTGCTGCTTTCTTGTTTCTAGGAATTCCGTAGTTTCAACTATGGGTGTGGCTGACAAAACTCTCAAGCTATCCACTTGTGGTGTGACTCACCAAGAATGGTCTATATCCCTGCATGCCTATTCTGATCTTACCAATGTTTCTCCAGTAGTGTTCTTACACTTACTGAAATTCTATTCATTTTGTTGTTTCGTGCCAGCAATTTCAACATTTAGTTATAATTTGCTGAAATTTTCGGAAATGCCGCTTTGATTTGTTGGATGTCTTATTACATGAAGATTTTTGGATTCTTTGTACTTTGGAAGAAACCCTTGTCCGTTTCCATTAAACTGGGGCTCGGCTCGGGTTTTAGTTCTTGTCTACTCGATTAGGGTTTTTGCTTCACACTGTGGTTTCGTTGATTTGCTATATGTATTTCTGAATCCATTTTGAAGGATCTCTGTATCTGTGATAAAATTATTACTCGTAGGAATTGATCTTGCATCAATTGTTTCCCGAAGATGTTGAAAATTACGATGGCAATATGGCAGCCAATGAAGTTGCAGGTTTGTTGTCTTTGTTATATCAATTGTGAATTAGGTATTACACTTCATGAATTATGCTTTCCTTTGATTCCTTGTTTTATTTCTTCATGGTAAGCTTATCAAAGTATGTAGATCTTGATGGAAAATCTTATTACTGTGTTTTGAATGATGTGATTTGGTTGGAATTTCTGTTGTTGGTGTGTAGATGGGAAATTGGCATCTCTCTACTTCGTAAGTTCCTCATACCTATCTGCATTATCAGAGTCGTGCCAAAGGGTATTCGCTATTTCAATATGGAACAGGCCCCCAAATTTTTTGGGGCCAATATACATGTTTTAGAATTTACCTAATTATATATGTTTTAACTTTGCTCCAAATATAATGTTTTTGTTCAATTATAATGCTTGAGGCTTTAACACTTATAGTGTGACAAGACCTCCAAAAAGATTGGAATGACTATTTCCAAAACGATCATGCTTTGTAATTTGTATATCAATCAATGCTGAATAGTTCCATAATTTCAGGCCGACATCAGTTGTTCAAGGGGCTCATAGTTCAAGAAATAAAACACGGGGTAGGCATGGCAAGGTTAGTTTCGCGACATTTTTATCCCGCTACAAACTTCAAAATACTGGAATTGTAATCTAAGTTTATATTTACTCTAGGCTGCTTCCATGAGCATTACATCAGTTCTATATTTATCAATGAAACAACCAACATTGATGACAACCAATCTCTCATTTCATCCACAAACTGGTATTCCAAAAACACTGATTTAACATTGATTCAAACATGCAAATGAATTTCAACCACAAATCGATCTTCAAAGTACAATAATTGTGGAAAAAAACAGTAAAAGCATGCAAGATTCGTCTAAGTACAGGACCAAAAGTGTAAATTTTCAGGGACCAAAACTGAAAATTTTTGGTCCATCGCGGGTTGCGATCGCAGGCAAGGGCCAAATGTGCACCGCGGCCAAAGTTGAGGGGCTCCGCGGAGCATTTGTGGCCAAAGTTCGTGCCACGTCAGCCCTATCCCGCGATCGCGGGCTCCATCGCGGGTATTTAGGGCATTTTGGTAAACTGAGAAATTTTTGTGGCATTTTGGTAACTGTTGGTCAAACTTTTGCCATTTTAATTAATTTCCCTTCTTTATATTGTTACCATACATGGGCACACGGTTTTAAAACGCGTCTAATATAGGAGGTATTCAGTCTCTTATAAGACAATGCGGGATCCTACAATCCACCCTCCTTGAGAGCCCAGCGTTCTCGCTAACACACCAGTCAGGTTCCCGATTTAATATCATCTATAACATCTCAGGACAATCGTACAAGATATTCAGGGACGGACCTGATGAAGGGCACGTGGTGCCACGTGCCACCGTATTAGTTCTCCGGCGAAGGGTAAAAAATTTCGTTTTCGTGAAGGTGCCACCGTATCGATATAATAGGTAATACCATATTCATTTGGAAACTACAAGGGGTGCACCTACACTAAAAAAAAGCCCAAATCTTATACCCATTCAACCAAAAAAACGAAAAACCCTCATGAAATCAACAAAAAAAATACAAAAAAAATCTTTTGAAATCAACAAAAAATACCGAAAAAATATGGTGCCACCGTATGAAAATTTGTCTAAGTCTGTCCCTGAAGATATTCACTGTTTTTTCCACACACATGAACTCATGGTTTTAAAACGTGTCTGGTAGAAGAGGTATAAAGCAACCATAGTTCTCTTCCCCAATCGATGTGGGATCTTACACTTTACCCTACCCTTTTGCTTTGAATCTGCACATGCCTATTATAAGACCAGGGAAAATATTTGGATTCTAAACATCGTTGTATGGAACATATATTAGAGAGGACGCATTCAAATCAAATGATCATTCGCCATCAAGGATCGTTCGTCATTAATATCTAGCTAATTGGTAGATTTCAACCCCACTGTAACTCGGGGTTCACACATCATTCGAGGTGAAGTGAGTGTGTGGGTTTTTGTTGCATATAAAAATATCATAAGATTCAAAAAAACATTTAGGGCTCATACAACAGACTCGTTAAAATACACACACTATAGATGCATTGGAAGGGATACTTCAAGCTTGTATATCGGCCTCATCACTTCCAAAAGTTCCCTTGCAAGTATTATATACAAATAAGAATACAACACTTTACTTGGCATATAATTTAGCATACACATTAGAGTATCAATCAAATGTCTAAGCCCATGTTTGGTAAACTAGCCGAGAAGTTACCTGTTAAACCAGTAATGTTTGATAAAAACCAACTGATAAACTAGATGACAATTTATTTTCACTCCCTTCTTGTAGAGATGGTCAAATTATGCCCGGTAGGGGAGGACTATGGCCCGATGGTCGGGACCGATTATACTTTTTTGAGTGAATTACATTGATGGCTCCTATGGCTTACCTAAATGTTGGATTTGTCCTAAAGCAAACTATCTACACTGATAGTCCCTAATTTTTAATTTTCATAACATTCAAGGTCCCTCGAGTTAACACCTCTAGGCTCCAACTAACAACCATTAAGAGGGACTTATCTGTTTTTAACCAAACTATAGGAACCAAAAGTGTAATCCACTCCAAAATTATTGTAAATGACATCTTTTTTCAAAAGTAATTAATCAAAAATCTTTTACTATCTCCCATCACAAACCAAGTTCTTACATTAGTGCATATTTTTAATATGTGCATTTTGAATTGAACTTTTTTGTAATTATTTAAAAACTATTAAATTGACAAATTTATTTTTATGTTAAAAGATCATAAGTTTAGAAAACCAAAGAAAATCATGAGAAGTTGACGTATTATTGAGATTGACGTGATATTTTTAATATTACGTCAAACTACAAGTCTATAAACAAGTAATAACAAACTATAAATTGAAATTAAAAAATATCGATTATTCAAATAATTAAGAAAACCCATTGACAAGTTCTGTAGAAATAATGGGTACCGGAGGCTATAGAGAAAATATCTTGTTGTTCAAAAGTATAAAAATCTTGACGTATAAATATATATATTTTTCTTTCTAATCCCATAACCATATAAAATCCTTTAAGTTATTACATTTTAATAATATTTTGATTATTATATCAATTTAATTATTTTATTTTATTCCAAATTATTTGATAATTCAATAAAATAATGTCTCACAATATTTGAACTTTTAAAACATAAACATTTTTCCAACGAACAATTTGCATTATATAACTTTTCCACATTAATCATACAAAACTTCAAATACTTTGTTTACATAATTCAATATCTAACCCAAAAGACAATTTTCTAAACTAAAAAATTTCCAACGCAAAATTAATTTTATCAATTTGTAGTTCATTAAAATTAATATAAAGCGTTTTATTAGATATGTAGTTCAATTAAGAGTGGATTACATTTTTGGTCCATATAGTTTGGCTAAAGACAAGTTAGTCTTTTATAACGGTTGATAACTCACGGTGTTAACTCTAGGGACCTTGAATGTTATGAAATTAAAATGTTAAGGACTATCAGTATATATATTTTGTTTTAGGGACCAAATCCAAAATTTAAGCAGAACACAGGAACCACCAATGTAATTCACTCTACCTTTTTTGAAAATTCAAATTTAAAAAAACTAAGATTTTGTAAATTATATAACAAATTTCCAATACCTTTATAAGATTTTCAAGTTTTTTTACCCCAAACCTCATGTTTTTCAAAAATTTATATATTTAAATGTAGTATTAACGTTATTTCAATATTAAATTTAAAAAATCATAATAAAAAAACATGTATAACATTTATGTGTAAAACCGATTGAAAAAAAAAGTGGATTTAAATGACCCAATTAGAGATTTAAACTTCATCTCAATAAAATATTGTTTAAAAAAGCAAATCTTCAACCGATCAAAACTAATTTATGATATAAAACACTTGGGACTGATTTAGGCCTTTTAGAGTGCGTTTGGTACGCAGATTGGGTGGGACGGGACAAGACACCAATGTCAAATTGGTGCTATTATATATTTTGTTGTGTTCTATGTGAACTAAAACATAAGTTTTGGTGTAAGTTTCTAATGGTGGTAGAATTGGTAAATGTTGCCCACCAATGTCAAATTTTTAAGTTTTGAGTTTAAATTTTGATGTTGTTTATACGTTTTAGAAAGAAAAAAAATATATCTTGGACTCAAACTTGAATCACTTCTGAGCAAATATATATATATATATATATATATATATATATATATATATAGGGTGCGTTTCATTTACAAGCCAAATAGACTGTACAAACTCTACAAACCACTATATTAGGAAACAACATATATATTTATAGTAATTATTATGATTCATTAATAATGATTGTGATATATATGGAAGATGATAACGTTTATTAGTTATAGAAATATGGAATGAAATCAGACCAACTTTATTCCTTCCCACCCAAAAATTAAATTAGAAAATAAATAAACATGATTCTATTCCAGAAACTTGAAAGCAAACATGTCCTATTATAATTCAACCCAACACTGCCTGCCCAAAACATTCAACTAATTTAAGTACCCTTGCTATGCTGCAAGAGTTTCTCTCCAATAGATATCAAGCATATGAATGACGACAATCTTTTTTGAAGTATACAATATTTATATTTATATATGGCAGATGAACTCACGCACTCTCCCCAGCTTTTGTTAAAATCTAAATTATATTGTTATTCAAAATCACTTTGGAACTGTCGGTTCCGAAACCGGAACCAATATGATCGGTTCCGGTTCCTAAAATACAGAACCGATTAAGACTGGTTCCGGTTCTGGTTCTCAAACTTTTGGAACCGTTATCTCGGCGGGTACCCGGTCTTGCTGGTACCCAAAATCAGAACTGACGGATACCCACTATTTTTTGATAAAAATTATTTATATACCTATTATATTTAAATATTTAATAAAACTAAAATTGAATTTATAGATTTATTTAAACACTTGGTTATCCAAATAAGTGCAGTATGTTGTTGTTCACAAATGAAAGGCTTGTTATTGATGTTAAATTGTAAATGTTTGTTACTGATTTGGTATTAATACCAGGTTTAATAATTAATTATCGGATTAGTTTATAAAAATTATATTTTTATAGTATGAGATGTTAAAATAAAAAAAAATTGACACCGGGTATCTGGAACCGGAACCGGTTCCAGTTCCATGAAATTTGGACGGGTACCCGGTTATACTCAGCCTATGCTCAGGGCAGACCCAATTTATAAGATACAGTGGACATGTTGCGTTCCTCTATCATAAGGTACCAAAAATAGGGTCGTGAAATGTGTCATTGTATTATAATGCTGAGTGTACCTGGTACCGTATATATTTTGAAACTAAAATATTACACAAGTTTGTCTTGGGTTAGTTTGTTTGAACGACCTTACTTCCGTCGTAGGCCCATGATAGAATCTCGTTTCAATCATTTTCTTAGTTTTCGATAAAAAAAACTCGAACATGTGACATCACATACGAAAAGTAACGATTAAACCAAAGACTAATGATGATTTTTCGAAAAACATCCTTATGGCTCGACTCGACTCGTAAAATTTAATCGAGCTTTTGAACGAGTTGAGTTGAACATTGATGTGATGGAGCTCGACTCGTTAAGTTAAACGAGTTTTTATTTTTTTATTTTATGTTCGGAATCGACTCAAGCTCGTTAATTATTAGGCTCGAGCTCCAGATAAACAAGACCAGTATCGACCTACGATTGCCTCTCTTTCAATCTTCAGAAGTTACTTTGTATCCCTTTCTAATGCAATATCTTCAATCAGATATGTACGAGTGACAAAAAGAAATTAGCTAGTTGCCATCTGCTCTGTCCCAATCTCCAATCAATGATTGATTCCGAACTCACCTAAAACGAGTAGCTCGATTAAAAACTCGAGTCGTTTATACCCTTACTTACAAGGATGGTCACAAGAAAACGATATGAGACCAGAACCGATTGGGGCAAAATCCAAGGACCCGTATTTTGGCCATCTCTACTTATCCATACTAGAAGTCTACTCGCACAATGTAGCGCGATATATCTCGATTTTAATGTTCTAATTTATTCTAATATGTGGTTTTGAGAAAACGGTCAAAGTTTTTTATAAATTTGTTTAAAGAATGACGTTTTTTGAGAAGTTTTCTTGATTTGAGGATTTGAAAGTGGTTAGAGATAAAGATTAATTAATAAGAGTCCACGATTTAAGGATTTGAAGGTTGTTAGAGACAAGTATTAATCAAGTAATTAGCATTAAAAGCGGTACATAAATTTTTATTAGTTGTTTTTAAAAGATTTTAAGTAATTAACATTAAATAGCGATAGATAAAGTTTTAGATGTTATCTTTAAGGGTGCGTTTGGTACACTGGACATGACAGAACAGAACAGAACAGAACAGATATCACTGTTTCATGTTTGGCAGGACTTTTATGTGGAACAGACATGAACAGAATGGAACAAGCTGGAACAGGCCTGTTCCACCCCACCCTATGGAACAAGCTGGAACAAGGTGGGACAGACTTATGTTTTACAAATATAATCTCAAAATAAAATCTAATTCTCTTCTAAAACATCAAATACACGTTCTATTTTATATTTTATTCATTCTTTAAATTTTATTTATTTTATTTTATCTAATGTTATCTGTTCTGTTTTGTCAAGTTCTGTCTACCAAACGTTCCGTCTTGTCCTGTCCTATCTTGTCTACGTACCAAACACACCCTAACACTTTTTCATGTATCTATACTACTGTATAAATTGGCTAAGATTTGGTTTTTGGAGGCAGTTTTTCAATTTTTCTTAGCCACGTTCTTCTCCCACGTCCCTCTTTCAGACCTTGCTTGCAATTGCAGATTTTTTCAAGCTTCCAGTTATTCAAGATTCAGTTTTTCATCTTCAGTTCTCCTCCACGTTCGTCTTCTCCAGGTTCCTGACCTCTCGCCCTAATATCTCTTCCCCATCCCCCCGATTTCATCCATTGCTCGCTCTTAATTAGGGTTTGTTTCCTTCTTCTTACATCCATTGCTCGCTCTTAATTAGGGGTTTTTTCCTTCTTCTTTATCTTCGATTCTCCGATATGAAACCCAATTAGATATTTCAAATCGCAAGTTATGGAGAATTTGGGTTGAATTGTTTGTTTCTTTAATCGTTTCCCCCCAATTTGCAGAGAAAAATCACACACTTCTATTCTGGTTTTGCGAATAAATTGAAGTAAGCCGTTTACACTTGCTAATGTCAAATACATTGTTAATATTAATCGTTCTTCTGATGTATAGAGTATTATGTAGCTGCTTCTTTGGCTTTTTTTCCTTTCTTCGATCAGTGTTAATGTTGCCATATGGGTTTTACACCAAGCTTTTTCAGGTCTGATTCTATTTACTAATGCGTGCTGCTTTCTTGTTTCTAGGAATTCCGTAGTTTCAACTATGGGTGTGGCTGACAAAACTCTCAAGCTATCCACTTGTGGTGTGACTCACCAAGAATGGTCTATATCCCTGCATGCCTATTCTGATCTTACCAATGTTTCTCCAGTAGTGTTCTTACACTTACTGAAATTCTATTCATTTTGTTGTTTCGTGCCAGCAATTTCAACATTTAGTTATAATTTGCTGAAATTTTCGGAAATGCCGCTTTGATTTGTTGGATGTCTTATTACATGAAGATTTTTGGATTCTTTGTACTTTGGAAGAAACCCTTGTCCGTTTCCATTAAACTGGGGCTCGGCTCGGGTTTTAGTTCTTGTCTACTCGATTAGGGTTTTTGCTTCACACTGTGGTTTCGTTGATTTGCTATATGTATTTCTGAATCCATTTTGAAGGATCTCTGTATCTGTGATAAAATTATTACTCGTAGGAATTGATCTTGCATCAATTGTTTCCCGAAGATGTTGAAAATTACGATGGCAATATGGCAGCCAATGAAGTTGCAGGTTTGTTGTCTTTGTTATATCAATTGTGAATTAGGTATTACACTTCATGAATTATGCTTTCCTTTGATTCCTTGTTTTATTTCTTCATGGTAAGCTTATCAAAGTATGTAGATCTTGATGGAAAATCTTATTACTGTGTTTTGAATGATGTGATTTGGTTGGAATTTCTGTTGTTGGTGTGTAGATGGGAAATTGGCATCTCTCTACTTCGTAAGTTCCTCATACCTATCTGCATTATCAGAGTCGTGCCAAAGGGTATTCGCTATTTCAATATGGAACAGGCCCCCAAATTTTTTGGGGCCAATATACATGTTTTAGAATTTACCTAATTATATATGTTTTAACTTTGCTCCAAATATAATGTTTTTGTTCAATTATAATGCTTGAGGCTTTAACACTTATAGTGTAACAAGACCTCCAAAAAGATTGGAATGACTATTTCCAAAACGATCATGCTTTGTAATTTGTATATCAATCAATGCTGAATAGTTCCATAATTTCAGGCCGACATCAGTTGTTCAAGGGGCTCATAGTTCAAGAAATAAAACACGGGGTAGGCATGGCAAGGTTAGTTTCGCGACATTTTTATCCCGCTACAAACTTCAAAATACTGGAATTGTAATCTAAGTTTATATTTACTCTAGGCTGCTTCCATGAGCATTACATCAGTTCTATATCTGAAAGATGAGGTTTCCATTGCTACAGCTAGAGCAGCAGACAGGTAATGTATTTGCATGTTAATTTGAAATAAGTGCATCGGTGACTCGTGCTGGATCCATTTAATCATATAATTTATTGCTTTGTTCCAGTGTTGTAATGTTTTGGGATACAAGAAACCTTACTGCTCCAGTTACTAAAGTCTGGTCTCATGATAACACATCAAGGAAGTGGGTATGTATTCATATCTAAAATGTTGCTAAAACATATATCAGTGTACATTTGATAGAAACCATTGTGATTTCCAATAATAAGGCAATAATTCATCTCTATGTGTGGGTGAAGTAGAGTTTTTTTTTGTGACAATGTACATCGATACCACATATACAGAAGTACTTAATTTGCAGCTTATATTTCAGGTGAGATCACATGGTATATCTAGCTTGTCCCATGATTTAAACGGAATGTATATTTCAGCTTCGTGCATGGACAGCAGGTAGCTTTTTAGTGGCTTAACTACTTTGTTCTTTGTGCTTCTCAATCTTTTCGTTTATTTTGAGAAAAAAATTATATATTAGATAGCTTCTATTTTAGTACACGAGATATCGAGGACCATCTTGAAAATCCTGCGTCCTGACTAGGAAACAGTCATATTAATTATCATCCAGAATATAGACATGAATGCAAGCTGAATAATTCTCTTAGGACCCGTGGGGCCGTGGTATCTTAAATTTTAACCATATCTATATATATATAATTTTCAGATCTAGAGCCTGGGCAGGAGCCACTGGATTGGCACACGAGACTAAAGATTGTTGTGGGTGCAGCTCGTGGTCTCAAGTATCTTCATTGCAAAGCAAATCCACCTGTAATTTACCGTGACTTAAAATCTTCAAACATATTGTTGGATAAAGACTTCAATCCAAAGCTTTCGAACTTTGGACTGGCTAAATTGGGTCCTGTTGGCGATAATACTCACGTGTCAACTCGAGTTATGGGTACCTATGGTTATTATGCCCCCGATTATGCAATGAGTGGCAAACTAACTTTAAAGTCTGATATATATATATATATATATATAGCTTCGGTGTGGTTTTGTTGGAGCTCATCACTGGTCGTAGAGTAATTGACATAACCAAGAAACCCGGAGAGCAAAATTTAGTTGCTTGGGTAAGTTTCGGTTAACTTAATTCCTTCTTCTTTGAACACAAATATATAGCTTCATTTTCTTTGATAGTATACATTTTCTTATTTGAATTTATGCAGTCTCGCCCCTTCTTGAAAGACCGTAAGAAGTTTGTTCAGCTGGTTGACCCCTTACTGCAAGGCTGCTTCTCTGTTCGTTCTGTGCACCATGTGGTTGCTGTAACTGCAATGTGTCTCCAGAAGCAAGCAAATTTCCGGCCCTTGATTGGTGATATTGTTGTTGCACTTGAGTACTTGGCCTCTCAAGCCGAAATGTCTGAAAACGTTATGAGTTTGACGTTTGGGTCACAAGCCTCGCCTGGCCATGCTTGTGAGCCAGGTGCAACCGCAATTCCGGCTTCTAAGTGACGGTTTTCCAAAAGTGCTACGCCAAGATCGTTAGCGATTAAAAGATTTACTACGACAAAAGGATTCAAAGAAGCCAACAGGATGCTTGCTTTACTCTGAAGCTTAAGGTACAGGTAATTAATGATCTTTAAAAAATAAATCAAGAAAATAGAATAATGACTGATAACGGGTAGTTCTTGTAACTATTGATGACGTTGATGGCAAGTTGTCAAGTTATATTGTAATTCTTGTTTACATGGAAAATATAACACCAAAATCGATCGATGCCACATAGGTTGAAAATGTTCGTTACATTTTGATGCATGGTTCCATTTTTTCTACTTTACTACTCTGACCCAACATAAATGCAAAATGTTTCGATCCACTTTCTTCTTATTGTAAGGCGTTATGGTCTGCTAAATCACTTTCGTATCGGTGCAGGGATGCTAGGATGGATCGTGGATGTATTGTCTTTGTTGCCCGTGAAATATAATTCGTAAGTACACCATTTCCAAATTGGGTTCTTTTGTTTCGGTTTGATAGAGAATTGAAAATGAAGATAAACGGTATGCTTTCTGTTACGTGGTACTTGCAGTGTGTGGAGTTGTAACGATTGTTTCATTTTATATGTAGATATACATATGAACTTAACGTTTAATTTCTTTATGATTCATCAGTTTTATTTTTACGTGTCTTGTTTATATGACTAGATAACAAGAAAATACTTGATTGTAGATCTTATTTACATGGTGTTTTCACGAAAACACCTGCTCTACTCTTAGGAGTAGATGTTGGGTGCATATACATTTCACCTCTCAAACTGGGATATGATTTCAATATATTTAAAGTATTTGTGAAAATAAAGCATGCAAGGACTTGGGTTACAAAATGATTTGGTTACTTTCACGTGCTCATTGGGCCATCTATAAGATCATTTTGATGCATAAGATCAATACAATTTTGTCAATGCATGAAAATGGTGGTAGTCGGAGAAACATTAGGTTTCTTGTAATCCTTATATCTACACTACTTTATAACATATATGATGAACATGTTCAAATACATGATAAATGTTTACCTCTTCATATGTGTCTTAAAGTATCTTAGATCTATTAGTGCATTTTATCTCCAGTAGGTCTTTGCAAAGCTAATATGTTTGATTGCTTATCATATATAGGGATTTACTGTTTGATAGCTTAGTATATTAGTGGAATTTATTGTAAGATGTACACTTTTATAAACGGTTTCATCTAAACTTTTTTATCCCGTTTATCAGGTCTTGAAGCTGGTATTGCAGATCACATAGCAGATTTGCATATGGGTGTGTTTGATAATCAACTAAAGAAATGATATGAAACTGCTTTGATGTCTTATTGACGTGTTGCGGATAAAAAGAGAGAAATCAGCACATTGAGGAACTTGGATTGTTGTAGTATGGTTTTTGGTGTTTTTTGTTTTGATAAATTTGAACACATGAGTGGTTTCATTGAAACATTATGGTTTGTTTCAAAGATTCTTGTCTTTTATTACAAATATATGAAATTTTTTGTTTAGGATTTTGATGTTTTTTCGTTTAGAATTGTAATATTCTTTTATTATTATTATAATATATTTATAGCTGAAATATGGACTATGTATATGTATTTATTTGTATATATAGACATACTTTAGAGAATGAAATGATTTTTTAAATGTAACTAAAAGATACTTTTAAAGAAGGTTTACAAAAAGCGTCATTAAAAACCTATACCTTTAGGGAAGGTTTAGATTTAGATTATATATGTCTAAAAATAATACTGAGAGAAGGTTAGGAAGGCTAACTAAAGGATATCCTTTAAGAGAAAGTTTACAAAAAAGTGTCACTAAAGCCTAAACCTTTAGAGAAGCTTTTCCAGAAACCTTCTCTGAAGGTACCTTTTAGTGACTTTTTAAAATCGTCACTAATGCTTGAAAAACGTCTCTTAAGCTTTTTAGACAAATTAAACATTTAGAGAAACTTCTCAGACTTTTAAATACGGAAGAAAACCTTCTCTGAAGGTTGTTTTCTTGAATGGGATGTATTGGTTATGAGCATATGAGTTGAACAAGATTTTACATTCACATCCTAACCGTTTTCCATAAGACCACAATAGTTTTAAAGTTCTTAATTCAAGCAAATGAAAAACACATTAGAATCTTTTACACCTACCGCATCTCACGGGTACAGTAACTAGTATTTTATAAAATAGAATAGATACTTTGAATTTGGGCCATTGGGTCATTTTGTTCAAGTTCAATGAGCTGGGCTTTTGTAATACTTACCGAAAGCCCAAAATTCTCATCTTCAACATTCAGTGTCCCATGGTTCCATCAATGGCGACACCGATCTAGCCGAGCTGCCGGCGGTTTCTACCACAGTTCATCGGAGATGATGCGGAGCGAGATTATTAAGCGGATTATTTGGCCGAAGAAGCGTATATGTGTCTGCTCGAACCACTCAGCTTCCAGTATCGAGTTTCCTACTAACAAACCTCCTTCAGGTTAGGTTATACACCTTTCCTTCTCTCACAACTCACTGAGACAAATTCAACTTCATTGATTTGTAACTGCATATATTTGTGTGCTGGATTGCAAGCACTTTCATTAGAATTTACTCTCGTGACACAGTATGTCGACGCACACACACGCAGTGTGTCTGGTGATAACTTTTTTCTTCATTTTCATTGGATAATCATGGCTTCCACTTCTGCTATACTAATGTTGGTGTTAGGTCAAAATCTGATTGAATTCATAAATTAAGTCCTTATGATCTATAAAATGCACTCTATTTTGGGAATAATAGAAGTGTTGGATCGGAATTTGGCGTTTTTTGGTGTTAGCGTTGTCTATTAATTTCTGATTGAGATCGTTATAGGTGTTGAGCTTATTTTATTTAACTATTATTGATTTCATGTAGTACTATAATGACCTAATGCCTTATTGAAAAGACACACCTGCGTTTTCAATTAATGTTAATGGTTTAGACACTGGATTGTTGATTTTAGATCAAAATCCGATTGAATTCATATATTAGTCCGTATTAGGGTTGTCTATTAACTTCTGATTGAGATCGTTATAGGTGTTGAGCTTAACTATTATTGATTTCATGTAGTACTATAATTATCTAATTAATGCCTTATTGAAAAGACACATGTACGTTTTCAGTTGATGTTAATGGTTTTAGACACTGGATTGTTGGTTTTATCTATCTTATTGTGGTTTAAAACGATCCTTGTTAATTTTATGGGACAACATTTTCAGACCACGAATTGCTGGTGCGTTCTTTGGAAGAGTACAAAATGTCAAGAAATTCAACAACTGTTATTGGAACACATGCAAGAATCATTAAACTTGGTTACGAAGCAAGCACATCTCTCACATTACTGCTGGTTACAGCGTATATGTCTTTTAATCATAGTTTTGCTCGCCAATTACTTCACAACGTTCCTTATTGGAATTTCAACGTGGTTTCTTTCAATTTGATCATTGCAAGTTTTATAAAAATGGGAGACATTGACTTTGCAAAGAGGATGTTCCAGAAGATGCCCAAACGAGATTTGATATCTTGGAACACAATGATAGGAGGTTTTGTTAGAAACACACGCTTTCATGAGGCATTTGGGTTCTTCAGAAAGATGTTGAGTTCAAATGTGGAGCCAGATAAATTTACATTTTCGTCCATTATCACTGCATGTGCTCGTGTTGGAGCTCTGGATCTAGCTAAATGGATACATAGTTTGCTGACTGAGAAAAGAGTCGAACTCAATTTTATTTTGAGTTCTACACTCATAGACATGTACTCAAAATGCGGGAGAATTGAAACCGCAAAAGCAATTTTTAGAAGCGTGAAACACGATGATGTTTCCGTTTGGAATTCCATGATTAACGGTCTAGCAATGCATGGTCTTGCTATGGACGCTATCGCAACTTTCTCAGAGATGGAAGCCGATAATATTTCACCCGATTCAATTACTTTTGTTGGCCTCTTGACCGCTTGTAGCCATTGTGGCTTGACTCAACAGGGGCGCGAGCATTTTGATCTAATGACTAGGAAATACCTGATTAAGCCGCAACTTGAACATTATGGATCAATGGTCGATCTCTTTGGTCGAGCTGGGCTCCTAGAAGAAGCTTATGAAGTAATTAAAGGGATGCCAATAGACCCTGATGTTGTTATATGGAGAGCATTTCTTAGCGCTTGTAGAACACATAGAAATCTTGAATTGGGAGAAGTTGCAGTTTCGAAATTATCGCATCTTGATAGTGGAGATTACGTGTTACTGTCTAATACTTATTGTTCCGTAAGTAAATGGGATGCTGCTGAAAATGTGAGGCATATGATGAGAAAGAAGGGAGTTAGCAAGAGTCGGGGAAGGAGTTGGATTGAATTTGGTGGAGCTATTCACCAATTTAAAGCCGGAGACAGATCACACTCTGAAACGGAATTGATTTACATGGTGCTTGAAGCATTAATCGGTCGAATCAAAGAGGAAGGTTTTGTTCCTGTTACAGACTTGGTTTTAATGAATATATCTGAGGAGGAAAAGGAGGGAAATCTGAGTTATCACAGTGAAAAGTTGGCATTGGCCTTTGGCATTTTAAAATCAAGCCCTGGATCTGAAATCCAGGTTTCAAAGAATCTGCGGACCTGTCTTGACTGTCATTCTTGGATGAAATTGGTTTCTAAAGTATTGAAAAGGGCAATCATTGTAAGGGATCGAATCCGCTTTCATCGGTTTGAAGATGGTCTGTGTACTTGTGGAGATTACTGGTAGCTTATCAGGCTGGTAGCTGGTGAGCTTTTAGTAAGTCAGAAATAGTAAACTTCACTTATTTGTTTACCTCTTAATAGTTCCATTAAGAGGCAACCTCTGAACCGCTAAGAGGTGAATCTTGTTTGGCAAAAAAAGGTCTGCCTCTTAATGGTTCTAAAACCCTCTGAATGATTTTGTATCTTGGGCTCCCCTTAACCATTCAGCGCCTAATTTCATTCTGAGCACTTACCAAACAACCATATTTCATTTTGCACTATATCATAAGAGCCTCTTAATCATTCTGATCACTTAATCATCCTGCACCAAACCATTCAGCAACTGCCAAATTTAAATGCAGGGGAGATAGGAGGTTCCAGGCATTTTTTGATACTCAACATTGGAATATCGGGATTTGGCTTTTCAAGCAATGTGCAAAAAGTGGGTACGGTTTGTTGGGTAAGTGGGGCTGCAGCACCTGAGACAGCCTGACGATATTTAAAATCACATATTGTTAAAGTCCAAATTGTTTAAGGTTTCCATGAAGAATCAACAACTTAATTGGCTCAAATGTCAAAGATATTAGTTGATTTTTAAAAGCCATCAGGTTTTATGCTGGAACAGATCAAGTGAGCATCAGATTTTATAACAAATCAAGCCAACAGAATATATGCTTTTTCGTCAATTTTTTGTGAATATTTTCTTTTCCTAGATTAGGATATATACATATAAGCTGTTTACAGGCTAAAATTCTGTATTTTTCTGTATTTTAGACTACCAATCAGCTTGTACGGTGATAAATATAATGAGAATTTTACTCAAAGAGAAGACACATTTTTTCCAAAATCTCTAAGTTCGTCATCAAGTACCGGTATTGTGTTGCTTAAGGGAGTTCATCTTGATGGTGGAGATTATGTGTCGTTATTCAGTTAATCTTACACAGCCGCAGTACTGCCCCAAGTTTGCAAGCTTGTTATGGGCTTAAATCTGCAATTGTGTAAGCTTAAACAAAAAGCATGCCACATGATATAGGACTTCTCACTTTTGAAGTAGATGCATGTGCATCATGAAGAAGAGACTAATGAGACTTGACTTTTAAGAAGGTAAGAAAGCCATTTTCTGGTACAGGAAATATTCTTATTATTTTAGGGTTTATGTTGATATCTCATCGTTATTCTTTCAAGCAGTTATGTAAGGTTTGTGATATTTAATATACTATGCTGATGTATCATAATCTGATTTTGTGCATTGGATGTGTGATTACATGATATCGCTTTCATTAGCTATAGTTTTCCGAAAATCTAACCATTTCCATAGCATTTCACATTACAAACAACAGGTACTTGCTACCATATCTGGTGCATAGTGATCTTTGGAGGACTTGAACAAGATGAAGAGAGAAATGAATGCACTGTTGAATAAATTAGCTATCTTGGATGGGAACTAATTTCAATTTGCCTCCGTAAATTTCTGGAAGTTGGCTCTCGTCAATGTCTTTCAGAAGTGTGGATCTCAGTTGCTTATTTTCAACAAATACGATCTGCAAGGTAAAGATAAATTCAATCTTACTTTAAGTACTTGTGTGCTTTGTCTTTTTATGTCGAAGTATATAATATTTATATATGACAAATTAAACTCACACACACTTTCACCTTTGGTGAAACTTGAACCCCTGACCTCCAGGAAGGTGGGGTTACTGGTCCTGCTGGGCCAATGGCCCTTTGGTTTGTGTGCTTGATTTTGGTGGCCACTAATTTGCAAAATGTATGACGGTTATAACAAGCTACTGCTTTAAGATCTATGCTGTTAATTGCGGTGCAATAGCGGTTATCGGTCATAAGCAAAATAGCGGTGGTAAAATAGCAGTGGAAGTTGCGGTTTCGATAATAGCGGCACAATCTAGCGCTATTTCATGGTAAAATAGCGGTCCGCAATACCGATATTCTCAGCTGAGCCTCTTTTGAATCTAATGCTTACATTTTTGTCCTTTTTTGGGCTTATATTTTGACTTGGGCTTCTATTTTGATTTGGGCCCTTATTTTCTTTTAATTAATGCATATAATATGTTAAGTTATGTATGCATACATATATATTATATATATAATTCAAAGAAATATTATATGAACCGCTATTTTTGGACCACTATACCTCCGTGATAACCCCTATTTCAAATATCAGTCCTGACCGCTATTTTGTATTTTGACTGCTGTAACAACATATTTTAAGATGGAGACAAGCTTACCTTTTTCTTTGTTTTTTCGTCAATAAAAGGATACACCATCTTCCATGCCGCCATAAATATGTAAGGAACATGCACAACAAACATTTTTCCAAGTCTTTCTGGATAATAGTCCTGTGAAACATCAATGTTTTACATCAGAAACTAATTTATGCCATTGCAATCATTCCGTTCTAGGCCATCATGATGCTGTTGGGATGTAGGCTTCGGCCCACTGATCAGGAAAAGGGAGAGGCGCAGAATTAGAGCCGGCCCTAGGCCCTCTACCCTAGTTTCCTTAATTAGGTGTTTACCCTAATTATGTTTGTCTATATATTGATCCCATTGTACTTGTAAACATTGTAGCACGTAATAAAGAAAACCCTAGTTGCCCCCGTGGATTAGCATGATCACCTTGATCGTGTGAACCACGTAAATTCTCGTGTTCTTTTCTCGCTTTCGGTTGTGTGCGTATTGTGTGTGTGTAACGTTTATCTTAACAATTGGTATCAGAGCTTTAGGCTCTTAATCTGTTACACTCAATCGCCGCTGCTGTCCGCCGCCGCTGCCCGCCGCCGTCGCCGCTGCTTTCTGTCCGCCGCCGCTACTCAAAAGGTTCTTTGTTTCTGTTCTTTTATCGCCAACAGTTTTGGGATAATGGCTGAGGACGGAAAAACCAAAATTGAGAAATTTGATGGACAAGATTTTGGATGGTGGAAGATGCAAATTGAGGATCTGCTGTGTCAGATGGACTTGGATCAAGCCCTAACTGGAATAAAACCCGAGAAGATGGAAGACGCTGAATGGGCTGCTCTAGACAGAAAAGCCATAGCTGTTATCAGATTTACACTGGCCAAGAATGTGGCCTTTAACATTGTGAAGGAGACTACCGCATGTGGATTGATGAAAGCTTTGTCAAACATGTATGAGAAACCTTCTGCTTCTAACAAGGTATTTCTGATAAGACAGTTAGTAAATACCAGAATGAGAGAAGGTATGTCTGTTACCTCACACATTAATGATTTCAATACCTTTATATCCCGCTTGTTATCTGTTGATATTAAGTTTGAGGATGAAGTCCAAGCTTTACTCTTGTTATCCTCGTTACCGGAAAGTTGGTCAGGAACTGTCATTGCCATTAGTGGTTCGGCTGGAACCTCTAAACTCACCTTTGAGGGCATACATGACTTCATCCTAGGAGAGGACATAAGGAGACGGAGTTCTGGAGAATCATCCAGTGCTTTGCTAAGCACTGAAGGGAGAGGTAGAAAGACGGAAAGGGGTAATGGCAGAGGCAGATCAAAGTCAAGAAAGAGGAGCCAGTCAAGACCAAGGAAAGACATCCAATGTTGGAAGTGCAAAGAAATTGGGCACTTCAGAAACCAATGCCCTAAACAATCAGATGGAAACAGAGAGGTGAACGCAACAACTGATGATTCAGAAGATGCCCTTATCTGCTGTGTTGAGAATACATCAGAGTCTTGGATCATGGATTCCGGTGCATCTTTTCACGCTACCTTCAGCACGAAGATGATGAAGAATCTACGAACAGGTAACTTTGGTAAAGTTCGTTTGGCTGACCATCGCACTCTTGACATCACAGGAATAGGTGATACAGACATAAAGACTTCATTGGGTACCATATGTACATTGAAGGACGTTCGGGTCATTCCCAGCCTTAAGAAAATGTTGATTTCTACTGGGCAGTTGGACGACCAAGGATTTAGAACTACCTTTGGTGATGGGCAATGGAAGGTTGTCAAAGAAAACCTTGTAATTGCCAGGGGTAAAAAGCGAGGCACCTTATACATGGTTGAGGTTCCTGACGACGAGGTGAATGTAGTGACCACCGGGCTGAATCCTTCCAGATTGTGGCATCAGCGACTCGGTCACTTGAGTGAAAAGGGAATGAAGATGCTTTTTGCCAAAGGAAAGCTTCCTGATTTAAAAGGTGTGGATTCAGAGTTCTGTGAACCCTGTGTACTTGGCAAGAAAAAGAAGGTATCCTTTGTAAAGACGGGTGAGACGCCGAAAGCTCAGAAATTAGAGCTTGTTCACACGGACGTTTATGGACCGACACCAGTTTCTTCCTTGGGAGGATCGAGCTACTATGTGACCTTCATCGATGATTCAACACACAAGGTATGGGTTTACTTTCTTAAGAATAAGTTTGATGTTTTCAATACTTTTAAGAAATGGAAAACTGCTGTTGAATTGGAAACTAACCTGAAGGTAAAGTGCTTAAAGTCGGATAATGGAGGGGAATACATCAGCACAGAGTTTACTGACTATTGTGCTGAACATGGCATTCGGATGATAAAGACAGTTCCAGGCACTCCTCAGTAGAATGGAGTGGCAGAAAGGATGAACAGAACTTTGAATGAAAGGGCCAGAAGCATGAGACTTAATGTCGGGCTTCCAAAGACGTTCTGGGCTGATGCAGTTAACACTGCAGCTTATCTTATCAACCGAGGAATATCAGTACCATTGGGTTTCAAGATACCAGAGGAAGAGTGGAAAGGTGAAGCAGTAAAGTATGAACACTTGAAGGTGTTCGGATGCCGTGCCTATGATCTGATGAAAGATGGTGACAAGTTGGATGCAAAAGCCAAGAAATACACCTTCATTGGATATGGCTCAGATAGTATGGGCTACAGGCTTTGGGACTTTGAAAGCAGAAAGGTAGTCAGAAGTAAACATGCAACGTTCAACGAGGCTGAGCTTTATAAAGACAGAAGCACAGTAAACTCAAATGATCAGAAAGAACAAGTTGAGTTTGAAAGTGATGACATCAGAATCAGAGAGCCAGAAGATACTCAGGATAGTGGGAGTACTGAGCTTGATTTTCAGAATAATGATGAGTCTGAAGATGTTCATGAAGACGCTGTCAACAGTGAAAGCTCAAAGGATGAAGAAGAAACATCTTCTTCGGTACAACCTCAGCCAGTTGAATCACACTGGGTCAGGAGATCCACCAGAGTCTCTAAGCCTCCTGAAAAATACAATCCATCAGTCAATTATCTTCTTTTGACTGAGAATGGTGAGCCAGAAAGTTACTCTGAAGCAATTAAGCTGAAAGATTCGTTGCAGTGGGAGCGCGCAATGAAAGAAGAAATGGGATCTCTAAACAAGAACCAAACTTGGGTTTTAACCAAGCTTCCGCAAGACAAAAGAGCGTTGCAGAATAAATGGGTATTCAGAATCAAGGAAGAGCATGATGGGTCTAAACGGTACAAAGCCCGTTTAGTGGTCAAGGGCTTTCAACAGAAAAAAGGGATTGATTTCAATGAAACTTTCTCTCCAGTAGTGAAAATGACCACCATCAGATTGATCTTGAGTATTGTAGCTGCAGAGGGTTTACATCTAGAGCAGCTAGATGTCAAGACAACATTTCTACATGGTGATCTTGACGAGGATATCAACATGGCACAACCTGAGGGGTTTCAAGTTGCTGGTAAAGAAGACTGGGTCTGCAAACTGAAAAGGAGCTTGTATGGTCTAAAACAAGCACCCAGGCAGTGGTACTTGAAGTTTGATGACTTCATGGAGAGGACCGGGTACAGAAAATGTGAGACGGACCATTGCTGTTATGTGAAAAAGTTCAAGGGCTCCTATATCATTCTACTTCTCTATGTAGATGATATGCTGATTGCAGGTGCAGATATAAAAGAGATCAGCAAGTTAAAGAAACAAATGTCTGAAGAATTCGAGATGAAAGACTTGGGTCCAGCCAAACAGATACACGGTATGAGCATTACTCGAAACAAGAAAGATGGATCTTTGACACTATCCCAAGAGAAATACATCGGGAAAGCGTTAGAAAGATTCAAGATGAATGATGAGAAGACAAAACCTAGAAACACACCTTTGGGAAGTCATTTCAGGCTTACCAAAGATCAGTCTCCTAGATCAGAAGATGAGAAAGCAGATATGGCTAAAGTTCCTTACGCATCTGCTATTGGTAGTCTCATGTACGCCATGGTTTGCACGAGACCAGACATAGCCCATGCCGTTGGGGTTGTTAGTCGTTTTATGTCAAATCCGGGAAGAGAACATTGGCAAGCAGTCAAATGGTTGCTCAGGTATTTGAAGGGTACTTCAAAGTTGGGATTATGTTTCAAAGGTAAAGATTCAGTTCTCAGAGGATATACTGATGCTGATTTGAGTGGATGCAAAGAGACATTTAAAAGCACTACAGGGTACATCTTTACAATGGGAGGAACAACAGTTAGTTGGATGTCCAGACTTCAGAAAAGTGTAGCTTTATCAACAACAGAAGCTAAATACATGGCAGTTGCTGAAGCCAGTAAAGAGCTAGTGTGGTTACAGGATTTTCTTGAAGAACTTGGGAAAAAGCAAGCTGATTACTCGTTATACTGTGACAATGAGAGTGCAGTGAAACTAGCTAAAAATCCAGTCTATCATGGGAAAACAAAGCACATTGGGAGGAAATATCATTTTGTCAGAAATTTGATCCATGATGGTACGATAAATTTGACGAATATCTCAGGTGCAAAGAATCCAGCAGACATGTTCACCAAGTCTGTGACGCTGGATAAGCTGAAGTTCTGTATGACTTCAGCTGGCCTTCAGGAATAGTGTTGAGAAGGCAGGTGGTAACTAAGGGGGAGCTCAAGCTCAGTTGGTGTTTACAGAAGTACAGAGGAGTGCAGGTGTTTGTGTTTTCAAAGCCTCCAAGTGGGAGATTGTTGGGATGTAGGCTTCGGCCCACTGATCAGGAAAAGGGAGAGGCGCAGAATTAGAGCCGGCCCTAGGTCCTCTACCCCAGTTTCCTTAATTAGGTGTTTACCCTAATTATGTTTGTCTATATATTGATCCCATTGTACTTGTAAACATTGTAGCACCTAATAAAGAAAACCCTAGTTGCCCCCGTGGATTAGCATGATCACCCTGATCGTGTGAACCACGTAAATTCTCGTGTTTTTTCTCGCTTTCGGTTGTGTGCGTATTGTGTGTGTAATGTTTATCTTAACAGATGCAACTATAAAAGTATATGGAAATAAAAACTCTCCTTCACACACAATACACTCATGAATTTGGCATTCTTGTACTGCATATATATATGTATATATATATATATATAGGGGTTAAATCAAATGAGAACCACAAATATGTTATAAACCGTGAGAACCGATATAAAAAATATTTTTTTACATGATATTTTTTCATCAAATGCTAGGATTTATTATATTTTACTTCAAATATATGTGTTTCATAATATGATAGTTTCACATGGATTTGTTTCACCATGTGAATATTTTTTACGAGTATTTTTCATTTCACTAGGTGAAACAAAATTCGTTTTTCACATGTAAACTTTTCATAAGGTGAACACCAACATATGTGTAACAATATCTTAAATCATAGGTTTTGATGAAAAAAATTCATGTAAACAAATTTTTTACATTGGTTCTCATGGGTTTGTAACATATTTGTGGTTCTCATTTGATTATCGTCCTATATATATATATAAATATAAAACAGAGTGGGATGCTTGTGAACCTGCAAAATAGAGAGCGAAGCAAGGTATCCACGCATATCACTGTTTGAATATCCCCATCCCTGAATATCTGCGATAGCCACAAACTTTTCCTGGCCTGGAGGCATCCTGATATTCAAGTCTCATATATTCGTTATCAAGTAATTTTTTTTAAATAATCCCTAGAAAGTACTCCCTAGTCTCTCCGTCTCGATATAAATGCCCACACTGAAAAAGGCAAACAACTTGATAAATGTGTAATTATTACACTTTTTAATTAGTAAATGACAAGTGTACCCTTGATAATAGAGGGAGTAGCTAATTTCTTCATCTCATAATAAGGGTGGAACTGGAAAATAGACATTTACTTTTGAAAGTGGACACTTATTTTGGGATGGAGAGAGTAGGGTCTGGTTCAGGGGAAAACAAAAATAAAATAAAAACTGAGGAATACTCTGATACAAGGAATTTGTAACATGCACACGTGCATACAAGGAATTTGTAACATGTACACGATATACATATGTGCATAATGCACACGTGCATAAAAACCAAAAAACAACTTCAATTACGTGTAGGCACGTGTATATACCGTCCAGATGAACGATTACCAGGGTGTTCCTCAGTTTTTCATTTTTATGGGGTTTTCCCCTAAACCTCGCTCGGAGAGAGTGTCGGTTAACCGTTTTCACTTAGATTACAATTATAAGAGAACTTGTGAATCAAGATGATGTACCTTGAAGATATTTTTTCTAGTGTGAAGACCACAAAACCTGTGATGTAGTCACAACTAATTAGAAACATATGCAAGACAGATTAAAGAAAAGGCGAAGATCGTGTGAGAAGTTGAGGTTAACGTGAGACGCGTGAGAAGTGGATCTGAACTGTTGCTCACTTTTAATCAGTGCATCTTATGTCGGTGCATCTCATCCTAATGTGCATCCATTTCTCATCACTTCTCACGTTAACCTCAGCTTCTCACCGGAACCCAACCCTCAAAGAACATATGTTGTAAGTTTAAGAACGTACGCTTGAACTCTTCCAGGCCTCCTATTTTGTTGTGGTAGTGTCTGCCACCGAACACAACAGTTATCAGGCGACCGCTTTTATCCGTTCCTTGCATGAACAACTTGTTTTGTGCTATTTCATTTGGGATTTCTGATGCAGAGATGGAACCATTTGGAATAAATGTTCTTCTCCATTTCAGGTACTTTAGAAACATAGCGCATGCTTTGTCTATGTCCAGATCACGTGCACGAAGAAACCTTCTGATTGTCACATCGTCACACTCCTAAGGTATAATTCAAGTCATTATAGTGATATGACACTAAGGGGCCGTTTACCTAATCACTTACCCGGGTAAGTGCTTACCAATAAAATTCAACACTATCGCTTACTTCCCGGGTAAGATTTTAGTCCACCAAAATGGCATCGTATGCAACAATGTAGCCGGTAAGTGCTAACCGTGGTAGGAGTCGTCGCACTCACTTACTGGGTAAGACTCACGGTCCTTGCTTTCGACTCTTGGTCCTTGCTTCCGCTCTTACCAGGTAAGATTCTTGGTCCTTGTCATATTCATCCAATAAGCTAATGTGACTTGGTAAGCACTTACCCGGGTAAGCGTTTTGTAAACGGCCCCTGAGATGAAGTTATATCTTTTTTTTTCTTTCCTGTTAAATTGTTAATATGCTTAATATCTCCGATTAGAGATGGCCAAAAATCGGTCCTGGCGTAACCGGTCCTGGTCCCGACCAAAAAACCAAGGCCTGGTCTACGTGTTTTGTAACAGGTTCCGGGCTGGGCCCAAATAGGTCCCAGTTTTTTTCTTCCCAAAACTCCATTTTGACGTAAAAAAAACCGTGTTTGAAGATTTTTTTTGGACAATATCTTGTTGAGATACACTAAAATCTCTAATTGGGTCATCCAAATACACTTTAAAAATACCTTTTTACACAAAAATATTATAGATGTTTTTATAATTACGATTCTTGAGATTTGGTATTGGAACACTTACAAAAACTTGAAAATCTTGTAGAAATCTTGATATATAATTTATAAAAACTTTTTTATTTTAAAATCCGGGCCTATGTGTAAGTAACCTTTCTCGGTCCCATAACCGGTCCTGGGATGGGCCGGGACTTGTTTTTGGATGAAAATCGTAACCGGTTAAGGACCGTCGGGCCATAACCGATCCTTACCGGGCTGGCCCATTTGGCCATCTCTATCTCCGATGCACGTTTACATTCACTCCCTTTGTTAGGAAATTAAGCCGAATTTGCAAATCAAGTGACTTGCACCACCTATAAGTTTTGAGGGAACTTTATTATTTGAAGTTGTTAAGACATCATCCTCTCATTATGTAATTGATCTCATCAATTACATAATTCTGTCAGACGAAATATTAGAGCTCACACTTAAAGTGTCAAATGTGTTGCCTTCTTAAGTCTTAACATTATAATTGATGATAATATTTGGGATCGATAGAAAACTTGGTTAAATGAACATATTAATTATAAACATCATATGATCATCTTGGTGCTGAAAATCTAAAACTGAAAGTGGAATCTTATTGTGGGACTGAGGGAGTATCTAAAACATGATACATCTAAATTCTGTACAATTATTAATGCAATAAACTGCAAAGAATGGAAATCTGCCATACGTAAAATTACAAGGTTTCGAGTTGCTCTTTAGTGTAAGAGGATCAAAGATTAGCCCTTTCAAGATGTGAATTCTGGAATAAGGTCAATGTGGTAAATTGGGTGTAGGATGGATTCTTTTATTGTGATTAGTTCAATTGGGATATACAGGGTTTGGTTTGGTGTGGTTTTATCAAGATGACTAGATCCAGTTTAATCAGGCTAGTGACTTGTAAGTTATGCATTAAGACACACACACACACACACACACACACACATATATATATATATATATATATATATATATATAAAGAACACCCTTAGAGCCCTTCATCTGGACGGTATGCACTTGTGCATACAGGTAAATAGTTGACTTTTTGGTTTTATGCACAAGTGCATTATGCATTTGTGCATATATGCACAAGTGCATTATGCAGTTGTGCATATATGCACAAATGCATGTTACAAATAACCTGTATGCACAAGTGCATACCGTCCAGATGAAGTGCATATGTGCATAAAACCAAAAAGTCAACTATTTACCTGTACGCACAAGTGCATTATGCATTTGTGCTTATATGCACAAATGCATGTTACAAATAATCTGTATGCACAAGTGCATACCGTCAAGATGAAGGGCTCCTAGGGTGTTCTTCAGTTTTCCGTTTTTTTGAGGTTTTCCCTTGAACGTGACCCTATATATACATATATATATATATATATATATATATATTTAACACATGGTTTAACAATTTGATAAGATCATAGAGATAGACTCACCTTGGAGGTGGGATCCTGCTTTTCAACCAAATCCCTTATTTGCAAAATCTTTTTGTGTTCCTCTTCTGTGCCCTCCATCTGGCCTGAAACTTTGTAAGATTAAGATCTCTAATTCTCTATGTATATACTATATGTGGGTGATTGTGATTCTCTCTCTAGATATATGCTACTCTTTGTCTTTTTGGAGAGAGAAAACTTTGAAGGTATAAAATTACCAAACAGGGCTTTGTTAGTTGTTGTCTTGTGTAGTTGTGTTATGATCCAACTATATGGTTAATGCTAGATGTGACTTTTGCCAACTATTGGGAAGTGTAGGTGGGTGTGGGCAACATAATTAAATGCTGGGTATATTTTCACTGGACCCCTTTTAAATCACTTGGTTTACATGTTTTCTCCCCATCTTTCATCAAAATATCACTTGGGTCTCTACACTTTGTGCAAATATTCTCTATGATTTCTCTTATCCTGAAATGACTGCAATGCCCTTGATCACTTTGACATAGCAATAATAGTATAATACCCCTTGATATAGTTCCAAAAGCATAGAGTTGCAAGTAAAAGTTTGATGATAATACTGTATTAGGGGCTCTTTAATGGCAACCTCCTCCAACCAATTGAGAGTAAAACAAAAGAAACTAATAATAAAAAAAAAATTCTGGAATACAGCTGACTTGGTCATTCAACAATCCAAAGTTGGTCAAACCAATTGGGGCTAGGGGTGAGCAAAACCCGACCGGGCCGAATAACCCGACCCGACATTGAAGCAAAAATTCCCGAACCCGAATGCCCCGAGCCGACTTTTAAAACGGGTAAAATAGGATCGGGTTGGGTTTGGGTTTTCCCACCCGATCCGACCCGAATATCCGAACTTTTAAATTTTTTTTTTTTACTAAATTTAAAATAAGTAAATAACTAATCCTAACTTTGCAGTCAATGTAATCTTGATGGTTGCACAAACGTTCATATATAATATGGTAATTTCTGTTTGATGTAATATGTTTGGTATTTGACATATGATTAGAATGTAACATTGTATATATATAGTGAAATATCGAATTCCATTTGTATTTGGTCAAAAACAGTTTAGGCATGTATATATATATATATATATATATAAATGAGAAGAGGGGAAAGTTATACTAGTATTATACAACCCAAAAAATCCCAAAAAGGCCTAAAAAAATGTTCCAAAAAAGCCCAAAAAGTCAAAAACCCAGCTGGAATTTCCAGGCCCAACCCGAATACCCGACCGACCCGACCCCGCACCCGAAACACCCGATATCCGATTATCCGACTTGCACTTAGGCCGGTTTTCGGGTGGCCTCTCGCCACCCCGATATCCGATCGGGTGACGGGTTTTGGGCCCCGACCCGCCCGACCCGACCGAATGCTCACCTCTAATTGGGGCATGTGGCAAGTATCTATTGTTTTTTTATATTTATTTTTCACAAAACTTAATTGATCATAAATGTTAACTTATTTTTATTGGCTGGTACAACTACTCAAGGTACAAAATACACCAAATGCAATCTTTAATTCTATATGAATAGAGTCCAATATTGTCATATTTTTATATACAATTGATTATTACAATTTTAGTATATGGTAACTTTATATATAATAAAACATTAAATATATAATTTTTATTAAATATTTTAGGTTGGGTTGGAGTTGAAAGCTATATAAGTGGATGAAATAGAGAGTAAAATTTTAATGAAATATTGGGTTGATGGATTGAATTGTGAATAAGCTTAGTCTTAAGCTTCATGAGGGTAGTCTTTATATGCAATTTCTTTTATGTATTTTGCAAAGAGGCTATTTTTATCACTTTAACCTGTGGCCTTTTTTTTAAATATATAGACGAAGGATCGCGTGAGAAAAAGAGTTACAGAGAGAAATATAGGAAGGGATTTGGACCAATTATCACTTTTAATCTCACACCCATCCATGAATTGCGCTTCTCACGGGATTTGATCCGATGCATCTCATTAGTGTTGATCTTCAATTAGGATTGATCCAAGGGTCCATATCCCTTTTTACGCTTCTCACCATAACTTCCTTTCTCACCGGAACCCATCCCTAGTTCATATATGGTATAAATTTAATAAAAAATGAATGGATGCATTCAGTTAGGCCTTCGGTACCGGGTGCGGGATGGGCTACGGGCTCAGCGGGGTTGGCGGGGCGGGATGGAATCCGGGGATGGGGTCCCGATTCATCCCGAAGATTTATTTAAAAAAAAAAATTATTTAATTTTTAAAAATAATGCCGTTGAACGGCTCTTTGTAAAAAAAAAAAAAATTCTCAATTTAATCCCACTATATATTTAACCCTCAACCTTTTATTTCTCACACCTCTCAACCTCTTATTTCTCACACCTCTCAAATTCTCTCAACCTCTTATTTTTCACACCTCTCAAATTCTCTCAACCTCTTATTTCTCACACCTCTCAAACTCTCTCAAATTCTCTCAACCTCTTATTTTTCACACCTCTCTCATCATTGGTAGTGTTTTGTATTTTGTAATTTTTATTTTTAATGAATGGTATGAATTTTTATTTTTATTTTTATTTATTAAAAAATATATAAATATTTTTATTTTGTTAAATAATTAAAAGTATAAATAAAAGAATTAAAATAAATGAGGTGGCAAAAGGGTTTGAGGGAATGAGGTACGGGTGTTTAGGGATTGTTAGGGATGGACTGGAGTGAGGGATGGGAGAAAAGCTGATGTGGCGCTGATGTGGAGCTGGAATATTTGAAAGATTCCTCCATGGGGTACTGATGGCCTTAGCTTTACATATCCTGTATCTGATTGATAATAAGTTTTGTGTCTGATGTTTGATACGACTAGGAAATGACTATACAACAATAGTTTTTTGTTAACCAACCATGTTCATAGTAGGCATTATTTCTAACAAGTAGAAAAAGATAAAGATTTAACTATCTTGGATCGGAACCAATTTCAGTTTGCCTCCATAAATTTCTGGAAGCTGGCTCTCGTCGATCTCTTTCAGCAGTGTAGATTTCACCTTCTTATTTTCAACAAACACGATCTGCAAGATACGAAGTAAACCCATTCTTACTCTTCGTGATTTCTTTTCAAGTATATAATATTTACAGTCACACACCACTATTCACATGTGATTAAGCTTGAACCCGTGACCTTTAGGGAGGTGGGCTCTACCGGTAACCTGGGTATCGTTAGACCAAAACGAACCTTTGGTCTCTTTGTGAATTTAGTGGTGACTAATTAGGAAATGCGTTACGAGCCATTGCTATAAGACATAAACAAGGTTTTACCTTTTTCTTTGTTTCTTCATCAATGAATGGACTAATAAGCTTCCATATTGCCATAAATAAGTAAGGAGCATGCACAACAAACAGTTTTTCAAGCCTTTCTGGATAATACTCCTGTCATGAACATCGATTAATGTTTTAAACTAAACGCATCTCCAACAGATTTTCCAAAATTTCTTCAAAAAATAGAGACCAAAAAAGAAAGTACATTCATCTCCAACGGATTCCCTAATTTTGAAGAATCCAACATTGATTATAATATTAAAATATTTTATTCACCTATTAGAATATTATTTCTCTCTCTAAACATTTATTCTCAAAGTTTCCTATTGGTGGAAATATATTAAAAAATATTTCTCTCACATGGTAATCATTTTCTAGATGTTCTCCATATTTGGAGAAAAAAAACCCTTCTCTTTCCTACTTTCTCCATTTTAGAGATGCGGAAGCCGTTGTAGCATAAAATTGGTTCAAAATCTCCATTATACAAAAAAATTAGAGAATATGTCGAACATGCTCTAATGTGTGCAATTTTTTTTGAAAGGGTATCTTAGGCTTTGCCTAGACTAATCTCTGGCACTGATTGACTGCTAAGCATGCAGCCTTGAGATAATTCCTCAGTGGCCACAAGTTGCCAACGCCTGGATTCGAACCCGGGGTAGATGGGTTTCTGAGCCACATCCTCCAAGGCCTTAACCAGTACGCCACAAGCCTTGTGGTTTATGTGTGCAATTGTTGTAATGATGTAACATATAAGATATGGAATTAAAATCTATTTGTTCTCGGAAACAACCTTTCTGTGTTTTTAAACATGTGTGAGGTCTGAGTTGCACAAGGCCCGGACCTTCCAATCAGTGACAAACCCATAAATTTTTTCAGACGGTGGCACCATATAATATAGATAAAAAATAATTACAAAAAACACGGTTTTTATCGACGTGTTTTCATCTTTTTACCGGCGTTGAATATTGTCTTATGTGTTTTTAGCCTAATTTCACCGTTTCGAGGGATTTTTGAAACTTTTTGCTTGATTTCAAGAGATTTTTAAGTTTATTTATCGATTTCGAGGATTTTTTTCGATTTTTTGGGGGTTTTTGGTTGATTTCAAGAGTTTTTTTTTTGGTTTTTTGGTTGATTACGAGGTAGGGTTGCACCTTCTTGAAGTTTCCAAAATAATATGGTAGCACCTTCAAAAAC
The DNA here is from genome assembly GCA_033807775.1 of Saussurea involucrata. Classification (NCBI taxonomy): domain Eukaryota; kingdom Viridiplantae; phylum Streptophyta; class Magnoliopsida; order Asterales; family Asteraceae; genus Saussurea; species Saussurea involucrata. The sequence goes on along the minus strand of CM066317.1, from coordinate 12,932,315 downwards.
GATACGGTTGCACCTTTCACGTACCTAAATTCTTTTACCTTTTGCCGGAGAAATAATACGGTGGCACGTGCCACCGTGTGCCCACCTATAGGTCCGTCCCTGCTTCCAATCTTGTATTTCAGTAAGCAATAAAAGCATGGGCTTTTTGGGACTGGGCATGAGCTCGGGCTTCGGGCTTTGGCTTTCTATGCACATTTTACAGTTTCCTAACCCTACCTCTAGGTGGGATATACTGGGTTTCTTTGGTTTGTTTTTTCTACATAGACGTGCACACATAAAGTAAGATGCATGTAAACCTGTAAAATTAAGAGGGATGCATGATATCCTTGTAAATCGCAGTTTGAATATCCCCATCCTTGAAGATCATTGATGGACACAAACTTTTCCTGACCTTGAGGCATCCTGATGATAATTGGAACAAAAAATCATGGAGACATGACAAGATTCATAAATTACTAAATTATCCATGTCAAATTAAAATCCCAAAATCTTTCAGAAGTCTTTCACCGTCCTATCCCAGGGCTGTTTGTGAACAACTTAATGAGCTTAATGGGACTCAGTTTACTCGGTAAGCTATACATGACTGTTTGGTAGTGGTTTAATGATATAGAAAGTGGCTTATTCATTAAGCTTCCACGGGGGAGCTTTATGCATAAAGCCAAGTTTTTTTTTCCAAACCTACCCCTCCCAATTGAAAAAAACACGCTCCTTCCACCATAAAAAACTCTCCCAAACAAAAATCTTCCCTATCTATACAAACAGATTAATCCACACAAACACAAACAACTGTATCCATACAGGACTTAACGTAAAACCAACCAAACAACCCCTCACACTCGCCCGGTCATTCTTGTCCAGTTCTATCCCGTCCCGTCCGCATACAAACGCAATACAATACATAGGAAAAAAGGTTGTGAATCAAGATAGTTGTACCTTGAACATATTTTTTCAAGTCCAAATACCACAAAGCCTGTGATGCATTCACAACTGTGTTATAAACACCTGCAAAAAACTTTTAAGTAATGAACATATGTTATAAGTTTTAAGAGCATACGTTTGAACTCTTCTAGACCTCCGTTTTTGTTGCGGTAATGTCTACCACCGAACACGACACTTATCGGGCGTCCACTTTTATCCGTTCCTTGCACGAACATCTTGTTTTGCGCTATATCATTTGCGACTGCTGATTCGGAAATCGAACCATTTGGAAGAAACGTTTTTCGCCATGTTAGGTACCTTAGAAACATAGAACTAGCTTCATCGATGTCCAAATCACGAGCTCTAAGAAACCGTCTCATTGTTGCATCATCACACTCCTAAAATACAGTTAAGAGTCATTAAAAAAAGTTATATGATACTATTATATTGTATCTACTCTTTGATATGTTCGTTGTACACTAGTCTTGGCTTTTCTTCCTGTACTAGCAGCAGTTTTCGGTATTTAACTTGATTTCTCTCACATTTGTCCATGATTCATTTTCCGTTAACTACACCCGGTTTTTTTGCACACACACACACACTTGTGGCTTGCTTGCTTGGAGGGTCTTTACGGAAACAACCTCTCTACCCCTTGGGTTGAGGTAAGGTCTGCCTACATATTACCCCCAATCCCTAGCTTTTACTGGGTTGGGTTGGTGCATTAAAACATAGATGTTAGGTTTTTTTGAAAGGGTATCCTAGGTTTTGCCTAGACTAATCCCTGACACTGATTGACTGCTAAGCATGCAGCCTTGAGATAATTCCTCAGTGGCCACAAGTTGCCAACGCCCTGGATTCGAACCCTGGGTAGATGGGTTTCTGAGCCACATCCCCCCAAGGCCTTAACCAGTACGCCACAAGAGATGTTAGGTTGGTTTAACCATTCTGATTGGATGATAGAGAGAAGGGATGACCTTGGAGGTGTGATCATGTTTTTCAACCAAAGCTCTCATTTGAAGAATAACCTTGTGTTCCTCTTGGCTGCTGTTCCCATTTGCTCCTGTTTCTTCACTACTTCCATACATCACTTGCTTCCCCTCCATCTATTACTTTCTTTCTATATCTTGGAAGCTGTATGATGTTACATCCCCCTCCCCCCCTCTCTCTACATACATATATATAGGGGTGTTTTATGTTGCAACTCAGTAAAAGGTTAGAACCTCATGCAATGCATCAATGATTACTGTTTTCATACAATAATCTTACCTGCAATGCATAGTATTTCATTAAATGACATTGAATGCATATTGTTTTATGAAAGTACTACCTTTCATCCAATATATGGTATGAATTGTTACGTGCATCGACATATTTTGTAGAAATTCGATGAAATCAAGTAAATTCACTTAAAGAATCAATGAGAATCCCAATGCAATGGACGCTTTAATTGAAGGTTGCACGGGTTGTAACATTTTACCAGGTTGCAAAATAACCGTGGCCTATATATATATATACACACATATAGGTATGGCCGTATGGGTTCCGGTGAGAAGTTGAGGTTAACGTAAGAAGCGTGAGAATTGAATCATATATGATTTTGTACGTGAATCTTGTATGATTTGTACATTAATTGTTGTTCTCATATATTTTTAAATAGTTAGCGTTTTCGTTTGAACTCACACCTATATATATAAATATATAATATATTTAATTTGATCGTATTTGAGTTAATCTTTTAGAAGATGATATCTTAAAAGTGATGTGGCTAATTGTTGTCTCCTCTTTAAACGAAATCATGATGTTATTGTGCATTATAACGTAGATGGTGGTTTTTTATAAATTCGTAACCGATTCAATTACTTATTTTAAACGTTTTTAATCATATCATAAGCATGCCATCGAGATTCCGTCGACAATGTTCGAAGTCGTGTCGGTTGTTCTAAAGTCTATGATAGTAGTTTGTTACGGTGATCATTGTCTAGGGTCACACCAACCTTTCAATCTCTCGTTTTTTCATCAATTCGGACATTATTAACATTAGAAATACTGTTATGTTAAGTATATATAAAAAAACGTGTAACTTGACCAAATTTATAACTTACGAATAAACGTTGAAGTCCTTTTTTTAGAAGGGTGTTCTAGGTTATGCCTAGACTAATCCCTTAGCAAATTATGACTGTAAGTCATCAGCCCTGGTTAAACCTCGGTGACCACAATTGTTGTGTACGTCTGGATTCGAACCCCGGACAGATGGGATATTCCACCACATACCCAGAGCCTTAACCAGTACGCCACAACCCTTGTGATTAACGTTGAAGTACTTGTTATCTACTATATAAAAGTAGGCAACTAAAGTTTGCCAAAAGTGTCAAATAAGTTATCCAACGATAAAAAGGTGAAGGAGGTCACCTATTCTTTCTATTTGACATCATTTATTAGGGAAATTAATTAAAATGCCAAAAGTCAAACATCTTCTTACCAAAATGCCACAAATCTCTCCCATGTTACAAAAATGCCCCAAAAAACCGCGGTGGGCCCCGCGATCGCGGGCCCCAGGCTCACGTGGCACCAAACTTCGCCCAAATAGCCCGCGTTGGTCCCTCAAAAATGCCCGCGGTCCATCTTTTCCCCCTCAAGAATGCCCGTTCAGGGACCAAACTGTAAATTCGAAAAGTAGCGGGTTAGCCCGCGATCGCGGGATCCCAACGCGGGCAGAGACCAAAACTGTAAACACGGGAATTCTTGAGGGGGCAAAGCTGGACCGCGGGCATTCTTGAGGGACCAACGCGGGCTATTTGGGCAAAATTTGGTGACACGTGGGCCTGGGGCCCGCGATCGTGGGGCCCACCGCGGTTTTTTGTGGCATTTTTGTAACATGAAAGAGATTTGTGGCATTTTGGTAACACACGGTCAAACTTTTGGCATTTTAATTAATTTCCCCATTTATTATACCTGATGTTGTATAAAATAACCATTTTATCCTTTGATCTAATGTTAAACATACACTTTTTAATGAAAAAATGACACAAAATCCAAGGGCATTTTGTAAAATATTAGAAGTTATTTAAAAATTTAAGACTTTCATTCCATAAAAGACAAATAAATATGTTACAATGTCAAATAATACTTAGAGTGGGTATGTACAACGATAAACGCAAGACGTTAACTAATGGTTTGTTAACAGTTTTAACAAGCTTAATAGTATTCACAGCTTAATCGGTTAGCTATATATCTCTTTGGTTATGGCTTAACGATAGAAAAAAATGGCATATTCACTAAGCTTCTCAGGGGTGAGCTTTATGCAGAAAACCGAGTTTTTTTTTCCTAAACTTTCCCATCCCAATTAAAAAACACGTTCCGTCCATTTATGAAAAAAAAAACACTCGCAAACAAAAACTTTCCAGGCCTACACAGACAACTTTATCCATGCTCTCTTAATAGAAAACCAACCAAATAGCCTCTAAAGCTAAGTAGCTAACAAAGATAGGGTCTTGCACACACAACATAGCTTAAATTAGGACTGTTAATGCAATTTGTTTCTTCTAAAGGTCAAACTGTCATTTATATATACTTGAGGGATGTATTTGTAATTATTGTGCTTCCTTTTTCCTTTTTCCCAGTTCCAAAATGTTGGTCCAAGACATCATGGATGGTAGCTGTGGAAACCATTAAAAGGCTATTTGGTAGATATATGGTACAGAGTAATTAAAAGGTTTTAATGTTTTATATGATTTAGTGGCAATTTATTAAATGCTTACTTGGTAAATGTTTATCGGCTCACTTTACATGACAATGATTGAGAATCTTACTGGTAAGAGCGTTAACAAGAACCAAAGTCTTACCTTGTAAGTGAGAGTGACACCTCTTACCAGGTAATCACTTACCAGATAAAAATATATTGTATACGATGTCGTTTTAATGCAGAAAATTAGCGAGTTCTATACGATGGTGGCATCCAACAAAACGATACGATGAAACCCTTCAGAAACAAAATTCTTTTCCTTACGACTGAACCATGAAGCAACGTCCCGTGCCACCGTATCCTTCTATGCAGGTCCGCCCCGCCCCAAAGGGTCATTAACTCGGGGTTAAAGCTTCACCAATAGGCGAGGAGTGTGTTTGAATATTAGCCGTATATAAATATTAACAAGATCCAACAGTGCTACTCCAACAACACAATAGTGCACTGAATGCAAAAGCCAATGAGGTAACCATACAAGGCAGTCTGCAAACTTAGGGGTTGTTTACCAAAGGCTTACCCGGGTAAGCGTTTACCAGCAAAATTAAACACTTGCTTACTTACTTACTGGTTAAAATTTTAGTCCACAAAAACGGTATCCTATGCAACAATTTACCCGGTAAGCACTAACCGTGGTAAGAAGCGTCACACTCACTTACCGGGTAAGACTCTCGGTCCTTGCATTTGTTCTTACCGGGTAAGATTCTTGGTCCTTGCCATATGCATCCGGTAAGGTAATGTAACTTGGTAAGCGGCTAAGCGCTTACTTTGGTAAATGGACCCTTAACTTTTTAAAAAGAACTCCACACATAAAGCAACATAAATGAGATTCAAAAAGAAGAAGAGATCGCCACCTCCCCTAACCCCGCTCAATGTGGGACCCACTGGGTTCGTTCCGTTTGGTTTTTATCTTTCAGAATCATTGGCTGGTTCCCAAGGGGCAGACCAATCACAGCGATGCTATAGCAGAACAATCTTGTAAACAAGGGATGAACAAAATACACTAAATAATTCAGACCTCAAAACCGTCATACACTAACATAATACCCACCGACTATGGTGTCTGTATGGATTAAGCTTCATCCATATACAACAATCTTGTAAACAGGAGCGACTATGGTGATTGAGCTTACACGTAAAGTTATCTATGGCGTATGACTTAATGTCATTACACAATTTCCGCTTGTAACAGCTTTATTCTTTGCGCTTTTAACATAATACGCAGGCTTACTATAAAAAAAAGGGTCATAGAAATACCTATTGATTGCCGACAATGGGGCTATCACGACCTTTCTTGAAATCATCCCATCCTCTCACCCATGGCTGCCCAGGAGTGGCCCTTGTCTGTGGAGAAGCATAGTTTTCGAGGTTGTTCATTACCTTACTGCGCACCTCAATGAATACCTATTGTAGAAATGAAATTGCCCGAATAAGCTACCATTCAGCTAGGGAAGAAAAAAAAGTAAAGATGAGTACATGGTTCCAGGTTTTTAGATATGTCTAACTCACGGGATTCGTATCGATTGCTTCTGGAGGTTGCTCCTGCCCAGTTAGCCATTTCCACAAATCTGGGTTTTCCTGCAGTCGTGAAAATAATATATAAAAAAAAGAACCGAATTTTGTTTCCATGCAATAATGCAAACCGACCATCAGAAAAGATGGGTTGGGTTCCGGTGAGAAGTTGAGGTTAACGTGAGAAGCGTGAGAAGTGGTTATCAACCATTGGATGAGAAATGGATGCACCAGATCAATTCCCTTCTAAGTTGCAATTCATGGGAGGGCATTTGATTAAAAGTGATCACTTCTCACGTTTCTCACATTAACATCAACTTCTCACACGATCCTTCGCCTAGAAGAGATAAGCCTATACAGGGACGGACCCAATGTAGAGCATACGGTGGAGCGTGCCACCGTGTCGTTCCTCCATCGTAGTGTAAAAAATTATAGGCCGGTGAAAAGTGTCATTGTATCAATTTGTTGTGTGCCACCACCATACCATATATATTTTGAAACTACAATGAAAACACTTTTCACTGGTAGAGTTGGTTTGCAAGGCTTTCCTTCCACCTCAGACCCGTGTTCGGTCCTGTTAGTGTTATTTTCTTGGTTTTTTAGCTTTTCATTTCAAATTTATTATGTTTCTAAAAAAACTTGCAATAAAAGACTTGAACACAAGACCTCATATTTGAAAAACAAGGAACTAACCACCAGATCAATGTTGATTTTGTGAAAAATATCCGTATATTTGTTTCTTAGAGTCAAATGGTGCCACTGGTCGAAAAAATTTCTAGGTCCGTCTCTGAGCCTATAACATGTCTTCACTGCAACTGCCAACGAAATAAAAGCCATCTAGTTGGCTGATTCATCAAAACTAAGGGGGTGCTCGGTTGGGGGTAATAGGGGATGAGGAATAAAAATAGAAATCATTAACAATGTCTAGTTTGATACAATGAAATGGGCTATTACCAGATCCCGGGTAATGAAGCATTTTTCTCAACAAATTGAGAGAAACAAAACTCGTTCCCATTTCCGTTCCACAACATTCTCATCCCCGTTTCCTTCCTAGAAATGAACCAAGCAGACCCTAAGAATGATGGCATTCATTTATGCTATTTTCCTCCGTTCTCTATTTATCATACTATGGGCTGCATTTTTGTTTCCACGTAACTTGGGGCCAATATCAGAATTTTACTTCTTTTCGCACCATATAAATCCAAGATGGCCAATGCCCAATGGATCATGAGCGGAGATAACCCAATAAGGTTGACTGAAAAGGTACTTTTGGTTTGGTTAACATAACAAAACTGGCAACACATTGCATACAACTCTAAAGAATGCCTATAGCTTGCACATACATATAGACAAAAGTTTTGAGCCGTTTACCAAGATCAAAATAATGCAAGACTTGATACAATTTCAATAACTACATAACATGATTGTGCAAAATTGGGGGTTTTACGAAACAACAGCTCCACTCTTTCGAGTATATGCAAAGTCTGTGTGCATCGCATACTTAAACCCCATCTCCAAGTGAGATATACTAGTTTTGTTTACACGATCGTGCAAAAGTAATATAGAGATTAACAACAACATTTGCAAAATTTACCAGGTTGAGGACATCAACAAGAGCTCTAATCCCCTTCTCATCCAAAGCTCCAATGTGATTCTCCACCCAACTTCCCAAAACCAAGTCCAGCTCAAGAAAACCCCTTTGTTTGCTCCTATATACCAATCTATCCAATTTACAGTGAACATGACAAAAGAAATCAGACATCGTCGTCATCAATTAAGCTAATCACTCTTCTAAAAAGCTTATGGATCTGTTTATAGTTCAGATAGGGATGAAAACGAACCTGTTCACTAACTGCCGTTTGCTTTCTTCATCAGACAAATCCAAATCTAACGATTCGTTACCATAATTCGAAGAATAGAAACGAGAGAATGAATTAACACAAGGCCTGAAAATTACATAAAAACATCAATAGAGTTGGGCAAACTCACACACACACAGAGGTACAGAACTGATTACCTTGATTTGTAAAGAGCTTGATACGGGATGATGCCGTTTGACGATGCGCCGCCGACGTTTACCCTAGCCGGAGCGGCCGTCGAATTAACGAAGCGACGAATGCCAAACAACACAGTTCTTCTCAAACTCGCCATGTTTATGTGCTCTTATTGTGATCGGAATTCGATATCACTGTGAATTAGGAGGTGAGTTCTCTTTTATGTGTTGGATTCCGCATCAGAGATACGAAAAGTTCGCGTGGCGGAGCGGGAGAACAACTGTTCTTTGTGAACAACCGCAAAGCACCGTGGAAATTTTGCAGCCTCAATTCGAATCACAGCGTACAAGTAATCAATGCACTGAAACGAACCGAAATGCAATACAATTTGTACGCTTAGTCACTTGTTCACATAAACCATCTCCAACCGGTTATAGTATATTTTACATTAAATATAAAAAATAATGTAAAAAGTAGTGTAAATAGTAGAGGAAATTTTAGTATTAATAGTAAATCTTCTTCAATGGTAAGGCCATCAGTACCCCATGGAGGAATCTTTCAAATATTCCAGCTCCACATCAGCGCCACATCAGTTTTTCTCCCATCCCTCACTCAATCTCTAACAATCCCTAAACAGCCGTACCTCATTCCCTCAAACCCTTTTGCCACCTCATTTATTTTAATTCTTTTATTTATACATTTAATTATTTAACAAAATAAAAATATTTATATATTTTTTAATAAATAAAAATAAGATAAATAATAAAAATAAAAATTCATACCATTCATTAAAAATAAAAATTACAAAATACAAAACACTACCAATTATGAAATTTTTGAATTTGCTCTTTTCTACCTAAAGTAACCCTCAAAGCTTTTCCCGTAAGATGATCATGCGGGGTCATGAAAAACTCGAAGTTTTTCTCAAATCGGTTTGAGCGTTCGATTTCGAGTTCTTGATCCAACCTATGTCGTTCGAGTTTTGAGCGTTCGATTTCGAGATCGAGTTTTTTCATTTTGTATTCCATTGTATCATCAATCTTGTCGTTGAACGTCGTCAACAACTGAGTAACACTTCCGTCCGTATTCGCCCCGGACGTATTACTCGTTGATGATTTTTTTGCCTTGTTTCTCCCGATGGGTCGTTGAATTTGCTCGTCATCGTCATCATCGGAAGGTTGGGTACGTTTTGAACCCCGCGATGAAGTTGTCGTCATCGTTGGAACGGCTCCCCATTTTGGACATTTTTTTAGGACGTCCCAAGCTTGTTCGTGAGTGAAAACAACTTTATGGCGTGCTAGATACCGTTCGTGTGCCGTTCGGGATATATCGGCCTCACTCATCCCGTTTGATCTATTATTGAGCAAGTTGTTGTAGATGCCGCCAAACGAATTAACTCTTTTATTGAGGTCGTTGAACTTGCTATTTAGTTGATGGGTTGATCTATAACCTGGTTCACGACCCATGCGAGTAAAGAACACATGCCCGATTCGGCCCCAAAAACTTCCTACATTTATGTAAAATTAAGTATAAGAATAATAAAAATAATAATAATAATAACAATAAAAATAATTACCACCGCTTTGTGCGTTACCGATAACGGGGTCCTCCGAAACGTCAACCCACACCGACACTAACGCGAGTTCCTCGGCTTTACTCCACGTTTGTTTGGCGGCTTTTGTTGGTCTCGGATTTGATGGTTCCGGGTTAGATTGTTGTGTCGGGATAGATTGTGGTGTGTTCGGGGTAGAAGGTTGGGTTTCCGGAACAATGTCGTCGTAGAGATTGAATGCGGGTGAAGGAAGATTGTAGTTGGCCTGAGTAAAACCTTGTTCAATCAAACCGGGACGTGTAAATTGGTAAGGAAATTGTTGGTGAAATTGTTGGGGAAATTGTTGCGGATATTGTGGCGGATTTTGTTGCGACCATTGTGGCGGAATTTGTTGCGACCATTGCGGATGATAACCTTGTTGTGTAAACGCTTGGAAACCAAGCTCTTGATCTTCTTGCGATTGTGGTGTATTCGGTCGGTTACGACGAGATGTAGGTGTTCTGTTTGGATTCATGATGGGAGAGGTGTGAAAAATAAGAGGTTGAGAGAATTTGAGAGAGTTTGAGAGGTGTGAGAAATAAGAGGTTGAGAGAATTTGAGAGGTGTGAAAAATAAGAGGTTGAGAGGTGTGAGAAATAAGAGGTTGAGGGTTAAATATATAGTGAGATTAAATTGAGAATTTTTTTTTTTACAAAGATCCGTTGAACGGCTTGATTTTTAAAAATTAAATAATTTTTTTTTTAAAACCCTTCGGGATGAATCGGGATGGGGAACCCGGATTCCATCCCTTCCCGCAGACCATCCCCGAGCCGTAGCCCATCCCCGCAAGCCCGCAGCCATCCCCGAGGGCCATCCCGCTTGGGGTACGGATGGCCTAACACTATTTTTTAAAAGTAATATAAAAGTAGTGTAAATGAATAGTGTTACACCAAATATAGTGTAATATTATTCATTACACTAAATTTAGTGTGAAAAATAGTAATATAAAAGTAGTGTAAATGAATAGTGTTACACCAAATATAGTGTAATATTATTCATTACACTAAATTTAGTGTGAAAAATAGAGACCTCATTGGAGATGTGAATAGTTTCATTTACACCAAATTTAGTGTTTAATGTAAGATTTAGTGACCCTGTTGGAGATGGTCTTAGGACATCTCTTATGAGTCACATTCTATTTTACACCAAATGTCAAAAATAATGTAAAAAGTAGTGTAAATTTTAGTGTTAATAGTAAATCTTCTCCGATGGGTAACACTATTTTTTAAAAGTGATATAAAAGTAGTGTAAATGAATATTGTTACACCAAATATAGTGTAATACTATTCATTACACTAAATTTAGTGTCGAAAATAGAGACTCCCATTTGAGATGTGAATAGTGTCATTTTACACCAAATTCAGTGTTTAGTGTGATTTAGTGACACCGTTGGAGATGGTCTTAGATACAACCGGAAAACTGGAGAAGAGACGGTAAGAATTTGCCCTAACTCAGCAGATTTCCGATTGGAGTTAGATGCAACCGGAGGAGAGCCGGAGGCGGCAGACGGTGGTCGTCGAGTGGGGGAGGGAGGAGGTAATCCGTGTTGAGTAGGGGTGAGCATCGGGCCGGGTCGGTCGGGTTCGACCCAAAAACCCACAACCCGATCGGGTTTCGGGTGGGACTTAGGTAACCCGAAACCCGTCCAAACAATACTTCGGGGTTCGGGGTTCGGGTGACGGGTGGTTCGGGTTGGACCATTTTTCCAGCCCATTTTCGGGTTGGGCCATTTAGTATTACTAACATTAATACTAAATACTAACATTACTAATACTAAAAATACTAAATACTAAATTACTGAAGTCTGAATCCCTAATTCAATTTGTTTACAAATTACCAATCATAAAATATAAATAATATTTAAGAAAATATATATATATATAGTTCGGGTTTCGGGCGGGTTCGGCCTGAAATTTTAGCCACCCGCCCCGTTCCGTTTTAACCGATTACCATGTTCGGGTTCGGACCATTCGGGTTAGCCAATTTTCGGGTTGTTCGGGGCTCGGGCGGTCGGGTTGTTCGGGGCGGTCGGGTTTTGCTCACCCTACTGTTGAGCGCTTGTAGAGGAATCGACTGAAGATTACTACCGTGATTAGGGCTCGATGGATATGAAATAAATTTTTTTATAAAAAAATGAGGATTTTCAGTCGCTACTTTGCTTTGAAACTTTGAAATAAATACACGTACTTTGGAGGAGAAATTATATTTTAATATTATAATTAGTTTTGGATTCTTTAGAATTGGAGATATATTGGATATGAATACAATTTTTTTAGAAGGTTTTGAATTTTGGTTTATTTTATAAAATTTGTTGGAGATATTCAAAATTAGTCCCCTTTGAATCTGTAAATATACATTACATATATGAGCAAATGTTTATTTAACATTTTTTTGAACGGCAATTTGACACGCACACGCGTTTCCGGGGTATCCGGGCTCCCACTTAAGGGTGTCACCCGACTAATCCCCGTCGACCCGGCTGACCCTATGGATCAACCCGACCGGCCAAGTATAAGGGCCCTATGGACTACCCAGCCGGCCTCGGACCCGGCCCCGAAGAACCCGACCCAAAGTCTGGATATCGCTTCATGCTCTCCACGGGGTTCGAACCCGGGATGTATGGCTTTCACACCATACCCCCCAGGATGTTACCTTGCCACTGGGCTAGACATGATTTGATTTTATTTAACATGAATAGAGTTGAGTTCGACTTTCATGAATAATATAGATGGGATTGACTATAGTAATAAATAAATGAAAGTTTTTTTTTTTTTGGGATTCTTATTCTTCTACTTGGTATTTTAAAAACGAGTCAATCAAGTAAACAATTAAATTGGATTTGGGTTGATGGTACCAACGTTCAAAATTAGGGATAATTGTAGTACCTTTTTTTAGCATGCCACTCAATTATAAAACCGTTAAATAAAATTGCGTAATTTTTAAGTTTGAACCATCAAATTTTTTAGAGAATTTAATTAATATACCCTAAGTTTGTTTGACATTGACTTACCAAAATACCCCATTTCTTGAAAATTTTACCAAAATACCCTAATTTTCCGCGAAGGGAGCCCGCGATTGCGGGCAGGGACCAATTGTGAAAATTTTTGTGCTTCATATTTACACTTTCAGTCCCTAGCCCGTGATGGTGGCCGGTGATGGGGTCCCGCGATGGGGACTGAAAGTGTAAATATGAAGCACAAAAATTTTCACAATTGGTCCCTGCCCGCGATCGCGGGCTCTCTTCGCGGAAAATTAGGGTATTTTGGTAAAATTTTCAAAAAATGGGGTATTTTGGTAAGTCAATGTCAAACTTATGGTATTTTAATTAAATTCGCAATTTTTTATTTTACCAAAATGTCTGAAATCCGGCGTGTCTGATACCAGAACTCCAGAAGACATCTTTTACTTGCAGTGTCAGACTTTTTCACAAAAAAATGAAAAGATACATTTCCTTAAGAAAATGATAAAACCGCAAGTAAAAACTTTAAGAGGTAATCTCTTACGTGAATCTTATTTGATTGAAAAAAAATTACAAAGCCATCCGAATGGTTTTGTATCTTGAGCATTCCTTAACCACTCAGCACCCTAATTTCATTATGCACAATTACCAAACAACAATATTTCATTTGCACTGTATCATAAGAACGTCTTAATCGTCCTGCACCAAACCATTCGCTAATTGTCAACAGCTCATAACATTCAATTAAAAGTGATGGAAAATGCAAGGATTTTATAAAATAAAAATTATAACAATACAAATCATATGTGCCTTATGTGGCCTTTACCGGGATTGGGTTCCAACCAGAAGTTGAGTTAACGTAAAAAGCGTAAGAAGTGGTTATCAATGCACCGGATCAATCCCCGTATCAAACGAGTTCATGAGTGGGCTTGAGATTAAAAATGACCTAATGGTTCAGATCCACTTCTCACGTTTTTCACGTTAACTCAACTTTTCACACGATCATTCGCCCCTTTAACGACAGTCATGACCCTCCCTCTGCACTCCAACAACCATCCTCGATCATGGGCTACGAATTAGAGATGCACAAAAAGCACGATCGCCAGATAAATAAAAGATCTTGTTGGCTCTGAACTCTAATGGACCTCTCAGTAAGATTCAAACTCATGAACCCTTTCAGAGAAAAAAAAGAACGAACGGATCTTGTATGATTCCCAAGAAATTCTTAGATTTCATCCACTTACGAGGATCTTACTTGAAGGAAACCAGTTTCAGAAATTTATCTCGCGTCTTTCAGCAAAGAATTTGCCGCTAATAGATTGGTTGTTGGGAAGCAAGGCAAGCCATACGGGTGTATCGGCTCCTTCCTCGGGTGAAGTTAGGCCTGCCCAGCCAGTCATGGCGGTCTTGACCCAACCGGGGCAACAACAGTTGATATATATTCTTTTGCCATTGGGTCGTTCAGAGAGTATCCTGGCCGTAAGCCTTGTGTAAGCATTGACCGCGAGTTTTGATAAGGAATAATCTGTATTGTTTTGAGGCCATCCTCCAGAGATCCAACTCCCGTCTTTGACTTGTTCCAAGAACTTGTTCATCGTCGTGTTGATCAGATCCTCGGATAGCGATTCCTCGTCTTGTAACTGTTGTCTCAAGGCCACGTCACCAATCCTCTGATACGGAAAAAAGATTTAGATCATTAGGTGATGCAAAACGGAATTGAATAAAAGCTACATCAAGGGAATATAGGCTATGTTTGGCAAACTAGCTGATAAGCTAGCTTATGACTTATAAGCTAGCTGGTAGTTGATCTGATGAAAAAGTCACGTTTGGCAAAAAGTAGCTTATAAGCATTTAAATGACCAAAAAGGACATATTAAAAAAAATAGTTAATAAATAATAATTAATATTAATGAGGGCATAATGGAATATTTACAAAAAGCTACCCATAAGCTACTTCAAGTAGCTTTTCAAAAAGCTAGCTTATGGTCATCCAAACATGTACCCCAAAAATAAGCTAGCTTTTTTTTGCCAAACAATGCCATAAGCTAGTTGGTGGCTGATAAGCTAGCCGATGAGCAAATCAAGAGCATCCACAATGGAGGACTTTTTCTTTGGAGCCTTTTTCCGGGAGGGGGGGGGGGGGGGAATGGGACCCACAAGCAAAAACCAGCTTTTTAAGAGCTTGTAACTGCACAAGCGAAAGGATAGGTTTTTTTTTGTCAAGGGTTTTTTCACTAGCTTAGATGGCCAAAAAGCTCTCCGAAAAGCTCCATTGTGATTAAGATTTTTAATTTTCAAAGGAGTTTTTTCAAGTGGGCCCCACATCCAAAAACCTTGCTTGCAAGCGCACAAGCAAAGATGTGTTTTTAGTTTGTCGGTGCTTTTTCGAGAGCTGATGTGGCCAATAAGCACCATTGTGGATGCTCTTACAATGCTAAGCTTTTTCCAAAGAAGTGGGACCCACAAGCTTAGGACCTTAGGTGGCCGAGCAGGACAAGCTTATTGAGAGCTTGTGTAGTTACAAGCAAAAAGTGGCTTTCTGTTGGGAGCTTTTTCATAACTTTAGGTGGCCAAAAAGCTCCATTGTGCATGCTATTAACATTCTGGAACCAATTGCTGTGCAATATATATATATATATATATATATATATATATATATGCATGTGAACAGAGTATAGACTAAAAAAACTATTAATCTTGCACAGATTGGAAAAATGGCTTCCAAAACATGGTATTTCTTGGAATTTCGACAACTAAAACAGACTGCATTCCAAGGTAAGTTTCATCAAAAATCAAGAAATAAAGGTAAACATGTTTTGAAGAGGATTGCAAATAATTGACATAGGATTTTATTTACCTTCTGAGTTAAGTTGCTCTGTTTCTTGATGAAAAGATGGCAGGGTTTTAGAGTGCATGTGTTTCAGGAATGAGGTAAACATATTCTGAAAGGGATTGCAAACTTAGGGTCAACCTAAAGTATAATAGAATGTTAATTAGGTTCTCAGAGATGTTGAAATGGGTAGCAATAGTCTTGATTTAATTGGGGTCAAAGGTTTTAAAAGGCGGAATCGAGTCTCGAGGCGTTTTCCTCCAATGAGGCGAGGCGTAAGCCTCGAGGCGGTCCGAGGCGTAAGCCTCGAGGCGTGTGTGTGTGTATATATATATATAATATTATATATATGTTTGTGTGGAAAACATAATTCCATAGCAAATAAAATTGATAAATACTAATAATAAGCAAAACATAATTCCATACCAAATTTTAAACGTCATAAGTCCACAAAATTCCATACTAAATTTCAGCCCCTTTCTTTCTTCTAGAGAAGATGAAAGGACACCCCTACATGACATTTTGTACTTTAAAATTAATATAAGTACATTTGTTTTTTGTTGTTTGACATTTCTACCTTTTTTAAAAAAGACAAAAGGTAATAAAAGTACAAGTTGCTTTAAAAAAAAGAAAAAAAATAGTCTCACCAACAAAACAGAAAAGGAGCGGAGGCTTAAGCCTCACCATCGCCTCACGCCTCACCGAACCACCTCAGCCATCGAGGCGTAAGCCTCGTCCAGGTCCTGTGGCTTAAGCCCTTGGTGCGGTTTTGGACCGCCTCGCCTCGAGGCGTACGCCTCAAACGCTTTTGAAAACCATGATTGGGGTAATAACGTTGTTGACTTGTGATCATGTGAGCCCAGCCTGTTTTCGTGAGACCACAAAATGACACTTCTACTATGAAGGTACAGAAAAACACCGAACCTTTATGGCAAAAACAATGTGAAAGTTTGTTTTTGTACCTTCATAGTGTTTTTTCTGTGAATGTTCAGTGTGTTTTTGTGCTTCCACAGCTCGTCTCACGGGTCTCACAAACCCTAAGTTTGTTTGTTGTCTTTCTAAGTAATTTCTTTGTGTAGGAGTATTTAGGACCTACTACTAATTACCAAGATTAGTTGTCTTCATCTGTTTTCTTGTTCCATGTTTGGCAGGACTTTTGTTTGGAACAGACATGAACAGAGTGGAAAAGGCGTATTCCACACCCCCACCCCATGGAACAAGGTGGAACATACATGTATTTTACCAATATAACCTCAAAATAAACCAAATTCTCCTTTAAAACATCAAATACGCCTCTCTTTTTACATTTTATTCACTCCTTAAATTTTATTTATTATATTTTATGCTCTTTAAACTTTCAATTTACTATCCTCAACATATTATTTTTATATGGTTTCTATATTTTGGTTAATATATGTAGTTTATTAGATATTAATAATAAAAATATATATAGGCATATAGCAAAATATATAACCAACTCAGTAGGGGTAAATTGGTCATTGTTTGTTATGTCTTGTCCAATTCTGTTCTCACTTGCCATGTGTAAGCAAATTAGACTTCGTATTGGCTGTTTGCCCGTCAAAAACATGTTTTAAGATAATGAGTATTGTTCCAAATAAGTTTAAAACTTAGGAGGCAAAAGTAGAGATCAAATGTATGGACGAAAGGCTAGAGAGTAAAGATTGTACATACATTTCTCCTGCCATT
This sequence comes from Saussurea involucrata, assembly GCA_033807775.1. Classification (NCBI taxonomy): domain Eukaryota; kingdom Viridiplantae; phylum Streptophyta; class Magnoliopsida; order Asterales; family Asteraceae; genus Saussurea; species Saussurea involucrata. Next base: position 12,915,065 of record CM066317.1, on the reverse strand, counting down.
AAGTCTTCCCAATCGTGAGCTCACCAAAACAATCCGAGCACCTTCTGCAGAAGGCCTCATCAATGGGATCGCAGCTTTAATCATATTTTTCGTGCCAACATAGTTGGTGTTGATCACCTTTTCGGCAAACTCAACAGAATTCTCTGAGCCAGTATTATAACTTACTCCTGCATTATTTATCTGTACAAGATTGCATTAATAAGTACATCTGGTGGATACAAGTTAAATGAGTGTAGCCCACCCAAAAGTTAAAGCCATACACTAGCAGATAAATACATATGTAGGGCCCACAGTTTATCAAGTTAATACTCCTTCCACCAAATAAGTGTGCTTTTTTTCCCTTTAAGATGTCACAAGATAAACTCCCTTTTAAAAAACCAAGATTCAGTATTTCAGTTGCCTTTACCCCCAAATATGAACGCACTATGCCGGTTTCAAAGGAATTCATATGAAGTGAAAAAGACATCACAGAGCAAATTCTATGTTGAGTCAGTTGGCTTTCATGATACACATGGGAGATTAAAGATAACTGAAGATGTTGAAAACTAATTGACTCCTTCGTGTGAAACGTTAAACAACATAGTATGCAACTTTGTCCTTAAACTTTTCATTCTATTTTTTTTAAAGTAAATGATATTTATATACGTCAAATACTCACTGACACTCCTTTTGAACCTTTGACCTCCAGGGAGGCTAGGATTTACCACTAACCCGGATACTGCTGGGCCAACGAGCCTTTGGTTCATTCTAGAAGTTTTTTTTTGAAGTATATAATATTTATATACGGCAAATGAAACAGATAAACTCACACACCCTCCTCACCTTTTGTGAGGTTTGAACCCATGACCTCCTACAAGATCAAGGGCTCCGATACCGCTAGGCTAAAGGCCCTTTGGTTCATTCTAGAAGTTGCAAAGGGAAGTGTTGCCATCTTACCAAAACATCTATACCACCATAGTTTTCCTTTATCCAAGCACAAAACGAATCAATAGATTCATGGTCTACAATATCGAGTTGATGGAAGACAACTTTCAAGCCTCCTTCCTGTAGGACCTTAGTTGCTTCTTCACCCATAGCAGTGTCTCTTGCAGTAAGAATGACTGTCAACCCATGTAACGCAAGCTGGCGCACAATCTCGAATCCAATTCCTCGATTGGCACCAGTCACCACAGCTATTGTTTTTGCAGACCACCATCTAAAAGTTTCAACAGAAACATAACATTTATGCTCGCAAGTTAAGGAGGTAAAGAAAACATGTATAGCTTATAAATTATAACAATCTAAATGAAAATTATTCCATTGCCTATTTGTTACCTTCCATCTAAAGACGAAAAGTACCAATTCATCATGTTGAAAGTGAACCAATAACACAATAGTTCAAATATAACACAGAAATGCAGTACCTAATGCCTATCCATCACTTCGAGATTCTAATTGGAAACCTAGTTTTCAACCGAAGTTGATTCGATTCCATAATCACTAATTTCCACTGTTCTAAAAAACTCGCCGCACAGCCGCCATGGCACCAAGGCTTGTGTCTCACGCCATGTTAAGCCTGTGGCACGCCATGGCTTAATGCTCAGTTTTCGTAATGCGATATTTCATTTTTCTTACATTTTTAATGTCTTATTTGCAAGTTTTTTAATATATAACCTAATTTAACTTGTTTATTACTATTGACTCATTGAGTAACACTAAAAAAACACATCTTTTTGTATAAAATATTATACATGAATTAGAAATGTTGACGCCATAAGTCATGCCTTGAAAACGCCATGGCTTCACTGTGGCTCCTAAGGCTTGTGGCTTGGCCTCGCCGTCACGCCACGCCTCACGCCATTTAGAACCTTGCTAATTTCTATGTTAATAATCTCGTCACGGCCATTACAAATTCCGACGAAAATTTTCATTCCTATAAATAGTACTCAAACCGATTACATCTAATACTCAGATCTGTTAGAACTCGTCTTAAATCTTAACGTTGAACTTCGACCACTTCATAGTGATGTTCATCAAAACTTCTACATTTTCACTCCAATATTTGGAAATTAGGGTTCTTCATTGCATAAATATACACATAACAGCAAGTAGGGAGAGATCAAATGCAAACCACTCTAATTTTGAAAACCGTGCAAACCGTCAATTTCATTGGTTAAGTTAATGAAATTGGTTCATGAAGTTGTTTAATTTGACGAAATTATTTCTTATAATTAAGAAATTGTTTCATATATTTGTGTTTTTATGTAATTTCATGTATTTTTCTGATTATGATGAAATTGTTTTATACATTATATGAAACTTTTTCATTTTTACATGAAAAACACAAATATATGAAACTATTTAAAAAAATTATATGAAACAATTTCATCAAATTAAACAACTCATCAACAAATTTCATCAACTTAACCAATGAAACGGTGTGCAAAGTTTGCAAGTGGTTTGCAAATGAAACTATCCCACAGCAGTACACATATACCTTTGGTGATCGGAATAAGGAACGGTACGGAGGAGAGAGATCTCTTCGCGACGTTTCTCTCTACGCTCCTTGGCTCTCTCCTTTTTATTCATGCGTTTCTCTGTAACATCCATCACACAGTCGTATCGAATCACGATTCTATCTGCTTGCAACTCCCAATTCGTTCGAACCACCGGAAAAGGGATGAAGATAGAGGGAGGAGAGAGAGAGAGTGCACGGCGGCGTTATTTCCCCGGTGAATGTGTTGAGGGATTTTCACTGAACACCGTGATGTACAGTTTTAGACCCTGTACTTTTTAAATGTTAATAATAAGTCCTTGCAGGTGATGTTATTTTCCATCGCTTCTATTTTATTTTGAGTAAGTTGCAAATTTGGTCCCTGTTTTGTTCCCTGATTTTGGATTTGGTCCCTAAGGATTGATGAATCAATGACAATTGTCTTTTGATTTAGAGTAAATTACGGATTTGGTCCCTCTTATTTTAAGATTGTGTTAGGTTTTAGTCCCTACAATTTTTTGATTCCAAAAAACGCTCAGTATGTTTTTTTTCACATGTTTCGGTCCCTCCTAACACCGTTGAAATAAATTTGTTAAGTACGAGGCATTTTAGTTTCTTTCATTTCTATCATTTTCTTTTATATATGTATATATATATATTATACATACAAGCAACACACACGGCACTCTACCGGGATTAGTCTAGGAAAACCCTAGGATACCCTTCCAAAAAAACACATGTGGACGTCAATGATGTCACCTTCAACCCCTCCCCCTCCCCCTTTGAATCGTACCAGTCGTCTGACCTTCAGGCTTCATTTCAACATCTCTACAACCAACTTTCATCGACCCCCAACCTCTGAAGAACCTGCACCTAAGATGACTCAATCCCCACCCCAACTTTAACAACAATAGAGATAGAAGTTGGAGAATACAGTTGATTGTTTATTCATGTTGGTTGTTTCGCCACAATGAGGCGACCAAAGTTGCAGCATGCAAGAGAAAGGGGTACTCAGGTATGAGATAGGGGATGGACGGAGGGAGTGAGAAGGAAGGGAGGCCATGTGTCTTGTTTTGGTTGTTTGTAATTATAATAAAATTGTTTATTTTTATAAGAAAGAGTTAGAAAATGGAGAAAAGGCTAAAATGGACCAATAAAAATTATGTGGAGGTTAAAACCAAGACAAATTTAAAACCACATGGACCAAATTTATAACTTACTATTTGATTTTGTGTAATAAAGGGAGGTAAATTTGTTCCTCACGTAGGCATTGATTAACAGAAAGCAACTTCAACTTAACGATGTTAAATATAAGGAATAACATGTTGTAAAAGACACAAAATGAGAACAACTAAGAGGCAATATCAAACGTTTATCAAGTGATAATATCTTATCTGATAAATAATAGCCGAGAATCTTAACAGTAAAAGTAATGATTGTCTGGCCTGGTGATTAATGGTGATGACTCTATGTGACGTCTTTTTTATGGACTAATATCTTATAAAATAAATGACAGTGTTGAATCTTACCAATAAGGTGGCGTTTGTTTTTTAAGTGGTGCTGAAGTCTGAACACTCGTTTCAGTCCTGATTTTTAAGTGATGGCGCTGAAGTCTGAAATCTGAATCAGAAAGACTGTTTGTTTTTGTAAGTTGAAGTCTGAAAACAACTGAATACATATTTGATCTCTGAAAATGTGATACTGTTGAATTAAATTAAATTATACTATTAAAATTACTCTTCATAACAACTGAAATACGTTAATTGGTTCAAATACAATAAAAACATGAAAGTCTCATAACAACTAAAATCAATTTCCGTTTTGCATCAATTGTGTCGCAATTTCTTCTCTTAAAGTAGTCATAAACAAACAGCAAAATCATTAAGCAAGATCAATAAGCATAAACAAACAGCAAGATCAATAAGCATAAACAAACATCAAAAATTAGCATGCTAATTTTTATGCCCCTGTAAATCGACCAGATTTCGACCAAACGAACAGACATAAAATCGATATGTAAATCGACCAGATTTCGACCAAACATCGATCTGTAAATCGAGCATATCCAAAAACGAACAGACATAAAATCGAAGAGATGGAGCTTACAATCGAGAGGAGACGCCTCGTTCTTGAGCCGCACGAGAGATAGATATGGCTTCGTTCTTCAGTCGCACGAGAGAGAGATAGGGCGTGTTCTTGAGTGAGGCGGCTGAAAAAAATAAAATGTTTAGGTTACCACTTTAGCGGTCAGATGAAAAAAAGTGATAAGTGGAGCTGATTTGAATAAAAAAACAAACAGTATGATTTAATAAAGGGGAGGCTAATGGCACCTCAAAAAGGGCTATTTGCACCCCATGATTACCAAATGATTAATATTCATGATTTTTTTTGTTTTTTTGTCTTTTTTTGTCTTTTGTTTATTTATTTATTTGTATTATATATTTTTATTTATTTGTATTATATATTTTTTGTTTTACTTTTTGATTTTATTTAAAAATAAATAAATATTTAAAAATATTTATATTACTGGTTTTTAATAATTATATAATTATAAAAATAAAACATAAACATTGCGATTTAACATATAAATAGAACATAAAATAATCTATATTACATTCGATTATTCTAAAATAACATTATCCGTAGTACAATTAACACGTAAAAGTCGTTGGTACTTCTGTATTCTATCTGAATACGGGGTAGCCCATCCTGCAGCACATTGATAACTGTAGTGGAAAAAATGTTGAGTTATAGTAGGGAACGTGTATCCTTCTGCCATATCTAATTTCACATAATGGTTACCATTAACGTACCCAATTGTAAAAACAACATGTTGATACCACGCTGGCGGAGTGGACCTAAGCGGCAAGTACGTCATACAACCTGCCATATTTATAACGTGTAATATCACATTATACTTTGAAGCAATCAAGACACCTATTTCAAACATTGTCATCCAGTGTTCAACTGGTGCACCTCCATCATATTGAAAGAAGTTTAAAGTGTTGTAAACAATATTCCAATATTGACCTCCAAAAACGTTCCAGTATTCTGTCTTGTATGTATCTAACTCTTCCATCAAGTTAGACCTAATTGTGGGCCATGCATCTTCATGAAGACCGAGACAGACAGCTATTGCTCGGAATCCACAATTTCCATCACCTCTCACATCATGTACATGCGTAATGTAAGGGTGAAACATCTTTGGAAATTGATTAATGTATGGATGTGCATTATAGTTTTTGCCCATGAAAGAACTGTGTCTCGGTGGTTCCTGGTAACTCATTTTTTCCAAGTCAACAAATGTTGACGCGTTCGAACTACTACGTCTAAGGGGTCTTTCACTTGTAAAAGACGGGTCAACATGAGTTGCAAATGAGGTATCACCATGAGTTTTTCTGGAAAGCTTATCCTTCAACGATGGCCGTCCACGAGTAGTCTTGTTAACAACAGGTTCACGAACCCATGTTTTTGATGCACTGGCTATCTCTTTTATCTTCCTTAGAAAACTGAACTTACCAGATCTCGATTGCTTGTTAAATTCCTCAGTAAACTTTTGGACTTCAGCTTCACAACCTACGTCATCATCTTGTAAAGATTGGCACGGTGATACATCAAGCGTCGTCCAAAATACATCAATTGAATCAATTGGGATAGGATGACCTTTGTTCAAGTATTGCATTTGTTCGTGCGCACATGGCAACCCATAACTTGTACGTAGTAGACAACTACAATTTTCAGAAAATAAACCATATGATTTAGCTCGCTCATACTCTTGGAATATTATGTCTAATGCATAATGTGAAACGAAACCACACAATTGTTGGAAGTGTGATATGCGATGACGATGTTTCGTGACACTTTTGCTCACTTCAATACTTGCTTTAATTTCTGTATCTTGTGACTGAATGATTTGATTGATCTTGCTCATAAATGTCGGTAGACTTGATTGCGCTGAATCCAGGTAAGTTTTCAACTTGGAATGTTGACTCTCCACTCTGTTACTTGTCTGGTTTCCAAAGTGGAGAAATTTACCAGTCCAAACAGATACAAACATTTCTTTATATGGTTTCAACCATGTGTCATTCAGATAAGCAAGAACACCTGAAAATTAGAACAATTTAACTTTTTTTTAGTAATTATTAAACTTACATATAACATTTTACTTATAATAATATATTAAGGTGTACCTGGATAGCTTCGTAATACTGCTTCAAGTTGTGAGAAATTAAACATGTAAGTTTCATCCGTTACCGAGTTAAGTAATGTCACCCAAGCATTGTAAAAGAAACCCCAGTCACGATTTGATGCTATTACTGGTTTACAATTTCTCGTAATACTTTGGTAGATGTGTCATCTACAAAGTAATCTTTTAGCATCAGGAAATACAATACTGCATGCTTTCACCAGTGCCAACTCTCTGTCTGTGACGATCACACGTGGATAAAGACATCCCTCCATCAATGACTGTAGACAATTCAATGCCCAAGTATAATTGGATTCCTTTTCCCTGTGCATAAAGACAAATGCTACACAGAATGTCTTATTAGTTGAAGTTACACCAACAATTTCAAGGAGAGGCATCTCAAACATGTTCGTTTTATAGGTGGCATCCATCAACAACACGTGTGGAAATGCACGCCATATCTCCAGTTTCGATCTTGGATGAGCAAAGAATAAATATGTTTAAATAACATTTCTAATGACAGATTTTCAATACTTTCAAAAATACCATAACCCAAAAATCTAAACCGAGAGAAAACTTATAAATCATAAGAGAAAGAAGATACCTTATAAACAGCAGAAATCGAAACCCTCAGTCAAAATAAAATGAACTGAAATTTCTCTTTTCTAACCAGAAGGACTAGAGCTGTTGGACTTCTTGTTCTTTCTCTCGCTGTTCTCTCTCGTTGTACACCAGGAAATGTAGGAGATGTAGGTTCACATACAATCAAATGTAGGAGATGTAGGTTCACATGCATGCATTGTTTCATTTGGCCAAATACATCAAATCAAATGTAGGTTCACATGCATGCACTGTTTCATTTGAACATATTATATATTTACATTTTTGGTCCCTGTAATTAGTTATTATATTACTTTTAATCCCTTACTTTATCATTTTTCATTTTATACCCTTATCATATTAACATAAATAATCGTATATAAACTAAAATATATTAAAAATACATTTTTTATTACAAATTATATCATTGTATTCGTCTCGTCAATATCTTCGAAATGAGCCTAATATTGAATATTTTTTGATTTAATCATATTGGACTCATTTCGAAAGAATTGATGAGACGAATACAAACGTGATGCGGCACGAAGTATCTTGAATCTAAAGTCGAGAATTCGAAAAAATAATTTTGTTTTATGTTCATATTTATTCGCTTTTAGATCGCATATCAAATGTATAAAATTAAAGGTCAATATGGTTAATTGGTCAAAAAACTTGAAAAATACAAGTCTCGATAGTGGGGTCTTCAAACCCATAGCATTTGTGCTCATTTTGAAGGTTTTGATGAATGGTTATAATGGAGTATATTAGATAAATATAGATAAGAACGTAAAATGTACAAAAAAAGAATAAATATATATATATATATATATATATATATATATATATATATTTCTAATATGTATATAACAAAAAAATAACAATATATATAAGTAATATATATATATATATATAAACAAAAATAATAACAATATATATATTTTTATATTTCTAATATATATATATATAAAACAAATAAATAATTTATATATATATATATATATGTCAAATAATATATATATATATATTATGGGGAGTGCTAATGGCACCCCAAAAAGGGGTGTTGAATGCATTAAATTCCGCACCAATCATTTTTTGAATGCATTAATTTCCGCACTAATCATTTTTTATTTAAATATATATATATATATATAATATATATTATTTGACATATATATATATATATATAAATTATTTATTTGTTTTATATATATATATTATAAATATAAAAATATATATATTGTTATTATTTTTGTTTATATATATATATATATATTACTTATATATATATTGTTATTTTTTTGTTATATACATATTAGAAATATATATATATATATATATATATATATATATATATATTCTTTTTTTGTACATTTTACGTTCTTATCTATATTTATCTAATATACTCCATTATAACCATTCATCAAAACCTTCAAAATGAGCACAAATGTTATGGGTTTGAAGACCCCACTATCGAGACTTGTATTTTTCAAGTTTTTTGACCAATTAACCATATTGACCTTTAATTTTATACATTTGATATGCGATCTAAAAGCGAATAAATATGAACATAAAACAAAATTATTTTTTCGAATTCTCGACTTTAGATTCAAGATACTTCGCGCCGCATCACGTTTGTATTCGTCTCATCAATTCTTTCGACATGAGTCCAATATGATTAAATCAAAAAATATTCAATATTAGGCTCATTTCGAAGATATTGACGAGGCGAATACAATGATATAATTTGTAATAAAAATGTATTTTTAATATATTTTAGTTTAAATACGATTATTTATGTTAATATGATAAGGGTATAAAATGAAAAATGATAAAGTAAGGGATTAAAAGTAATATAATAACTAATTACAGGGACCAAAAATGTAAATATATAATATGTTCAAATGAAACAGTGCATGCATGTGAACCTACATTTGATTTGATGTATTTGGCCAAATGAAACAGTGCATGCATGTGAACCTACATCTCCTACATTTGATTCTATAAAGGTGATGAAAATGTATGTGAACCTACATCTCCTACATTTCCTGGTGTACATCGAGAGAGAACAACGAGAGAAAGAACAAGAAGTCTGTTGGGTCATCAAGATTTGAAGATGACCTCATGATCTCCTTTTATACTTTGAAAAACATTTTATACTTAGAGAAATTTTGGATGCATGGTTCTTTGCAATGGCTTGTACAAAACAGCAACAGTTCGGTGAAGTCGAAGATCAACCGAAACCAAGCTTGAAGATTCTCTACTTGTGGAAAATAGAAGATTCTTCTCAACAAACATACAAGTCATTGTTCACCGAAATTGTTCTCACAATTTCGGTGGACATATCTCCACCGAAATTCTTCTATATTTCGGTCAAGAAGTTCCCACAATTGAAAGTCTATATTTGGTGGGAACTCCTACAAAGTCTCAAAGATGTTTACTTGGAAGATGTGTCAACAAAAGTTTTCAAAGATGCTTCTTGAAAGATGTGTCATCTTTGAAAGACAAATGCTTGGAAAATATGTCATCTTTGAAAGTTTCTCAAGTTTCCATCGGTGGTGCTTTTCTTGAAAGAAAATTTGAGAAGCAAAAGAAGACAAAAATGAGAGACATAATAAGACAAAATGAGAAGCAAATTCATTTTGTCTTGGAAGAAATCTTACAACCTTTCTTCGGTGGTGCATTTGTTGAAAGAGATTTTGAGAAGCAAAAGAAGACAAAAATGAGAGACATAATAAGACAAAATGAGAAAGAAATTTGTTTTGTGACAAAACAAATTTGTCAAGATTTCTACCGAAGATATTTGTTTAAATTCGGTGGACTTGTTTGTCAAATGCTTTCTTTGAAGAAATATTTCAAGTCTCAAGAAACTTTGTCTTGGAAGACACATCAAGAAAGATCAGCTATTATGGGAAAATATCTATTGCCAGATAAAAGTGACCATCTGTCATTTTATCTATATTCAGCTAAAGTCTTCCTCAGCATGGTTTCCATGCCTTATTTCAAGGAAAAGGTGATAGTGACAGATCAACTTTTCAGAAGTCAACAAATATGGTGATGACAAGTGTCCCAAGCATTTAATGCTTGGTACACCCATTATCACTATATAAAGAAGAAGAAGACTTCTTGCAAACGAGACTTTTGGGTGATCTCTCTAAGTGCAGACGTTATACCTGGAATCCCTTGAATCTCTTGAAGACATCTATGTGTTCAAGATATTCTGTTCATCTCTCTCTTTAAACTTTACAGCTTTCTATCTTTGTGTTTTAGAAGTTATTTAGTTTTCAGTATTACTTTGTGAAGATTGTTAGAATAGATTTTATCTGTTCTTTTCCGCAACAGTCTTAAGTTTCTATGTGTAATTCTTGTTGAAAGATTTTCAATATAAAGAATTAAAATTGTGAAAATTTTGAGTATTGTATTCAACCCCCCCCCCCCCCCCCCTTCTACAATACTTGTTATAGCCATCTGGGACTAACAAGTGGTATCAGAGCAGGAAGTTTAATTCATAAACTTGATCTGCAATGGCTGCTTCTTCTTCCAAAAATGAAGCTTTTTCTCAAAACACTTTTTCTGAAAACGGCTCTATAGCCAAACCTCCCAAGAATCACCTACCCATCTGACTCTGATCATGATAGTCAAGAAGATCCCAATGATCATTCGGAGGCATATCTTAGTGATGCTGAGGATGAATGTGAGGAAACTTCAACTGGTAAATTATCTGATGAAATGGCCATGTTGGATGGGTATTCTAAATCCAAATCCTACCACCCTTCTAGAAAATCTAAGCCTCTCTCCAAACACTCTTCTTTGGACAAATCTAATGAGGAATGTTTTAACTGTGGTAAAAAGGGTCATTTTGCTTCTAAGTGTAAAAGTAAACATTTTGAAAGACCCAGAACTGCTTCCTCAGGCCGATTCTCCTCAAAATCGGGAAGATCCAAATATGATTCCCAAAAGTTCAACCAATCTTTCTCTTCTGCAGATTCTGACAGGGCTGAAAGATACAAGGAGAAATACAAGAGAGAAAAGGAAAGAAATGAAAGACTTGTTAGGAGAGGAAAGGGTCTGCCTGCTAAATCTTATGATTTGGCAGATGAACCCACATCTGAAAGCGAATGACTCCTCAACTGCTCTTGTATCAGCTAAGTGATTCTCCTCTGTTGGTGCAAGTGTACCCAGCTTTAATATTGTGATATATTTTTGGTACACATAAAATCACATCTCCATATTTATTTTGATGATTACAAAACACACCGCATTATTTGTTATCTAATATTTTATCTGAGTGTGCAGATATTTAAATGATCTCGAATCATTTTATCTGAAGAATCCAAGACTGAAGAGTTTCGTCATTTTATTTTAAAATGATAAACACCCTATAATAAAATACCACTTGGATTTTTCAGAAATCTATTCCAACAATGTTTTTGAAATAATTAATCTTTTAATATTAAATTCAAAAGTTTTATATATATATATATATATATATATATATAAACGTATATATATATATTTCTCCTCATCTAAATATATATATATATATATATATATATTATATTCTAAACTCATCATTACTTCTTTAATTTTAAAGTTTTATTAAAATTTTTGCTTGGAAATGTTGGGAGCTCACATCAAGTGTCAGCTTTGTTACTATTCACTCTTTTTATGCCAAGTTTGTTTCCAAGAAGAAATCCCATCCGGCGGCTGCTGTGCCTTGTGCCATGCTGCAAGTGAACCTTCCTTTGTCAGTACCATTTGCCCGTTGCAAGTTCGAGTATATATACAAGCAGCTGGAAGCATTCAAGTCTAACCAAAAAAAAAACATTAATTCTTCCTCAGCATTTGATCATTTACTCTGCTGCCTTCTTACTCACATTAAATCACTTAAACTGATAAAAAAAATTTTGAGCAAGAAATCTTGAGTTGATAGCAGATTAAAATCTCTCGATTAGTTGAATCAGCAAAACAACTCAAGTGATCAAACTCTCTCTAAAAATCCAAGTGATTAATATTTTACAAGAGTGATTGTCATATTAAAATTATACCCTCTTGTAAGTGTTTGATTAGAGTGAGTGATCCATATAAATCTCTCATCTGAAGTAGAGATATTCGTGATAATCTTTTTGTATTAAGGTTTGTGTTTCTACCGTAAAGAACACGTTTCGTATTGGATCTCCGAGAAGTGTTATTTTCTCGAGGTGGACTAGCCAACTTTGTGTTTGGTGAACCACTTTAAAAATATCGTTGTCAAGTATTTCCTTTCCCTTATCTATTTACATTTCCGCTGTGCTTTTTAAATTATATCTGTTTATATAAATTGCTTTGCATTTATATTTATTTATATAATATCTGTGTATCTGTTTGTATTTACACTCTTCTGTATTATTCCGTACTTACTCTGTATTTATTTATAAAAAGAATTTTTGAAAGTAAAAGATTTATATACAACCTTCCCCCCCCCCCCCCTTTTAGGTTGTCTAACATTTGGTATCAGAGCAGGTCTTTCAAAAATATTCTGCACAAATTTCTTTTATTCTTTTAAATGGCTCAACAAACTAATTTTGTGTTTTCAAAACCCCCTTTGATGGATACTGAAAAGTTTGGCATTTGGGCCGAGCTATTTGAATGTCACGTGCGTGGCAAAAATCAAAAGATTTGGGATATTATAGAAAAAGGGAATTTTAAACCCACCATTGTGAAAGATGATGTTTTTATTGATAAACCTATAGATGAATGGACTACTTCTGATGAAAATCATTTTTGTTTAAACTTTGAAGCTAAGAATATATTATATGCTGCTTTAACAACTGATGAAATTGAAAGAGTATATACATATAAAACTGCAAATCAAATATGGGAAAGTTTAAATAATACTCATCGTGGAAACACGGAAGTTAAATCTAGTAAAGTGAATATTTTAGTTCACGATTATGAACTGTTCGAAATGAAACAAGATGAGTCGATTGACTCAATGTTTAAAAGATTTAACCTTATTGTGACTACTTTGAAAGGTTTGGATCGCACTTATCCTAACGAGGACTATATAAGGAAAATCCTACGAGCCCTTCCTTCGGAGTGGATGCAAAAGATAACATCTTTAGAAGACTCCCGTGACCTTTCCATAATGAAGATAGATGACTTGATCGGTAATCTTAAAGTGCATGAAATTGCACTTAAAAGAAACAAAGATCGGGAGCAAGTTAAAAAGAAGTCAATCGCTCTCAATGTCTCAACACCAAAAGTCGAGAAGAAAAAGGAGAAAGCCGGCTCCTCAAAAGATCCATCCGAAACTCTCAATGAAGTCGCCATGTTGGTAAGAAACTTTTCCAAGTTTTTTAATAATAATAAATTTTCTAACAATGGCAGATTTCAAAGAAACGGTAACTACCGTCGTGGTGGTGAAAACCGAAGTCGTAAGTTCCATAAACGAGACGAAAAAGTAAAGAAAAATGACGACTCAAGTGGTGACGATAAAGCTAAGCCAAAGAGAGGTTTTTGTTACTCATGTGGCGACAAAGATCATTACGCCAATGAATGTCCTAAAAAGAACAAATTTCAAAATAAGAAGGAGAAAGCCTTCATTGGAGGCGCGTGGAGTGAAAGCGAAGAAGACGAATATCAAGCTATTTGTCTTATGGCCGAAAGCGACGATGAGGTAAAATCTTCTTACTCAGATTATGATAGTGATAATGAAAATAATCTTGAAGAATTATATGAATCATTTCACAAAATGGCTGCTCTTGCAAATCGTTACCAAGACGAAAATTCTAGATTAAAAGAAACGATATCTGCATGTAATAAGGAAATTAATGATGGCAAACAAAAATCTGAAAATGATATGAATATAATTGCTAAATTAGAAACTAAATTAGGAGAAAAAGATTTTTGTAAATCTTGTGATGCTCTAAATAAAGAAATTGCATGCTTAAATAAAAAGTCACATGAAAATATTATTTGTGCAAAATGTGATATTCTTGAGAATGAGATTGCATGTTTAAAAGGAAAATGTGATTCGTATGAAAAGGATGATTTATTAGCAAAAGCTTTTCAAAGTAGTAATGAGAAAGTCTTTAACATGCTAAATATGCCTAACCGTATAAAATGTAGAAAAGGTATTGGTTCCGATACGTGCAAAGATAAATGTTCTTGTATGCCCATCAAAAGATTTTATGAATCACCTAAAGTTAATACAAAAAATCAATATGTGCAAAAACCTCCGTGTGTGCGTAAAATGAATAATGCAAATAATATACCAAAAAAACTGTATGCTCGCATGTATAACGAGAAATATTCTAAACCTAAAAATGATGCGAATATAAATGCTAGCTTTTATGTGTATGATAAATACAATCGCAAAATTAAAATGGCAACTAAATGGATTCCAAAAGGAATGTTTAATAATGATAATCCCGGTGGTATGCGTTTATGGTTTTAAAT